>CM065814.1:133872000-135072000 GCA_033398695.1 Orobanche coerulescens
CTTACGGACGTAACCGGCCATGGCCGAGCCTACTGCCCAAAAATGCCGGCAGCGTTACGTACGTAACCAGCCAAGGCTTACGTACGTAACTGCAGAGCCCTTCCGTCCGTAACTCGGCCAGGGCTGGCCTGGGCCCAACCTGCCCGGCCATGACTCGGCCGGGACCAACTCCGACGGCCCGGACAACCCCGAAACCCGAACCTGAATACGAAACGAAGATACGGTTACGAAGTACTCGCAAATACGAATTCGAGCACTAAGAGAACATACGATTCCGACCACCCGAAGGCTCGAAATTCGACAACAGAAAGTAATTACCCCAAACTTTGGGAAATTACGAAAATGGCTCAAAACGTACGAAATACACGATACACGATCGAAACACCAAGCCGAATCTTGCAACATGAATAATAACATTAAATGAACTTACGAGAAACTCGAAACAACAGTTTCGGACGAGATTCGCAAGAATCGAACTCAAGTGCGAAAAAACCGCTTAAGAACACGGAACTCAAGAAAACGATACCGAAACGAACTCGGATGACAAAAAGTGCATAATTAAATTCTATCGGAATGATGAAACGATCACGAGCGATTCGTCAAAATGGGCTCTCACCGAAAAAAAAAATCACTGAAATCCGAAATTGCGGGTATTACAGTAACGGCCTATTTATATGGATCATTGAATACTAATATTTACATGAGAATTCCTGAAGGATTCAAAGTGCCTGAAGCACTAAAATCAAATCCGAGAAAGTTATGAGCAATTAAACTACAACGATCATTGTATGGGCTAAAATAATCTGGGCTGATGTGGTTTTTAGTGAAAAATGGATATGTAAATGATCAATTGTGTCCATGTGCATTTATCAAGAAAACTACGACTGAGTTCGTGGTTATTGCTGTCTATGTTGATGATTTAAACATTATTAGGACTCCTAATGAAATTCAAGAAGCGGTTAATTATCTTAAAGGTGAATTTGAAATGAAAGATCTCGGACAAACCAAATATTATCTTGGTTTACAAATTGAACACTTTCATAATGGAACATTTGTACATCAATCCAATTATACAAAAAGGGTCTTAAAGCGCTTTAATATGGATAAGGCAAATCCGCTTACTACCCTAATGATAAATAGGACACTTAATGTTGAAAATGATCTATTCCGTCCTTGTGAAGATAACGAAGAAATACTTGGTCCTGAAGTACCATATTTGAGTGCAATTGGAGCTCTTATGTATCTTGCAAATTGTACGCGACCAGATATAGCATTTGCTACGAATCTATTGGTAAGATATAGCTCATGTCCAATACGGAGACATTGTATTGGGATTAAACACATACTTCGCTATCTCCAAGGAACAATTGATTTGTGAATATTTACCCCAAAGATTCAAAAGATGAAATAACTGGTTTTGCAGATGCAAGTTATTTATCAGATCCCCATAAAGGCAAATCACAAACTGGTTATGCTTCTATGGTCGGTGGTACTGCAATATCCTGGCGTTCTCAAAGCAAACATTAGTTGCTACATCTTCAAACCATGCTGAAGTCATTGCTCTTCACGAAGCAAGTAGAGAATGTTATGGCTTAGATCTATCACTCAACACATTAAGGAAGCCAGTGGATTACTAGTTAATAAAGATCCAGCAATATTGTTTGAAGATAATGCTGCATGTGTTGCGCAGACCAAGAGAGGGTATATCAAGAACGACAGAACCAAACACATTCCCCAAAAGTTTTTTGCATACACTCAAGAACGTGAAAAGGAGAAGTAGATTGTCATTCAGTATGTTTGGCCATGTGACAATGTTGCAGATTTATTTACAAACGCGCTCCCAACCTCAGTTTTCAGAAAACATGTTCACAATATTGGGATGCGACATCTCCGAAATTTGTGAAGATACTCACCCTTGTTAACTCGAGGGGAGCTCATATAGCTGTACTCTTTTTCCTTTATCATGGTTTTGTCCCACAAGGTTTTTCTAATAAGGTTTTTAATGAGGCAGCTATAAGGCATAGTCATTTAAGGGGGAGTGTTGAAATGTGCACTCTCAAAGTGCGTAATGAGATCATATATTATAACATGTGAATGACTGTTATGTAACACCCCCAGACCATATGGGAATATTACACGTAGTAGACCCTCCCCACGAGGACCTACCAGGCTAAACAACACCGAACTACTAAAACTTGACCGACTGGAGTCAATCATTACAATCATACAGACCATTAAGGTCAATTACAATACAACCACACGGACCGATGAGGTCACACGCCAATGCAAACGAGATGAAATACAGCTCTTACAATAAATACCCATGCAGGGGTCAAGATACGGAACAACGAGAGTCTGAATATAACTCGGTCGATACAACATAACTCGACCAGACTCTCAACTCTTGATTAGTATCGTAGCTCATCACTTCCTATGCCGATCCTGTGACTGCTCCCCCAAACCTGCCTGTACCTGGACGCAAAACAGACATCCACCCTCGATTACTCGGGGGTTAGTAAAACTCCACTGTTTTACTAATGCAAGTATAATAGTATACGAAATGTATCAAGTAAAAGCAATCACGAATCAAGTATGACAATCAATTGTCAAAACATTCCCGAGAGGTTTAAATGTTTAGAAAACCAACTCAATTCTTTAAAAACGAATCATCATCTCGGACGATGTTGAAAGTAAAGAACCCTTTTAGGACCTCAAGTCCGAAATTGTAAACCTTTTTCAAAATATTAAAGTCTCAACCCGAATCTCTTCTCACGGTACAAAAGTTTATAAAATGGAAAACCTTTTTGGACGTCACGTCCTTAGTTACAAAACCATTTCAAATCCATTGGTTCTCGGCCCTAAGCCATTTTCCGTAAAACAACCTTTCGAAACACTTGTCTTCAAACCAAATTAGTATTCCAAAATAACTTCCATATCAGTCCATAAATCGTTAGGGTTTACCAACCCAAAAATAGTTTCACTGCAATCGATGATTATCCGTGTTCCACCCCCCAAGGTACGAAACCCTATATGCCTCGTCGGACATCCCTATGTGGATAATCTCAGCTCAACATTCATTTCCGCAATCATTAATGGTTATCCGTGTTACGCCCCTCAAGGCACGAAACCCTATACGCCCCGTCGGACATCCCTAAGTGGATAACCTCACGTTCGCGATCCGCCCCTCAAGGTACGAATCCCCATACGCCCCGTCGGACATCCCTGGGTGAACATTAAAACCTTTCTCACTCATATGCACGATCGGACGATTATCCATGATTCGCCCCTCAAGGCACGAAACCCTATACGCCCCGTCGGACACCCCTAGGTTGGATAATCTCGGCCCAGCATGGCTTTCCACATATACACACAATCAACATCACAACAGTCATCATGAATAGTACACGTTCAATCACGCCACAAAGTGCACAAAAAACGCATCATCAACACAATGATTCTCAATATATCATAATACGCACCTAAGTGTATTACCCAATGAACACAACTTCACCGTCAATACGTATTCACGACCGAAACAATCAAACACATAATATATTCCTCAATCCCAACTCGTCACAATACATATCAAAAGTATAATAACTAACTAAATCATCACAATCGATATAATACCACAACAAGGGACGATCGAATACAATCAACACATAACTAGACATCCACGACGCCAATTCAAAAAATGCATAATCAACTAGGACAACCAAATTGTTAGTATTACACTACTCAACTTCAATTCACAAGATATAAATCGTATAGACAAGAACACTTGCCTTGATAATCGTTAACGAAACTCCGACGAACACGGCTCACCCGAAACAGCCTCGAAACCTACAACTGTTGGGGCAATATCGGTATGCAGTAATTCAAATGTGCGGAAATTAAACGACACAAGGATTTATAGAGGTTCGGATATAATCGAGCCTACGTCCTCTCTCGGTATATTTTTCTATAGGTTGAAGATATAAACCTCTACGCATCTCTTCTATCGGTCGAGGGATAACCGTTACAAACTTGTCTTCTATCGGTCCAAGCTAAACCGTACAATCTCTCTTCTATCGGTCGAGATATTACCGTTGTACTTATCTTTATGTCGGTCCAAGTTAAACTGTTTTCCTTTTCTATTGGATAAGGAATCAACCACTCTATATCGATACAAGATAAACCTCATGAAGATATCGATTGCGATTCTAATAATGTCGGATCCTTGATCCTAATAACACCGAATCCAATCATTTCTTTTCTTTTACCTTTCGTGTATGTGTTGAATGTAAAAATACTCAAACTAACAATATAAGCTCAATATCACACCAATAATATCAATATGAATATCTGATCAATGAGTCGTTTACTTTGCGTTGTTGTAGGATGAATACCATTTGAAGTGGTATTTATAGCCATTTCTCTTCCCACTAGCTGTTAGCTTTCTGACACTTCATTACGTACGTTATTGACATCTCATTACGTACGTTAGCTTTGTTACGTACGTTATCACATCTTCGTTACGTACGTTAACCTCTTCACAGTTTAGCCCAGTGGCTTCTGTCTTGATCATTACGTACGTTAGCAACTTCCCATTACGTACGTTATATATAGTCAATATGTCCGTTGCATGCTGACCTATGCCGTGACATCATCTCCAACGTTCATCTTGTTTGAACTGAGAAACATCACATTACGTACGTTAAGTAACATGTGTTACGTACGTTAATCTTCCACTATTACGTACGCTAAGCTATCTGTATAGCGTACGTTAATAGTCCTTCTGTCTAGCTTTTTGCATCTTCGACTCCTTCGATGCTTTGCTTCGCTTCTTTGTTGTTTTATTTTGTTTAGCAACTTAATCATCAAAACTCTATTAATGAATATGTGGAATAAATATTCCAACAATCTCCTCCTTTTTGATGATTACAAAACAACATTTGAATTCGATAAAATCTGCAAATATATATATATATATATATATATATATATATATATATCATACGATTCAAAGTTTTCGGCTTTGATCGATTCGTTAGTTTCTCCAATTTTTCTTTTCTTGACATTTTCGACTTCTCCGTTTCTCCCCCTTTTTGTATGTTTTTCTTTTCTTCTTTTCGACTTCTTCGATTTTCATATTTTTCGACTTCTTCGTCTTTTTTTTCTTCTCCTTTTTGCATTTTATTTTTTCTCGTCATTCTTTCATGACGCTTTTTATCAATTCATCTCCTTTCTCCCCCTTTTTGTATTCAGCAAAAAGTTGTAATAAATATGAATAATAAATACCAACAGATGTATAAAATATGTGATACCAATCGATGAATATAAATATATGCATAAAAAAAATTGAATTAAAATATATCCTTGACAAAAATATTCGTTTAAAAAATATACTCCCCCTCAGTAAAATATAAATTGTTAAAAAATCAATTTTTGGGGACCCAACCAATAGTTGGTTTTTGTTTCGAGACGTAGACGATGTTAGGAATAAAAGTTCCTTTTGGAATCCAAATCTTTTTTATTTCAATCGTCCGTCTTGGGTTTTTACAGTTTGAAATATGGTGCCTAATTTTCAAACATTTTCGGGGTATTTTGAAATTTAATGATTCGTTTTTCAGATTTGGTTTGAATCCCAACCTTTATTTGTTCAAAATATATTTTGAACCGAGAGCATATTTTTAAATTTCTCGTTTCCGAGATAAAATTTCTTCGTTAAATTTTTGAGCTCGGTTTGGACTTTAGCAAGATCATCCTTTAAGATATTTTCGTTTTCAACACATTTAGAATGATCGATTTCAACCAATTTTCCCTTTTCAAGAATTTTGGAAATTTCAATTTCCAATAATTTATTTTTTGATTGTAGGGATTTGATTTCTTTTAAAGCATTTTGAAAATCTGTATGTAATAGTTTAAATGCTTCAAATAACTCATCTTGAGATGACGTACTTACTCGGCTTTCGACGTCACTTTCGTCGAGTGAACTTCGGGCCATAAGAGCGAGATTTTAATTGAGATCATCTTCATCTTCATCGCTCCATGTTGCTTGATTTGTTCCTTCGTGAGTTGCCTCTAACTTTTTCCAAATTTCTTTGGCACTATTACACGAGGAAATATGATCGAGATCTTCCGGATTTAAGGCACAATAAAGCATTTGCGTTGCCTTACAATTTTGATGGTCGTTCTCCCAATCCATATCATCATATTCTTCGAAACTCTTTATAGTCCCGTTGGAATTCGTGAGAATTTTCGGACCTAGACATATGATCTTCGAAAGCTCAATATCATAAGCTCAGATGAAGATTGACATCTTCTTTTTCCATTTCATATAATTTGATCCGTCGAAGAATGGAGATTGGTTCGACACAAGATCTTCATTTGGTGCAAATTGGAACGCCATTTGGATCTTCTCTTCGGATGTTAAGCCGCTTATTGGAGGTACCGATCCGATACCAATTGTTGGGGCAATATCGGTATGCAGTAATTCAAATATACGGAAATTAAACGACACAAGGATTTATAGAGGTTCGGATATAAACGAGCCTACGTCCTCTCTCGGTATCTTTTTCTATAGGTTGAAGATATAAACCTCTACGCCTCTCTTCTATCGGTCGAGGGATAACCGTTATAAACTTGTCTTCTATCGGTCCAAGCTAAACCGTACAATCTCTTTTCTATCAGTCGAGATATTACCATTGTACTTGTCTTTATGTCGGTCCAAGTTAAACCGTTTTCCTTTTCTATTGGATAAGGAATCAACCACTCTAGCTTTCTATCGGTACTAGATAAACCTCACGAAGATATCGATTGTGATTCTAATAATGTCGGATCCTTGATCCTAATAACACCGAATCCAATCGTATCTTTTCTTTCACCTCTCGTGTATGTGTTGAATGTAAAAACACTCAAACTACCAATATAAGCTCAATATCACAACAACAATAATATCAATATGAATATCTGATCAATGAGTCGTTTGCTTTGCGTTGTTGTAGGATGAATACCATTTGAAGTGGTATTTATAGCCATTTCTCTTCCCACTAGCCGTTAGCTTTCTGACACTTCATTACGTACGTTATTGACATCTCATTACGTACGTTAGCTTTGTTACGTACGTTATCACATCTTCGTTACGTACGTTAACCTCTTCACAGTTTAGTCCAGTGGCTTCTGTCTTGATCATTACGTACGTTAGCAACTCCCCATTACGTACGTTATATATAATCAATATGTCCGTTGCATGCTGACCTATGCCATGACATCATCTCCAACGTTCATCTTGTTTGAACTCAGAAACATCACATTACATACGTTAAGTAACATGTGTTACGTACGTTAATCTTCCACTATTACGTACGTTAAGCTATCAGTATAGCGTACGTTAATAATCCTTATGTCCAGCTTTTTGCATCTTCGACTCCTTCGATGCTTTGCTTCGCTTCTTTGTTGTTTTGTTTTGTTTAGCAACTTAATCATCAAAACTCTATTAATGAATATGTGGAATAAATATTCCAACAACAACCTCCGCAAGACACAACGAAAACATAATCACAATGAGGTTCAAGACCAACAACAACTGAAATCATGCCAAACTATAGAGGAAAACTCATTGGAACATTTAATCGAACATTAAATGTTCAATAATTCCCAAGGACACTCAAATCGTCAATCGAGTTAAACAAACTTGAGATATGGATATTAAATCCATAAAACACGAATAATAACATCATACTACACCAACCGATTCATTAAAATCGAACTAGGATCAAAATCAAGAACAAATCTCCAAAAAGTCAACCCGAAGAAAAATCAAGAAATTACCTCGATTCAACAAAGAGGAAGGATTAGATGTTGATATGATCACCTAGAGCCTTCCCAAAACACATTAGGATGGAGTAGAATCGACCAATGCCTCGAATCCTAGTTCACTCGATCGCCCACCGCGAGAAGAAGTGAAGAAATGGGTGAAATGTGGTGAGAAAACCCGTCTGTCCCGTTTTATACTAACAGGGACGCACGACCATCACGCACGACTAAATGCTCGTGCGTCTGGTCGTGCGTTAGGCCATTGCCCAACATCAAACAACACGCACGAGAACCTGCTCGTGTGGCTTGCTCGTGCGCCCCTGCTCTTAGCACAGTCTGGTGCACTGGTTGTGCACGAGCATCACGCACAAGCATCTGCTCGTGTGGACTGCTCGTGTGCTACACTAAGGGACCAATATCGAGCCCAACACTGCTCCGAAAGCACCCCGAACATAACCAACTCGAGAGGGGACGATAACAAGGGGTCACAACGCCTTCAAAGAGGCGAAAAGACAACGTAGTACAATATGCCATGTCACACATGTATATACACGACCTGTACGACCTACACAACATCAAGTCGTATCCGACGAACACCACGGCACGGTCCATCATACCGCCCATAAAAAAAAGAAATTCCGAATAATCATCAACGGAACAAAATAATCGACACAAACGGCAAATTATTCAAAAAAAAAAATCGGAACAAAAATCTCGGGTATTACATATTATTCCCCTGATGAAATTATGTAATTACGTTTGTGCCATCTGAAGTTTTCCTATAAATAGGGCTTGAGTTCTTAATGAAAATTCATTCCAAGAGAAATATCTTCTCTATATCCTCTCTATTCTCTTTGTATTCTCTTTAGTTTATTGCAGTTTTCTAACATTTGCAACTTTGTTTTGATTGTGATTTTTGTTCGGATGCTAGACATTCTCTCTCTCTCTCTCTCTCTCTCTCTCTCCTTTTTGTCATTTTAAGTAGTCGAAACAAAATTGCGTTGAACTAGTTTTCATGATCACGAGTTAAAAATAAATTTAAACCGTACAAATGGCCGATTCAAGTTGGTAGCACTATAAGAATAAACGTCAAAGACTTCAGATAATATCTGAAGTAAAACGTTATTGTAATATCCGTACTTTCTATTTTTGATAATTTCTATTTTTGGTGTATGTTCATTTCGGACGACTCGCTTGTTACGGTTTTGGAATTCTGAATCTATTTTGTTATTGGAATTTTTCCATTTGGACGAGTTTCGGAGATTTTTTTACGTATTTTTGTTTTGAGCTATGTTTTATCGCGTGTACGTTCGATTCTCGTAAAACTCGTCTGATTTCATTATTTTCCTTTTTCCATGAGTTCGTATGGTTGAGTTACTCATGTTGTGAATTTCAGATTGTCAATCCGACATCGTATCGTGATTTTTCGGACGTTTGGGCCATTTTGTAACTTCCTAAGTTTAGGGAATTTTATCTTCCTTGTTGTATTTCGGATTATCCGATAGTCGGAAGTGTATTTTCTTTCAGCACTTAGCTTCATCGTTATGGATACCTCGTGTTTACACTTCTGGTTCTGTCCTTGTGTTGCGTTCCGTCTTTGTATTGTCTTGTGCAGGAAACGGTGTTCAGCAGTGTGGAACTGCTTCATGCATAACGCATGTTATGCATGCTTCTTAGCATGCTCTATCGATACCTGCATAACGTACGTTATGCTTTACAGGTAACGTACGTTATGGCCTTCATCAGATAGTACAAAATGTTCTGCCAGACTCTTACGTACGTTAACTTGTGGGAGGTTACGTACGTAAATCTCATAGCGTACGTTAACAATATGTGTTAACGTACGTAACGCACTGTCATGTGTTTAAATTCTGAGTTGACCTCAGACGCGTTATTTCTCTTCTTTTTCTTTCCTTTGCTCGCGACGGGAGTTCTTCGAGCGATTTGGAGCGATTCGTGCAGAGCAGTCCATAGAGTTCCTCCGTAGATAGATTATTGTGTTCCAAGTGAGGTTAATCACCATCATAATCATCCTTCTCCGTCTGAATTGAGGTATATTTCGTTAGAACCCTAGTTTTTGGGAATTTCGGGATTTTGGCATGATTTCACCCTTTGAACCGATTTAGCTTCGATGAGTTGTTAGATTTCGATTGCATAGTCGTAATTCCTTGCTACTTATATACTTTAACGGATTAAACTTCAAGGTTTTCACTGTTACTAGATTTAAATCGTTTATGACTTCGTAGTGACCGAAGAATTGTCCCAACGGGTAGAACTAGGATGAATTCTTACGTTTCCACAATATTGAGATTGTTTGTATACTGTTATTGTGTTAGGAACGAATTTGTGAAGATTATTCGGACCGAAACCTTTTCCTTCGCCGTTTCCTTCGCTTCATTTTATTCAAGGCAAGTACATGTATTACATTTCGTTATGTGTGTTACGATTTCAGTATGAATGATGAATTATGATCTTTTGGGTGTGTGAGTTATTTGTAATTCCACCCGGAGTGTTCGATGGGATGTCTGGGGGTCGATATTAAAGGGCACGACCGAGGAAGTGGACTTGGGTGCGTGTGTGGTTGAACTTCCACCCGGAGCGTTCGACGGGGCGTCTGGGGGCCGATACTAAGGGGTATGGCCGCGGAAGTGGTTTCCCACCCGGAGCGTTCGACGGGGCGTCTGGGGGTCGATACTAAGGGGTACGACCACGGGTTACCAGTTGTGAATGTTTGTGATATCGTGATGATTTCTTAAACTGTTTTGAATGCCAATGTGATATTCCAGAATATGGCTTTTCAAATGTTTTCTGAATGAGATGACTGTGTAAATCATATATGTATATAATGTAGTGTAATTGTGTACTTGCACTAGCTATTCGAATGCTAACTCATTAAATGGGGGGAATGCGTCTTATGCATTTCAGGTATTGGTCGAGCTGAAGAGCTGGCACGGGATACGCATGCAAAGGATGGACCAGCATGATGATGAGGCTCGAGTCTGTATTAGATGTTTTGTTATTATGTCTACTTGGGTGTTGGATATTATTTGGTTTCTTTAATCTTGGTTAAAGTCCCCTGCTTGGGCAATGAACTCGTATTAACTCATACTTCTTGATGTCCGATTAAAATGTTTTGGTCGAGGCCACGACCCTATTTTACTATGATTATTATGTTTTATGAGTATTGTTTGTGAATTTTTGAGTCATGTATTAGCCTGGTAGACCTTGTGAAGGTTTTACGGTGTGTAATGTCCCTTAAGTCAATTTGGGGTGTTACATTTATGGTATCGGAGCCTTAGGTTATGAATGCCTAGGTTGTTGGTTAATTTTGGGTCTGTCAGTCGTGTCGTTAGAGTCAGTTGTTGAGCCTAATTTCATCGTGCTACCATCTCTTCGTGCGACCCGTGGCTGTAATCTCCTCGAACTCTTTTATTCTTGTAATTCATTTTCCTTGTGCAGATTGGAATTATGTACTATGGTACCAACTGTGTAAACCTTGCTTATTTCTGATTTTGTTCCTTTCACTTCTTATCTTCAGTATGTTGAGAGGTCGCGGTAGACCAGCTAGGGGGCGCGGCCGAGGCCGTGGTTGTGGTGCAGATAATGAGGAAGCTCCGCTTTCTCAGTCCTCTACAGGTTCGGCCTTTCATTCAGTACCGAACACTCTACCTCTGAGTTCTGACGGGCAGCAGAATTTGTCAGTCAACCAAGATAAGCCGTCGGGGAGTAATGCCGACATGGGAGCTACTACTGTACTTCAGCAGTTGGTAGCTCAGCTTGCCCAGATAGCTCAGGGGGGACGCCAGAATCCGCCCCCGACTCCTGAGGATGAAGCTAGTAAGTGGCTTCAGAAGGTGACTAAGATGCACCATCCTCGTTTCACCGGATCTTCTGACTCCCTCGTTGGGAGAATTGGCTTTTTCAGTTGGGCAGAACTTTCGATTCCGTAGATTGTCCCGATGACAGGAGGGTACATATTGCTCAGTACCTCCTGGATAAGGAAGCCGCGGAATGGTGGGAGGCCGTGGCGCCTAGAGACCGCCCAACCACTTGGGAGGAATTTAAGACTGTATGGAAGCAGAATATTGTCCACCGCCAGTCAAAGAACGCAGGATTGTGGAATTCTTCACTGCTACACCTCAGGATATGTCGATTTCTCAGGCAATCATCTCTTACAATCAGCAGTTGGGATTCGTGAAGGATCAGGTGAGGACCAAGGCCGATAAGATCCGTTATTTCAATATGCGCATGAAGCCGTATATCAGGCAGAGTATGGCACCGCTCATGTGTGCCACCTTGAAGGAATACCAGGATCGCGCCCTAGCGATCGAGATGGCTGCCCCGGAATCAGAGTTGGGTCTCGAGGCCAAGAAACAGAAGACAGCTGGCAATTTTTCAGCCAGCAAGAGTGGTCGATTTTCGAAATCTCAGTCTGCTCCTACATCAGGGAGGAGGCCGTTTCATCAGGCCGGGGGATCTCAAGGTAATCGTTCAGTCCAGTCTGTTGCATCTGGCGGTAGAGTTTGTTTTAACTGCAACCCAATATGAGCATTTGATGAAGGATTGCCCATTCCCTTTAGTTACATGCTTTACTTGCGGACAGACCGGGCACCGGGCCACTTATTGCGAGAGGGCTACCAGAGCCGCCAGAGCTCCATATACCACCGCCGTTCAGAAGGAGCTTAGCGTTGATCAGAAGACTCCAGTCACTCAGGTTCCTCAGAGTTCGGGCCATGGTAGGGGTCGGGGTCAGCCGGACCGCCGAGCTGCATCTAGTTCGGACTCAGTCCATCCTCGGTTGTATCAGGTGAGGCGCACGGAGGAGACAGACATTCCGGTGGTGTCAGGTAACACTCAGATTCTTTCTCATCTAGTTTTGGTGCTTTTTGATTCGGGTGCTACCCACTCTTTTATTGCTTCGGATTGTGTGTGCCGTATTGGTATTGACTGCTTGTTCGAGTGTGAACCGTTTGTAGTGGGTATGCCTAGTGGGGATCGTATGGTTGGGAACCGGGAGGTTATGGATTGCCCAGTGAGGATCGGGAGCTGGGATTGGCCCTCGAATCTCATTGTTGTAGACCTTAAGGGCGAGGATTTGATCCTCGGGTACGATTGGTTGGATCGTCACGGTGCCATCGTGAACTATCGGACTCATACTATCTCGATAATGGCTGAGGATGGCACAGAGCATACACTTGTTGGTTGTAAGCCGGGTAGATCGGGTAATGTGATTAGTGCCTTAAAGGCGATAAAACTTCTGAACCAGGGCTGTGTAGGCTACTGGTGTTACGCTTTGAAGACGGAGAATGGTGGAATTTACATGTCATCGATTCCATTTGTTAGTGAGTATCCCGACGTATTTCTGGATGACTTGCCGGGATTACCACCGCGGCGGGAGATTGAGCTTCCTATTGATCTAGAGCCGAACGCGGCTCCTGTTTCTCGAGCGTCGTACCGTATGGCACCATCGGAGATGTTAGAATTGAAGAAGCAGTTGGGAGAGTTGCTAGATAAAGGGTATATTCGACCGAGCGTATTGCCTTGGGGTGCACCTGTGCTTTTTGTTAAGAAGAATGATGGGTCGCTTCGTTTATGCATCGATTATCGAGAATTCAACAAGTTAACCATCAAAAATAAGTACCCTTTGCCCCGAATCGATGACTTATTTGATCAGCTTCAGGGAGCGACAGTCTTCTCGAAGATTGATTTACGATCAGGCTACTACCAGTTGAGGATTCGAGATAGCAATATAACGAAAGCTGCTTTTCGGACGAGATATGGCCATTAAAAGTTTATGGTTATGCCGTTCGGGCTAACCAATGCCCCGGCAGTGTTCATGCAGTTGATAAACAAAATATTTATTGAGTATCTGGACAAATTCGTAGTCGTCTTTATCGACGACATTCTTGTCTATTCCCGGAGTCAGGAGGAGCACGCCTTACATCTCCGGACTGTGTTAGACATTTTGAGAGCTGAGCAGCTGTACGCGAAGTTCTCTAAGTGTGAGTTTTGGCTCAGGGAAGTGATATTCCTCGGGCATGTGATTTCAGTGGAGGGAGTTTGGGTAGATACGCAGAAGATAGAGGCAGTGATGGCTTGGGAATCGCCGAGAAATGTGAAGGAAGTGAGGAGTTTTCTGGGACTTGCAGGCTACTACCGTAGATTCGTCGAAGGATTTTCTAAGATCGCTAGACCACTCACCCAGTTACTCCAAAAGACTCAGAAGTTTGAGTGGACCGCAAACAGGCAGGACAATTTTGATGAGTTGAAGAGACGGTTGACTACCGCACCCGTTCTAGCCTTGCCTCAAGGGAACAAGGATTTTGTGATTTATAGTGATGCTTCGGGTCACGGACTTGTATGTGTCTTGATGCAGAGGGATAGAGTCATTGCTTATGCGTCCCGTCAGTTGAAACCTTACGAAGCAAACTACCCTACGCATGATTTAGAATTAGCAGCGGTCGTCTTCGCTTTAAAAATCTGGAGGCATTATCACTATGGGTCGTCGTGTAAGATTTACACGGACCACAAGAGTTTGAAATATATCTTCAGTCAAAATGAGTTGAATATGAGACAGCATAGATGATTGGAGTTAATTAAAGATTATGACCTCGAAATTCTTTACCATCCGGGTAAGGCTAATGTGGTGGCAGACGCGTTGAGTCGTAAGCCGATGGCGCTACAGATGTTAGAGGTACTTACGCCTCAAAGCAAGATCCAGCAGGATTTGATTTGTTAGGATATAAAGGTTTGGGTCCAGAGAGTTCAGGGCCAGTTATGTGCGTTAGAAATCACTTCGTCCTTGGTTGATGATATCAAGGCGAGGCAATATGATGATTCCCTTTTAGTCCAGTTGAGAGAGGACGTGAAGAAGGGGAAAGCCCCTGGATTTGTGGTTCAGGATGATGGAGTTTTGAGATTTCGCGGTAGATTATGTGTACCGAGTGATATTGAGTTGAGACAGAAGATCTTGAGTGAAGCTCATACTACACCTTACTCCATACACCCTGGTACGAGCAAAATGTACAAGGATGTAAGGAGTAACTACTGGTGGAGCAATTTGAAGATGAACGTTAGTGAGTTTGTGGAGAAGTGTTTGACCTGTCAGCAGGTTAAGATTGAACATCAGCGGCCCGCGGTGTTGTTACAACCACTTCCCATTCCGGAGTGGAAGTGGGAAGACATTTCTATGGATTTCATTACCGGTATGCCTAGGACTCGGACTGGAATGAACATGATTTGGGTTATTGTCGATCGACTAACCAAATCAGCTCATTTTCTAAGTATTAAGGACATTTGGGGCTCGGAGAGGCTAGCACGAGTGTTTATTACAGAGATCGTGAGGTTACATGGGAGTCCTAGGAGTATTGTTTCGGATCGAGATGGTCGGTTTGTATCACATTTTTGGCAGGCTATTTATCGAGCTTTGGGGACTGAATTGAGACTCAGTACATCTTACTAGGGCTATTACTGATCCGAGTGAACCCGAAACCCGGTCATGAACCGGACCGAAATACCTTAGACCGAAACTCACCCGAAAACTAACGAGTTCGGATTCGAGTTCTAAATATTGAACCGAAACCGATAAGACCCGGACCGATAAAACCGAAAAGAAACCCGATAATAAATTAAAAAAAAGTTTATATGTATTTTATAATTTATATATTTTATACATATATTATTAATACGTTTTGCGTGTTTTAAACATAAATAGCATGTTGGACAAGTAGTTAAGACGATATACCTTTGAACAAAAGGTCTGGAGTTCGAATCATGTAACTCCCATTTATGTGATTTATTTTGCTGCTCTTCCTTCATTTTCCTAGTAAAGATCCATCCCACATAGGGCTGTTAGCGGTCCGAGTGAACCCGAAACCCGGTCATGAACCGGACCGAAATACCCGGGACCGAAACTCACCCGGAAACTAACGAGTTCGGATTCGAGTTCTAAACATTGAACCGGAACCCTTATTGGTCCGGACCGGATCTACCCGGTAACCGATCGGACCGGATCCGGATCTGGAGAAAACCGGTCCGAACCGGTCCGATAACAGCTCTATATCTTACCACCCTCAGACATACGGGCAGTCAGAGCGGACAATTCAGACGCTGGAGGATATGTTGAGAGCCTCTGCTTTAGACTGAAAGGATGATTGGGAGTCACACTTGCCATTGATCGAGTTCACGTACAACAATACTTGGCACGCCTCGATCAAAATGGCACCATTTGAGGCAGTGTATGGGAGGAGGTGCAGATCACCGTTGTGTTGTGATAATGCATCCGAGTTTGTTGGTACCGAACCAGATATGGTAGTTGAGACGAGAGAGAAGATTGCTTTGATTCGTGATAGATTGTTGACGGCCCAGAGTCGACAGAAGTCTTATGCCGACACGCGCCGTCGGCCGTTGGAGTTCGAGGTGGGAGACCATGTGTTGCTTAAGGTGTCGCCGACATGGGGAGTTTACCGCTTCGGCCAGAAGGGTAAACTTAGTCCGAGATATATTGGACTGTTCGAGATTTTAGAGAGAGTTGGAGAGCTTGCATATCGGTTAGGCTTGCCGCCGTCCTTGAGTCACGTGCATAACATGTTTCATGTTTCTCAGCTTAGGAGGTACGTACCAGATCTAGCCATATTATTGATTTTGGAGAGATTGAGCCGGGTCCCGACATTACCATCGAGGAGAGGCCGATTCAGATTTTAGAGCGTCGGGTGAAGCAACTTAGGCACAAAACTATTCTTTTGGTTAAGGTGCAGTGGTCGAGACATGGATCCGAGGAAGCCACGTGGGAGACGGAAGAGGATATGAAGACGAGATACCCCGAGTTATTCGCGTTGTAAGTTTCGGGACGAAACTTATTTTTAGGGGGAGAGAATGTAATATCCGTACTTTCTATTTTTGGTAATTTCTATTTTTGGTGTATGTTCATTTCGGAC
Source organism: Orobanche coerulescens (assembly GCA_033398695.1). NCBI lineage: Eukaryota > Viridiplantae > Streptophyta > Magnoliopsida > Lamiales > Orobanchaceae > Orobanche > Orobanche coerulescens. The sequence continues at coordinate 133,888,734 of CM065814.1, forward strand.
GACTCGCTTGTTACTGTTTTGGAATTCTGAATTTATTTTGTTCTTGGAATTTTTCCATTTGGACGAGTTTCAGAGATGTTTTTACGTATTTTTGTTTTGAGCTATGTTTTATCGTGTGTACGTTCGATTCTCGTAAAACTCGTTCGATTTCGTTATTTTCCTTTTTCCATGAGTTCGTATGGTTGAGTTACTCATGTTGTGAGTTTCGGATTGTTAATCCGACGTCGTATCGTGATTTTTCGGACGTTTGGGCCATTTTGTAATTTCCTAGAAGTTTAAGGAATTGTATCTTCCTTGTTATATTTCGGATTCCCCGATAGTCGGAAGTGTATTTTCTTTCAGCACTTAGCTTCATCGTTATGGATACCTCGTGTTTACACTTCTGGTTCTGTCCTTGTGTTGCGTTCCGTCTTTGTATCGTCTTGTGCAGGAAACGGTTCGGCAGCGGTGAATCGCCGCATGCATAACGACGCATGCATGCTTCTTAGCGTGCGCTATCGATACCTGCATAACGTACGTTATGCTTTACAGGTAACGTACGTTATGGCCTTCATCAGATAGTACAGAATGTTCTGCCGGACTCTTACATACGTTAACTTGTGGGAGGTTACGTACGTAAACCTCATAGCATACGTTAACAATATGTGTTAACGTACGTAACGCACTGTCAGGTGTTTAAATCCTGAGTTGACCTCAGACGTATTATTTCTCTTCTTTTTCTTTCCTTTGCTCGCGATGGGAGTTCTTCGAGCGATTTGGAGCGATTCGTGCAGAGCAGTCCGTAGAGTTCCTCCGTAGATCGATTATTGTGTTCCAAATGAGGTTAATCACCATCATAATCATCCTTCTCCGTCCGAATCGAGGTATATTTCGTTAGAACCCTAGTTTTTGGGAATTTCGGGATTTTGACATGATTTCACCCTTTGAACCGATTTAGCTTCGATGAGTTGTTAGATTTTGATTGCGTAGTCGTAATTCCTTGCTACTTATATAGTTTAATGGATTAAACTTCAAGGTTTTCACCGTTACTAGATTAGAATCGTTTATGACTTCGTAGTGACCGACGAATTGTCGCAACGGGTAGAATTAGGATGAATTTTTACGTTTCCGCAATATTGAGATTGTTTGTATACTGTTATTGTGTTAGAAACGGATTTGTGAAGATTGTTCGGACCGAAACCTTTTCCTTCGCCGTTTCCTGCGCTTCATTTTATTCAAGGCAAGTACATATAGTGCATTCTGTTATGTGTGTTATGGTTTCGGTATGAATGATGAATTATGATCTTTTGGGTGTGTGAGTTATTTGTCCTTCCACCCGGAGCATTCGACGGGACGTCTGGGGCTCGATACTAAGGGGTACGGCCGAGGAAGTGGACTTGGGTGTGTGTGTGGTTGAACTTCCACCCAGAGCGTTCGACGGGGCGTCTGGGGGCCGATACTAAGGGGTACGGCCGCAGAATTGGTTTCCCACCCGGAGCGTTCGACGGGGCGTCTGGGGGTCGATACTAAGGGGTACGGCCACGGGTTACCAGTTGTGAATGTTTGTGATATCGTGATGATTTCTTAAACTGTTTTGAATGCTAATGTGATATTCCGGAATATGGCTTTTCAAATGTTTTCTTAATGAGATGAATGTGTAAATCGTATCTGTATATAATGTAGTGTAATTGTGTACTTGCACTAGCTATTCGAATGCTAACTCATTAAATGGGGGAAATACGTCTTATGCATTTCAGGTATTGGTCGAGCTGAGGAGCTGGCACAGGATACGCATGCAAAGGATGTACCGGCATGATGATGAGGCTCGAGTCTGTATTAGATGTTTTGTTATTATGTCTACTTGGGTGTTGGATATTATTTGGTTTCTTTAATCTTGGTTAAAGTCCCCTGCGTGGGCAATGAACTCGTATTAACTCATACTTCTTGATGTCCGATTAAAATGTTTTGGCCGAGGCCACTGCCCTATTTTACTATGATTATTATGTCTTATGAGTATTGTCTGTGAATTTTGAGTCATGTGTTAGCCTGGTAGACCTTGTGAAGGTTTTACGGCGTGTAACGTTCCTTAAGTAAATTTGGGGTGTTACAGTTATAATTACCGAAGTCTATGTTCGTGTAGTAAAAGGTATACTTTAGACTTCGCTTTTTATGCGAAGTCTAATATCCTAATAACCGAAGTCTATCTAGGTTTTTTTCTAATTATGATCAAAATGTGGGTGTAAGTGAAGTAAAAGAATGCCTTTAACTTCGGTTATTTTATAATTGTCGTAGTAAAAAAATAACTTTTTACTTCAATTATCGTATAATATATATTAGTATTTTCTGCAGTAATATATATTAGTATCTCACATTTCAATTTAAAATTCATTGCCAAAATCTACATTCACCTATAACTAACCATCAACCACGAGCTCAATAATATAAGAACCAACAATTTCATATCATCCCATCTAAAAATAATAACATGCGTTCCAACTAATTCAAAACTAGATACATATCATAACAAAGACAAAGAATGTGTAATAAGATTCTATCTATTTCATCATGAACACCACAAATAGTACAAAAAGGATTAAAAAAGATCATATACTTCGAAACAACCAAGTCTCTCTTTAGCACATCATTGCTTTTCATCATACGATCATACTAGTTGAAGACGACAGATCCAAATTCTTGAATAAACCTGTATTTCCACGCCTGCCAGGAGCTGCTCGACTGAAGGTATAATCTCTGCCTGTCGAAAGATTTAATGTCAATCACAATTTCAGAAACCGCACCTAGGGTCACTTACAGAACAATCTGAAAACAACATCAGTAAATCAGACACCTTCGGCTCATGATACATGGTGTGAAGTGAGTCCACGAGAGGATGTTCCAGGAGAAACCTCCGAAATAATGCCATCTTTGCCAGCTAAATTTACCATCTTGAAAATGCTTAATATAGTTGGACGAGTCTGCATTACAGAACAATCCAATGAAAGAGAAAATAGCATCAGTACCAAGAAAAGTCTACATTATAGTCACATGGAATATAAAGTCCAATCAAATCACAAAGAAAGTTCCTTTCTTACTTTTCCAGTGGCTACCACCACTTTTACACCCCTCGACAAGGCTTCTTTTAGAGCTTCAGCAGTTGATAAGAAAAAATGTGGCCATAGAACAATATCTAGCAGACAATATTGGAACAAACCTTCATGAAAATAACCAATTAATTACCTAATCCAATCAGAAAATCTCGTGAAACAGAACTAAATAAAAATCAGAAACACTAAATCTCTTCTAAACATATAGCAAATCTAAAATAAAACAAAATAAACTCAGGGCAAAATCCATGAATTAGAGGCAACGGATTAACCTCAACCAACCATCATTCATGATTTCCTTCCACATTCCATGTCCTACAACAACGATAGATCGGCTTTGTCTGTGCAATCAAACACAAAATCGAACAAACTAATGTGTAGAAATATAAAATTGTACATACAATGAGAGGGGCGCGGCAAACAGGCGACGCTAGTCGCGGTGGCTAGGGTTAGCAGATGATGTTGGAATATTTATTCCACATATTCATAAATAGTGTTTTGATGATTAAGTTGCTAAACAAAACAAAACAACATCAAGGCGAAGCAAAACGACGAAGGAATCGAAGACGCAAAAAGTTGTCCAAACTACATGCATAACGCACGCTATTCATATAGAATAGCGCACGCAACCGAGAATCATTTACGTGTAACACCCCCAATCCGCTCAGGGATATTACACGCCGTAGAACCTTTCCTCAAGGATCTACCAGGCTGGTAACAACATAGAACAACTCGACAATGCCTTAAGGCTAAAATGACTAAGTAGACCGATTTGGTCTTTCAATAAATACATACAACTCAAACTCATTACATGCCCACGCAGGGGTCGAGTACAACACACTCCCGTACAACGGGAAAGAATACCACAGCGGAAAATAAACTATAACTATACCATTAACCTCATACGCATCCTCGTGTGATTAGTATCGTTCATCTTTCATCATCCTCCGTGCCGACCCTGTGTTATGCTCCCAAACCTGAATGCAAAAACAGACATCCACCCCCCGAATACTCGGGGGTTAGCAAAACTCCACTGTTTTGCTAGTGCAAGAACAAAGTGCAAATACGAGCCATACCATTCACATTTCACGAATAACAATAACCAGGAATCCTCAAAAATCCAAACGTAACGAAAAGTACTTCCCGAGGCATGAGTTTGATAAACATTTCTCAAAACCGAAAGATCACAGATAAAGGGAAACCATTTATAAAACAGTTTTAAAAATGCCATCGAGAGTTTTAATAGAAAACAATTTGCAAGAAAGCCACTCAATCAACACAAACGAGTCTTCACAAATATTTCCACGGGATTCTCGACCCAAAATCAAATAATATCGGCACGAGATCAAACATCTCAACATCACACGGGTTCTCGACCCAAACCCAAATAATATCAACACGAGATCAATCATCTCAACATTCCACAGGTCCTCGACCCAAAACACGAATAGCACCACAATACCATCAAAGGTACAATCTCTCATTCGACATATCCTGCTCAAGACCCCGATTAATTAACCCTGAGATTTCGTCAAACCTCCTTGGTTAATTAACCCCGATACCAACGCTTTAAAAACAAGTTGAAACAAGCTTTCAAAAACACGAATCGCGGTCTATATCAAGACAAACATTTAAAAGTGAGTTGAAAGAATTTGAGATACGAACATCGTTCGTAACGGAGTCTTAGCTATCACTCAAATACCCGTAACCAATAAGCCTGCCAGCGCCTCCCTTGCGCACTGTGTACCGGCGTTCACTTCCATCATGTTGGCCGCTCATTGAACATGTCACCGCACCGCGTCACTCCCGCAAGAGCCGCCTTGCGCGCGCATTAGGTAACACCGGCGTTCACCACCTATATGGAGCCGCACATTGCAAGATACACCGTGCCGGAGTGCACGCCCGCCCTCGGAGGTTCCCTGATACGACGTTTCTCACAACAAGTATCCACATTATCACAAACATCAAGCACACAGTCAATCGTTGTAACAATTATCAAATCGATACACCAATTCACATAATTCATCCGTCAGTCCACGACCACACGAATAAATAACAACACGCACGTCAACCATAACGCGACGGAAATAAGCAATACACGTACACACGCATTATCAAGCGCAACATCAACATCAATTATATCCAAAGGATTCATGTAGTCACTTACAACCCACACAATTTACAAAACACACGCGTTTTGAAAATGAGCCTTTAACGAGGCTAGCCGAATCCTTTGAAAACTCATTTCAAACAAATAAACAAACACACCAAGATGATCACCAATTATCATATCCACAAAACAAGAATGGTATGGACAAGGTACTTGCCTCGATACCACGAGCACGGAACCACGAACGGATACGGCTCAACCGGAAAGCTTCGGAACGCCCGATGCTAACGAAAAGGAAGACGACAATGAACGGAAGGGTTAAACACGGTTTCTTCACAAGAAACTCGACCCTAACAACAATATAATCAATAAATCATCGATCATACGAGGAAGGATAATCGTAGAACGCCCAAAAACCCCTCTAAGACATTTTACCGGACACCTTCAAGGCGTCGGTCAAGAACTCGACCCAAACAACGAATCGATACGATCCAACCATGGAATAATAAAGTAAATGATATAATACATCTAAATATTCATCAATACATCATAATACTAAGTTAAATCGGATTAAACGGATGAAAACAACCAAAACACCCAATTTCCCCAAAACTAGATTTCTAGGAAATCTGACCTGATTCGGTAGATCGGAGGATGTTATAGGACGGAAGATTGATGATATGAACCTCAAAACTTCATGGATTCATTGTCCAACAACATCTCTAGATGATTCACACACCCACAGCCGCGTACGGGAAGAAAAAGAATGAGAAATGGCTGAAGAAAAACGCTGTCAGGCCTTAAATAGTGATCACGGCCGAGTTACGTCGTATCGGCCATAGCTTACGTACGAATCGCCATGGCCGAACGCATCGCTGGAAATGCCAAGCGTTACATGCGTTACCGGCCAGGCCTTACGTACGTAACCGCCTTACGTACATAATCGCGATCACTACCGCACGTTACTCGGCCAGTGGCTTGCCCGAGCATGCCCGCCATGACTCGGCCGACCAACTCCGACGGCCCGAATGACCCCGAAACCCGAACCTGAGTACGAATCGAAGATACGGTTACGAAGTACTCGCAAAGACGAATCCGAGCACTAAGAGAACACACGATTCCGACTACCCGAAGGCTCGAAATTCGACAACGGAAAGTAATTACCCCAAACTTTGGGAAATTACGAAAATGGCCCAAAACGCCCGAAAATCACGATACGTGATCGAAACACCAAGCCAAAGCTCGCAACATGAATATTAACATTAAATGAACTTACGAGAAAGTCGAAACAACAGTTTCGGACGAGATTCGCAAGAATCGAACTCAAGTGCGGAAAAACCGCTAAAAAGCACGGAACTCAACAAAACGACACCGAAACGAACTCGGATGACAAAAAGTGCAGAATTAATCATTCTCAGAATGACGAAACGGTCATGAGCGAGTCGGCAAAACGGACTTCCGCCGAAAAAAAAAGAAATTACCGGAAATCGAAATCACGGGTATTACATTCTACCCTCCTTAAAAGAAGTTTCGTCCCGAAACTTAAAATAAGTAGGGAGAAGCAATATCCACTGTCAGGAAAACTCGACGAGATACCCAAAAACCGAAAACTCGCGCCTGACGGCGAAACGTTGCAAGAAATGCAACGGAACATACGGCGTGAAAACACGCTCCACGACGACCAACACAACGCCACCGATAGAGAAATAATAAAACCAACAAGTGACAAGCGTCATCAAACAGGTAATACAACCAAGTCGATTATCCGAACAATCACAAAACACAACGAACGGAAATCAATATGATTGACCACCCCAACGGTACATCAATCAAAACGTGAGCCAATCGCTGAAGAAATACGGAATTCCACCGCTCAAGGGTTGGAAGATCGAAAACGAGACAAATTTCCCAAATATAAGGAAATTAGGAAGGAGTCTGAACGCTCAACAATCACGAAACGAGATCAACAAAAACCGAACAATCAAACGATCGAACCACAACGGTCGAGACAACAAAAATCGAACAATCATGTTCGAATCACTAAGAATAATAAAATTCAAACAACAACTCTCAGGCTCACGTCTCGGCTCGAGACAATATATGATCCGGTAAACGCAACAAGATGTGATTCACATAAGATCCATAGGAAAGGGAATAGCAATTGAAAAGTCACAACGACAAACGAGTAATTTCGAAACACCACACTTGTTCGATCAATAAAAGCAAGGGATAGGGCAAGCTCAGAAAATGTTAACGAACATAAACGAGTCGACAGAGTCGAAAATATAGAAGTTCAAAATCTAATCCACTTCGAATAAGAGAACTAGTAAAACCAGATGATGTCACTTAGAACAAGGTTCACAAGAATCGAACCGAACTCGAAAAGTCACAAATGATAACCAGATTGACCCAAAACAAGATCACACCGCTCGAGCGACAAAACCGAAATACGAACAAGTTCGAAAGTATCAACGAACACGAGCGAGTCGATAGACTTGAGAAAGAGGAAATGCGAAGCGAAAATAATACGGGTATTATATTCGACCTCATCTAAAAGAAGTGTCGTCCCAAACTCACAACAACGAAATCAATGTGACAACACAACAAGCAACCGATGAAACATCTTTCAAAGGCCTCTCAAAGCCGATTCCGATGACTGTCTTTGAGCGCGAACTCCGAAAGTCTCGGAGCCAATTCACAATCTCGATTCGGTGTCCTCGAGTCCACACTTGAAATGTGTTACCGACGAGAAGGACAAATTTACACGTGCATGCCCCGGCACATCACGGTTGAAATGCCTCGGCTCGGCATACCGAAAATACAAATGCTAGATACAATGGGGCATAACGTCGCAAAACAACATAGCGGAGATGCCAACTCAAAGACAACAAGGAATCATAATACATATCATATACAACGATTATCATCGTAAAATAATACACACAAACACTACAAAGAACGGTATCGTTCGGCGACCTCAACGCCCGAACAATAACCAAGACATAATTACAAACATTATGAAACAATCACATATGTACACAAACGTACAAACCCAAGCTTTAACACACACAGTGCGTTAACACGCAAGCCACCACGAAATGACAACATTAAGGATCGTCATCACACCTCCCACAAGGGCTAACAAAATATATGCGTGGCGAACGACTCGACGCTCACGCCACCAATTCAATCACAATTCGGGGTTAACACCGTAACGAAAGTTCGAAAACCATACACGCATTTCCGGTCCGCAAACACGAATGATAGGTTTTAAAAACGAAAACCACCTTTTGAAAATAGTTTGGAAACACCAGTTGATCTTGAGTATCACTTTACAAAAAGTAGTGCAAACATTGTTATCGAGACTTTGAAAATCGCCTTGCGTTTGAACAAAAATGAGGACACCTTCTCTTAGTGAAAGACTTTCAGAATATCCGACCCTCAGGTCTAAGTAAAAGTGTTTATAAAACATTTGAAAATATCTCAAAATATTTTGGTCCTCGAGTTAGAAGAATTTTGAAATATATTGTGGCACCTTGGACATACCACGAGAAAATAATTCATTTTAAAAGTACGTCTCGAATTTTAATTTTCTAAGATACTCAAGGTTTTCAAAAATAATTCAATGGGCTAGAATGCCCAAAAATTTCAGGTAATTACACTAAATATTACACCCAGTTCAGCCCAGGAATATTACACGCCGTGGGCCCCGCGCCGGAACCCACCAGGCTAAAAACCATTTACAAAAATGCCAAAAAGGCTGATGACGGTATTATTTCAAAAACTTACAAAAGTCATTTAGAAAATACTAAATACCGTCATAAGAATTTCGCCAAAATGATCAAGGCCATAATGCCACAAATTCGGTTAAGGGAATCGGTTTTCAAAATAAAACTCAGTCGGTAAAATACCGAAAGCCATTACAGAAGAACTCACGCAGCGGATAAAAGAAATAAAGTCAAACATGCACAAGACAGCAACACTACTCCTCATATGAACGAAAAATGGAAGTCAAATAATCACGTATCACGAAATCAAAATCCATAAGAGGATTCCGTCAATTAACTCATAATCAAAAAAATAGCTCGTGTCACACGAGGCACAACACAAAGAAGGGAGACTTACATCCACAGGTCGCACGAAGATGATGATCGCCCCACGATACTAATCACGACCAATAAACTCAGACGACGCGTCGCGACACGACTCAGTCAGATAAAATCCGACGAGACAAAAACTCAATAGACACCACTGACCCGACAGCCTAGGTTTCCACAACCTAAGCTCTCATACCATTCTGTAACACCCCCAATCCGCTCAGGGATATTACACGCCGTAGAACCTTTCCTCAAGGATCTACCAGGCTGGTAACAACATAGAACAACTCGACAATGCCTTAAGGCTAAAATGACTAAGTAGACCGATTTGGTCTTTCAATAAATACATACAACTCAAACTCATTACATGCCCACGCAGGGGTCGAGTACAACACACTCCCGTACAATGGGAAAGAATACCACAGCGGAAAATAAACTATAACTATACCAATAACCTCATACGCATCCTCGTGTGATTAGTATCGTTCATCTTTCATCATCCTCCGTGCCGACCCTGTGTTATGCTCCCAAACCTGAATGCAAAAACAGACATCCACCCCCCGAATACTCGGGGTTAGCAAACTCCACTGTTTTGCTAGTGCAAGAACAAAGTGCAAATACGAGCCATACCATTCACATTTCACGAATAACAATAACCAGAATCCTCAAAAATCCAAACGTAACGAAAAGTACTTCCCGAGGCATGAGTTTGATAAACATTTCTCAAAACCGAAAGATCACGGATAAAGGGAAACCATTTATAAAACAGCTTTAAAGATGCCATCGAGAGTTTTAATAGAAAACAATTTGCAAGAAAGCCACTCAATCAACACAAACGAGTCTTCACAAATATTTCCACGGGATTCTCGACCCAAAATCAAATAATATCGCACGAGATCAAACATCTCAACATCACACGGGTTCTCGACCCAAACCCAAATAATATCAACACGAGATCAATCATCTCAACATTCCACAGGGTCCTCGACCCAAAACACAGAATAGCACCACAATACCATCAAAGGTACAATCTCTCATTCGACATATCCTGCTCAAGACCCCGATTAATTAACCCTGAGATTTCGTCAAACCTCCTTGGTTAATTAACCCCGATACCAACGCTTTAAAAACAAGTTGAAACAAGCTTTCAAAAACACGAATCGCGGTCTATATCAAGACAAACATTTAAAAGTGAGTTGAAAGAATTTGAGATACGAACATCGTTCGATAGCGGGTCTTAGCTATCACTCAAATACTCGTAACCAATAAGCCTGCCAGCGCCTCCCTTGCGCACTGTGTACCGGCGTTCACTTCCATCATGTTGGCCGCTCATTGAACATGTCACCGCACCGTCACTCCCGCAAGAGCCGCCCTTGCGCGCGCATTAGGTAACACCGGCGTTCACCACCCATATGGAGCCGCACATTGCAAGATACACTGTGCCGAGTGCACGCCCGCCTCGAGGTTCCGGATACGACGTTTCTCACAACAAGTATCCACATTATCACAAACATCAAGCACACATCAATCGTTGTAACAATTATCAAATCGATACACCAATTCACATAATTCATCAAATCGTCCACGACCACACGAATAAATAACAACACGCACGTCAACCATAACGCGACGGAAATAAGCAATACACGTACACACGCATTATCAAGCGCAACATCAACATCAATTATATCCAAAGGATTCATGTAGTCACTTACAACCCACACAATTTACAAAACACACGCGTTTTGAAAATGAGCCTTTAACGAGGCTAGCCGAATCCTTTGAAAACTCATTTCAAACAAATAAACAAACACACCAAGATGATCACCAATTATCATATCCACAAAACAAGAATGGTATGGACAAGGTACTTGCCTCGATACCACGAGCACGGAACCACGAACGGATACGGCTCAACCGGAAAGCTTCGGAACGCCCGATGCTAACGAAAAGGAAGACGACAATGAACGGAAGGGTTAAACACGGTTTCTTCACAAGAAACTCGACCCTAACAACAATATAATCAATAAATCATCGATCATACGAGGAAGGATAATCGTAGAACGCCCAAAAACCCCTCTAAGACATTTTACCGGACACCTTCAAGGCGTCGGTCAAGAACTCGACCCAAACAACGAATCGATACGATCCAACCATGGAATAATAAAGTAAATGATATAATACATCTAAATATTCATCAATACATCATAATCCTAAGTTAAATCGGATTAAACGGATGAAAACAACCAAAACACCCAATTTCCCCAAAACTAGATTTCTAGGAAATCTGACCTGATTCGGTAGATCGGAGGATGTTATAGGACGGAAGATTGATGATATGAACCTCAAAACTTCATGGATTCATTGTCCAACAACATCTCTAGATGATTCACACACCCACAAATGCGTACGGAAGAAAAAGAATGAGAAATGGTCAAGAAAACGCCGCTGTGCCTTAAATAAGTGCCGATCACGGCCGTTACGACGAATCGGCCACGCTTACGTACGTAATCGCCATGGCCGAACGCATCGCCTGAAATGCCGAAGCGTTACGACGCACACGGCCAGGGGCCTTACGTACGTAACCGCCTTACGACGAATCGCCGATCACTACCGCATGTTACTCGGCCAGTGGCTGCCCGAGCATGCCCGCCATGACTCGGCCGGACCAACTCCGACGGCCCGAACGACCCCGAAACCCGAACCCGAGTACGAATCAAGATACGGTTACGGGTACTCGCAAAGACGAATCCGAGCACTAAGAGAACACACGATTCCGACTACCCGAAGGCTCGAAATTCGACAACGGAAAGTAATTACCCCAAACTTTGGGAAATTACGAAAATGGCCCAAAACGCTCGAAAATCACGATACGTGATCGAAACACCAAGCCAAAGCTCGCAACATGAATATTAACATTAAATGAACTTACGAGAAAGTCGAAACAACAGTTTCGGACGAGATTCGCAAGAATCGAACTCAAGTGCGGAAAAACCGCTAAAAATCACGGAACTCAACAAAACGACACCGAAACGAACTCGGATGACAAAAAGTGCAGAATTAATCATTCTCAGAATGACGAAACGGTCATGAGCGAGTCGTCAAAACGGACTTCCGCCGAAAAAAAAAAGAAATTACCGGAAATCGAAATCACGGGTATTACATTACGTACGCAATTCAGCAATGATAACGTACGTAACAAGCACTTACCTGCAGTTCAGTCAACCTACCTGATTGGGATAGCGCACGCTACACGTGATGATTAACGCACGCTATCGAAGCAGATTAACGTACGTAACACAAGTATGTTAACGTACGTAATGACATTTCAAATCAGATGAACGTTGGGAAAAGTTGGTCAAAGTCATAAAGGTGGAACGGATAGTTTGACAATGGCAACGGATATATTGGATTAGCGCACGTTACATTACATTATTAACATACATTATAGCAAAAGTATAACGTACGTAACAATACAGCATAACGTACGTAAGGGAAGAAATGAAGCCACTGGACAAGTACTGGACATCGATAACGTACGCTACATGGAAGGCATAACGTAAGTAAAGAGAATATCGCACGCTAAAGGGAATAGCTAGCGCACGCTAGCAAGTCAACTGGCAGCAACGGGTAGTTTGGTTGAAGAAGGCTATAAATACCACAACCTTGGTATTATTCCACACAACAACATTGGGCAATTCATATACACTTGATATCATTGTAAACATTATTGTTGTTGTTCTTGAGCATAAATTAGTAGGGGTGAGCATGGGTCGGTTTGGGTCGGTTTTAGGCTAAAACCGAACCCAAACCGACAAGCTTCGGTTTCCAAAAAATCAAACCCAAACCGAAACCAACCCAATGGGTTCGGTTTCTCGGTTTTTCGGTTTTTATGGGTCGGTTTCGGGTTTAAACCCAACCAAACCGATTTTTGGATTTAACAAGCAAAAAAAACTTAAAATGTTCATTGGATAGGAATCGAACCTGGGACCAATGCGCGGACTACCAAAGACCTAACCACCGCATCTTTGATGCTTTTGTCTATTCTTCATAATGCATATAAACATATAAAATTTACGAAATATATATATTAAATGATATCGGTTCGGTTCGGTTTTAATGGTTCGGTTTCTAGTGTATAAACCGAAACCGAAACTGAGTTTTCGGTTTTTAAAAATTCTAAACCCAAACTGATGGTTTTGATTTGGTTTCGGTTTTTCGGTTTCGGTTTCGTCGGTTTTTTCCGGTTTCTCGGTTTCCCGGTTCGGTTTTGATCACCCCTATAAATTAGAGTGATTGAGTGTGATACACTAAATCATACATGAGTGAGAAAAAGAAAAGATACGATTGGATTCGGTGTTATTAGGATCAGGATCCGGCATTGTTAGAATCGCAATCGCTATCTTAGTGAGGTTTATCTAGTACCAATAGAAAGCTAGAGTGGTTGATTCCTTGTCCAATAGAAAAGGAAAATGGTTTTACTCGGACCGATAGAAGACGAGCTTGTAACGGTAATCCCTCGACCGATAGAAGAGAGGTACATAGGTTTTGATCTTTAGCCTATTGAAAAAGATACATCGAGAGAGGGCGTAGGCACGTTTGGCCGAACCTATATAAATCCGTGTGTCGTTTAATTTCCGCACATTTAATTTACGCTTCCGCAACACAGTGCATATTCCGATCTTGCTCCAACAATTGGTATCGGAGCAGTACCTCCGATACACGGCTTAACATCCGAGGAGTCGATCCAAATGGCGTTCCTACTTGCTCCAGTCGAAGGCCTTGCTCTCAACCGACCACCATTTTTTGATGGCTCGAACTTTATGACGTGGAAGAAAAAGATGTCAATATTCATCCGAGCATATGACATCGAGCTTTGGAAGGTGATTTGTCTTGGTCCGAAAATTCCGACGAATTCCAACGGTACGCTTAAAACTTTCGAAGAATATGACGATTCTGATTGGAAAAATGACCACTACAATTGTAAGGCAACTCAACTTCTTTATTGTGCCTTAAATCCGAAAGAACACAACCGGATATCATCGTGTGATAATGCCAAAGAAATTTGGAAAATGCTTGAGGTAACACACGAAGGTACGTCTCAAGTCAAGGAGACGAAAATAAACATGCTCCTTCACGAATACGAACTATTTCAAATGAAGGACGATGAATCCATCACGATAATGCTTGACCGTTTTTCAGTTATCACAAATGGATTAGCATGTTTCGGAAAACCACTTTCGAGTAGTGAGAAAGTAAAGAAAATTCTCCGATCACTACCTCGAGAATGGGACGGTACGGTGACAGCTATAATGGAATATAAAGATTTAAATAATCTTGATTTTAGTGCTCTCGTTGGTTCTCTTATCAACTACGAGATAGTTCTAAAATTTCGGAATGCCAAATCGAAACCGAAGGAAAGATCAATAGCCATGAAGGCTAAGATATCGAGATCTAGGAAGGAAGAAATCCCGATGGACGAAAGCGATGAAGAATCGGCATATTATGCCAAGAATATTAATAAGTTCCAACACCTATTAAATCGGAGGAAGCAGGACATCCAAAAGGGCGAATCTAAGAAATTCGACAACACTTGTCGATTATGTGGTAAACCAGGCCACTTTGCTAAGAATTGTCGGGTAAAACCCAAGGAGGTTTTAATTGCCACATGGAGTGACGAAGATATCGAGGATGAAGATTTCATGAATCAAAATAATCTCGCTCTCATGGCCCGGAGTTCATTCGACGATAGCGACGTCGAGAGCCAAGTAAGTAATTCTTACGACGAACTTTTTGAAGTATTCGAGTTTTTACATACCGATTATCAAAATGCTTTAAATGAGATTAAATCCCTTAAATCCAAATATAAATCTTTGGAAATTGAAAAATCTAAAATTCTTGAGAAGGGGAAATTTGTTGAGATCGATCATTCAAAATGCATTGAGAATGAGAATATTTTAAAGAATTATCTTGTTAAAATTCAAACCGAGTTTAACAATTTAACGAAGAAATTTTCTCTCGGAAACGAGAAATTTGAAAATATGTTATCGGTCCAAAAATACACGCTAAATAAAGAGGGGTTAGGATTCAATCCACGTTCTAAAAACAAATTCGTAAATTTTAAAATACCCCGGTGTGAAAAATGTTTGAAAATTGGGCATCACATTTCAAATTGCAAAAGCCCAAGACGGACGATAAAAGTTAAGAAAATTTGGGTTCCTAAAGGAACAATTGTTTCAAATATCATCTACGTCTCGAAAGAAAAGCCGACTTTCAGTTGGATCCCCAAAAATTAATTTTTGATATTTTACAAAGGGGGAGATAATATTTTCAGGGGAAGATATTTCCTATTATAGCATATTTTTTATATTCATGCATATTTTCTTTATATATTCAAATTGGTATCCTCTATTTTTTTTTCACTTTTTGCTGAATACAAAAGGGGGAGAAGAAGTTGAATTGGATAAAAGCGTCATGAAAGATATGACGAGAAAAATAAAAAGTAGAAAGGAGGAGAAAATAATAAAAATCGAAGAAGTCGAAAAGGAGAAGAAAGCATACAAAAAGGGGGAGAAACGAAGGAGTTGAAAAATAAAAAACGAAGAAGTCGAAAATGACAGAAAAAGAAAAGAAAATGGGTGAAACTAACGAAACGATCAAAGTCGAAAACTTTGAAACGTACATATATATATATATATATAATTTTATTTTACAGGCTTTATCCAATTCAAGAGTTGTTTTGTAATCATCAAAAAGGGGCAGATTGTTGGAATATTTATTCCACATATTCACAAATAGTGTTTTGATGATTAAGTTGCTAAACAAAACAAAACAACATCAAGGCGAAGCAAAACGACGACGGAATCGAAGACACAAAAAGTTGTCCAAACTGCATGCATAACGCACGCTATTCATATTGAATAGTGCACGCAACCAAGAATCATTTACGTACGCAATTCAGCAATGATAACGTACGTAACAAGCACTTACTTGCAGTTCAGTCAACCGACCTGATGGGGATAGCGCACGCTACACGTGATGATTAACGCACGCTATCGAAGCAGATTAACGTACGTAACACAAGTATGTTAACGTACGTAATGACATTTCAAATAAGATGAACGTTCGGAAAAGTTGGTCAAAGTCATAAAGGTGGAACAGATAGTTTGACAATTGAAGGCAACGGATATATTGGATTAGCGCACGTTACATTACATTATTAACGTATGTTATAGCAAGAGTATAACGTACGTAACAATACAGCATAACGTACGTAAGGGAAGAAACGAAGCCACTGGACAAGTATTGGACATCGATAACGTAGGCCACATGGAAGGCATAACGTACATAAAGAGCATAGCGCACGCTAGCAAGTCAACTGGCAGCAATGGCTAGTTTGGTTGAAGAAGGCTATAAATACCACAACCTTGGTATTATTCCACACAACAACATTGAGCAATTCATATACACTTGATATCACTGTAAACATTATAGTTGTTGTTCTTGAGCATAAATTAGAGTGATTGAGTGTGATACACTAAATCATACACGAGTGAGAAAAAGAAAAGATACGATTGGATTCGGTGTTATTAGGATCAGGATCCGGCATTGTTAGAATCGCAATCGCTATCTTAGTGAGGTTTATCTAGTACCAATAGAAAGCTAGAGTGGTTGATTTCTTGTCCAATAGAAAAGGAAAACGGTTTTACTCGGACCGATAGAAGACGAGCTTGTAACGGTAATCCCTCGACTGATAGAAGAGAGGTACAGAGGTTTTGATCTTTAGCCTATTGAAAAAGATACATCGAGAGCGGACGTAGGCACGTTTGGCCGAACCTCTATAAATCCGTGTCTCGTTTAATTTCCGCACATTTAATTTATGCTTTCGCAACACGACGCATATTCCGATCTTGCTCCAACAATTGGTATCGGAGCAGTACCTCCAATACACGGCTTAACATCCGAGGAGTCGATCCAAATGGCGTTCCAACTTGCTCCAGTCGAAGGCCTTGCTCTCAACCGACCACCATTTTTTGATGGCTCGAACTTTATGACGTGGAAGAAAAAGATGTCAATATTCATCCGAGCATATGACATCGAGCTTTGGAAGGTGATTTGTCTTGGTCCGAAAATTCCGACGAATTCCAATGGTACGCTTAAAACTTTCGAAGAATATGACGATTCTAATTGGAAAAATGACCACTACAATTGTAAGGCAACTCAACTTCTTTATTGTGCCTTAAATCCGAAAGAACACAACCGGATATCATCGTGTGATAGTGCCAAAGAAATTTGGAAAATGCTTGAGGTAACACACGAAGGTACGTCTCAAGTCAAGGAGACGAAAATAAACATGCTCCTTCACGAATACGAACTATTTCAAATGAAGGACGATGAATCCATCACGATAATGCTTGACCATTTTTCAGTTATCACAAATGGATTAGCATATTTCGGAAAACCACTTTCGAGTAGTGAGAAAGTAAAGAAAATTCTCCGATCACTACCTTGAGAATGGAACGGTACGGTGACGGCTATAATAGAATCTAAAGATTTAAATAATCTTGATTTAGTGCTCTCGTTGGTTCTCTTATCAACTACGAGATAGTTCTAAAATCTCGGAATGCCAAATCGAAACCAAAGAAAAGATCAATAGCCATGAAGGCTAAGATATCGAGATCTAGGAAGGAAGAAATCCCGGTGGACGAAAGCGATGAAGAATCGGCATATTATGCCAAGAATATTAATAAGTTCCAACACCTATTAAATCGGAGGAAGCAGGACATCCAAAAGGGCGAATCTAGGAAATTCGACAACACTTGTGGAGTGACGAAGATATCGAGGATGAAGATTTCATGAATCAAAATAATCTCGCTCTCATGGCCCGGAGTTCATTCGACGATAGCGACGTCGAGAGCCAAGTAAGTAATTCTTACGACGAACTTTTTGAAGCATTCGAGTTATTACATACCGATTATCAAAATGCTTTAAATGAGATTAAATCCTTTAAATCCAAATATAAATCTTTGGAAAAATGAAAATTCCAAAATGCTTGAGAAGGGAAAATTTGTTGAGATCGATCATTCAAAATGCATTGAGAATGAGAATATTTTAAAGAATGATCTTGTTAAAGTTCAAACCGAGCTAAAAAATTTAACGAAGAAATTTTCTATCGGAAACGAGAAATTTGAAAATATGCTCTCGGTCCAAAAATACACGCTAAATAAAGAGGGGTTAGGATTCAAACCACGTTCTAAAAATAAATCCGTAAATTTTAAAATACCCCGGTGTGAAAAATGTTTGAAAATCGGGCATCACATTTCAAATTGCAAAAACTCAAGACGGACGATAAAAGTTAAGAAAATTTGGGTTCCTAAAGGAACAATCGTTTCAAATGTCGTCTACGTCTTGAAAGAAAAGTCGACTTTCGGTTGGATCCCCAAAAATTAATTTTTGATATTTTACAAAGGGGGAGATAATATTTTCAGCGGAAGATATTTCATATTATTGCATATTTTTTATATTCATGCATATTTTCTTTATATATTCAAATTGGTATCCTCTATATTTTTTTCACTTTTTGCTAAATACAAAAAGGGGGAGAAGAAGTTGAATCGGATAAAAGCGTCATAAAAGATATGACGAGAAAAATAAGAAGTAAAAAGGAGGAGAAAATAATAAAAATCGAAGAAGTCGAAAAGGAGAAGAAAACATACAAAAAGGGGGGGAAACGAAGGAGTTGAAAAAATAAAAAACGAAGAAGTCGAAAATGACAGAAAAAGAAAAGAAAATGGGTGAAACTAACGAAACGATCAAAGTCGAAACTTTGAAACGTACACACACACACACACACACACATATATATATATATATATATAATTTTATTTTGCAAGCTTTATCCAATTCAAGAGTTGTTTTGTAATCATCAAAAAGAGGGAGATTGTTGGAATATTTATTCCACATATTCATAAATAATGTTTTGATGATTAAGTTGCTAAACAAAACAAAACAACATCAAGGCGAAGCAAAACGACGGCGGAATCGAAGACGCAAAAAGCTGTCCAAGCTGCATGCATAACGCACGCTATTCATATTAAATAGCGCACGCAACCGAGAATCATTTACGTACGCAATTCAGCAATGATAACGTACGTAACAAGCACTTACCTGCAGTTCAGTCAACCTACCTGATGGGGATAGCGCACGCTACACGTGATGATTAACGCACGCTATCGAAGCATATTAACGTACGTAACACAAGTATGTTAACGTACGTAATGACATTTCAATCATATGAACGTTGGGAAAAGTTGGTCAAAGTCATAAAGGTGGAACGGATAGTTTGACAATTGAAGGCAACGGATATATTAGATTAGCGCACGTTACATTACATTATTAACGTACGCTATAGCAAGAGTATAACGTACGTAACAATACAGCATAACGTACGTAAGGGAAGAAATGAAGCCACTGGACAAGTACTAGACATCGATAACGTACGCCACATGGAAGGCATAACGTACGTAATGAGCATAGCGCACGCTAAAGGGAATAGCTAGCGCACGCTAGCAAGTCAACTGACAGCAATGACTAGTTTGGTTGAAGAAGGCTATAAATACCCCAACCTTGGTATTATCCCACACAACAACATTGAGCAATTCATATATACTTGAGATATCAATAGTTGTTGTTCTTGAGCTTAAATTAGAGTGTGATATACTAAATCATACATGAGTGAGAAAAAGAAAAGATACGATTGGATTCGGTGTTATTAGGATCAAGGATCCGGTATTGTTAGAATCGCAATCGCTATCTTAGTGAGGTTTATCTAGTACCAATAGAAAGTTAGAGTGGTTGAAGGAAAACGGTTTTACTCGGACCGATAGAACACGAGCTTGTAACGGTAATCCCTCGACCGATAGAAGAGAGGTACATGGGTTTTGATCTTTAGCCTATTGAAAAAGATACATCGAGAGAGGACGTAGGCACGTTTGGTCGAACCTCTATAAATCCGTGTGTCGTTTAATTTCCGCACATTTAATTTACGCTTCCGCAACACGGTGCATATTTCGATCTTGCTCCAAAAGATGAGAGGGATGTCGACGAGCAGGCGGTGCTGGTCGAGGCGGCTAGGGTTAGCAAATGAGAGGGGCGGCGAAATGGGGGGCGCCGCGTGGCATGCGTCGTGGTGGTTAGGAAAGAGACGGATGGAGGTTAGGTGGACCGGGGGAGGCATCGTGACAGGCGTCGTGGCAGTTAGGCGGATAAGAGCAGTTAAATCCTGGACTACAACTATAAATCACAACTCATGACAGCTCATATCCATTTTCTTCTCCTCAACTCACCATAATTTTCACAGCAAACCGATCAAAACACATTTCACAAATATCACACTTCAGCCCGGAGCACAACAAGTGAATTTTCTATATCTTCCTACGATATTTTTAAACTTTTCATGTCAATTCTCATAGCAAACTTGTTCGTTCCTCTCAATCGAATCCCTATCACAGAAGGGATTTAGTCCTTCCTCTGCCCATCGAGTTCCATTTCTGATTCAGTAAACACACAAACACATGTTTCAGAAAAAACAAACCAAGTTCAGAGATCGTACAAATTTCAATCCTATTTTCAGAACCAAATCAGAAAAAAAAAAGAACTCACCAGAGTTCAATCGGGATTATCTGAACCCTCATGCTCGCTTCCACCAATTTTTTCACTGGCCACGACCCGCGGACGTCTTCAGCCACAACCACCTTTTTCCGATGATGTCGGCTCAAACCTCCGGCCGCTGCAACCTTGTTCCGCCGTCGTTTCGAACTCATGGCCGATGAGCGAATCCCTTCACCGCCTCTGCCAGGTCCCGCCGATTTGAAGACCACGAGAGTCGAATCTGACTTCCTATTTGGAGGTCGGAACCAGATCCTTGAATCACACCTAGCCTGGCTGTTGCTCCGAATTTGGGCATGGTCGTCGCCGATTACAGACGGTCCATCGCTGGGAACAGATAAGTTCAGAGGATAGAAGCCGGGACGAGAGGAAAACTTTTTGCAGGAGATTAATGATATGCCTTTTTCTTTTGTGCAGAGGAGAAGGCATATATGCGGGGTTGATCGATTTCTCTCAATCGAATGGGCCAACACCTTTCCCGCCAAACCTTTTTTCATGTTGACCCAAATCCTCACTTCTTCATCCAGCCCAATTTTAATTTTTGGGTCAATCAAGTCATAAGCCAAGCTCTACATTAAGCCCAAACTTGAATAATTAAGTCCTGTAAATATTTTAGAAAATGTATGTTTCGTAACGATTTGAAATTTCTACAAGTTTTTTATATTTTAAAAATATTCCAAAAATACCATTAGAAAAATCGGGTAGAAAAAAATCTAATAACAGTATCTTTCCATAAATTATAAACTCTAGATAACATGAACTTTACTTGTAGTGATATTAAAATCTAATACATAACATAAATTAATAATGGTAATATTTTACTTGTGTTTTTAGGAGCTAAATGAAAAGAAAATCTGAAGTTGAAAATATTAATTCCCGGTCAACACACATACACTTCGCTTTTGTAAAAATATTCTGATAAAAAATAAAATTTCACACTGTAATTTCATTAATTATCAAATTAGTGAAGTCTTTGTATCTTAAAATTATCAACTAGTTTCTACTTTTTAGTATGATACCATTTACTGAAGTCTACGTGTGTGTTTATCAAAGAAATGAAGCGAAATTGTTTTTTGTTTTTTACTTCACTAATATTCATAGCTGAAGTAAATTGTACCGAATTCTTTGATGTTTATTCTATTAGTGTAGATATTGAAGTTATACTTTGCTAATTAAATTAAATTGGACTGAATAATTAAATAGGAATTATTGATTGTTTAACTAACAAATCCACTAGACCCGATCCATAGCTTTGACATTTGTGTGAAGACAATTACGTCTCATAAAAAACATAAACTTATATATGTACAAGAGGAAAAAATGATAAGAAATATAGATTTTGTCTATTACGAAGAATATAGCAATTTGTGGTTCCACAATAATTTTTTTTTTTTCTGAACTATGGCACCACAAATTTGGATAGGGAGCATACTAACTATTGGATGGATTCTTGGCCTCTCTATTTCGGGGAAGGTTTTTTATTTTTTATATATGAACTCTATATATTCATTATTTAATAATAAATATTAATGCTGAATTTACTAAGATGTATGGGGCCTATCTTCTAAGAGCCCAATATTGTACAAATCTAGGTCTTGTAAATAATAAATTGGGCCTTATTTGTTCAGTTGAAAAGCCCATTATACCCTTGTCCTTGATTACAAGTGATAGATAATGTAGCCACGTAAACTGCACTCGAATTAATCACACCATATGCTTTCAAACATAAAATATTTACTTCAAATTTATAAATATTTATAGAATCTTTATCAACCATTTCTCTCAAAAAAAAAAGGAAAGAAAAAAAGTTACCATCCATTTTTGTTAGTTATGTACATAGCATATGCCAATTCTGGATTGATCAACGATGGATGTTATACTAAGGTACATGCCATGTGCCAATTTACTGTTCATTTTTTTTTGCATTTAATAAGCGATCTTATTCAAACCAAACCAAACCAAACCAAACATACCTAGTATATCCATTCGGAGCGAGTGCAGGGAGGAGTAAGATGTCTGTGAGACCATGCCTACTTATTACGGTAGGGAGGTCATTTCAAGTGAAGGCAGAACAGTGCGCGTGAGAATCTCGTGTGATAAATACAGGAAAACATATGATTCGAAAAAACTCGAGACCATACCGAGCCCATGGCTTAATCCACATGGGACTTACCTACGCGGAATTTGGCTACTTCACTCCCGATGAGCATTGCTCTAACAAAAAGAGGTTGACTCTGCCTTGTGTTCACTGTCAAAAATACACCACGCAAAGACAATAGGATAAAATATACAATAAAAGTAAAAAATGCAATGCTCTAGGTCAAAGCTAACCGAGACAACCCAACCCTGAGGCCCTCAACTACAGCACCGCTCCCTACAAAAGAATCCACAACTCTGATATGGCGCCTCCAAGCGCACCTATCAACAGTCATGGTCTCGGAAAGGTTTAAGGCCTTCAAATCTAATCTCAGCTGCTCCTCCCACGTCCTCCTCGGTCTGCCTCTCCTCCTCTCCCCGGCAACCAATAAACTCTCGACCCTCCTCACCGGAGCAGATGCCTGCCTCCTGCGGATGTGGCCAAACCATCTCAATCTCCCTTCCCTAATTTTCGCTGAAATGGGCGCCACTTCCAGCGCGTTCCTGAAAACCCCGTTCGCGATTCTATCTAACATTGTGTGACCACACGACCAACGTAACATTCTCATTTCAGCCACTTCCAACTTGCTCTCAAGCGACTTCTTCATCGCCCAACATTCGGAGCCATACAACATTGCAGGTCAGATTGCCGCTCTATAGAATTTACCCTTCAACTTTAGAGGGACTTTTTTGTCGCACAGGACCCCTGTCGCTGCTCTCCACCTTAGCCACCCCGCCTTGATACGATGCGTGACATCATCTTCACACTCACCTTCCTTCTGAATGATCGAACCCAAATACTTGAACTTATCCGTATGGGGTACGATCTGATCCGCAATCATGACCTCTACATCTTCCTCGTTTGCCTCACCACTAAAGTTACACCAGAGATACTTGGTCTTAGACCGGCTCACACGCAAGCCCTGGGATTCTAACTTATCCCTCCAAAGCTCCAACTTCAAGTTCACCTCCCTCCTCGACTCCGCCACTAACACAATGTCGTCAGCAAAAAGCATGCACCACGGGATGCCATCTTGAATCCCTCGCAAAATGACGTCAAGGATTAGAGCGAAGAGAAGAGGGCTTAGCGCCGACACCTGGTGTAGCCCTATCTCAACCGGAAAATACTGGGTATCACCAACTGGGGTCCTAACGCACGTCCTAGCTTGGGAGTACATGTCTTGGATCGCCCTAACGAACGGCAACGACACCCTCCTCTCTACTAGGCTCCTCCAAATAACACCGCACGGAATGCTATCATAAGCATTCTCTAGATCTATGAACACCATATGGAGGTCCTTACGCCGCTCTCTAAACTTCTCCATAAGGCGTCTGACGAGATGAATGGTCTCAGTCGTGGACCTCCCCGACATGAAGCCAAATTGGTTCTCTGAGATCTCAACTTCTCTTCTAACCCTGCATTCCACCACTCTTTCCCAAAGTTTCATAGTATGACTGAGGAGTTTAATACCCCTATAGTTACTACAACTCTGAGCATCGCCTTTGTTCTTGAAAAATGGCACGACAATACTATGCCTCCACTCTGTTGGCATCTTAGAACCTTTGAGGAGGATGTTGAACAGCTCTGCTAGCCACTGAACTCCGACTTCCCCCAGACAAAGCCACACCTCAATAGGGATCTGATCCGGACCTACAGCCTTAGCTCTACCCATTTTCATTAGGGCAGCCTTTACTTCCTCCTTGCTGATGCTCTCACAGGAACTAAACGAACGAGCAGAAAATAGACTAACTCCTTGTACCATCAAGTCACTACCTCTAGACTCATTGAAAAGTTCGAAAAAATACCTATTCCACCGCTTCTTAATAGCCACATCGTTCACTAACACTTGGCCCAAATCATCCTTAATAAACTTAACGGGACCCAAGTCGCGCCGCCCTCTTTCCCTAGCTTTCGCTAGTTTAAAAATAACATTTGCTCCTTCTTTGGTGTCTAGGCGCTTGTACATCTCCTCGTAAGCCTCACCTTTAGCCTTAGCCACTGCCTTCTTAGCCTCTCTTTTCGCCACCTTGTACGCTACAATCTTCAAGATTCTCTCCTCCCCAGCACTAACCGACAAAAGCTCCTTAAATAGCGCTTGTTTTGCCTTAAACCTTGTTTTGTACCTCCTCATTCCACCACCATGCCTCCCTAGGTCCACTACACTTGCCCGAAGAAACCCCTACCACCTTCTCGCCCACTCTCCTAATAGCATTGGCCATGCTGGTCCACATAAAGTTAGCATCGCCCCCATGCAAAAAACCTCCTTCGCGGGTCAGAGACTCCTTGAATACTGTCGCCTTATCACCCTCCTAGGTCTAGATTCTCTAGCCCTGCTAACAACGCGACCTCCCATGGATAAATCCATAGCCAGCAGCCGGTGTTGGGAAGCACATGCCTCGCTCCGGAACACCTTGCAGTCCACGCACGCCCTAGCATCACGACTGCGCAAAAGAAGCTAGTCAATTTGCGTGTTGTGCCCCCCACTACTGAAGGTGATGAGGTGCTCAGCTCTCTTCTGAAAAACAGAGTTAGCAATTACCAACTCATGCACAGTGGCAAACTCCAACAGTGCGGAACCTCCTGCATTCCTAACTCCGAAGCCGAAACCCCCATGCGCACTATAATAACCATCCACCCCCTCACCAATGTGCCCATTGAAATCGCCCCCCAAAATAATAAATTGATCGTCCGAAATACACCAGACCAACTCATCTAAACAAACCCAAAAAGCTTCCTTATCAAGCACACCCAAACCAACATGTGGGGCATACACACATACCACGTTAACCACCTTCTCCCCAACCACCACTCTCACGGACATAATCCTATCATTACACCTCTTCACTTCCACGACGTTGTCCTTAAGCTCCTTAGATAAAAGAATGCCCACACCATTGCTCGAGTTAGCAAGGCCTGAATACCATAATTTATAACAGTTCACCTCCCTAGACTGCGCCCCCTTCCACCTAGTCTCCTGAATACAAGCCACATCAACCCTTCTCTTATCCAAAATATCCACAAGCTCTAAAAGCTTACCCGATAAGGTACCCAAATTCCAACTACCAACCCGCAAACAGCGCGACATCGACCAACACAGAACACAACCACACTACGAAAAATAAAATGAGGTAGTGAAGACAAAAATGAAAATATGATGAGAATGAGAAAGTCAATTGAAAAGCAAGCAAACCACATACAAATCACAATAGGTAGTAGATATATAGCTGACGAAAATGAAATTTAACATAAAAGTACAATGATACCAGACTTCGACACGCCTTGGAGGAGGAGAATCCGCGGGAGCTGGAGACCGAGCGACTCCTAAACACCACCCAGTCTTCGAGACGACTTGAAAAAGATGAAGCTTTGGAGAGGATTCCGAGCAGCTTGAAAAACCGGCAAAGGAACCTGCAAAACAGACAACTATATGCTATATGCTATACTAATGTTAGATTGAAGGGGAGGGAATGAATGTAGCGTTGAATGATTATTATTCGTGATGCGCTGACGGAAAATGACCAACAACGGCGCTAAAGCAGTTAATACACTTACAACAAGAAGATTTAATTCAGATTAGAAATTAAATCCCCCAAAACCTAGAAATTCAGGAAAAAGACAATAATTCAAAATACTTATTAGAGAAGCTTAAACAGAGTAAGAATAGGGTCCTGAACAGGGGCAGATGCGGCAATGAACAGGGGCAATAGCAGAAGATGGAGCCGCGCCGCACAAAAAGGAATTGCTAGGAAAGACGAAGAAGACGAAGTATTTCTGATGGCGCTGAAGATGGAGCAGCAACTGTTGAATTCAAGCTCACAACCTTCAGATCGAAAATCCAACAAGGCCCTTTTGATGTTCACAAAAAACAGGTTATTTACTGAGGGATAACAAATCTCACAGTAAATACCGAGGGAAATAACACGGGTCGACTAAAAAAATTATTTATCTTTTGTACTCCACAAATTAATGGTTAATGATGTTATTTGGTAAATGATGTTATTATTTATCTTTTACAATTTAATGGTTAAAATTTATATTTGTCTTTCCAAAATGATTATTTTTCTACATTGTCACATAATTTCTGTAGTTACATAAAGCCACATTGTTTAAATCTTTCATTTTGCTCAAGTGGTGATCAAGTTATCTTTGTATTCTTTTATGTCGTAGATATATCTCCGAACCTTGGTCGCACCGATCCTATGTTTATCGTCTACTTGAGGATATTAGCAGCCTGACACAAAAAGTGAGCTCTTGATTCAAATATATTTGTCAAAAAATGAGTTTAAGGGTGAGATGATTTATTTTGTTGTGAATATGTGAATTCTCTATTATATATGAACAAATTTGTTTTTGTATAATAAATTTTTGGTAGTTACATCAATGCTTGTATGATCTAAATGAGCTTTAATATCACTTTTGTTTATCCATCCCACACTTTACAAAATTATGTCATTTAGAGCGAATTTTAAAGGTTTAGAACCCGAAAAAAGTAGTACTCTAATAATAATATAATGTTAAAGCAATATTCCAAATTTTTGAGTTTCAGATTTCGAAAGCACAACTTTTGTATACTTCGATTCACACAAAATAACAATGATTTCATAATTGCATATAAAAAAATGATCTCCCGGGATTTAAGTTATGTACTAATAATTAATTCTAATGAGCTTTTTTCCTTCCTAATAAAAGCAATACAATTTGAATTCCACTAAGTAATTGAAACAATGAGAGAAAAACAATTGATTAACCAAACAATACCGAAAATAGGACCCCCAAATGTGAGATCCATCGAAGTTGTTTCAACTGCAAACGGCATTTCATGTGAAAATCATTACAAACGGTAACTAATATGAAAATCATTACAAATATGGTATCTCATTATTGTGTTTATATAGTATTAATAATTTAATGGGTCATGATTTAGAGACATAATGTCTCGGCCACAATAAGATTTATTTAGTAATTTTACAGTTTATTTTATTTTAATTAATTTCAAAAATTAAAGTATTTTTGGTATAGACTTTTTTATCCTTTAACTAATTTAGGTTATAGATTACAATAATATTTGATTTAATTATCCACCACCTCTCTCTCTCTCTCTCTCTCTCTCTCTCTCTCTCTCTCTCCTCTCCACTCTAATCTCGACGTCTTCCATCCCTCCGACGAATCCGCCGTCGCCGCCCTTCAATTTTCGGAGGCGTCAGCCGCCGTCACCCATTATCTCCCTCAACACTCTCTATCTCGCTCAAACCGTAAGCCGCCACCCACCGCCGCCCGCCGCCGGGACCACCGGAAATATCATCATATGACTCGTTCAAATTCATATTTTTTTTCAAGAATCGAGTGAGATGAAGTAACAAGGAGATAGAAGCTACTGTTCATAATCAACTTTTTTTTAATTACTCGTACTCTCTTTGAACCTCTCTCCTCTCCACTCTAATCTCGATGTCTTCCATCCCTCCGACGAATCCGCCGTCGCCGTCCTTCAATTTTCGGAGGCGTCTGTAATACCCATACTTTTTGTAAATCTTCTACTCTTGTGCTTTGTAATTTTTACACTCATGTAAGTGTTTAGTAAGCTTCTATTAATCTTGGAACCCTTGTCAATTGGATTTACCCCCTTTTCTTGTTCGGATCGTCGCTGTTTTCGGATCCTTGATGCGATTATACTACCTTCGTGTAATAGGTAGCGCACGCTACGCACACCTTGTAGCGCACACTAATTTAGTATCCGTTATAATTAGCGCACGCTACTAATGTATTGGAGGCAGATAGTCCAGTAGCTACTGGACTGGAAAAGGGAATTCCTAGTGTACGCTAGGTGTGACTGGTAGCGTACGCTAGATTTTGGTGGTAGCGCACGCTACGTTACTAGAGTAACGTGCGCTAAAGAGAGCAGAGTTGGGGACAGTAGGTTCTGGACTGGGCACTGACTACCAGGTAGCGCACGCTATTAGAAATAATTAGCACACGCTAACGGAGCTGGCAGAGGCTACTGGATTGCCTGGTGAGTCCGATAGCGCGCGCTATTTTTCATGGCTAGCGCACGCTAGTCCCTATTTAGTATAAATAGGACATCTCCGTTCCCAAATCGTCATTTCTTCCTTCCTTCACCTCCTTGGGCGATTTTAGGCGATTCCGGGCGATTTGTGAGGAGTTCTTCGAGCTGCAATTATCTAGCAACATCTTTGAGTTTCTAGTTCGGATTTATCAACGTTTAATCCTCTCCACCGCTCCAAATCAAGGTAAACTTCTCACAACCCTAGATTTTTTGATTTGGGGATTTTCCATCCGATTTCTTGATCCACTTGTTGTTATGTTAGAATATATCGATTACGAGTTATCTACCTTGGATACATGTTTTCCTACGGATTTATTGGTATATTTAGGAGTTCTTGAGTGTTTGGGATATTTGACTTGCGATTCACTATCCAAGAGAATTATTCCCGGAACACATGTATCGGGGTAGTAAATTCGGGTGATTCCAACTTATTTTCATACCGATGGGGTTTTGATAATTGAATTACGAACTTGTCTAGGTTCGGAGTTGTCGAATCCTTCGATCTTGGTACCTTGTCGTTCGTACCCTTTCCTCTCGATTCCAGGCAAGTGATTCTTGTGAAAGTTATGTTCTTAAATGTGAAAAGTAATGCATGTGATTGTGAGAGTTGCTTTCGTTCACTCCGAGAGGACCCGACGGGGTCGAGGAGGGTTCCGCTTATGTCGGTTCCGTGAACATTTGGGTTAGCCACTCCGAGATGATCCGACGGGGTCGAGGAGGGATTCGCGCATTGTCGAGTCCACGGTTAATCAAGAGATATCATCAGTTCTAAATATGTTTGGATAATTGCATTTTCCGAAAAATTATTATCATGGCTTTGAATTGGTGCATATGCTTTTATGTATAAGACTTGACATTTCACTTGTAATACTTGCCCTAACCCCTCTCGTTTGGGGAAAATTACTTTTGTGTTTTTCAGGTCCTAAGGAACCATACGAGCGAGCACCGAGACGATACGATGAGGACGGCGAGGCGTGATACTGTGGCTAGTTGTGTTCCATTTTGTTTGGTCGTTGTTCTCTTCGGTCCATTTTATCCTTGTAATAATAAATGGTACTCGAGTATTTTAGGAAAGTCATTTTTCATTGTCGTACAACTTCTTGTATTTCTTCATGGTATTGTTTGTCCGTGGTTGAACTTCCTTGTTTGTATCGAATTCATTGATTCCCAAGTAGATTTTGTCAAATTTTGATACGTTGTGAGTGAGATGAGCCTAGTGGGTCCCAGGTCGGGATTTACGGCGCTGTGATATTCTCCGAATATCTCGGGGGTGTTACAGGATTTGGTATCAGAGCTTAGGTTTATGGATACGTAGGCTGTCGGATTGCTGGGTCTAAATGTACTATTCCAAGAACACAGTATCATCGCGCTGCCGTCATCTCGTACGACCGGTACTCGTAAGTTCCCTATCTTATTTACCCTCTTTATTCACTCACAATCATTCGATTATGGGACATGAGAAGTCCATATTCTAGATGGCATTGCTTCGAGCTATTCTTATGATTTTACTTACATTTTTTCTTTAGAATGTCAACTGGTAGAGGACGTGGACGCGGCCGTGGTCGTGGCCGAGGGCGTGGCGCAGCCGGTGGAGCGGCCATGTCCCTCAGCTTGGTAGAAGGCTCAGCTACGCCTAGCTTGTCGGACTCTATTCAACCTAGCACCGGTAGTCATCAGGAGCCGTCGGCCCGGTCACTGGGAACTTCTACAGGAGCCAACCGGTTGTGGGTGTTACCACCATCTGCGGCAAGTGGCGAACCAAATGGCTCTTTTAACCCAAGGTGATGCGACTTAACCAACCACCTCCTGTCGACACTGGGGTGAGAAGTGGTTACAAGATGTTATTCATATGCGCCCTCCCCAATTTATTGGTGCAAATGATCGATCGGTGGGAAGATTGGATTAATGAGATGAATAAAGTTTTCATGGCCGTGAATTGTCGAGAGGCACGTAAGGTGCCGGTTGCCCGAGACTTCCTATCAAGGGATGCGGCTAGTGGTGGCAAGCTGTTGCACCTCGGGATCGTGAGGTTTCATGGGACGAGTTTAAGGAATTGATGGAGGCG
This sequence comes from Orobanche coerulescens, assembly GCA_033398695.1. Taxonomy (NCBI): domain Eukaryota; kingdom Viridiplantae; phylum Streptophyta; class Magnoliopsida; order Lamiales; family Orobanchaceae; genus Orobanche; species Orobanche coerulescens. Next base: position 133,919,954 of record CM065814.1, read on the forward strand.
AGTTACGCGTGGCTGTTCGGGAGGCCAGGATTCGAGCCTTTTATGAAGCTAAACCCCAGGATGTCCCTGTATCTCAGGCAATCATTGAATACAAACGTCAACTCAACCATGTAAAAAATCAAGTGAAGGAAGAGAGAGATAGAATTCGTCACTTTGACATGCGAATGAAGCCAAAAGTTCGGCACTATATGTCGGGCTTCGCTTGCGCCTCATTGAAGGAGTATCAAGATAGGGCGCTAGCCTATGATATGTCCTTCACTACTACCGAAACAACAAGTGAGAGTAAGAAGCAAAAGACCACTGGAAAGTTTTCTAGCGGTAGAGGTGGCAACCAGCGGGGATCGCAGTTGGCAAGCTATACAACCAAAGGGTCTTCCCGTGCATCGGGAGGTAAACGGAATTTCAGAGCTGGTGCTAATGTGTCCAACCGGGTTGTGACATGTTTTAATTGTGGCCAACAGGGCCATCTTAATCGTGATTGTGGTCTACCCCCATTGAAGTGTTTTAATTGCGGCCAGGAAGGCCACAGAGCCATGTACTGTACGGAAGAAGAAACTCCACTTGGAACTCAGGCATCAGCCCCTACGCCTGGAGAACCGAGTGTTAATCAGAAGTCATCTACGGGTCAGCCATCCCAGAGTTACGGTCGAGGCAGAGGCCGTGGTCAGTCTGTTAGAGGGGGAGTCCCTAGTGCTGGTTCGATGCAACCTCGTATCTATGAGATGAGGAAAACTGGGGATCCAGAGGCTACCGTGGCGACAGGTATCATTTCTCTTTTGTCTCACCCAGTTAGAGTGCTTTTTTATTCTGGTGCTTCTCATTCGTTCATCTCTTTGGATTATGTGTGTCGATTGAATATTGAGGGCTTGTCTCCTTGTGAGTCCTTTGTGGTTAAGTTGCCCAGTGGTGATAGAATCGTGGGAGACAAGGAAGTTAGAGATTGTCCGGTGTTAATCGCTGAGAGAGTGTGGTTTTCGAATTTGATAGTCATAGACATTGTTGATGAAGATCTAATCCTCGGTGACGATTGGCTCGATAGACACGGTGCGGTAATGAATTATCGCACGAAGATCATATCAATGTTAGCCAAAGACGGTACCGAACACCATTTTGCGGGGTACAAGAGGGGAGGTCAGAAATTTTTGATTAGTGCCCTGAAGGTGACAAAACTCATTAGAAAAGGGCTGTGTTGGGTATTGGTGTTATGCCATGAAAGTCGAAGATGGGAAAGTTGAACTTCCCTCGATTCCTGTTGTAAGTGATTTTCCGGATGTTTTCCCAGACGAATTACCGGGACTACCACCGGGGCGGGAAGTTGAATTTACAATTGATTTGGAGTCAGGAGCAACCCCAATTTCTAAGGCACCGTATCGTATGGCACCTTCAGAAATGCAAGAGTTGAAGAAACAACTGGGAGAATTGTTGGATAAAGGGTATATTAGACCCAGTGCCTCGCCATGGGGTGCACCGGTCTTGTTCGTAAGGAAGAAAGATGGTTCACTACGTTTGTGTATTGATTATCGGGAACTGAACAAAGTGACCATTAAGAATAAATACCCTTTACCACGTATCGATGATTTGTTTGATCAATTGCAGGGAGCCGCGGTGTTTTCGAAAATTGATTTGAGGTCCGGTTACTATCAACTTTGCATTAAGGAATCCGACGTTCCTAAAGCGCTTCCGTCAGGTATGGATACTATGAGTTTGTGGTTATGCCTTTCGGGTTAGCAAGCCTTGCCGGCGATATTTATGCAATTGATAAATAAAATATTTATTGAGCATCTTGATAAGCTGTGTAGTCGTTTTTATCGACGATATTTTGGTCTACTCTCGAGATGAAGAGGAACACGCTCGGCATTTGCGATTGGTGTTGGAGATTTTGAGGACTCGGCACCTCTATGCAAAGTTTTCTAAGTGTGAATTTGAAGGAAGTCATGTTTCTCGGACATGTGATTTCATTGAAGGGGTTCGGGTAGATCCCGAGAAAATTGAGGCGAGTGTTAGATTGGGCTCCACCCGGGAACGTGAAGGAGGTTCGTAGCTTTTTGGAGTGCAGTAGGATACTACGGAGGTTCGTCGAGGGGTTCTCCAAACTTGCTCGACCACTTACTCAATTACTCCAGAAGTCCGAAAGGTTCGAATGGAATGAAGAGAGACAACGGAGTTTCGAAGAGCTGAAAAGGCGTCTGACTACCGCGCCGGTTTTAGCCCTGCCTCAGGGAGTCGGTGGGTATTCTGTTTATTGTGACGCCTCAGGACAAGGACTTGGGTGCGTACTCTTGCAGCATGATAAGACGATTGCCTATGCTTCACGGCAACTTAAACCGTATGAGCTGAATTATCCTACCCATGATTTGGAATTAGCCTTTGTAGTGTTTGCCTTTGAAGATCTGGCGTCACTATTTGTACGGTTCTTCATGTCGAATTTACACCACCACAAGAGCCTAAAGTATATTTTTAGCGAGAAGAGTGAATATGAGACAACGACGTTGGTTAGAGCCGATAAAGGATTATGATCTGAAATCCTTTACCATCCAGAAAGGCTAACGTTGTAGCGGATGAATTGAGCTGAAGTCGATATCTCTTGGATGCTTGAGGCCCTTGCGCCTCAAGTTAAGATCGACAGAGTTAATTGAGCGGGAGTGAAATACGGATCCAGCGGGTTCGGGGTCGAGATGTGTACTGGAGGCTATTCCGTCCTTGATCGGCGACATCGAGGAAAAAGCAGAAGAATGACCCAATGCTTGTCAATCAAGGCGGACGTGGAAAAGGGAAAGCCCCTGGTTTTATGATCCACGAGGATGGCATTTTGAAATTTCAAGGTAGGATTTGTGTTCGAATGACTCGGAGCCGAGACAGAGAATACTCAGAAGCCCATGCTACACCTTACTCGATCCATCACAGGGCGAGTAAGATGTACAAGGATCTTAAAAGGAGTTTTTGGTGGAATAATATGAAGAGAGATGTCACCGAGTTTGTGTCAAGGTGTTTGACATGTCAACAAGTCAAAATTGAGCATCAACGGCCGGTCGGGCTGTTGAAACCTCTCCCTATTCCCGAATGGAAATGGGAGGATATTACCATGGATTTCATCACCGGGATGCCGAGGACTAAGTCGGGGATGAATATGATTTGGGTTGTTGTTGACCAATTGACTAAGTCGGCACATTTTCTTGGCATTAAGGACACGTGGGGACCAAAACGATTGTCCCGGATTTTTATATCGGAGATTGTGAGATTACACGGTACGCCAAAGTCTATTGTTTCCGATCGTGATGGCCGTTTCGTGTCGCATTTTTGGAAGGCGGTCCATCAAGCCTTGGGCACCGAATTGAGGTTGAGTACTTCCTTCCACCCACAGTCTGACGGTCAGACTGAGCGGACGATCCAGACATTGGAAGATATGCTGAAGGCGTGTGCCCTGGATTGGAGTACCGATTGGGAAATACACCTACCTTTGATCGAATTCACTTACAATAATAGCTGGCACGCATCGATCAAGATGGCACCTTTTGAGGCATTGTATGGTAGGCGGTGTAGATCTCCACTTTGTTGGGATGAAGCTTCAGATTTAGTCGGGACGGAACCCGATATGTTGATGGAAACCAAAGAGAAGATTTCCATCATCGAGACCGATCGTTAACCGCTCGAGTCGACAAAATCTATCTGGACAATCGTCGTCGGCCCTTGGAATTTGATGTGGGTGATCATGTCCTACTCAAAGTATCACCGATTAGAGGAGTCTTCGAGTTCGGGAAAAGGGCAAACTTAGTCGAGATATATTGGACCATTTGAGATTCTCGGCAGATTGGGAACCGCCTATCGATTGGCTTTACCTCCATCCCTTATCCATGTTCACAGTGTGTTCCATGTTTCCCAACTGAGGAGGTATGTCCCTGACCCGAGTCATATCATTGATTACGGGGACAACGAGATCGCAGAGGATGTCACATTTGAAGAGAAGCCAGTGAAAGTACTAGAGCATCGAGTAAAACAACTCCGGCACAAAACCATACCGTTGGTTAAAGTTCAGTGGTCACGACACGGAGTTGAGGAAGCGACGTGGGAAACCGAGGAAAGCATGCGCACTAGATACCCAGAGTTATTCATTTCTTAAGTTTTGGGACGAAACTTCATTTTAGAGGGGGAGGATGTAATACCCATACTTTTTGTAAATCTTCTACTCTTGTGCTTTGTAATTTTTACACTCATGTAAGTGTTTAGTAAGCTTCTATTAATCTTGGAACCCTTGTCAATTGGATTTACCCCCTTTTCTTGTTCGGATAGTCGCTGTTTTCGGATCCTTGATGCGATTATACTACCTTCGTGTAATGGGTAGCGCACGCTAATTTAGTGAGGGTAGCGCACGCTATCCGTTATAATTAGCGCACGCTACTAATGTATTGGAGGCGAGCGCAGTCCGGTAGCTACTTTGGATGGAAAGGGAATTCCTAGCGTCGCTAGGTGTGGCGTAGCGTCGCTAGATTTTGGTGGTAGCGCACGCTACGTTACTGCAGTAACGTGCGCTAAAGAGAGCAGTGGGGACGGTAGGTTACGGGTGACCGCGACTACCGGGTAGCGCACGCTATTAGAAATAATTAGCGCACGCTAATTGAAGTCACTAGCGCACGCTATGAGCAGTGTTAGCGTCTGCTAATTTGGCAGAGGCTCTTGGATTGCACTGGTGAGTCCGATAGCGCGTCTTTATTTTCATGGCTAGCGCACGCTAGTCCCTATTTAGTATAAATAGGACATCTCCGTTCCCAAATCGTCATTTCTTCCTTCCTTCACCTCCTTGGGCGATTTTAGGCGATTCCGGGCGATTTGTGAGGAGTTCTTCGAGCTGCAATTATCTAGCAACATCTTTGAGTTTCTAGTTCGGATTTATCAACGTTTAATCCTCTCCACCGCTCCAAATCAAGGTAAACTTCTCACAACCCTAGATTTTCGGGATTTAGGGATTTTCCATCCGATTTCTTCGATCCAGCTTGTTGTTATGTTAGAATATATCGATTACGAGTTATCTACCTTGGATACATATTTTCCTACGGATTTATTGGTGTATTTCCGGAGTTCTTGAGTGTTTGGGATATTTGACTTGCGATTCACTATCCAAGAGAATTATTCTCGGAACACATGTATCGGGGTAGTAAATTCGGGTGATTCCAACTTATTTTCATACCGATGGGGTTTTCATAATTGAATTACAAACTTGTCTAGGTTCGGAGTTGTCGAATCCTTCGATCTTGGTACCTTGTCGTTCGTACCCTTTCCTCTCGATTCCAGGCAAGTGATTCTTGTGAAAGTTATGTTCTTAAATGTGAAAAGTAATGCATGTGATTGTGAGAGTTGCTTTCGTTCACTCCGAGAGGACCCGACGGGGTCGAGGAGGGTTCCGCTTATGTCGGTTCCGTGAGCATTTGGGTTAGCCACTCCGAGATGATCCGACGGGGTCGAGGAGGGATTCGCGCATTGTCGAGTCCACGGTTAATCAAGAGATATCATCATTTCTAAATATGTTTGGATAATTGCATTTTCCGGAAAATCATTATCATGGCTTTGAATTGGTGCATATGCTTTTATGTATAAGACTTGACAGTTCACTTGTAATACTTGCCCTAACCCCTCTCGTTTGGGGAAAATTACTTTTGTGTTTTTCAGGTCCTAAGGAACCATACGAGCGAGCACCGGGACAATACGATGAGGACGGCGAGGCGTGATACTGTGGCTAGTTGTGTTCCATTTTGTTTGGTCGTTGTTCTCTTCGGTCCATTTTATCCTTGTAATAATAAATGGTACTCGAGTACTTTAGGAAAGTCCTTTTTCATTGTCGTACAACTTCTTGTATTTCTTCATGGTATTGTTTGTCCATGGTTGAACTTCCTTGTTTGTATCGAATTCATTGATTCCCAAGTAGATTTTGTCAAATTTTGATACGTTGTGAGTGAGATGAGCCTAGTGGGTCCCAGGTCGGGATTTACGGCGCTGTGATATTCTCCGAATATCTCGGGGGGTGTTACAGCGTCAGCCGCCGTCACCCCTCATCTCCCTCAACCCTCTCTATCTCGCTCAAACCGTAAGCCGCCGCCAGCCGCCGGGACCACCGAAAATATCATCATATGACTCGTTCAAATTCATATTTTTTCTCAAGAAACGAGTGAGATGGAGTGACAAGGAGATAGAAGCTACTGTTCATAATCAACTTTTTTTAATTATTCGTAGGTATTAAGCATGCCTTTTAAAATTATACTCACATATCTCCATCCGAAATAGCTTTTAATATATTGCAAAAATATACTCCCATATCACCATCCAAAATAGCATAAGAGTATATTAGTCAATACATAAAATATAATAATGAAAAAAATAGAAATATTATGGCATAGAGATGTTATGTCAAAAAATATTTTTCCTAATTTAATATGCATCTTTCATCTATAATTATCATTACTTTTCTTAATTGGTGCATTTCCTTTCTAAAAACATGTCTCTCTGAGATTTTGAGCAATGGGCCATTTTTGTGGTTAATTTCCCTTTGCTACTAAGCTAACCAAATTGTTTTGCTCAGTTTAAATTAACACTAGTATAACTTGGAGTAGTTTATTAAGATAACCAAAATATATTCATAAAAAATGAGTTGGATGAGCCAACCCCTAGATTTTTAGAGTAGCTCAATCAGTCTTTTTTTCGATTCAGATTAGTCAGGCTAAACACACTTCGGTCTAGAAACTTTCGCCTATTCCGTCTTAATTTTTCGGTCTACTCCGACCAGCCATCAGTTTCGGGATAAATTGATATCTCTTACTAAAACAAATCTTATTTATAAATTGAAATGAATTCAAGTTATTAGCGGATATTTCTATATGTGTGTCAGACGAGAATGAACTGAAATTATAATTAAATCAGTTTTGATGATTTATGAGTACATACAATCACGACCATAAAATATAATGTACTTTAAAGATTTGGAGCGATGTCAAGAAATAAAATTAGTTTTTAATCAAATTTGAGACGTGTAGGAGTATGTAAATTCGAAATGGATGTCAATCATTGTAAAGTTTATGCAGGGTTATAAATTCTAAATTGGAAATACAAGAATGATAATGAGTATTTCACACAATATAATTTTTTCATTTGCTTCCAAAGAAGACAGTTTTCCTAGGTAGTTTGCTTTGTGATGAGCATAAATGAGAGCTAGGGACAATCTCTTTCGAATGTGTGATTATATCTACCAAGACTTTGGTTCAACCATGGTCAATTATACATTCCAATATTTAGACAGAATTGTCTCAAAATATTAGTAACGTATAAGAATGATCAAACTCTTGACAAAACGACAAATATCATGTATGGTGAAGTTTTTGACATATTCTATGATTTAAAATTAAAATTAATTACTTACTGTTCAATTTCTTCCTACTATTTTAAAAATATGTTTTTAATTTATTATAGATAAAGTCCAAAAAATCAAGTAGAAATCAATACCTCAGTTTCTCTCTTTTTTTTTTTTTTTGTTTTGTTGTGTGTGTGTGTGTGATGGATCTTCTTGATATAGTACAATATTTCGTGGTGTGTTAATGTTATTATTGAAACTCATGATACTTATATGCTTCAAGCTTCAATTTTTTAAAGCTGACCTTTTTGTTTAAATATCAAATTGTGTTACACTTTACATTAAAAATTAAGATTAAAACAAAAAAGAAAAATATCCATCGAATTTTTTCCACGATGGAGGTCTGGATCGTTGAGGTATCGAGTATTACTGATTTCGGTCCTTACCGGTTTCGGGTCCCAACTTCAATATACTTGTATCCGGATCGCTAACGTTTGAGGTGAGTATTGGTCCCGGGTATTTCGGGCGGGTTATCGGGTATCTTGAATCGTTAAAAGCCTTAATCATCAAAACCTCATAATCGAAACATGATTTTTTTTTCAAATGTATGCTGAGAAAATTAGGAGATAAGGTATTTTAAACTTATTTGTTCTATATGTACCAATACCTTATACAATATTTTGTACAATGTATGTTTACGAAAAATTACCGATTTTTTTATCGGGTTAAAGGTTTCAGTCCTTATCGGTTACGATTCTAACTTTGATATCAGTATCCGGACAGCTAATGTTTCGGGTGAGTATCGGTCCATGGTATTATTAGGCGGTTTTGAAGCGGTTCTTAGGGTATACTTAGATCGCTAATCGCTCTAGTTACTAGTATATACTAATGAATAGGACCCACAGAGAAGAAGTCTAAGGAAGAAGAGGTTGTATTATTTGGGGAGAAATGATACATCAACACCCCAACTATCAACACTCCGTCAACACCCTACTTTGCAGGGATTATACCGTGTGCTTTATAAATATTTTAGTATAATATTAATAAAATATTATTTAAAGTTGTATTACCTGTAAAGCGCATGGTACAATCCTGCAAAACACGTGTTTGGTTGGGTGTGGATGGTGAGGTGTTGATGTATTCCTCCTATTTGGGTCTTATTTTTTAAAAAATAATTGGGTTTGGTGTGGAACATTTTTGCTCTAGGACTATATATTTCCGCCGTGTCTTCTCGCTCTAAAGTTTTTTCTCCCTCTAAAGTTTTCTTTTTAGGAAAATTCTCCCTCTAAAGTTAACCTAGAAGAAAGTCTTTCTCGCGCCGCGGGCAATGGAAGGCAAAGGCGAAGGCGAAGTTAGCAGCGATGGTGGTTGCTGTTTAGTTGTTGACGAAGGTCGTTATTTGGCATATAATGGCGAGACTGATGAATATTACCTGTCTCCCCATCCCCAACCAATCAAAGGCGGCAGAGCAGCTCGAGTTGGTATGCTCGTCGTTTTATAATTGATGATGGAAGTGGCGATTCTTTTGATAAAGTCGCAGTTGAAATCATAATCAATGAAGATGGAAAGGTTTTGGTGGCCGGCAATAGTAAGTAATTCATTAATTAATTAATTTCAACCAAAATTCACTTAAATTCTCTCTCTCAGGGATGACAATAAAACCCAAACCCGATTGGAAAACCCAAAACCCGACCATAACGGGTCGAGACGGGATAGACATTATCGGGTTATGGGGCCGGGAATCGGGGCTTTTTCTTTAGGGCTTCACTGAATCACTCAGTCTTCTGACTTTCCTGAACGAGCCGCAGCCCGCAGCCGACATCCTTCCTCACTGCCGACGAGTCGACTTCTTCCTTAGATCCATCGATCGCCGCCGACGCCTGACACCACCCTCATTTCTGCTCTTCATTAGCGGCATTCTTGGTCTCAGCATCACTGGTAGCCCATTTTTCAACCTTTCCTTGGGTTTAATAATTGTTGCATCTTGTTTCAATTCGTGTGAAGTATGCTTTTATTTTTCCTATTTCTTATTTCTTATTTCTTATTTCTTATTACAATACGGGTTCAATTTCTTATTTGATAAAAGTGAATAAAATAAAACCGTTCGATAAAATTTCTACGGGTTCAATTTTCTCTATACATGTTGTATGAGTGTATGATTTTCCGTGAAGCAAAGCTGGTTTCCTGGTCTTTCTCCATCCTACTGTGATTAGCAGTCAAATGGAATGAGCATAATCAGAAATATGGTTTGTGGCTCACTTCGTACCTCTTGTAATCGTTGATATTGAAAGGCAAAGGTCTAAGCTAGTAAGTTGCTCATCCCTAGCGTTTTCTTTCTTGGGGTCTCCTGCCATTTTGCTTTTTTATAGCACTGTAGTTGCATAAGCAGTCAAGTTCAGGGGACTGAGTTCAAGGCGAGTAGTCTCTTTAAAGAGAAAACTTTGTCTACCGAATGGTTCGCTTAGGGAGAGGGACCCCCGAGCTACAAAACAACGGTAGCTAAATGAACCGCAATCTTAGTAATTCGATCTGAGGGTATCGTATATAATAGGGGTGAGCATGGGTCGGTTTGGGTCGGTTTTAGGCTAAAACCGAACCCAAACCGACAACCTTCGGTTTCCAAAAAATCAAACCCAAACCGAAACCAACCCAATGGGTTCGGTTTCTCGTTTTTTTGGTTTTTTACGGGTCGATTTCGGGTTTAAACCCAACCAAACCGATTTTTGTCTATTCTTCAAAAAAACTTAAAATGTGCATTGGATAGGAATCGAATCTGGAACCAACGCGCGGACTACCAGCATCCTAACCACCAGACCACGATACTGTTTTTGTCTATTCTTCATAATGCATATAAACATATAAAATTTACGAAATACATATATATATATTAAATGATATCGGTTCGGTTCGGTTCGGTTTTAATGGTTCAGTTTCTAGTTTATAACCCGAAACCGAAACCGAGTTTTCGGTTTTTAAAAATTCTAAACCCAAACCGATGGTTTTGATTTGGTTTCGGCTTTTCGGTTTCGGTTTCGTCGGTTTTTTCCGGTTTCTTGATTTCTCGGTTCGGTTTTGCTCACCCCTAGTATATAACATCTTGGGCATTTAAATACATACCACGTCTATATACAGAGAACTTAACTTTTGATACAAAATATTTTTGGTTCATCTTGTTATTCATGAGAACATGTTTTTTATAACTTTTTAGAACTTGTTATATAATTTGTTACTAGTTTCACTTTTTGTATGTTTTTAATATTATAGGTGATATGGATGCACAAGGTAATGATTCCAATACAAACACTGCCACTCCTCTCGGAAGTAGTGAAGGACTAAAGGATTCTAATCAACAGCCAACTACTAATTCTGCTGCTCAAGAACAAACTAATACCGATGATACTTGCGATGAAGTTGAGGGCAATGAGGAGGTTACAGGTAGGGGTGTATTCCGAACCGAATGAACCGAAAAGTAACTTTAACGAACGCTCGTTCGTTAAGGATTCGGTTCGTTCGGTTCGTGTTCGTGTTCGATAAAATTGCAAACCATTTGTTCGTGTTCGGTTCGTTAAAATTTCACATATTTCGTGTTCGTTCGTTAGCGTTCGATTGTTCGGTTCGTTTTGATCGTTCGTTTGTTCGTTGGTATTCTAAATTATAAAAAAAGACTAACGTACAAGCAATAATAATTAAAAAAATAAAAAAAATGATATATTTAGAAATTAAGGGTTTTGTAATTGTAGGTTTTATTTTGTATATATATTTATTAATTATTGTAAGATTATTAATTATATTTATTAATTATTGTAAAATTATTAATAAATATATAGAAAAACCCTTTGTTCGCGAACTAACGAACATATATTATTTTGTTCATGTTCGGTTCGTGTATGTAACGAACATGTTCGCGAACTGTTCGAATTTGACCGGACCGAACACGAACTGAACGTTGACCGAATATTTTCGCGAAATTTTCACGAACGTTCGGTTCGAAATACACCCCTAGTTACAGGGGCAGGTACGAAAAGGAAAACACGTTATGTGGCAAGGAAATCATCGTAGTCGACTTCACTCGAAGACATTGGAGGCTTTAATGTGTGCTCAAAGCTGGTTGATAAATGAGATCCGAGGTAACTTGGCATTTTATATCAATTATATATCAACTTTGTTATATGAATAATTTATTAATGTTTGTTTAAGCTTGTTTGTTATATGGATGTGTATCGTTCCAGAAAAATTATCAACTCGTAAATAATGGTATAAATAGAAAATATGAGAATACAAAAACTTATTTTGTATGTTATGTTTTACAGTATGTAAAAAATTGTACATTCATTAAATATGATTTTGAAAATGATTAGGAGGAGTGTAAACAGAATGGATTTTGAATTTAATAATATTTGTGTAACTATGTTAAATATATTTGTTTGTTTTCTTACATACAGAGACCTGTTCCGCTGAGATCGAAGCATATTGTCGTTCTATTGAGTATGATTGTGATGCGGAAGAGGTAAATAATATTTATAACGTAAGAATATAACTTATTAAACTACTTATAAATGGTTTCTTTTATATTTTATAGGCAGCTACAAAGGAAAGTGGAACAACAATTGTAGATCATTTCGAAAGTGGAACAATAAGTGTAGATGATTTCGATTGACTTGGTATTCGATATTCATAATATCTAGATGGTGTTTTGCTACAATATTATCGGTCGTTGATGGTTTTGTGTTGTATTGTTGCTACAATAATAGTTATGGACTTGTGGACCTTGTATTTGATGATAGATAAGTTGTAATTTAGGTTGTAATTTCTTTAAGCTACTTGTATTGTGTGGGTGTTTAATCTATTTTTCAGCATGCATCTTTATTTTTAGCTACGTATTGTGTTTAGATTCTGATAATTGTTGTAGCAATTTCGGGGCAAAAACGGGGAACGGGTCAGATAAACGGCAAAAACGCCCCGAACCCGCCCCATTGCCATTCCTACTCTCTCTCTCTATTTTTGTAATTTTTAATTTTTTTCCGTGTGTAGGAATCAAAGGTGAGAATGTTAAAGAAGAGATCGGTGCTGAAGTACGTGTTGTCCCCCGTTTGTTATGAAATGTCTTAGAGAAGAGCCTGAGAATATCTCACAGGTAAGCCAATTCTAATTCTCTGATCTTCTCTGATTCTTGTTTCTTTTGGATCATACGTGTAATTTTAGTTAAAAGAATTAATCCATTAATTGCAGGATAAAGTATTTAGAGAAGGATGGATTAGATTGAAAGCCCAAATGGTTAAAGCTGGATATCTAAATGAAGATGATGATGAAGATGATGATTTAGAAGCTGACTTCCCCGAAGATAAAGATTTCTATGTCAAAATGAGGTGTGTAGTAATTTTTTTTTTCATTCAAATATATTCTCTGATTTATTTATTCGTCTTACGTATCATATAAATTTTCAATTTGCTCGTATTGTGTGATTGGTTCTTAGTAGCATTTCATAAATTCTTATATATCATACAAGTAATGTATAATTAACAATCAATCTGCAGAGACAGAGTCAGAAACAGAAGAAAAGTGGGGGAGAGACACTTTATGGATCATGAATGGAAGACTCTGAAGGTATGTGTAATGTATGTTTGTCACTAGATTAAAACTTCTATGAATTAATATAATTTGACGGGAATAAATTGTATTTTATAGAGATTATTAATTTATTGAGTTAAAATTTAAAGGATAGCATTAAGAAACTTATTATTTTGGAGAGGTGAGTAATTTATGTTAGTCTTAATTTAAAGAGATTATACTGTAATATTTGGTTGAGCTTTTTTGGGTCTAGGATATCTGAATCTGTATTCTTAATTCTCCAAAGCAGTAACATAAGTGAGTCCTTTTCATTTTTTAACCAAACACTAATAAATGAAAAAATTATTCTTATAGATGAAGATGATGAATTCGAATTCCCCGATGTAGAAGATACTGAAGAAGAAGTTGATGAATTCGAATTCTCCGATTAAGAAGATAGTGAAGAAGAAGATAGTAAAGAAGATGGTGATTATGGTGAAGATGATGAATCCCACGAAGATAAACAATCAATATGCAGAAACGGGCAAGTGGAGGAGACACACTATATGGATCAAGATATGGAAGACTCTGAAGGTATGTATGTTTGTCATAAAATTACGACAGTATATTATTCAAGATTGCGATAGAAATACAGTAAAACCTCCACAAAATGATAGTACAATTTGGAAGCGTGCGTATTATTTGGTTGTGACTATGTGAAGCGATTACCAAATGAGGTGAATCTACAAGAAGCTCTCACATTGATGCATAAACACCACTCGTACGAGCACGTATTCTCTTGGTGGGATAAAAACGAGTTCAAGCTTCGTAGTAATTACAAAAAGTTATTTAAGAGAGCTCTGTGTACATACCAACATCAAATTGTTTACGATCTAAACCGGCGGGAAATTGTACATCTAAAGCAAATTCCAGATGGTGAGCAGATGAACTTCCTCGGAGAAAAAATCTCGAACGAGATAGGAATAGGAATTGCGCATGGCGACCTGCATCCTGAAACGCATGAACATTACACGAAGAAATTGGACAACAAAGGCAAAAGGAAGTTGAATTCTCATATTAATCAGAAAAGAAGGTAGGGGATAAGAGATCACAGTATGACGGATGGTTTAAGAAAGAAAAGCATGTCGGATGTAATACTCATATATATTTTGACGAGAAGAAGGATTGCAAGTCGTGTGTATGTTCTTTTCTTTTTTGTTGATAACAAGTGATTGTATATATTCTTTTCAATTACTTAGTGAAATTCAAATTGTATTACTTTTATTAATGAAAGGAACATTTTTGAAAGATTTTCTTTCTAGTTACTCCCCCGCTCTATTTTAATTGATATTTCATTTCGTAAAATATCAATTAAAATAGAGAGGTGGAGTAACTAGAAAGAATTATATGTTACGAAGTGAAATATCAATTAAAATAGAGAGGGGAGTAACTAGAAAGAAAATCTTACAAAAACGTTCCTTTCATTAATAAAAGTAATACAATTTGAATTCCACTAAGTAATTGAAAAGAATATATACAATCACTTGTTATCAACAAAAAAGAAAAGATCATACACATCACTTGCAATCTCTTCTCGTCAAAGTATATATCGAAATGCTTTCCTTTCTTAAACCATCCGTCATACTGTGATCCCTTATCCCTGCCTTCTTCTTTTCCTTATCGTTCCGATCAATATGAGAATCTACCTTCCTTTTGCCTTTGTTGTCTAATTTCTTCGTGTAAGGTTCATGCGTTTCAGGATGCAGGTCGTCATCCGCAATTTCTATCTCGTTCGAGATTTTTTCTCCGAGGAAGTTCATCTGCTCACCATCTGGAATTTGCCTTAGATGTACAATTTCCCGCCGGTTTAGATCGTAAACAATTTGATGTTAGTATGTACACAGAGCTCTCTTAAATGACTTTTTGTAGTTACTACGAAGTTTGGACTCGTTTTTATCCCACCTAGAGAATACTTGCTCATACGAGTGGTGTTTATGCATCAATGTGAGAGTTTTTTGCAGATTCACCTCATTTGATAGTCGCTTCACATAGTCACAACCAGATAATACGCACACTTCCAAATCACACCATTTGGGCCACTAGTATTCGGAGGTGACCCAATTTTGAATTCAAGGATTTAGTTAACAACAGAGAATTCAGTGGAGATATTGGCGGCGGGTGCGGCATTGAAGGTGGTGGTGATTCAGCTCCACCACCTTGTTCGTGTGTGAGAGTTTGATTACAATAAGTTATGATAGAAAATCCTAACAAAGACTAATCTGTTGATAAATGCATATGGAATAAAAGGGATGAGAAACACATACCTCCATAAACTGATGCGGAATATCACAGCGCTTGCTGATAGGCGCTTGCTACACCTTGATCACCATTGTTTTGCTTCCTACGTGCATCCTCGAGGAACTTATCCTTCTCGCTGTAATTATTAGATAAAGTATTAGATGACTAAAAAATAAAATTTATAAAGTAAACATCCATATAACCTTTTTTTTGTGTGTGTAAGTAAACATCCAAATTTGGGCCGTTTTGAGTTAGGTAGAAAAGACCAAACAATAAGTCCGTCCATTCATTAATAAAGCTTATAGGAAAATAGGCATGTGAACTAGTGGGTTAGATTTGGACTCCCCTAAATTCGATATTCATCATCTATTCAAATTTCAAATAATTCTTAGTATTTCGAATTGTGTGTGTATTAACATACTAATACTACTATATATATGTAAGTTAACAAATACACTTAACTCTCATCATATGAGTTATGGATCTCATGAAATAATCGCAATATCACATCGATCAAGACTTAATTAATTATAACATGCAAGGATTATTAATCTAGCTAGCTAGTTAGATTGGCCTCACCCTCATTAAATTTCTCATATTTTATCATACTCAAACATATACTATTAATTTTTTGTACACAAAAAGACAAGTATCTATGTATTATATGCTATAATTTTGCATGGAGACATATCAAGAACTTATAATTCCCAACCCCAACAGAAAAAAGAAGTAAAAAAAGT
Organism: Orobanche coerulescens; assembly: GCA_033398695.1. NCBI lineage: Eukaryota > Viridiplantae > Streptophyta > Magnoliopsida > Lamiales > Orobanchaceae > Orobanche > Orobanche coerulescens. The sequence continues at coordinate 133,935,872 of CM065814.1, forward strand.
TAGAGAAATTAGGAAATGAATGAATAATTTACCAAGGCCAAAGCATCCAAAGAGTTGTTCAAGAGCCATAAGATGAGAATAAAAATAAAAATAAATAAAAATGAGTGAGATGATAAACCGAGTATGTCTGAAGAGCGAGAAACATGTGTGAAGTGGGCCCATTTAGAGAGTTGAGATTTGAGAGATATGTATGTGAAATTTTGTTTTATTACACCATCTTGGATTGGATTAGATTGGACTCGACTACCAAATATTATTAACATTCACTTGTAACAGTATCACTTGATCCAATCTCCATTCTTTATTTTGTTCTAGTTTCCTTCAACATTACTCCAATTTTAGGTTCTCTATCACACACACACACACACACACACACACATCTCCCCACACGGCACAAAGTGTATAAGTTTTTTTTTTATTTTTTTTATTTTGTATGGTGTATGTTGAATTTGATTAGAGTTCACTTTAGAGTAGATTTTTATTATTATGGGATAAAACTCATAACTAAAAAATTGAAACATTGACAAATAGACTAAATTAATCGGTCAGTTGTAGAGAAGAATCTCAAGTAAGAAGGAATCGTAACCACAATATATTATCGTGTCGAGTCTCCTTAATTATATCTACAAGATTCTAATTACATTATTTGAGTATTTGACTAGATTAATACTTGTCGATGCCCTCATCAACCTTATGATATATTACCTCCATCTCATAAAAACATTTCCTTTCCTTTTTGGAACACTTTCTCTTTCTCTACACACAATAGTCTGTGGGAGGTAGAGAGTATATGTTTACCCTATTGAATTCTTCAATTAATTGTTTCGCAAACAAATCATTCACGAGGAATATTCAATCCTAATTGCATGTGAAAGGATATATTCTTGTAATGCTCTCTTACTATTTTAATTTTAGGACATGATCTCTCTCTCTCTCTCTCTCTCTCTCTCTCTCTCTCTCTCCCTCCCTCCCTCCCTCCCTCCCTCCCTCCCTCCCTCCCTCCCTCCCTCCCTCTCTCTCTCTCTCTCTCTCTCCCTCCCACCCCGACCACTTAGCTACGATCCTGTTCGAAGCAAAAATCTAATTTTGAATTATTCATATACATCAAGAATCGTCAATTGAATTTTCAGGAAATCATTTGGATTGTGTGTTAATTGAGGTCAGATTCCAAAAGAGATTTCAATGTTAAAACATTGCAAAATTTATTAATCTCGTTTTCTCCTTGAAAAAAATACTGTATTATTTAATCTCGTGATTATCAAGAAATAAGGCATTGCGCGAGATTTCTAATGAAATTATACCGTTCATGTAATAAAATTATTTTGAAATGAAATATTACTAGTGAACGAGTCCTAATTAATTAAATATTATGTAAATCCTAATTAATCATTGTGCGAGATTCCTCACGCTAGGAGGAAAAACTGTCGTCCAAAACCACTGGTAAATAAAACCAATAATTAAAATAATTAATGGAACCTCATCTGCATGTTACATAAATCGTACCAAATTACTGTATGTTCATTAGCAGTTGAATGCACCAAGTTCTATAATTTTATGTTTCGAAAATAAAGAACTGCAAGCCTCACGCAATTAACAAAAATAAGAGAAATTGAAGTTAATTATGGAATAACTAAATCAAATTATGAAAACAAATCCAAACAATTTGCAGATCTGAACTTACAACACAAAACCCTAAATTGCATGAAATAAAGAAACACAATCAATTTACGTGGTTCGGGAGAAACCCTACGTCCACGGGAGAGTTAGAACCTCTTTATTATCAACTCAATCTTATGACCACAATAAGCGATCCGAATATTAGGACAGATATTACCTTCTGCATCTCTGATATGGGTGATAAAAGCATGGATACCTTCATCCTTGCCATCTATATTGAGCTGCGAGAAGACTACTGTGTGTGTTGCATGCTATGATATCATTCAACGAAGACCTTGTTAGGTATTATCAGTACATAGATATCACAAGCCATCAGTAGTTTAAAAAGTTTGATATGAAAGTATTACATTAGCAGCTCCACCGAGAAAACCTTTTCCCAACAATTTCCAAAATTGAGGAAGATAATTCAAAAATTAAAAATAATTAAATCCGATCGCCGTAAAATAAATGCAGACTTCTGTGCATTTAGATGCACCTCAACGTGTCAGTAGATGCAACATACTGCCTAATCAAATGCAACCTGCTTTAAAAAAAATGGCGGGAAAAAAGTCAACGTGTTGACCGGTCTGACCCGGTCTGACCTGTAGAAGTTAGAACACGCAAAATTGGAGGAACCTATGATTCTTTTGAAAAGAATGCTGTGTGTTTGCGTGGACTGTAGTCAGAGTTGGTGTAGAAGTTAGTGCTATTGAAGATTGAGATCATATTTTTTTAGAAGTCCTTTTTTACACTGTGTTATATTTAGGCTCCTTTTTTCAAGCCATTGCACCTCAGGCTGATATGATGTGAAGAGGCTTTCTTAGTTGGACTTTGTGGTTTCACGACATGTGATCACGCTCTTTGATACTGTTTTCTTCATCCAGGGTCTTGATAAGGATTTTGCCACAAGAGAGATGGTATTTTTATGATTTTTATCATGATTCTTTTTACTCTAGGGTGGATATATATATGTGTGTGTGTGTGTGTGTGACTTCAGAAAAAATGAGATTTGTTGGTTCACCTTGCAATTCAGTGCTAGAAGAGAATCCAATGTTCTGACTTCCGTTATGATTTGATCAGCTCTATAAGTGGCGCGAGCATTAGTTGCCGTTCTCTCTTGTATTCCGGTTGGTGTGCAGATGACTTTAGAAACTTGGAGAGCATATAAGTCTTAGTTACTTGTTCTGGTTTGTTGTCCCAACTACTATTTGCAGCACTTGTCTGTGAAAATTCCCTGACCCATTATTGAAGAAACACCTCGAGGAAAAAGTCCTCTGGTCATTTGTGAAGGAAACATGTTGAGGAGGGTGTTGCAAGTATCAGTAATTTTTGGGCGTGCTCCTCAAATATTTCAGGTTTCAGGAACTGTGAGATTGCTGGTGTATTTGTAGTGATATATTATTCCTATCTTAAGATTTGTAATCGAATCCTGATTAGTGAGATTGCAGACTTTGAAACAGAGATCGACATGTTGAGTTTCCAGGATGTGCTGTCAGTTGGATGTGCAGGACTCCATGATGCTTTGGAGAATAAGTGGTTCATAATATTATGTTGTGTAGTTTGATCTTTTCAGTATCTTTCTGTGGATTGGAGTTATGGCTTTGAGTGTTGGGTATCTTTTCATGCCAAGTGATTATCTGGCGGTACAATATCCTTGTGTTACTGTTATGGACGTTGATGAAGAGTATAACCGTAAGAGTATAAAAGTAAGGAGGGGGGTTTCGATTCTGATCTTTAACCATTGTGCATGTCTCTGCCATTCGAGTTTGCTGCACATCTTTGCCATCAGGTTTCCATGGACATGCTTGTTTTATCTCATTTAATCCTTACACCCTACTTGAAATTGATTTTCCTTGGGTGTGTTCCGTGCACAAGTTGTTTGACAGTGAAGCCTAATGGGTTGATAGTTTTTATTTTGTGTGTTTTCCATCCGCAGCCATTATCTGTGGCTATTCCTTGTTGGCTCCCTACTGGTTGTAGTTTGTTTTAATTATTTTATTCCTCTTTTTATATTTTTTGTTGACTGCTGTCCTCTGTTATTTTTTGATGATCTTTTTTACTTCATTTTGAAGGTCTTATCATCTTCATTCTTACCAGGACTATTATATATTTTTAGGAACCCTATTTACTTATGCAACCGGTCTGGATTAGGCCTGTAAACTATTCGAGATTTTTTCGAGCAGTTCGAGCTCGACTCGAAAAAAGCTCGACTCGATACTCGAAAATTCGAGCTCGAACTCGAATCCGAATATATATTAAAGATCGATATATTAATCGAGCCGAGTTCGAATATATATATATATATATATATATTAATAAAATCCTAACCCTAAAAAATAAGTAGTAGCCATTCGAGCTTACGAGCGAGCTAATCCGAGCTTGGTAATTTTCGAGCTCACGAGCCGAGCTAAATTCGAGCTATTGAGTTTTAATCAGTCGATTTTAAAAAATTTGAAGCTCGAAGCCGAGCTCGAATAGGAAAAATTTATGTCGAGTTCGAGCTCGAGTGGTGAAGCCTCGAGCTCGAGTTCGAGCCAGTTGTTTTAATGCTTAACGAGCCGAGCTTTATGAAAGCTCGACTCGGCTCGGCTCGTTTACAGACCTGGTCTGGATGGAATATTCTTCTTTTCTCTTCCATTATTATTTTGCAACTTCGTTTTAATTGTGATTATTGTTCAGATTCCGGACTGGTTTCTTTCGGCGGGTGATTTTGATCTGATCTGTTGATCATCAGTGTTTGGTTGTGCATCACGTTACTTTCTGCCGGGTTTAACTCTTGGCTGATCATGAGTTCCTTTATCTGCTCGCCTGCATAGATTCTGGGCATGGTGGTTAGATGCGATTTGTTGTCTTGTTTTGTTTTTGTTTGCTCCTGATCTGTTTCCTTAGGGTTGAATATTCTTCTTTTCTCTTCAATTATTATGTTGCAACTTCGTTTTGATTGTGATTCTTGTTCGGATGCCGGACTGGTTTCTTTCGTTGGGTGATTCTGATCTGATCTGTTGATAATCAGTGTTTGGTTGTGCATCACGTTACCTTTTGTCGGGTTTAGCTCTTGGCTGATCATGAGTTCCTTTATCTGCTCGCCAGCATAGATTCTGGGCATGGTGGTTAGATGCGATTTGTTGTCTTGTTTTGTTTCTTGTGTGCTCCTGGTCAGTTTCCTTAGAATATTGTTCTTTTCTCTTCAATTATTATGTTGCAACTTCGTTTTGATTGTGATTCTTGTTCGGATGCCGGACTGGTTTCTTTCGTCGGGTGATTCTGATCTGATCTGTTGATCCTTAGTGTTTGGTTGTGCATCACGTTACCTTCTGTCGTGTTTAGCTCTTGGCTGATCATGAGTTCCTTTATCTGCTCGCCAGCATAGATTCTGGGCATGGTGGTTAGATGCAATTTGTTGTCTTGTTTTGTTTCTTGTTTGCTCCTGATCACTTTCCTTAGGGTTGAATATTCTTCTTTTCTCTTCAATTATTATGTTGCAACTTCGTTTTGATTGTGATTCTTGTTCGGATACCGGACTGGTTTCTTTCGTTGGGTGATTCTGATCTGATCTGTTGATAATCAGTGTTTGGTTGTGCATCACGTTACCTCCTGTCAGGGGTGGCTCTTGGCTGATCATGAGTTCCTTTATCTACTCGCTGGCGTAGATTCAGATTTTGTTTGTTCAAAAAGACAGTCTTCTTATTTACGAAATTGCTGATTGATTGTATCTTTTCTTCGTATGAAGAGTGTTTGACCATGAAGCGATTCTGGTTTTTACCTTTATATACAAGATCAGGAGGTTCATTTGGGATCTTTTAATGTGACCTAATTATAGCTCTTCATCTGGTTCTGCCAAATACAAGAATGTGGTTTTATTTGTCTTTTATTATCGAGAGATCATTGATTCGCTTCTCTTTGATTTGGAGTCTTGGACTGCAGAATGTATTGATCAAGAGGTGGCGGTTGATTCACGTAGTCTGTATGAATATATAATTTGGTTAGATCATATTTACTTAGAAATTGATTCAAAATATTGGTTGGGAGAGTTGCGGTAGTTTCACTTTTATAACGGATATGAGTCATATGACATGTACGGTACGGGAGGATTGGTAAAATCTTTCTTACTAGCAGTTGCATATATTTTTTGTTTTTCACATTGTGCTCAGATTGGTTGTGCATTGGTTCAAGGTGGGGGTGTCTCAGATGAGCTTTATAGGAGTGTCCGGTTTATTGGGTTCATTGGTGAGTTGGTACTTGGTGTGGTATATCTCTATTTTGCTTGGCTTTTGAAGGGGAGTTAGAACACGTAGAATTGGAGCAAGCTATGATATTTTAAGAAACTGTATGCATGCGGACTGTAATTAGACTTGATGTAGAAGTTATCCCTATTGAAAATTGAGATCATATTTTGTCGGAGCGTAGAACACTTAAAATTGGAGGAAGTCATGATTCTATTGAAAAGATTTGCTTTTGCTGTGTGTATGCGTGGACCGTAGTCAGACTTGATGGAGAAGTTAGACCTTTAGAAGTTTGGCTTATTTTTGTTTGAGATATTTTGAAAGCATGAAGGGGAGTTGGAACACGTAAAATTGGAGCAAGCTATGATATTTTGAAAAAACTGTGCATGCGGATTGGGACACGTAAATTTGGAGGAAGCTATGTTGCTTTCGATAGACTGATGTGTGTATGCGTGGACTGTAGTCAGAATTGATGTCGAAATTAGAGCTATTGAAGATTGAGATCATATTTTGTCAGAAGTCGTCCTTTTTTACAATGTGTTATATATTTGGCCTCCCTTTTTCAAGCCATGCACCTCAGGTTGATATTATGCGAAGAGGCTTTTATAGTTGACTTTGTGGTTTTAGGACATGTGATCACGCTCTTTGATACTGTTTTCTTCATCCAGGGTCTTGATAAGGATTTTGCCACAAAAAACATGGTATTAATGGATTAGATGTGGTTTGCTGATTGATTATATCTTTTCTTCGTATGAAGAGTATTTGCCTTGAAGCGATTCTAGGTTTTGTGCATCTATATACAAGAGGGAAGTTCATTGGGAGCTTTTGATTTGACATAATTATAGCACTTTATCTGGTCCTGCCAAATACAAGATGTGGTATTATTCGTCTTTTTTCGAGAGACCATTGAATCATTTCTCTTTGATTTGGACTGCAGAATGTACTGATCAAGAGGTGCGGATGATTGCCGCCGTAGTCTGTATGAATGTATAATTTGATTAGATCATGTTGACATAGAATTGATTCAAAAGGTTGGTTGGGAGAGTTGCGGTAGTTTCACTTTTATATGAGATATGAGTCGTGACATGTACAGTACAGGAGGATTGGTAAAGTCTTTCTTACTAGCAGTTGCATATATTTTTTGTTTTTCGCATTGTGCTCAGATTGGTTTTGCATTGGTTCAAGCCTCAAGGTGAGTGTGTCACAGATGAGCTTCACTGAGCACCCGATCTATTGGGTGCATTGATGAGTTGATACTTGGTGTGGTATATCTCTATTTTGCTTGGCTTTTTTCTTCCGTGTATTTATCCAGATTTTTTTCTCCCCGAATTTATTCTTCTCCTTATTTTTCTGTAAGGATACATACTCCTCTATCTTTCATTATTTGGTTGGTTCTCTTGTTATGCATGTTGGTTAGAAAACTATCTTCCAGAATTGGTGTATTGTACGATTCTTTGGATTACACAGGTTTGATTGAGTTGTTTGCTTGCCAAGGTAGCATTCTCTGGATTGAGATGTTTAATAAGAATCGTACATTTTCAATCCTAAGGAAGATATTTTTCTAACCAACAGAGTTATACAATATTCCAGAGAATCGTTCAATATACCTGGATTACACAGGTTTGATTGAGTTGTTTGCTCGCCAAGGTAGCATTCTCTGGATTACACAGAGTTGATTTGCCTAACATCATGGCTTATTTTTGTTTCAGATATTTTGAAGCATGAAGGAGAGTTCACGTAGAATTGGAGGAAGCTATGATATTTTGAGAAGACCACTGTAATTTGACTTGATGTAGAAGTTACCCCTATTGAAGAATGAGATCATGTTTTTTAGGAGCGTGGAACACGTAAAATTGGAGGAAGTCATGATTCTATTGAGAAGACTTGGACTGTAGTCAGTCTTGATGTAGAAGTTAGACCTTTAGTAGTTGGAACACGTAAATTTGGAGGAAGCTATGATTCTTTTGAAGAGACTGTTGTGTGTATGGGTGGAATGTATTCATACTTGACGTATAAGTTAGAGCTATTGAAGATCGAGATCATATTTTGTCATAAGAAGTCCTTTTTTACATTTTGGTATATTTGGGCTCCCTATTTCAAGACATTACACCTCAGTTTGATATGATGTGAAGGGGATTTTTTAGTTGGACTTCATAAGGATTTTGCCAGAAAGAGATTCTTGATTTTATCGTGATTCTTTTTACTCTTGGTTGGGTATGTGTGTGTGTACTGTGTGTATGTATGTATGTATAATGTATGTTTGTGTGTATGACTTTAGCTAAAAATGAGATTTGTTGGTTCACCTTGCAATTTAGTGCTGGAGGAGAATCCAATATTCCGACTTCCGTTCAGCGAATTTTATCAGCTTCGTAAGTGGATCGACCCTTAGTTGCTGTTGTCCCTTGTATTTTGGTGGGTGCGCAGATGTCTTTAGAAACTTGGAGAGCATATAAGTCTTAGTTGCTTGTTCTGGTTTGTTGTTCCTACTACCATTTGCAGCACTTGCTGTGAAAATTCTGACCTATCATTGAAGAATCACCTTGTGGAAAAAGTCTTCTGGTCATTTGATAAGGAACATGTTGAGGAGGGTGTTGCAATTGGGACTAATATCTTTCTGTGTGCTCTGTCTGGTGTATTCAGAAGTCAGAAATTTGCAGTCATTTTGTTTCTTTTGTGCGTGCTCCTTAAATGTTTAAGGTTTCATGAACTGTGAGATTGCTGGTGTCTTTGTAATGAGATACATTTTTCCTATTGTCATGAATCTCGAAGCGTAATCCTAATATTTGTAACCGAATCCATTTTGTGTGATTTTAAACATTATTGTTTCACCATGTTGGAGGCTTTGAAACAGAGATTAACATGTCGAATTTTTCCAGGATGTGCTGTCAGTTAGATGTGCAATGACTCCATTTTGCTTTGGGAGAATAAGTGGTTCATAATATTAAATTGTTGTAGTTTGGTCTTTTCAGTATCTTTCTGTGGATTGGTGTTATGGCTTTGAGTGTTGGGTATCTTTCATGCCAGGTGATCATCTGGCAGCACAATATCCCTGTATTACTGTTGTTAGAGGAAGCTATTATGCTTTTGAAAGACTGATGTGTGTATGCGTGGACTGTAATCAAGTTGTCCTTTTTTACAGTGTGTTATATTAGGCCTCCATTTTTCAAGCCATGCACCTCAGGTTGATATTATGTGAAGGCATTCTTAGTTGACTTTGTGGTTCTACGACATGTGATCACACTTCTTGATACTGTTTTCTTCACCCAGGGTCTTGATATGGATTTTGCCACAAAAGAGATGGTATTTCTGTGATTTTTATCACGATTTTTTTTACTCGTATGTAAGTTGTGTATATGTGTATGTATATGTATATGTATGTATGTATGTATGACTCCGGAAAAAAAGGAGATTTGTTGATTCACCTGGTAGTGCAGTGCTGGAGGAGAATCGAATGTTCTGACTTCCGTTCGCTGAAGTTGATCAGCTCTATAAGTGGCTCGAGCATTAGTTGTCGTTCTCCGTTATATTTCGGTGGGCGTGCAGATGTCTTTAGAAACTTGGGGAGCATATAAGTCTTAGTGACTTGTTCTGGTATGTTGTCCCAACTACTATTTGCATCACTTGTCTGTGAAAATTCTCTGATCCATCGAAGAAACACCTCGAAGAATAAGTCCTCTGGTCATTTGTGAAGGAATCTGTTGAGGAGGGTGTTGCAATTGTGATTAATATCTTTCGTTGTGCTCTATCTGGTGTATTCAGAAGTCAAAATTCTGCAGTCAATTTGTAGTGAGATCGTGGTGTCTTTGTAGTGAGTTTTACGTTATTCTTATTTTCATTAATCTCGAAGCTGGATTCTAAGATTTGTAACTGAATCCTGATTTATGTGATTGTAAACATTATTGTTCACCGCGTGGGAGACTTTGCAACAGAGATCAACATGTTGAGTTTTCCAGGATGCCTTGAGAGACTAAGTGGTTCATAATATTATATTGTTGTAGTTTGATCTTCTCAGTATCTTTTTGTGGATTAGAGTTATGGGTTTTGGGTGTTGGGTATCTATCATGGCAGGTGATTTTCTGGCAGCAGAATATCCATATGTCGGTTCAACTTCTATAAGATTTTTCTAGGATGAGCTAATCTCATCTCCTTTTGCCTTCCACATTACTTTCTTGGTTTTCATTGTTGTCTGATCAGCACCGTCTGTTTTTCTTGTAGAGAGGAATTTTAATTTGAGTTTTGAATGATAAAAGGTACTTAATGGAGTTTTGAGATGCTGAATGAGAATGTGCAGAGTGACTTGATCCAACGAGGACATAAATTAGAAACCATGCTATCATTTTATTGTTATTCTCGTTCTGTTGTTATATTTTTATCATTGGTTGGTGTCAGATTGCTCTTTGCGACCGAGCATATGACGTTTTTTGCAACTTAAGTTGGTATGTGTTATTTTCAGTTAGTCATTTGGATTAAAATTTGTATTAAGCTGGTCGTGGTGGTATTTTATGAGGAACCTCATTCGAGAAGGCAGTGACAGGTCACAGGAGTTTCACTTGATTGTTTTAACAAAGCTTGCTATGTGCATTTATCATCAGCAGCTTAAACCTGGAATCTATGTTAAAATTCAGTTAGCTCTCTTTAACACTTGGTTTTGGTGAAATGAGCCATCTGCACTGAGCTCTGTTGTATATCTGGCTTTCAGGAATAGTGGTTCTGAATTTTTATGATCAACCTGGTTTTATGGTTCACTTTTTGGGTTGAAGGATGCTGTTTTGGTTAAATTTGCTTGAATAGCGGGCAGTAATCACGAGCTCTGTTGTATGTCTGGCCTTCAGGAGTACTGGTTTTGAATTTTTATGATCAACCTGGTTTTATGGTTCACTTTTTGTGTGGGATGCTGCGTTGGTTAAATTTGCTTGAATAGCGGCAGTAATCACGACATCGTAGCTGCGCTTGTGACTTTTATATGTATAATTCTGCTTCTAAGCCGTTATATTTCCATTTTGTTGGTCAAGTCTGTACTTGTGTCTCACGTTTGCTAGGAAAATTCTCCCTCTAAAGTTGAAGAAAGAGTCTCTCTCGCGCTGCGCGCAATGGAAGGCAAAGGCGAAGGCGAAGTTAGCAGCACAGTGGTTGCTGTTTAGTTGTTGACGAAGGTCGTTATTTGGTAATATTACCTGTCTCCTCATCCCCAAACAATCAAAGGCGGCAGAGCAGCTCGAAGTTGGTATGCTCGTCGTTTTATAATTGATGATGGAAGTGGCGATTCTTTTGATAAAGTCGCAGTTGGAATCATAATCAACGAAGATGGAAAGGTTTTGGTGGCCAGCGATAGTAAGTAATTCATTAATTAATTAATTTCAACCAAAATTCACTTAAATTCTCTCTCTCTCTCTCTCTCTCTCTCTCTATGTATGTAATTTTTAATTTTTTTTTCTGTGTGTAGGAATCGAAGGTGAGAATGTTAAAGAAGAGGTCGGTGCTGAAGTACATGCCGTTTGTTATGAAATGTCTTAGAGAAGAGCCTGAGAATATCTCACAGGTAAGCCAATTCTAATTCTCTGATCTTCTCTGATTCTTATTTCTTTTGGATCATACGTGTAATTTTAGTTAAAAGAATTAATCCATTAATTGCAGGCTAAAGTATTTAGAGAAGGATGGATTAGATTGAATGCTCAAATGGTTAAAGCTGGATATATAAATGAAGATGATGATTTAGAAGCTGACTTCTCCGAAGATAAAGATTTCTATGTCAATATAAGGTGTGTAGTAAGTTTTTTTTTTGTTTTTTCATTCAAATATATTCTCTGATTTATTTATTCGTCTTACATATCATATCAATTTTCAATTTGCTCGTATTGTGTGATTGGTTCTTAGTAGCATTTCATAAATTCTTGTATATCATACAAGTAAAGTATAATTAACAATCAATCTGCAGAGACAGAGTCAGAAACAGAAGAAGAAAAGTGGGGGAGAGACACTTTATGGATCATGAATGGAAGACTTTGAAGGTATGTATAATATATGTTTGTCACTAGATTAAAACGTCTATGAATTAATACAATTTGACGGGAATAAATTGTATTTTATAGAGATTATTAATTTATTGAGTTAAAATTTAAAGGATAGCATTAAGAAACTTATTATTTTGGAGAGGTGAGTAATTTATGTTAGTCTTAATTTAAAGAGATTATACTGTAATATTTGGTTGAGCTTTTCTGGGTCTAAGATATCTGAATCCGTATCCTTATTCTCCAAAGCAGTAACATAAGTGAGTCCTTTTCATTTTTGAACCAAACACTAATAAATGAAAAAATTATTCTTATAGATGAAGATGATGAATTCGAATTCCCCGATGTAGAAGATACTGAAGAAGTCATTTAAGAGTTCAAGCTTCGTAGTGACTAAATCCTTGAATTCAAAATTGGGTCACCGCCGAATCACCACCACCTTCAATGCCGCACCCGCCACCAATATCTCCACCGAATTCTCTGTTGTTGACTAAATCCTTGAATTCAAAATTGGGTCACCTCCGAATACTAGTGGCCCAAATGGTGTAATTTGGAAGCATGCGTATTATCTGTTTGTGACTATGTGAAGCGACTATCAAATGAGGTGAATTTGCAAGAAGCTCTCACATTGATGCATAAACACCACTCGTATGAGCAAGTATTCTCCTGGTGGGATAAAAACGAGTTCAAGCTTCGTAGTGACTACAAAAAGTCATTTAAGAGAGCTCTGTGTATATACCAACATCAAATTGTTTAAGATATAAACCGGCGGGAAATTGTACATCTAAAACAAATTCCAGATGATGAGAAGATGAACTTTCTTGGAGAAAAAATCTCGAACGAGATAGGAATAGGAATTGCGCATGGCGACTTGCATCCTGAAACGCATGAACATTACACGAAGAAATTGGACAACAAAGGCAAAAGGAAGGTGGATTCTCATATTGATCAGAACGATAAGGAAAAGAAGGCACGGGATAAGGGATCACAGTATGACGGATGGTTTAAGAAAGGAATGCATGTCGGATGTAATACTCATATATACTTTGACGAGAATAAGGATTGCAAGTGATGTGTATGTTCTTTTCTTTTTTGTTGATAACAAATGATTGTATATATTCTTTTCAATTACTTAGTGGAATTCAAATTGTATTACTTTTATTAATGAAAGAAACATTTTTGTAAGATTTTCTTTCTAGTTACTTCACCGCTCTATTTTAATTGATATTTCATTTCGTAACATATGTTACGAAATGAAATATCAATTAAAATAGAGAGGTGGAGTAACTAGAAAGAATTATATGTTACGAAATGAAATATCAAGTAAAATATATGTTACGAAATGAAATATCAATTAAAATAGAGAGGTGGAGTAACTAGAAAGAATTATATGTTACGAAATCAAATATCAATTAAAATAGAGAGGGGGTAACTAAAAAGAAAATCTTACAAAAACGTACATTTCATTAATAAAAGTAATACAATTTGAATTCCACTAAGTAATTTAAGAAAATATATACAATCACTTGTTATCAACAAAAAAGAAAAGAACATACACATGACTTGCAATCCTTCTTCTCGTCAAATTATATATGAGTATTACATCCGACATGCTTTCCTTTCTTAAACCATCCGTCATACTGTGATCCCTTATTCCCTGCCTTCTTCTTTCCCTCATCATTCTGATCAATATGAGAATCCACCTTCCTTTTGACTTTGTTGTCCAATTTCTTCATGTAAGGTTCATGCGTTTCAGGATGCAGGTCGCCATGCGCAATTCCTATTCCTATCTCGTTCGAGATTTTTTCTCCGAGGAATTTCATCTGCTCACCATCTGGAATTTGCTTTAGATGTACAATTTCCCACCGGTTTAGATCGTACACAATTTGATGTTGGTATGTACACAGAGCTCTCTTAAATGACTTTTTTTGTAGTCATTACGAAGCTTGAACGTGTTTTTATCCCACCAGGAGAATACTTGCTCATACGAGTGGTGTTTATGCATCAATGTGAGAGCTTCTTGCAGATTCACCTCATTTGATAGTCGCTTCACATAGTCACAACCAGATAATACGCACGCTTCCAAATTACACCATTTGGGCCACTAGTATTCGGAGGTGACCCAATTTTGAATTCAAGGATTTAGTCAACAACAGAGAATTCGGTGGAGATATTGGTGGCGGGTGCGGCATTGAAGGTGGTGGTGATTCGGCTCCACCACCTTGTTCGTGTGTGAGAGTTTGATTACAATAAGTTATGATAGAAAATCCTAACAAAGACTAATCTGTTGATAAATGCATATGGAATAAAAGGGATGAGAAACACATACCTCCTTAAACTGATGCGGAATATCACGGCCAAGTGTGAGAGCTTTCTGATAGGCGCTTGCTACACCTTGATCACCATTGTTTTCCTTCCTACGTGCATCCTCGAGGAACTTATCCTTCTCCCTGTAATTATTAGATAAAGTATTAGATGATAAGCATTGACAGCATTGCCTAAAAAACAAAATTTATAAAGTAAACATCCATATAACCTTTTTTTTTTTGTGTGTGTAAGTAAACATCCAAATTTGGGGCGTTTTGCGTTCGGTAGAAAAGACCAAACAATAAGTCCGTCCATTCATTAATAAAGCTTATAGGAAAGTAGGCATGTGAACTAGTGGGTTAGATTTGGATTCCCCTAAATTCGATATTCATCATCTATTCAAATTTCAAATAATTCTTAGTATTCCGAATTGTGTGTGTATTAACATACTAATACTACTATATATATGTAAGTTAACAAATACACTTAACTCTCATCATATAAGTTATGGATCTCATGAAATAATCGCAATATCACATCGATCAAGACTTAATTAATTATAACATGCAAGGATTATTAATCTAGCTAACTAGTTAGATTGGCCTCACCCTCATCAAATTTCTCATATTTTATCATACTAAAACATATACTATTAATTTTTTGTACACAAAAAGACAAGTATATATGTATTATATACTATAATTTTGCATGGAGACATATCAAGAACTTATAATTCCCAACCCCAAAAGAAAAAAGAAAAAAGAAGTAAAAAAAGTTAGAGAAATTAGGAAATGAATGAATAATTTACCAAGGCCAAAGCATCCAAAGAGTTGTTCAAGAGCCATAACAAGATGAGAATAAAAATAAAAATGAGTGAAATGATAAACCGAGTATGTCTGAAGAACGAGAAACATGTGTGAAGTGGGCCCATTTAGAGAGTTGAGATTTGAGAGAAACAACAACATCTAAGCCTTAGTCCCAAAATGATTTGGGGTCGGCTAACATGAATCAAACTTTGAAACCGTCAATAATCGTTACATAAATAACATAAAAGGAAAAAAGAGGGAAAAAGTAGAGAAAAAAACAAATAAAAAAAGAGAATGAATGAAAAAAAAAAGAAAAAAAAGAAAAAAAAGAAAAAAGAAAAGAAAAAAAGATAACATGAAATAAAAGAAAATAGGAATTAAAAAAAAAAAAGAGATTTGGGGTAAATCCACCATCCGTATTCTTTCCCGCCACATTTGCCTCTCCATCGCCATACTTTCTCCAATTCCAAGAAACCGCATATCATTTTCAATCATCTTTATCCAAGTTTTCTTGGGTCTTCCTCTACCTTTCACAACATTACTTGCTCCCCAACTTTCTAGCCTCCTCACTGGGGCATCAATAGGTCTTCTTCTCACATGACCAAACCATCGTAATCGATTCTCCATCATCTTGTCTTCTATAGACGCAACGCTTACCTTCTCTCTGATCACCTCATTTCTGAGCCGATCCTTTTTTGTATGACCACACATCCATCGTAGCATACGCATCTCTGCCACATTCATCTTTTGAACGTGACACTGCTTTTCTGACCAACACTCGGTGCCATATAGCAAGCAGCCTAATTGCCGTGCGGTAAAATTTACCCTTTAATCTATGAGGCATGGGATCACATAAAACCCCGTGGCACTCTTCCACTTCAACCACCCCGCCTTTATTCTCATGGAGCCACATCGCCATCTAGCTCTCCATCCTTTTGGATAATAGATCCAAGATACCGAAAGAAAGTGGATCCATGAACAACTTTCCCATCAAATGTGATCATCCCCGCCTCTCTATCACTGTTTTCGCTAAACCTACACTCCATATATTCAGTCTAACTTCTGCTCAGCCTAAAGCCTCGTGCTTCCAAAGTATCCCTCCAAAGTTCCAATTTCTGTTGCACTCCAACCTTCGTTTCATCAATAAACACAATATCATCTGCGAACATCATACACCACGGAACGTCATTTTGAATTTCTCTTGTCAATTCGTCCATGACTATGGCAAAGAGAAAAGGACTAAGAGCAGATCCTTGATGCACCCCAATCGTAATAGGGAATTCTTCTGTCCTCCCAACATTAGTACGTACACTTGTACTAGCTCCCTCATACATGTCCTTTAGAGTTGAGATTTGAGAGATATGTATGTGAAATTTTGTTTTATTACACCATCTTGGATTGGATTGGACTGGACTACCAAATATTATTAACATTCACTTGGATTGGATTGGATTGATCCAGTCTCCTCTCTTTATTTTGTTCTCATTTCCTTCAACATTACTCCAATTTTTGGTTCTCTATCACGCGCACACACACACATCTCCCCACACGGCACAAAGTGTATAATTTTTTTTTTATTTTGTATGGTGTATGTTGAATTTGATTAGAGTTCACTTCAGAGTAGATTTTTATTATTATGGGGAAAAAAACTCATAACTAAAAAATTGAAACATTGACAAATAGACTAAATTAATCGGTCAGTTGTAGAGAAGAATCTCAAGTAAGAAGGAATCGTAACCAAAATATATTATCGTATCGAGTCTCCTTAATTATATCTACAAGATTCTAATTACATTATTTGAGTATTTCAGTAGATTAATACTTGTCGACGCCCTCATCAACCTTATGATATATTACCTCCATCTCATAAAAACATTTCCTTTCCTTTTTGGAACACTTTTTCTCTTTCTCTACACACAATAGTGTGTGGGAGGCAGAGAGTATATGTTTACCTTATTGAATTCTTCAATTAATTGTTTCGCAAACAAATCATTCACGAGGAATATTCGATCCTAATTGCATGTGAAGGGATATATTCTTGTAATACTCTCTTACTATTTTAATTTTAGGACATGATCTCTCTCTCTCTCTCTCTCTCTCTCTCCCTCTCCCTCTCTCCCTCTCTCCAACCACTTAGCTACGATCCTGTTCGAAGCAAAAATCTAATTTTGAATTATTCATCTACATCAAGAATCGTCAATTGAATTTTCAGGAAATCATTTGGATTGTGTGTTAATTGAGGTCAGATTCCAAAAGAGATTTCAATGTTAAACATTGCAAAATTTATTAATCTCGTTTTCTCCTTGAAAAAAGTACTGTATTATTTAATCTCGCGATCATCAAGAAATAAGGCATTGCACGAGATTTCTAATGAAATTATACCGTTCATGTAATAAAATTATTTTGAAATGAAATATTACTAGTGAACGAGTCCTAATTAATTAAATATTATGTAAATCCTAATTAAAATCATTGTGCGAGATTCCTCACGCTAGGAGGAAAAACTCTCGTCCAAAACCACTGGTAAATAAAACCAATAATTAAAATAATTAATGGAGCCTCATCTGCATGTTACATAAATCGTACCAAATTATTGTATGTTCATTAGCAGTTGAATGCACCAAGTTCTATAATTTTATGTTTCGAAAATAAAGAACTGCAAGCCTCACGCAATTAACAAAAATAAGAGAAATTGAAGTTAATTATGGAATAACTAAATCAAATTACGATTTCAGATGAAAACAAATCTAAACAATTTGCAGATCTGAACTTACAACACAAAACCCTAAATTGCATGAAATAAAGAAACACAATCAATTTACGTGGTTCGGGAGAAACCCTACGTCCACGGGAGAGTTAGAACCTCTTTATTATCAACTCAATCTTATGACCACAATAAGCGATCCGAATATTAGGACATATATTACCTTCTGCATCTCTGATATGGGTGATAAAAGCATGGATACCTTCATCCTTGCCATCAATATTGAGCTGCGAGAAGACTACTGTGTGTGTTGCATGCTATGATATCATTCAACGAAGACCTTGTTAGGTATTATCAGTACATAGATATCACAAGCCATCAGTAGTTTAAAAACTTTGATATGAAAGTATTACATTAGCAGCTCCACCGAGAAAACCTTTTCCCAACAATTTCCAAAATTGAGGAAGATAATTCAAAAATTAAAAATAATTAAATCGGATCGCCGTAAAATAAATGCAGACTTCTGTGCATTTAGATGCACCTCAACGTGTCAGTAGATGCAACATATTGCCTAATCAAATGCAACCTGCTTTAAAAAAAATGACGGGAAAAAAGTCAACGTGTTGACCGGTCTGACCTGTAGAAGTTAGAACACGCAAAATTGGAGGAAGCTATGATTCTTTTGAAAAGAATGCTGTGTTGCGTGGACTGTAGTCAGAGTTGGTGTAGAAGTTAGTGCTATTGAAGATTGAGATCATATTTTTTTAGAAGTCCTTTTTTACATTGTGTTATATTTAGGCTCCTTTTTTCAAGCCATTGCACCTCAGGCTGATATGATGTGAAGAGGCTTTCTTAGTTGGACTTTGTGGTTTCACGACATGTGATCACGCTCTTTGATACTGTTTTCTTCATCCAGGGTCTTGATAAGGATTTTGCCACAAGAGAGATGGTATTTTTATGATTTTTATCATGATTCTTTTTACTCTAGGGTGGATATGTGTGTGTGTGTGTATGTGTGTGTGTGTGTGTGTGTGTGTGTGACTTCAGAAAAAATGAGATTTGTTGGTTCACCTTGCAATTCAGTGCTAGAAGAGAATCCAATGTTCTGACTTCCGTTATGATTTGATCAGCTCTATAAGTGGCGCGAGCATTAATTGCCGTTCTCTCTTGTATTCCGGTTGGTGTGCAGATGACTTTAGAAACTTGGAGAGCATATAAGTCTTAGTTACTTGTTCTGGTTTGTTGTCCCAACTACTATTTGCAGCACTTGTCTGTGAAAATTCCCTGACCCATTATTGAAGAAACACCTCGAGGAAAAAGTCCTCTGGTCATTTGTGAAGGAAACATGTTGAGGAGGGTGTTGCAAGTATCAGTAATTTTTGGGCGTGCTCCTCAAATATTTCAGGTTTCAGGAACTGTGAGATTGCTGGTGTATTTGTAGTGATATATTATTCCTATCTTAAGATTTGTAATCGAATCGTGATTAGTGAGATTGCAGACTTTGAAACAGAGATCGACATGTTGAGTTTCCAGGATGTGCTGTCAGTTGGATGTGCAGGACTCCATGATGCTTTGGAGAATAAGTGGTTCATAATATTATGTTGTGTAGTTTGATCTTTTCAGTATCTTTCTGTGGATTGGAGTTATGGCTTTGAGTGTTGGGTATCTTTTCATGCCAAGTGATTATCTGGCGGTACAATATCCTTGTGTTACTGTTATGGACGTTGATGAAGAGTATAACCGTAAGAGTATAAAAGTAAGGAGGGGTTTTCGATTCTGATCTTTAACCATTGTGCATGTCTTTGCCATTCGAGTTTGCTGCACATCTTTGCCATCAGGTTTCCATGGACATGCTTGTTTGTATCTCATTTAATCCTTACACCCTACTTGAAATTGATTTTCCTTGGGTGTGTTCCGTGCACAAGTTGTTTGACAGTGAAGCCTAATGGGTTGATAGTTTTTATTTTCTGTGTTTTCCATCCGCAGCCATTATCTGTGGCTATTCCTTGTTGGCTCCCTACTGGTTGTAGTTTGTTTTAATTATTTTATTCCTCTTTTTATATTTTTTGTTGACTGCTGTCCTCTGTTATTTTTTGATGATCTTTTTTACTTCATTTTGAAGGTCTTATCATCTTCATTCTTACCAGGACTATTATATATTTTTAGGAACCCTATTTACTTATGCAACCGGTCTGGATTAGGCCTGTAAACTATTCGAGATTTTTTCGAGCAGTTCGAGCTCGACTCGAAAAAAGCTCGACTCGAAAAAAGCTCGACTCGATACTCGAAAATTCGAGCTCGAACTCGAATCCGAATATATATTAAAGATCGATATATTAATCGAGCCGAGTTCGAATATATATATATATATTAATAAAATCCTAACCCTAAAAAATAAGTAGCAGCCATTCGAGCTTACGAGCGAGCTAATCCGAGCTTGGTAATTTTCGAGCTCACGAGCCGAGCTAAATTCGAGCTATTGAGTTTTAATCAGTCGATTTTAAAAAATTTGAAGCTCGAAGCCGAGCTCGAATAGGAAAAATTTATGTCGAGTTCGAGCTCGAGTGGTGAAGCCTCGAGCTCGAGTTCGAGCCAGTTGTTTTAATGCTTAACGAGTCGAGCTTTGTGAAAGCTCGACTGCTCGGCTCGTTCTGCACTGTCCGGATGGAATATTCTTCTTTTCTCTTCCATTATTATTTTGCAACTTCGTTTTAATTGTGATTATTGTTCGATTCCTGGTTTCTTTCGGCGGTGATTTTGATCTCGATCTGTTGATCATCGGTGTTTGGTTGTGCATCACGTTACTTTCTGGGGGTTTAACTCTTGGCTGATCATGAGTTCCTTTATCTGCTCGCCCGCATAGATTCTGGGCATGGTGGTTAGATGCGATTTGTTGTCTTGTTTTGTTTTTGTTTGCTCTGATCTGTTTCCTTAGGGTTGAATATTCTTCTTTTCTCTTCAATTATTATGTTGCAACTTCGTTTTGATTGTGATTCTTGTTCGGATGCGGATGGTTTCTTTCGTTAGGTGATTCGATCCGATCTGTTGATAATCGGTGTTTGGTTGTGCATCACGTTACCTTTTGTCGGGTTTAGCTCTTGGCCGATCATGAGTTTCTTTATCTGCCGCCAAAGATAGATTCTGGGCATGGTGGTTAGATGCGATTTGTTGTCTTGTTTTGTTTCTTGTGTGCTCTGGTCGGTTTCCTTAGAATATTGTTCTTTTCTCTCAATTATTATGTTGCAACTTCGTTTTGATTGTGATTCTTGTTCGGATGCGGATTGGTTTCTTCGTCGGGTGATTCTCGATCTCGA
The DNA here is from genome assembly GCA_033398695.1 of Orobanche coerulescens. Classification (NCBI taxonomy): domain Eukaryota; kingdom Viridiplantae; phylum Streptophyta; class Magnoliopsida; order Lamiales; family Orobanchaceae; genus Orobanche; species Orobanche coerulescens. Next base: position 133,956,890 of record CM065814.1, read on the forward strand.
TCGTTGATCCTTAGTGTTTGGTTGTGCATCACGTTACCTTCGTCGGGTTTAGCTCTTGGTGATCATGAGTTCCTTTATTTGCTCGCCAAAGATAGATTCTCGGGCATGGTGGTTAGATGCAATTTGTTGTCTTGTTTTGTTTCTTGTTTGCTCCTGATCACTTTCCTTAGGGTTGAATATTCTTCTTTTCTCTTCAATTATTATGTTGCAACTTCGTTTTGATTGTGATTCTTGTTCGGATCTGGATGGTTTCTTTCGTTGGGTGATTACGATCGATCATTGATAATCGGTGTTTGGTTGTGCATCACGTTACCTCCTGTCAGTGTGGCTCTTGGTGATCATGAGTTCCTTTATCTACTACTGGCGTAGATTGATTTTGTTTGTTCAAAAGACAGTCTTCTTATTTACGAAATTGCTGATTGATTGTATCTTTTCTTCGTATGAAGAGTGTTTGACCATGAAGCGATTACGGTTTTACCTTTATATACAAGATCGGGAGGTTCATTTGGGATCTTTTAATGTGACCTAATTATAGCTCTTCATCTGGTTACGCCAAATACAAGAATGTGGTTTTATTTGTCTTTTATTATCGAGAGATCATTGATTCGCTTCTCTTTGATTTGGAGTCTTGGACTGCAGAATGTATTGATCAAGAGGTGGCGGTTGATTCACGTAGTCTGTATGAATATATAATTTGGTTAGATCATATTTACTTAGAAATTGATTCAAAATATTGGTTGGGAGAGTTGCGGTAGTTTCACTTTTATAACGGATATGAGTCATATGACATGTACAGTGCGGGAGGATTGGTAAAATCTTTCTTACTAGCAGTTGCATATATTTTTGTTTTTCACATTGTGCTCAGTTGGTTGTGCATTGGTTCAAGGTGGGGGTGTCTCGGATGAGCTTTATAGGAGTGTCCAGGTTTATTGGGTTCATTGGTGAGTTGGTACTTGGTGTGGTATATCTCTATTTTGCTTGGCTTTTGAAGGGGAGTTAGAACACGTAGAATTGGAGCAAGCTATGATATTTTAAGAAACTGTATGCATGCGGACTGTAATTAGACTTGATGTAGAAGTTATCCCTATTGAAAATTGAGATCATATTTTGTCGGAGCGTAGAACACTTAAAATTGGAGTTAGTCATGATTCTATTGAAAAGATTTGCTTTTGCTGTGTGTATGCGTGGACCGTAGTCAGACTTGATGGAGAAGTTAGACCTTTAGAAGTTTGGCTTATTTTTGTTTGAGATATTTTGAAAGCATGAAGGGGAGTTGAAACACGTAAAATTGGAGCAAGCTATGATATTTTGAAAAAACTGTGCATGCGGATTGGAACACGTAAATTTGGAGGAAGCTATGTTGCTTTTGATAGACTGATGTGTGTATGCGTGGACTGTAGTCAGAATTGATGTAGAAATTAGAGCTATTGAAGATTGAGATCATATTTTGTCAGAAGTCGTCCTTTTTTACAATGTGTTATATATTTGGCCTCCCTTTTTCAAGCCATGCACCTCAGGTTGATATTATGCGAAGAGGCTTTTATAGTTGACTTTGTGGTTTTAGGACATGTGATCACGCTCTTTGATACTGTTTTCTTCATCCAGGGTCTTGATAAGGATTTTGCCACAAAAAACATGGTATTAATGGATTAGATGTGGTTTGCTGATTGATTATATCTTTTCTTCGTATGAAGAGTATTTGCCTTGAAGCGATTCTAGGTTTTGTGCATCTATATACAAGATAGGGAAGTTCATTGGGAGCTTTTGATTTGACATAATTATAGCACTTTATCTGGTCCTGCCAAATACAAGATGTGGTATTATTCGTCTTTTTTCGAGAGACCATTGAATCATTTCTCTTTGATTTGGACTGCAGAATGTACTGATCAAGAGGTGTGGATGATTGCCGTAGTCTGTATGAATGTATAATTTGATTAGATCATGTTGACATAGAATTGATTCAAAAGGTTGGTTGGGAGAGTTGCGGTAGTTTCACTTTTATATGAGATATGAGTCGTGACATGTACGGTACAGGAGGATTGGTAAAGTCTTTCTTACTAGCAGTTGCATATATTTTTTGTTTTTCGCATTGTGCTCAAATTGGTTTTGCATTGGTTCAAGCCTCAAGGTGAGTGTGTCACAGATGAGCTTCACTGAGCACCCGATCTATTGGGTGCATTGATGAGTTGATACTTGGTGTGGTATATCTCTATTTTGCTTGGCTTTTTTCTTCCGTGTATTTATCCAGATTTTTTTCTCCCCGAATTTATTCTTCTCCTTATTTTTCTGTAAGGATACATACTCCTCTATCTTTCATTATTTGGTTGGTTCTCTTGTTATGCATGTTGGTTAGAAAACTATCTTCCAGAATTGGTGTATTGTACGATTCTCTGGATTACACAGGTTTGATTGAGTTGTTTGCTTGCCAAGGTAGCATTCTCTGGATTGAGATGTTTAATAAGAATCGTACATTTTCAATCCTAAGGAAGATATTTTTTTAACCAACAGAGTTATACAATATTCCAGAGAATCGTTCAATATACCTGGATTACACAGGTTTGATTGAGTTGTTTGCTCGCCAAGGTAGCATTCTCTGGATTACACAGAGTTGATTTGCCTAACATCATGGCTTATTTTTGTTTCACATATTTTGAAGCATGAAGGAGAGTTCACGTAGAATTGGAGGAAGCTATGATATTTTGAGAAGACCACTGTAATTTGACTTGATGTAGAAGTTAGAGCTATTGAAGAATGAGATCATGTTTTTTAGGAGCGTGGAACACGTAAAATTGGAGGAAGTCATGATTCTATTGAGAAGACTTGGACTGTAGTCAGTCTTGATGTAGAAGTTAGACCTTTAGTAGTTGGAACACGTAAATTTGGAGGAAGCTATGATTCTTTTGAAGAGACTGTTGTGTGTATGGGTGGAATGTATTCATACTTGACGTATAAGTTAGAGCTATTGAAGATCGAGATCATATTTTGTCATAAGAAGTCCTTTTTTACATTTTGGTATATTTGGGCTCCCTATTTCAAGACATTACACCTCAGTTTGATATGATGTGAAGGGGATTTTTTTAGTTGGACTTCATAAGGATTTTGCCAGAAAGAGATTCTTGATTTTATCGTGATTCTTTTTACTCTTGGTTGGGTATGTGTGTGTGTGTACTGTGTGTGTATGTATGTATGTATAATGTATGTTTGTGTGTATGACTTTAGATAAAAATGAGATTTGTTGGTTCACCTTGCAATTTAGTGCTGGAGGAGAATCCAATATTCCGACTTCCGTTCAGCGAATTTTATCAGCTTCGTAAGTGGATCGACCCTTAGTTGCTGTTGTCCCTTGTATTTTGGTGGGTGCGCAGATGTCTTTAGAAACTTGGAGAGCATATAAGTCTTAGTTGCTTGTTCTAGTTTGTTGTTCCTACTACCATTTGCAGCACTTGCTGTGAAAATTCTGATCTGTGAAAATTCTGACCTATCATTGAAGAATCACCTTGTGGAAAAAGTCTTCTGGTCATTTGATAAGGAACATGTTGAGGAGGGTGTTGCAATTGGGACTAATATCTTTCTGTGTGCTCTGTCTGGTGTATTCAGAAGTCAGAAATTTGCAGTCATTTTGTTTCTTTTGTGCGTGCTCCTTAAATATTTAAGGTTTCATGAACTGTGAGATTGCTGGTGCCTTTGTAATGAGATACATTTTTCCTATTGTCATGAATCTCGAAGCGTAATCCTAATATTTGTAACCGAATCCATTTTGTGTGATTTTAAATTATTGTTTCACCATGTTGGAGGCTTTGAAACAGAGATTAACATGTCGAATATTTCCAGGATGTGCTGTCAGTTGGATGTGCAATGACTCCATTTTGCTTTGGGAGAATAAGTGGTTCATAATATTAAATTGTTGTAGTTTGGTCTTTTCAGTATCTTTCTGTGGATTGGTGTTATGGCTTTGAGTGTTGGGTATCTTTCATGCCAGGTGATCATCTGGCAGCACAATATCCAGTATTCTTGTTGTTAGAGGAAGCTATTATGCTTTTGAAAGACGATGTGTGTATGCGTGGTGTAATCAAGTTGTCCTTTTTTACAGTGTGTTATATTAGGCCTCCATTTTTCAAGCCATGCACCTCAGGTTGATATTATGTGAAGGCATTCTTAGTTGACTTTGTGGTTCTACGACATGTGATCACACTTCTTGATACTGTTTTCTTCACCCAGGGTCTTGATATGGATTTTGCCACAAAAGAGATGGTATTTCTGTGATTTTTATCACGATTTTTTTTACTCGTATGTAAGTTGTGTATATGTGTATGTATATGTATATGTATGTATGTATGTATGACTCCGGAAAAAAAGGAGATTTTTTTATTCACCTGGTAGTGCAGTGCTGGAGGAGAATCGAATGTTCTGACTTCCGTTCGCTGAAGTTGATCAACTCTATAAGTGGCTCGAGCATTAGTTGTCGTTCTCCGTTATATTTCAGTGGGTGTGCAGATGTCTTTAGAAACTTGGGGAGCATATAAGTCTTAACGACTTGTTCTGGTATGTTGTCCCAACTACTATTTGCATCACTTGTCTGTCTGATCCATCGAAGAAACACCTCGAAGAATAAGTCCTCTCGTCATTTGTGAAGGAATCTGTTGAGGAGGGTGTTGCAATTGTGATTAATATCTTTCGTTGTGCTTTATCTGGTGTATTCAGAAGTCAAAATTCTGCAGTCAATTTGTTTGTTCTTCCTTTTTCTTGTTGGTTATCCAAATTTTGCTCCTCAAACATTTCAGGTTTCAGGAACTGTGAGATCGTGGTGTCTTTGTAGTGAGTTTTACGTTATTCTTATTTTCATTAATCTCGAAGCTGGATTCTAAGATTTGTAACTGAATCCTGATTTATGTGATTGTAAACATTATTGTTCACCGCGTGGGAGACTTTGAAACAGAGATCAACATGTTGAGTTTTCCAGGATGCCTTGAGAGACTAAGTGGTTCATAGTATTATAATGTTGTAGTTTGATCTTCTCAGTATCTTTTTGTGGATTAGAGTTATGGGTTTTGAGTGTTGGGTATCTTTCATGGCAGGTGATTTTCTGGCAGCAGAATATCCATGTGTCGGTTCAACTTCTATAAGATTTTTCTAGGGTGAGCTAATCTCATCTCCTTTTGCCTTCCACATTACTTTTTGGTTTTCATTGTTGTCTGATTAGCATCGTCTGTTTTTCTTGTAGAGAGGAATTTAATTTGAGTTTTGTAGAATTTATCACATGGTCTAGTTTGAATGATAAAAGGTACTTAATGGAGTTTTGAGATGCTGAATGAAAATGTGCAGAGTGACTTGCTCCAATGAGGACATCAATTAGAAACCATGCTATCATTTTATTGTTATTCTCGTTCTGTTGTTATATTTTTATCATTGGTTGGTGTCAGATTGCTCTTTGCGACCGAGCATATGACGTTTTTTGCAACTTAAGTTGGTATGTGTTATTTTCAGTTAGTCATTTGGATTAAAATTTGTATTAAGCTGTTCGTGGTGGTATTTGATGAGGAACCTCATTCGAGAAGGCAGTGACAGGTCACAGGAGTTTCACTTGATTGTTTTAACAAAGCTTGCTATGTGCATTTATCCTCAGCAACTTATACCTGGGATTTGTGTTAAAATTCAGTTAGCTCTCTTTAACACTTGGTTCTGGTTTGATGAGCCATCTGCACTGAGCTCTGTTGTATGTCTGGCTTTCAGGAAGAGTGGTTCTGCATTTTTATGAAATGTCTTAGAGAAGAGCCTGAGAATATCTCACAGGTAAGCCAATTCTAATTCTCTGATTCTTATTTCTTTTGGATCATACGTGTAATTTTAGTTAAAATAATTAATTCATTAATTGCAGGCTAAAGTATTTAGAGAAGGATGGATTAGATTGAAAGCTCAAATGGTTAAAGTTGGATATATAAATGAAGATGATGATGAAGATGATGATTTAGAAGCTGACTTCCCCGAAGATAAAGATTTCTATGTCAAAATGAGGTGTGTAGTAAGTTTTTTTTTTCATTCAAATATATTCTCTGATTTATTTATTTGTCTTACATATCATATAAATGTTCAATTTGCTCGTATTGTGTGATTGGTTCTTAGTAGCATTTCATAATATCTTATATATCATACAAGTAAAGTATAATTAACAATCGATCTGCAGAGACAGAGTCAGAAACAGAAGAAGAAAAGTGGGGGAGTCACTTTATGGATCATGAATGGAAGACTCAGAAGGTATGTATAATATATGTTTGTCACTAGATTAAAACGTCTATGAATTAATACAATTTGACGTGAATAAATTGTATTTTATAGAGATTATTAATTTATTGAGTTAAAATTTAAAGGATAGCATTAAGAGACTTATTATTTTGGAGAGGTGTGTAATTTATGTTAGTCTTAATTTAAAGAGATTATACTCTAATATTTGGTTGAGCTTTTCTGGGTCTAGGATATCTGAATCCGTATCCTTATTCTCCAAAGCAATGACATAAGTGAGTCCTTTTCATTTTTGAACCAAACACTAATAAATGAAAAAATTATTCTTATAGATGAAGATGATGAATTCGAATTCCCCGATGTAGAAGATACTGAAGAAGAAGTTGATGAATTCGAATTCTCCGATTCAAAAGATAGTGATGAAGAAGATAGTAAAGAAGATGATGATTATGGTGAAGATGATGAATCCCACGAAGATAAACAATCAATCTGCAGAAACGGACAAGTGGAGGAGACACACTATATGGATCAAGATATGGAAGACTCTGAAGGTATGTATGTTTGTCATAAAATTACGACAGTATATTATTCAAGATTTTGATAGAAATACAGTAAAACCTCCACAAACTGATAGTACAATTTGGAAGCGTGCGTATTATCTGGTTGTGACTGTGAAGCGATTATCAAATGAGGTTAATCTGCAAGAAGCTCTCACATTGATGCATAAACACCACTCGTATGAGCAAGTATTCTCCTGGTGGGATAAAAACGAGTTCAAGCTTCGTAGTGACTACAAAAAGTCATTTAAGAGAGCTCTGTGTATATACCAACATCAAATTGTTTACGATCTAAACCGGCGAGAAATTGTACATCTAAAACAAATTCCAGATGGTGAACAGATGAACTTCATCGGAGAAAAAATCTCGAACGAGATAGGAATGAGAATTGCGCATGGCGACCTGCATCCTGAAACGCATGAACATTACACGAAGAAATTGGACAACAAAGGCAAAAGGAAGGTGGATTCTCATATTGAGCTGAACGATAAGGAAAAGAAGAAGGCAGGGGATAAGGGATGGCATCCCTAAGGGATCACAGTATGACGGATGGTTTAAGAAAGGAATGCATGTCGGATGTAATACTCATATATACTTTGACGAGAATAAGTATTGCAAGTGATGTGTATGTTCTTTTCTTTTTTGTTGATAACAAATGATTGTATATATTCTTTTCAATTACTTAGTGGAATTCAAATTGTATTACTTTTATTAATGAAAGGAACATTTTTGTAAGATTTTCTTTCTAATTACTCCACCTCTCTATTTTAATTGATATTTCATTTCGTAACATATAGAAAGAATTATATGTTACGAAATGAAATATCAATTAAAATATATGTTACGAAATGAAATATCAATTAAAATAGAGAGGAGTAACTAGAAAGAATTATATGTTACGAAATGAAATATCAATTAAAATAGAGAGTGGAGTAACTAGAAAGAAAATCTTACAAAAACGTTCCTTTCATTAATAAAAGTAATACAATTTGAATTCCATTAACTAATTTAAAAGAATATATACAGTCACTTGTTATCAACAAAAAAGAAAAGAACATACACATCACTTGCAATCCTTCTTCTCGTCAAAGTATATATGAGTATTACATCCGACATGCTTTTCTTTCTTAAACCATCCGTCATACTGTGATCCCTTATCCCTGCCTTCTTCTTTTCCTTATCATTTTGATCAATATGAGAATCCACCTTCCTTTTGACTTTGTTGTCCAATTTCTTCGTGTAAGGTTCATGCGTTTCAGGATGCAGGTCGCCATGCGCAATTCCTATTCCTATCTCGTTCGAAATTTTTTCTCCGAGGAAGTTCATGTGCTCACCATCTGGAATTTGCTTTAGATGTACAATTTCCCGCCGGTTTAGATCGTAAACAATTTGATGTTGGTATGTACACAGAGCTCTCTTAAATGACTTTTTGTAGTCACTACGAAGTTTGGACTCGTTTTTATCCCACCAAGAGAATACTTGCTCATACGAGTGGTGTTTATGCATCAATGTGAGAGTTTCTTGCAGATTCACCTCATTTGATAGTCGTTTCACATAGTCACAACCAGATAATACGCACACTTCCAAATCACACCATTTGGGCCACTAGTATTCGGAGGTGGCCCAATTTTGAATTCAAGGATTTAGTCAACAACAGAGAATTCAGTGGAGATATTGGTGGCGGGTGCGGCATTGAAGGTGGTGGTGATTCAGCTCCACCACCTTGTTCGTGTGTGAGAGTTTGATTACAATAAGTTATGATAGAAAATCCTAACAAAGACTAATCTGTTGATAAATGCATATGGAATAAAAGGGATGAGAAACACATACCTCCATAAACTGATGCGGAATATCACGGCCAAGTCTGAGAGCTTTCTGATAGGCGCTTGCTACACCTTGATCACCATTGTTTTCCTTCCTACGTGCATCCTCGAGGGACTTATCCTTCTCCCTGTAATTATTAGATAAAGTATTAGATGATAAGCATTGCCTAAAAAATAAAATTTATAAAGTAAACATCCATATAACCTGTTTTTTTTTTGTGTAAGTAAACATCCAAATTTGGGCCGTTTTGAGTTAGGTAGAAAAGACCAAACAATAAGGCTCTTTCTTTTGGACTGAATGAATCTGAACTGAACTGAACTGAACTGAATGGATCTGAACTGAACTGAATGGAACTGAACTGAACTGAACTGAAATATATATTAAGGGTAAATAATAATAATAATAATAATAATAATAATAATAATGGTAAATAATAATAATAATAGTAATTAACAACAACAACGACAATAGTAATAGTATTAGTAATAATAACAATAATAATAATTAAGATTAAGATTAATAATAATAATAATTTCCGCACATTTAATTTACGCTTCCGCAAGACGGTGCATATTTCAATCTTGCTCCAAAAGATGAGAGGGATGTCGACGAGCAGGCGGTGCGGCTAGGGTTAGCAAATGAGAGGGGCGGCGAAATGGGGGGCGCCGCGTGGCATGCGTCGTGGTGGTTAGGAAAGAGACGGATGGAGGTTAGGTGGACCGGGGGAGGCATCGTGACAGGCGTCGTGGCAGTTAGGCGGATAAGAGCAGTTAAATCCTGGACTACAACTATAAATCACAACTCATGACAGCTCATATCCATTTTCTTTTCCTCAACTCACCATAATTTCCACAGCAAACAGATCAAAACACATTTCACAAATATCACACTTCAGCCCGGAGCACAACAGGTGAATTTTCTATATCTTCCTACGATATTTTTAAACTTTTCATGTCAATTCTCATAGCAAACTTGTTCGTTCCTCTCAATCGAATCCCTATCACAGAAGGGATTTAGTCCTTCCTCTGCCCATCGAGTTCCATTTCTGATTCAGTAAACACACAAACACATGTTTCAGAAAAAACAAACCAAGTTCAGAGATCGTACAAATTTCAATCCTATTTTCAGAATCAAATCAGAAAAAAAAAAGAACTCACCAGAGTTCAATCGGGATTATCTGAACCCTCATGCTCGCTGCCACCAATTTTTTCACTGGCCACGACCCGCGGACGTCTTCAGCCACAACCACCTTTTTCCGATGATGTCGGCTCAAACCTCAGGCCGCTGCAACCTTGTTCCGCCGTCGTTTCGAACTCATGGCCGATGAGCGAATCCCTTCACCGCCTCTGCCAGGTCCCGCCGATTTGAAGACCACGAGAGTCGAATCTGACTTCCTGTTTGGAGGTCGGAACCAGATCCTTGAATCACACCTAGCCTGGCTGTTGCTCCGAATTTGGGCATGGTCGTCGCCGATTACAGACGGTCCATCGCTGGGAACAGATAAGTTCAGAGGATAGAAGCCGGGACGAGAGGAAAACTTTTTGCAGGAGATTAATGATATGCCTTTTTCTTTTGTGCAGAGGAGAAGGCATATATGCGGGGTTGATCGATTTCTCTCAATCGAATGGGCCAACACCTTTCCTGCCAAATCTTTTTTCATGTTGACCCAAATCCTCAGCCCAATTTTAATTTTTGGGTCAATCAAGTCATAAGCCAAGCTCTACATTAAGCCCAAACCTGAATAATTAAGTCCCGTAAATATTTTAGAAAATATATGTTTCGTAACGATTTGAAATTTCTACAAGTTTTTTATATTTTAAAAATATTCCAAAAATACCATTAGAAAAATCGGGTAGAAAAAAAATCTAATAACAGTATCTTTCCATAAATTATAAACTCTTTAGTATTGATAACATGAACTTTACTTGTAGTGATATTAAAATCTAATACATAACATAAATTAATAATGGTAATATTTTACTTGTGTTTTTAGGAGCTAAATGGAAAAAAAATCTGAAGTTGAAAATATTAATTCCCGGTCAACACACATACACTTCGCTTTTGTAAAAATATTCTGATAAAAAAATAAAATTTCACACTGTAACTTCATTAATTATCAAATTACTGAAGTCTTTGTATCTTAAAATTATCAACTAGTTTCTACTTTTTAGTATGATACCATTTACTGAAGTCTACGTGTGTGTTTTACTTCAGCAAATTGAAAAGCGAAATTGTTTTTTGTTTTTTACTTCACTAATATACATAATTGAAGTAAATTGTACCGAAGTCTTTGATGTTTATTCTATTAGTGTAGATATCGAAGTTATAGTTTGCTAATTAAATTAAATTGGACTGAATAATTAAATAGGAATTATTGATTGTTTAACTAACAAATCCACTAGACCCGATCCATAGCTTTGACATTTGTGTGAAGACAATTACGTCTCATAAAAAACATAAACTTATATATGTACAAGAGGAAAAAATGATAAGAAATATAGATTTTGTCTATTACGAAGAATATAGCAATTTGTGGTTCCACGATAATTTTTTTTTTTCTGAACTATGGCACCACAAATTTGGATAGGGAGCATACTAACTATTGGATGGATTCTTGGCCTCTCTATTTTCGGGAAGGTTTTTTATTTTTTATATATGAACTCTATATATTCATTATTTAATAATAAATATTAATGCTGAATTTACTAAGATGTATGGGGCCCATCTTCTAAGAGCCCAATATTGTACAAATCTAGGTCTTGTAAATAATAAATTTGGGCCTTATTTGTTCAGTTGAAAAGCCCATTATACCCTTGTCCTTGATTACAAGTGATAGATAATGTAGCCACGTAAACTACACTCGAATCAATCACACCATATGCTTTCAAACATAAAATATTTACTTCAAATTTATAAATATTTATAGAATCTTTATCAACCATTTCTCTCAAAAAAAAAAAAAGGAAATAAAAAAAGTTACCATCCATTTTTGTTAGTTATGTACATGGCATATGCCAATTCTAGATTCATCAATGATGGATGTTATACTAAGGTACATGCCATGTGCCAATTTATTGTTCTTTTTTTTTTTTTGCATTTAATAAGCGATCCTATTCAAACCAAACCAAACCAAACCAAACATACCTAGTATATCCCGTTCAGAGCATGGTCTGGGGAGGGTAAGATGTACGCAGACCATGCCCCTACTTATTACGGTAGGGAGACTGTTTCCGTGAAGGCAGAACTTAGTGCGCGAGAATCTCGTGTGATAAATACAAAGGAAAACATATGATTCGAAAAAGCTCGAGACCATACCGGCATGGCTTAATCCACATGGGACTTACCTACGCGGAATTTGGCTACTTCACTCCCGATGAATCTTTGCTCTAACAAAGAGAGGTTGACTCTGTGACACACTTGTCAAAAATACACCACGCAAAGCAATAGGATAAAATATACTGATAAAAGTAAAAATACAATGCTCTAGGTCAAAGCTAACCGAGACAACCCAACCCCGAGGCCTCAACTACAAGACTGGTCCCTACAAAAGAATTCACAACTCGATCCGCGCCTCAGCGCACCTATCAATGATCGTGGTCTCGGAAAGGTTTAAGGCCTTCAAATCTAATCTCAGCTGCTCCTCCCACGTCCTCCTCGGTCTGCCTCTCCTCCTCTCCCCGACAACCAATAAACTCTCGACCCTCCTCACCGGAGCAGATGCCTGCCTCCTGCGGATGTGGCCAAACCATCTCAATCTCCCTTCCCTAATTTTCGCTGAAATGGGCGCCACTTCCAGCGCGTTCCTAAAAACCCCGTTCGCGATTCTATCTAACATTGTGCGACCACACGACCAACGTAACATTCTCATTTCAGCCACTCCCAACTTGCTCTCAAGCGACTTCTTCATCGCCCAACATTCGGAGCCATACAACATTGCAGGTCAGATTGCCGCTCTATAGAATTTACCCTTCAACTTTAGAGGGACTTTTTTGTCGCACAGGACCCCTGTCGCTGCTCTCCACCTTAGCCACCCCGTCTTGATGCGATGCGTGACATCATCTTCACACGCATCTTCCTTCTGAATGATCGAACCCAAATACTTGAACTTATCTGTATGGGGTACGATCTGATCCGCAATCATGACCTCTACATCTTCCTCGTTGGCCTCACCACTAAAGTTACACCAGAGATACTCGGTCTTAGACCGGCTCACACGCAAGCCCTGGGATTCTAACTTATCCCTCCAAAGCTCCAACTTCAAGTTCACCTCCCTCATCGACTCCGCCACTAACACAATGTCGTCAGCAAAAAGCATGCACCACGGGATGCCATCTTGAATCCCTCGTCGCGAAATGACGTCAAGGATTAGAGCGAAGAGAAGAGGGCTTAGCGCCGACCCCTGGTGTATCCCTATCTCAACCGGAAAATACTGGGTATCACCAACTGGGGTCCTAACGCACGTCCTAGCTTGGGAGTACATGTCTTGGATCGCCCTAACGAACGGCAACGACACCCTCCTCTCTACTAGGCTCCTCCAAATAACACCGCACGGAATGCTATCATAAGCATTCTCTAGATCTGTGAACACCATATGGAGGTCCTTACGCCGCTCTCTAAACTTCTCCATAAGGCGTCTGACGAGATGAATGGCCTCAGTCGTGGACCTCCCCGGCATAAAGCCAAATTGGTTCTCTGAGATCTCAACTTCTCTTATAACCCTGCATTCCACCACTCTTTCCCAAAGTTTCATAGTATGACTGAGGAGTTTAATACCCCTATAGTTACTACAACTCTGAGCATCGCCTTTGTTCTTGAAAAATGGCACGATAATACTATGCCTCCACTCTGTTGGCATCTTAGAACCTCTGAGGAGGATATTGAACAGCTCTGCTAGCCACTGAACTCCGACTTCCCCCAGACAAAGCCACACCTCAATAGGGATCTGATCCGGACCTACAGCCTTAGCTCTACCCATTTTCATTAGGGCACCCTTTGTAACACCCCCAGAATACGTCCGGAAATGTTACACGCCGTAGGCCCTTCTTACAAGGATCTACAAGGCTAAACTCTACTAGACTACAAAATAATTGACCGACCGGGGTCAATCTAAATACAACGCAGACCGACAAGGTCGTTAAACAATTCAGAAACAAATGAACTTTACATCTCAATGACAAAAATAAACTTGAACACAGAAAAGAACGACAACTCAATTTAATAAATGAAAACTACACCCATGCAAGGGTGAATACTCGAACGACAGAGAAATACCGACCAAAATGAAACAAAAGAAAAGACTCTAATTCTGGTGTGATTAGTATCATTGTCCTTCATCTCCTTCCCAGCCAATCCTGTGACTGCTCCCGAGCTGCCAAAACCTGAGCGCATAACAGGCACCCACCCCCCGAAAACTCGGGGGTTAGCAAACTGGAATTTTGCTAGTGCAAGTACATAACACACAAGATATACGAATAATAATAACACAAAACTCAACAGTCGTGAAACCTTAACACGAACCACACATTCAAATGGTCAACACAGAATAGTATTACATACACAAGGTGAAAGGTAATCACATTTTCATATTCTCCGTACAGAACATAACACCAATAAAACTTCAAACGAGCCCAAGGATTCAGAGAAATCCCTTTTTTATAAAAGGAAAAGTATTTTGATAAGAAAGTTCGAAAACATTAATATTGACTCGGGCCATCTAGGGATTTTGAAAATCAAATGGAAATACTTTAGAAAATACTTCAAAAGCTCTCGGGTCTTTGACCCAACATGTGAAAAACAATTTGCAAGAAAACTATCACAACGTTATTCGGGGTCCTCGACCCAAATGATAAAACACTATCACATGTGAATCATTACAACATCTCACGGGGTTCTCGGCCCAATCCAAATAATATCATCACGAGATCAAATCTCAACATCTCACGGGGTCCTCGACCCAATACACAGAATAATCAACACAAGATAATCAAAGGCACGACCTCTCATTCGACAAATCTGCTCAAGACCCCCGATTAATTAACCCTGAGATCTCGTCAAATATCCTTGGTTAATTAACCCCGATACCAACATTTAAAACAAATTGGAGCGAACTCCGGAAACACAATCCGCGGTCTACATCAAGACCAACATTAAAAGCAAGTTGCAAAGATTTAAATTTGAAAATCATTTGATAACGGGGTCTTAGCTATCACTCAAATATCCGTTACCAATAAGCACTGCTAGCGCCTCCCTTACACACTGTGTACGGCGTTCACTCCACTATATTGGCCGCCCATTGCACATGTCACCGCGGCGTTCACTCCCACAGAGCGCCCCTTGCTCGCGCATTAAGTAACACCGGTGTTCACCAATCATATGGAGCCGCTCATTGCAGGCGTAACAGCCGGAGTGCACGCCCCGCCCTCAGAGGTACCCGGATATGACGTCTCTCATAACAAGTATTCACATTATTACAAATACCAAGCACACAGTTAATCGTTGCAACAATTATCAAATCAGTTTATCAATCCACATAATTTATTCGCCAGTATGCAACTACGCAAAATAAACAATAACTCGCACGTTATTCATCAAGACTTAGCACATTAGGCCTTCAACACTATCAATTAATACTACATAATTATCCACACATATCTATATATATATAATATAAATACAGATATTCATAACATGATTCATACACTTCAGCAACAATGATTTCACGTAATTATAATTCGTATATCAAGGTACTTGCCTTGGTAATCTCTCGCGAATACTCCGGAAATACAGTTGATTGGAACAATCCAGAACTCCAACGAAAACGACGATCGGTGAGGCTCAACACTGGATTATCGTAGGAAATTCGTCCTTAATATCCTATCATAAAATAAACAACCAATCACACAAGGAAAAGCATAAAAAGATGGCCGAACCCTAACTGTTCTCTTCGTAACGTACGTTACACACATACGTAACGTACGTTACGCCCGCGTTAGCGCACGTAAACTACAAGGATTAGCGCCGCTAAGCATGCATTAGACGATTCTTCTCGATTGAACATTGCCTTGCACGAGGTATAACGTCGTAATGTATAGAGCTTAACGTACATTATATTCACACATATCTCACTCATGTGAATCGAATAACCCTATGGTGTTGATGTCTACGAATTCCGGTTAATCCTCCCATCATAAGACTCACTCCAAATATTGATTATAGATCCTCAAAGGTAGTTCGGAAAATCGAGGTTGTTACCAACATTAAGTCTATGATCATTATGGAAACACCATACAATATGGTTTATTAATCTCAGAATTTTACCTTACTTGATTATCATAACAAGAGTCGGACTATAACGTTCTTAACTCGGGTAACTAAAGCATGAACATTCCAACTTCCAAAAACATGGTGTTCGGATAAAAATTATCTATGGAGCTTAATAATCCCGGTGGTATGTTCATAACATCCTTAAGAACACGAATTCAAGGTTGAGGTAGCATTAACATACCTTAATATGAAAGAAACGCAGAGACAAGAGGTAGCATCCAACTTCGATTGCTTGAATGTCAATCCAAGATGTTTCGTAACTTAAATGATCGAGTCTACGTGTTCTATATGTGTTTTAGAGGGCTGGAGACCCTCTAAAAATGGAGGAAAATGAATTACAAGTGAAAGGGACGAAGAGAAATGAAATGGGGTGTTGTCCATATATAAAATATCTTGAGATTTACGTACGTTAGCCTTAGCCATTTACGTACGTAATCGACTTAGCGCACGCTACCCTTCGATCTTAGCGTACGCTATCGTTCACTGATAGCTTCGTCTCGTTACTGCTAGCTTAAATGCGTTACTCCTATGCATTACGTCGTAAGCTACACACATTAGCGTCGCTAGTTACAAACCTTAGCGTGCGTTAACACCCGTTGACCCTAAAAGCTGTCCGGGTTCATCCGCGGGAATCTTTCCGAGCCCCACCACCGGCCGTCCATGTGCTAGCCAAAGATGTTCAATAATTGACCTCCTTACGTGCGCTACGTCTAGCTCGTAGCGTCGCTATTTCCGATTAAGAACGTACGTTACGCTTACCTGTTAGCGTGCGTTACGACGTAGTTGCATGTGAAGGATTAAAGGTTGATATTATCATGCATGAGGATATGAATACGGAAACGGTCGTACTTCGATTATTGATAGCACCACTTCAGGTAATACAGGGTTCAAATACAGATGAAAATACCCAACAATTTATTCGGATATTATATACTATCCCTCTTAAAAGAAGTTTCGTCCCGAAACTTAAAGTAGAATGGTGGAACAACCAATAAAAAGTAACTACTTGCTCAGCCCCAAAACATCATGAGCGATGCGCGAATACAAGGTTCTAAAAAATACAATGATTGGACCTAGGAAGTATCAGGCACGTCAATTGAGGCGATAAATTACACGTGAATATGAGAAGTTAGAGTGGAGAAGTAAAATCTCACAGAATTAAAGAAATTCATAAACGGCTCAGACGTACTAAAATCGCGTGTCGAGCTCGACCCACCATATTCAAGTTCATAACACATTGGAAATATTAACCGCACGAGTGGGAACAAATAGTTTCGAACAAAATTTTGCAAAGATTAAGTTCATATGTGAATAAACCACAATAATTCACGGAGTCTAACAAATCGGTTCTGAGTTTCGTTCGACCGACGGTAGGTTCAGTAGAACATGGTAGTTTAAAATTGTCAAGAGGGTCACAGATGAATCATCAACAATGAAAGTCTCCCAACACCGAAAATACTAAGAAGAGTATGGGTATTACGTTCCCCCATACTAAGAAGACATGTCGGCCCGAAAAGCAAAAGCAGGAGTTGGAAGCGAAAAGCAATTAAAATGAAAAGCGATCAAAGTCGCGATTGTTGGAAAGCAAGAACGACTAGAACACGACACAAAATCTTCATTCGCCTATGATAGGCTCTTCATTGAAGACATAAGGTTTTGGGACATTCTCCGCCACTTGCTCTGCTCACCAACGAGTAACATTCTTTGCCAATTCGGAAATTATCTCACAATGTTTCTCCGGTGGCCTTCACACCCGCACCGATGACAAGTCAAGAGTGGTGAGGGACGGTTTACACGGATGTGTCCCGTGCGGTTGCGGTTGAAGCACACTCTCTTCTTCTGAGTCACGATCTTGGTTGGGGATTCCCAATGCTCATTCTCGACCGCGAAGACGACACATTCGAACGACGTGGGGTTTGAGAACCTTAGTCTCGTCACCGCCCAAAAATTTTCCAGATGTCCTCGGTCTCTTTTCTCCGCTCGTTGGCTCGGTCACTGAGGAGGTTTCATAGATTATCGTCTGATCTTGATATTTCTTCACCGTAACATGAATCGTTGTCGTACAAACCACCTCACCGCTTCCGCTTCCTATATCACGTCTACGTCCGCCAAGGCTCGTCATGCTAATGCAGATAGTACCGTTTTGTTGTTATCACATAGTCGGTATACGGTATACCACAATTATCAACATAAGGTTTAATTAGCATCCTTAGAATAACGGTAATATCGTAAAGCACGAAATTTTCAAATCAACTTCCAGTCCCTAAATCTAGGACGATCATTATGCGTATGCTTTTTAAAAAAAAATTGAAGCAAAAGCCGAATCACGTTGTGCTCAAAACTTGTAAGTACTGTCCTTTGTTTTGGAAGAGGAAGTTTGTACAATGACTCTAAAAAAATTTATTTTCGAGTAATGCCTACAAGAAAATTGAAAATCGAATTGTAATTAATTTGAAATATTTCAAAAGTGTTGAGTCCCAAATACCATAATTTTGAAAATCCTTCCTCTTCTACCAAAATGTTTATTCGAAAGAACTTTTCATCAAAATACGTGACCATTCGACACGACTACATTAAATCGTGAGGTTTACAATGCTAGGAAAATTTCAAAACACTACTTTGAAATGTTCGTAATTCGGCTGAAATATTACATGCAGGATTACTGCAGGACCTACCGTGCTAAAAACCATTTAAAAATCATTTCAAAATATGCCAAAAGCCGATGTGGTAGCATTTTCCAAAACTTACAAAATCATTTGTAGAATATTAAATACCGTCATAAAAATACCGTGAAAATGTGCGAGACTAAAATGCCAAAATGTCAAAAGTCATTTCACAATACTCACGCAGCGGATAAAATTAACACTCAAAGATTTATCCTACTGAAATGCAGAAATCGATAAATATGTTCGACTACCGAAGTATACTACATAACCATTCTCACTCGACGCGTATATGCAGGTGATATCGTAAAACAATATAATCTCTAACAAGTTCAAACCCTAGGTTCATGTTAAGCACAATATAATCAAATACGTATGTAAGGGGACTTACGATTCGGGAGGCTTACCATCACGGATTGCTTGAAGATGATGTTGGAACCACGATACTAATCTCAAATCTCACGCGCGCGACTTACACAAGACATGGACTTGACCCAACGACCTAGGTTTTTCGCAAACCTAAGCTCCGATACCATATTTGTAACACCCCCAGAATACGTCCGGAAATGTTACACGCCGTAGGCCCTTCTTACAAGGATCTACAAGGCTAAACTCTACTAGACTACAAAATGATTGACCGACCGGGGTCAATCTAAATACAACGCAGACCGACAAGGTCGTTAAACGATTCAGAAACAAATGAACTTTACATCTCAATGACAAAAATAAACTTGAACACAGAAAAGAACGACAACTCAATTTAATAAATGAAAACTACACCCATGCAAGGGTGAATACTCGAACGACAGAGAAATACCGACCAAAATGAAACAAAAGAAAAGACTCTAATTCTGGTGTGATTAGTATCATTGTCCTCCATCTCCTTCCCAGCCAATCCTGTGACTGCTCCCGAGCTGCCAAAACCTGAGCGCATAACAGGCACCCACCCCCCGAAAACTCGGGGGTTAGCAAACTGGAATTTTGCTAGTGCAAGTACATAACACACAAGATATACGAATAATAATAACACAAAACTCAACAGTCGTGAAACCTTAACACGAACCACACATTCAAATGGTCAACACAGAATAGTATTACATACACAAGGTGAAAGGTAATCACATTTTCATATTCTCCGTACAGAACATAACACCAATAAAACTTTAAACGAGCCCAAGGAGTCAGAGAAATCCCTTTTTATAAAAGGAAAAGTATTTTGATAAGAAAGTTCGAAAATATTAATATTGACTCGGGCCATCTAGGGATTTTGAAAATCAAATGGAAATACTTTAGAAAATACTTCAAAAGCTCTCGGGTCCTTGACCCAACATGTGAAAAACAATTTGCAAGAAAACTATCACAACGTTATTCGGGGTCCTCGACCCAAATGATAAAACACTATCACATGTGAATCATTACAACATCTCACGGGGTTCTCGGCCCAATCCAAATAATATCATCACGAGATCAAATCTCAACATCTCACGGGGTCCTCGACCCAATACACAGAATAATCAACACAGTACAATCAAATGCACAGCCTCTCATTCGACAAATCCTGCTCAAGACCCCTGATTAATTAACCCTCGGCGATCTCGTCAAATATCCTTGGTTAATTAACCCTGATACCAACATTTAAAACAAATTGGAACGAACTCCAGAAACACAATCCGCGGTCTACATCAAGACCAACATTAAAAGCAAGTTGCAAAGATTTAAATTTCGAAAATCATTTGATAACGGGGTCTAAGCTATCACTCAAATATCCGTTACCAATAAGCCTTCCAGGCGCCTCCCTTGCACACCTGTGTACCGGCGTTCACTCCACTATATTGGCCGCCCATTGCACATGTCACCGCGCCGGCGTTCACTCCGACAGGAGCCGCCCCTTGCTCGCGCATTAAGTAACACCGGTGTTCACCAATAATATGGAGCCGCTCATTGCAGCGTACAACAGGCCGGAGTGCACGCCCCGCCCTCAGAGGTACCCGGATATGACGTCTCTCATAACAAGTATTCACATTATTACAAATACCAAGCACACAGTTAATCGTTGCAACAATTATCAAATCAGTTCATCAATCCACATAATTTATTCGCCAGTATGCAACTACGCAAAATAAACAATAACTCGCACGTTATTCATCAAGACTTAGCACATTAGGCCTTCAACACTATCAATTAATACTACATAATTATCCACACATATCTATATATATATAATATAAATACAGATATTCATAACATAATTCATACACTTCAGCAACAATGATTTCACGTAATTATAATTCGTATATCAAGGTACTTGCCTTGGTAATCTCTCGCGAATACTCCGGAAATACAGTTGATTGGAACAATCCAGAACTCCAACGAAAACGACGATCGGAGAGGCTCAACATTGGATTATCGTAGGAAATTCGTCCTTAATATCCTATCATAAAATAAACAACCAATCACACAAGGAAAAGCATAAAAAGATGGCCGAACCCTAACTATTCTCTTCGTAACGTACGTTACACACATACGTAACCTACGTTACGTCTGCACGTTAGCGCACGTAAGCTACAAGGATTAGCGCACGCTAAGCATGCATTGGACAGTTCTTCTCAGTTCAGACGACTGCCTTGCCTGAGGGTATAACGTACGTAATGTATAGAGCTTAACGTACGTTATATTCACACATATCTCACTCATGTGAATCAGAATAACCCTATGGTGTTGATGTCTACGAATTCCCGGTTAATCCTCCCATCATAAGACTCACTCCAAATATTGATTATAGATCCTCAAAGGTAGTTCGGAAAATCTGAGGTTGTTACCAACATTAAGTCTATGATCATTATGGAAACACCATACAATATGGTTTATTAATCTCAGAATTTTACCTTACTTGATTATCATAACAAGAGTCGGACTATAACGTTCTTAACTCGGGTAACTAAAGCATGAACATTCCAACTTCCAAAAACATGGTGTTCGGATAAAAATTATCTATGGAGCTTAATAATCCCGGTGGTATGTTCATAACATCCTTAAGAACACGAATTCAAGGTTGAGGTAGCATTAACATACCTTAATATGAAAGAAACGCAGAGACAAGAGGTAGCATCCAACTTCGATTGCTTGAATGTCAATCCAAGATGTTTTGTAACTTAAATGATCGAGTCTACGTGTTCTATATGTGTTTTAGAGGGCTGGAGACCCTCTAGAAATGGAGGAAAATGAATTACAAGTGAAAGGGACGAAGAGAAATGAAATGGGGTGTTGTCCATATATAAAATATCTTGAGATTTACGTACGTTAGCCTTAGCCATTTACGTACGTAATCGACTTAGCGCACGCTACCCTTCGATCTTAGCGTGCGCTATCGTTCACCGATAGCTTCTTGTCTCGTTCGCACTAGCTTACGACGTTACTCCCTATGCATTACGTCGTAAGCTACACACATTAGCGTCGCTAGTTACAAACCTTAGCGTCGTTAACACCCGTTGACCCTAAAAGCTGTCCAGGTTCTTCCGCGGGAATCTTTCCGAGCCCCCCCACGGTATCCATTATGTGCTAGCCAAGATGTTCAATAATTGACCTCCTTACGTCGCTACGTCTGGCTCGTAGCGTCGCTATTTCCGATTAAGAACGTGCGTTACGCTTACGTTAGCGTGCGTTACGGCGTAGTTGCATGTGAAGGATTAAAGGTTGATATTATCATGCATGAGGATATGAATACGGAAAGCAGTCGTGCCGATTATTGATAGCACCATTTCAGGTAATACAGGGTTCAAATACAGATGAAAATACCCAACAATTTATTCGGATATTACATACTATCCCTCTTAAAAGAAGTTTCGTCCCGAAACTTAAAGTAGAATGGTGGAACAACCAATAAAAAGTAACTACTTGCTCAGCCCCAAAACATCATGAGCGATGCGCGAATACAAGGTTCTAAAAAATACAATGATTGGACCTAGGAAGTATCAGGCACGTCAATTGAGGCGATAAATTACACGTGAATATGAGAAGTTAGAGTGGAGAAGTAAAATCTCACATAATTAAAGAAATTCATAAACGGCTCAGACGTACTAAAATCTCGTGTCGAGCTCGACCCACCATATTCAAGTTCATAACACATTGGAAATATTAACCGCACGAGTGGGAACAAATAGTTTCGAACAAAATTTTGCAAAGATTAAGTTCATATGTGAATAAACCACAATAATTCACGGAGTCTAACAAATCGGTTCTGAGTTTCGTTCGACCGACGGTAGGTTCAGTAGAACATGGTAGTTTAAAATTGTCAAGAGGGTCACAGATGAATCATCAACAATGAAAGTCTCCCAACACCGAAAATACTAAGAAGAGTATGGGTATTACGTTCCCCCATACTAAGAAGACATGTCAGCCCCGAAACTGAAAACAGCAGGAGTTGGAAACGAAAAGCAATTAAAATGAAAAACGATCAAAGTCGCGATTGTTGGAAACAGCAACGACTAGAACACAGCACAAAATCTTCATTCGCATATGATAGGCTCTTCAGCAGAAGACATAAGGTTTTGGGACATTCTCCGGCCACTTGCTCTGCTCACCGACAGAGTAACATTCTTTGCCAATTCGGAAATTATCTCACAATGTTTCTCCCGGTGGCCTTCACACCCGCACCGATGACAAGTCAAGAGTGGTGAGGGACAGTTTACACGGATGTGTCCCGTACGGTTGCAGTTGAAGCACACTCTCTTCTTCAGAGTCACCGATCTTTGGTTGGGGATTCCCAATGCTCATTCTCGACCGCGAAGACGACGCATTCGAACGACGTGGGGGTTTGAGAACCTTAGTCTCGTCACCGCCCAAAAATTTTCCAGATGTCCTCGGTCTCTTTTCTCCGCTCGTTGGCTCGGTCACTGAGGAGGTTTCATAGGTTATCGTCTGATCTTGATATTCCTTCACCGTAACATGAATCGTTGTCGTACAAACCACCTCACCGCTTCCGCTTCCTATATCACGTCTACGTCCGCCAAGGCTCGTCATGCTAATGCAGATAGTACCGTTTTGTTGTTATCACATAGTCAGTTGTACGGTATACCACAATTATCAACATAAGGTTTAATTAGCATCCTTAGAATAACGGTAATATCGTAAAGCACGAAATTTTCTGAAATCAACTTCCAGTCCCTCGTCTAGGACGATCATTATGCGTATGCTTTTTAAAAAAAAAAATTGAAGCAAAAGCCGAATCACGTTGTGCTCAAAACTTGTAAGTACTGTCCTTTGTTTTGGAAGAGGAAGTTTGTACAATGACTCTAAAAAAATTTATTTTCGAGTAATGCCTACAAGAAAATTGAAAATCGAATTGTAATTAATTTGAAATATTTCAAAAGTGTTGAGTCCCAAATACCATAATTTTGAAAATCCTTCCTCTTCTATCAAAATGTTTATTCGAAATAACTTTTCATCAAAATACGTGACCATTCGACACGACTACATTAAATCGTGAGGTTTACAATGCTAGGAAAATTTCAAAACACTACTTTGAAATGTTCGTAATTCGGCCTGGAAATATTACATGCCAGGGATTCTGCACCGGGACCTACCAGGCTAAAAACCATTTAAAAATCATTTCAAAATATGCCAAAAAGCCGATGACGGTAGCATTTTCCAAAACTTACAAAATCATTTGTAGAATATTAAATACCGTCATAAAAATACCGTGAAAATGTGCGAGACTAAAATGCCAAAATGTCAAAAGTCATTTCACAATACTCACGCAGCGGATAAAATTAACACTCAAAGATTTATCCTACTGAAATGCAGAAATCGATAAATATGTTCGACTACCGAAGTATACTACATAACCATTCTCACTCGACGCGTATATGCAGGTGATATCGTAAAACAATATAATCTCTAACAAGTTCAAACCCTAGGTTCACGTTAAGCACAATATAATCAAATACGTATGTAAGGGGACTTACGATTCGGGAGGCTTACCATCACGGATTGCTTGAAGATGATGTTGGAACCACGATACTAATCACAAATCTCACGCGCGCGACTTACACAAGACATGGACTTGACCCAACGGCCTAGGTTTTTCGCAAACCTAAGCTCCGATACCATATTTGTAACACCCCCAGAATACGTCCGGAAATGTTACACGCCGTAGGCCCTTCTTACAAGGATCTACAAGGCTAAACTCTACTAGACTACAAAATGATTGACCGACCGGGGTCATTCTAAATACAACGCAGACCGACAAGGTCGTTAAATGATTCAGAAACAAATGAACTTTACATCTCAATGACAAAAATAAACTTGAACACAGAAAAGAACGACAACTCAATTTAATAAATGAAAACTACACCCATGCAAGGGTGAATACTCGAACGACAGAGAAATACCGACCAAAATGAAACAAAAGAAAAGACTCTAATTCTGGTGTGATTAGTATCATTGTCCTCCATCTCCTTCCCGGCCCGATCCTGTGATCGCTCCCGAGCCGCCAAACACAGCGCATAACAGCACCCACCCCGAAAACTCGGGGTTAGCAAACTGGAATTTTGCTAGTGCAAGTACATAACACACAAGATATACGAATAATAATAACACAAAACTCAACAGTCGTGAAACCTTAACACGAACCACACATTCAAATGGTCAACACGAATAGTATTACATACACAAGGTGAAAGGTAATCACATTTTCATATTCTCCGTCTGAGAACATAACACCAATAATTTAAACGAGCCCAAGGAGTCAGAGAAATCCCTTTTTATAAAAGGAAAAGTATTTTGATAAGAAAGTTCGAAAATATTAATATTGACTCGGGCCATCTAGGGATTTTGAAAATCAAATGGAAATACTTTAGAAAATACTTCAAAAGCTCTCGGGTCCTTGACCCAACATGTGAAAAACAATTTGCAAGAAAACTATCACAACGTTATTCGGGGTCCTCGACCCAAATGATAAAACACTATCACATGTGAATCATTACAACATCTCACGGGGTTCTCGGCCCAATCCAAATAATATCATCACGAGATCAAATCTCAACATCTCACGGGGTCCTCGACCCAATACACAGAATAATCAACACAGTACAATCAAAGGCACAGCCTCTCATTCGACAAATCTGCTCAAGACCCCGATTAATTAACCCTGAGATCTCGTCAAATATCCTTGGTTAATTAACCACGATACCAACATTTAAAACAAATTGGAACGAACTCCCGAAACACAATCCGCGGTCTACATCAAGACCAACATTAAAAGCAAGTTGCAAAGATTTAAATTTGAAAATCATTTGATAACGGGGTCTTAGCTATCACTCAAATATCCGTTACCAATAAGCACGCCGGGCGCCTCCCTTACACACTGTGTACGGCGTTCACTCCACTATATTGGCCGCCCATTGCACATGTCACCGCGCCGGCGTTCACTCCCACAGAGCGCCCCTTGCTCGCGCATTAAGTAACACCGGTGTTCACCAATCATATGGAGCCGCTCATTACAGTACAGTGCCGGAGTGCACGCCCCGCCCTCAGAGGTACCCGGATATGACGTCTCTCATAACAAGTATTCACATTATTACAAATACCAAGCACACAGTTAATCGTTGCAACAATTATCAAATCAGTTCATCAATCCACATAATTTATTCGCCAGTACGCAACTACGCAAAATAAACAATAACTCGCACGTTATTCATCAAGACTTAGCACATTAGGCCTTCAACACTATCAATTAATACTACATAATTATCCACACATATCTATATATATAATATAAATACAGATATTCATAACATAATTCATACACTTCAGCAACAATGATTTCACGTAATTATAATTCGTATATCAAGGTACTTGCCTTGGTAATCTCTCGCGAATACTCCGGAAATACAGTTGATTGGAACAATCCAGAACTCCAACGAAAACGACGATCGGAGAGGCTCAACACTGGATTATCGTAGGAAATTCGTCCTTAATATCCTATCATAAAATAAACAACCAATCACACAAGGAAAAGCATAAAAAGATGGCCGAACCCTAACTGTTCTCTTCGTAACGTACGTTACACACATACGTAACGTACGTTACGTCTGCACGTTAGCGCACGTAAGCTACAAGGATTAGCGCACGCTAAGCATGCATTGGACAGTTCTTCTCAGTTCAGACGACTGCCTTGCCTGAGGGTATAACGTACGTAATGTATAGAGCTTAACGTACGTTATATTCACACATATCTCACTCATGTGAATCAGAATAACCCTATGGTGTTGATGTCTACGAATTCCCGGTTAATCCTCCCATCATAAGACTCACTCCAAATATTGATTATAGATCCTCAAAGGTAGTTCGGAAAATCTGAGGTTGTTACCAACATTAAGTCTATGATCATTATGGAAACACCATACAATATGGTTTATTAATCTCAGAATTTTACCTTACTTGATTATCATAACAAGAGTCGGACTATAACGTTCTTAACTCGGGTAACTAAAGCATGAACATTCCAACTTCCAAAAACATGGTGTTCGGATAAAAATTATCTATGGAGCTTAATAATCCCGGTGGTATGTTCATAACATCCTTAAGAACACGAATTCAAGGTTGAGGTAGCATTAACATACCTTAATATGAAAGAAACGCAGAGACAAGAGGTAGCATCCAACTTCGATTGCTTGAATGTCAATCCAAGATGTTTCGTAACTTAAATGATCGAGTCTACGTGTTCTATATGTGTTTTAGAGGGCTGGAGCCCCTCTAGAAATGGAGGAAAATGAATTACAAGTGAAAGGGACGAAGAGAAATGAAATGGGGTGTTGTCCATATATAAAATATCTTGAGATTTACGTACGTTAGCCTTAGCCATTTACGTACGTAATCGACTTAGCGCACGCTACCCTTCGATCTTAGCGTACGCTATCGTTCACTGATAGCTTACTGTCTCGTTCTGTACTAGCTTACGTACGTTACTCCCTATGCATTACGTACGTAAGCTACACACATTAGCGTACGCTAGTTACAAACCTTAGCGTACGTTAACACCCGTTGACCCTAAAACTGTCCAGGTTCATCCGCGGGAATCTTTCCGAGCCCCACCACCAGTCGTCCATGTGCTAGCCAGCATGTTCAATAATTGACCTCCTTACGTACGCTACGTCTAGCTCGTAGCGTACGCTATTTCTAGTTCGTAACGTACGTTACGCTTACCTGTTAGCGTGCGTTACGACGTAGTTGCATGTGAAGGATTAAAGGTTGATATTATCATGCATGAGGATATGAATACGGAAACGGTCGTACTTCGATTATTGATAGCACCATTTCAGGTAATACAGGGTTCAAATACAGATGAAAATACCCAACAATTTATTCGGATATTACATACTATCCCTCTTAAAAGAAGTTTCGTCCCGAAACTTAAAGTAGAATGGTGGAACAACCAATAAAAAGTAACTACTTGCTCAGCCCCAAAACATCATGAGCGATGCGCGAATACAAGGTTCTAAAAAATACAATGATTGGACCTAGGAAGTATCAGGCACGTCAATTGAGGCGATAAATTACACGTGAATATGAGAAGTTAGAGTGGAGAAGTAAAATCTCACAGAATTAAAGAAATTCATAAACGGCTCAGACATACTAAAATCGCGTGTCGAGCTCAACCCACCATATTCAAGTTCATAACACATTGGAAATATTAACCGCACGAGTGGGAACAAATAGTTTCGAACAAAATTTTGCAAAGATTAAGTTCATATGTGAATAAACCACAATAATTCACGGAGTCTAACAAATCGGTTCTGAGTTTCGTTCGACCGACGGTAGGTTCAGTAGAACATGATAGTTTAAAATTGTCAAGAGGGTCACAGATGAATCATCAACAATGAAAGTCTCCCAACACCGAAAATACTAAGAAGAGTATGGGTATTACGTTCCCCCATACTAAGAAGACATGTCACCCCGGCCGAAAGCAGGAGTTGGAAACGAAAAGCAATTAAAATGAAAAGCGATCAAAGTCGCGATTGTTGGAAAGCAAAGCGACTAGAACACGGACAAAATCTTCATTCGCCTATGATAGGCTCTTCACAGAAGACATAAGGTTTTGGGACATTCTCCGCCACTTGCTCTGCTCACCGGCAGAGTAACATTCTTTGCCAATTCGGAAATTATCTCACAATGTTTCTCCGGTGGCCTTCACACCGCACCGATGACAAGTCAAGAGTGGTGAGGGACGATTTACACGGATGTGTCCGTGCGGCTGCAGGTTGAAGCACACTCTCTTCTTACGGAGTCACCGATCTTTGGTTGGGGATTCCCAATGCTCATTCTCGACCGCGAAGACGACACATTCGAGCAGCGTGGGGTTTGAGAACCTTAGTCTCGTCACCAAAAATTTTCCGGATGTCCTCGGTCTCTTTTCTCCGCTCGTTGGCTCGGTCACTGAGGAGGTTTCATAGGTTATCGTCTGATCTTGATATTCCTTCACCGTAACATGAATCGTTGTCGTACAAACCACCTCACCGCTTCCGCTTCCTATATCACGTCTACGTCCGCCAAGGCTCGTCATGCTAATGCAGATAGTACCGTTTTGTTGTTATCACATAGTCAGTTGTACGGTATACCACAATTATCAACATAAGGTTTAATTAGCATCCTTAGAATAACGGTAATATCGTAAAGCACGAAATTTTCTGAAATCAACTTCCAGTCCCTCGTCTAGGACGATCATTATGCGTATGCTTTTTAAAAAAAAAATTTGAAGCAAAAGCCGAATCACGTTGTGCTCAAAACTTGTAAGTACTGTCCTTTGTTTTGGAAGAGGAAGTTTGTACAATGACTCTAAAAAAATTTATTTTCGAGTAATGCCTACAAGAAAATTGAAAATCGAATTGTAATTAATTTGAAATATTTCAAAAGTGTTGAGTCCCAAATACCATAATGTTGAAAATCCTTCCTCATCTACCAAAATATTTATTCGAAAGAACTTTTCATCAAAATACGTGACCATTCGACACGACTACATTAAATCGTGAGGTTTACAATGCTAGGAAAATTTCAAAACACTACTTTGAAATGTTCGTAATTCGGCCTGGAAATATTACATGCCAGGGATTCTGCACCGGGACCTACCAGGCTAAACACCATTTAAAAATCATTTCAAAATATGCCAAAAAGCCGATGACGGTAGCATTTTCCAAAACTTACAAAATCATTTGTAGAATATTAAATACCGTCATAAAAATACCGTGAAAATGTGCGAGACTAAAATGCCAAAATGTCAAAAGTCATTTCACAATACTCACGCAGCGGATAAAATTAACACTCAAAGATTTATCCTACTGAAATGCAGAAATCGATAAATATGTTCGACTACCGAAGTATACTACATAACCATTCTCACTCGACGCGTATATGCAGTGATATCGTAAAACAATATAATCTCTAACAAGTTCAAACCCTAGGTTCACGTTAAGCACAATATAATCAAATACGTATGTAAGGGGACTTACGATTCGGGAGGCTTACCATCACGGATTGCTTGAAGATGATGTTGGAACCACGATACTAATCACAAATCTCACGCGCGACTTACACAAGACATGGACTTGACCCGGCCTAGGTTTTTCGCAAACCTAAGCTCGATATCATATTTGTAACACCCCGAATACGTCCGGAAATGTTACACGCCGTGATAGCTTCTTACAAGGATCTACAAGGCTAAACTCTACTAGACTACAAAATGATTGACCGACGGGTCAATCTAAATACAACGCAGACCGACAAGGTCGTTAAACGATCGAAACAAATGAACTTTACATCTCAATGACAAAAATAAACTTGAACACGAGAAAAGAACGACAACTCAATTTAATAAATGAAAACTACACCCATGCAAGGGTGAATACTCGAACGACAGAGAAATACCGACCAATGAAACAAAAGAAAAGACTCTAATTCGGTGTGATTAGTATCATTGTCCTCCATCTCCTTCCCGGCCCGATCCTGTGTTGCTCCCGATTTGCCAAAACTCGAGCGCATAAGGCACCCACCCCGAAAACTCGGGGTTAGCAAGCGGAATTTTGCTAGTGCAAGTACATAACACACAAGATATACGAATAATAATAACCAAAACTCAAATGTGAAACCTTAACACGAACCACACATTCAAATGGTCAACACGAATAGTATTACATATACAAGGTGAAAGGTAATCACATTTTCATATTCTCCGTACAGAACATAACACCAATAAAACTTTAAACGAGCCCAAGGAGTCAGAGAAATCCCTTTTTATAAAAGGAAAAGTATTTTGATAAGAAAGTTCGAAAATATTAATATTGACTCGGGCCATCTGGGGATTTTGAAAATCAAATGGAAATACTTTAGAAAATACTTCAAAGCTCTCGGGTCCTTGACCCAACATGTGAAAAACAATTTGCAAGAAAACTATCACAACGTTATTGGGTCCTCGACCCAAATGATAAAACACTATCACATGTGAATCATTACAACATCTCACGGGGTTCTCGGCCCAATCAAATAATATCATCACGAGATCAAATCTCAACATCTCACGGGGTCCTCGACCCGATACAGAATAATCAACACGATAATCAAAGGCCTGACCTCTCATTCGACAAATCTGCTCAAGACCCACGATTAATTAACCCTGAGATCTCGTCAAATATCCTTGGTTAATTAACCCCGATACCAACATTTAAAACAAATTGGAACGAACTCCAGAAACACAATCCGCGGTCTACATCAAGACCAACATTAAAAGCAAGTTGCAAAGATTTAAATTTCGAAAATCATTTGATAACGGGGTCTTAGCTATCACTCAAATATCCGTTACCAATAAGCCTGCCAGGCGCCTCCCTTGCACACCTGTGTACCGGCGTTCACTCCACTATATTGGCCGCCCATTGCACATGTCACCGCGCCGGCGTTCACTCCCACAGGAGCCGCCCCTTGCTCGCGTATTAAGTAACACCGGTGTTCACCAATCATATGGAGCCGCTCATTGCGGCAAGTGCCGGAGTGCACGCCCCGCCCTCAGAGGTACCCGGATATGACGTCTCTCATAACAAGTATTCACATTATTACAAATACCAAGCACACAGTTAATCGTTGCAACAATTATCAAATCAGTTCATCAATCCACATAATTTATTCGCCAGTATGCAACTACGCAAAATAAACAATAACTCGCACGTTATTCATCAAGACTTAGAACATTAGGCCTTCAACACTATCAATTAATACTACATAATTATCCACACATATCTATATATATATATATATAATATAAATACAGATATTCATAACATAATTCATACACTTCAGCAACAATGATTTCACGTAATTATAATTCGTATATCAAGGTACTTGCCTTGGTAATCTCTCGCGAATACTCGAAATACGGTTGATTGGAACAATCGAACTCCAACGAAACGACGATCGGAGAGGCTCAACCTTTGGATTATCGTAGGAAATTCGTCCTTAATATCTATCATAAAATAAACAACCAATCACACAAGGAAAAGCATAAAAAGATGGCGAACCCTAACTATTCTCTTCGTAACGTCGTTACACACATACGTAACGTGCGTTACGTGCACGCGCGTTAGCGCACGTAAGCTACAAGGATTAGCGCACGCTAAGCATGCATTAGACGATTCTTCTCGGTTCGGACGATTGCCTTGCCTGAGGGTATAACGTACGTAATGTATATAGCTTAACGTACGTTATATTCACACATATCTCACTCATGTGAATCAGAATAACCCTATGGTGTTGATGTCTACGAATTCCCGGTTAATCCTCCCATCATAAGACTCACTCCAAATATTGATTATAGATCCTCAAAGGTAGTTCGGAAAATCTGAGGTTGTTACCAACATCAAGTCTATGATCATTATGGAAACACCATACAATATGGTTTATTAATCTCAGAATTTTACCTTACTTGATTATCATAACAAGAGTCGGACTATAACGTTCTTAACTCGGGTAACTAAAGCATGAACATTCCAACTTCCAAAAACATGGTGTTCGGATAAAAATTATCTATGGAGCATAATAATCCCGGTGGTATGTTCATAACATCCTTAAGAACACGAATTCAAGGTTGAGGTAGCATTAACATAC
Organism: Orobanche coerulescens; assembly: GCA_033398695.1. Taxonomy (NCBI): domain Eukaryota; kingdom Viridiplantae; phylum Streptophyta; class Magnoliopsida; order Lamiales; family Orobanchaceae; genus Orobanche; species Orobanche coerulescens. Next base: position 133,989,639 of record CM065814.1, read on the forward strand.
CTTAATATGAAAGAAACGCAGAGACAAGAGGTAGCATCCAACTTCGATTGCTTGAATGTCAATCCAAGATGTTTCGTAACTTAAATGATCGAGTCTACGTGTTCTATATGTGTTTTAGAGGGCTGGAGACCCTCTAGAAATGGAGGAAAACGAATTACAAGTGAAAGGGACGAAGAGAAATGAAATGGGGTGTTGTCCTATATAAAATATCTTGAGATTTACGTACGTTAGCCTTAGCCATTTACGTACGTAATCGACTTAGCGCACGCTACCCTTCGATCTTAGCGTACGCTATCGTTCACTGATAGCTTACTGTCTCGTTCTGTACTAGCTTACGTACGTTACTCCTATGCATTACGTCGTAAGCTACACACATTAGCGTCGCTAGTTACAAACCTTAGCGTCGTTAACACCCGTTGACCCTAAAGCTGTCCGGGTTCATCCGCGGGAATCTTTCCAGCCCCACCACCATCCGTCGTCCATGTGCTTGACATGTTCAATAATTGACCTCCTTACGTGCGCTCGTCTGGCTCGTAGCGTCGCTATTTCGATTAAGTAGCGTGCGTTACGCTTACCTGTTAGCGTGCGTTACGACGTAGTTGCATGTGAAGGATTAAAGGTTGATATTATCATGCATGAGGATATGAATACGGAAACGGTCATACTTCGATTATTGATAGCACCATTTCAGGTAATACAGGGTTCAAATACAGATGAAAATACCCAACAATTTATCCGGATATTACATACTATCCCTCTTAAAAGAAGTTTCGTCCCGAAACTTAAAGTAGAGTGGTGGAACAACCAATAAAAAGTAACTACTTGCTCAGCCCCAAAACATCATGAGCGATGCGCGAATACAAGGTTCTGAAAAATACAATGATTGGACCTAGGAAGTATCAGGCACGTCAATTGAGGCGATAAATTACACGTGAATATGAGAAGTTAGAGTGGAGAAGTAAAATCTCACAGAATTAAAGAAATTCATAAACGGCTCAGACGTACTAAAATCGCGTGTCGAGCTCGACCCACCATATTCAAGTTCATAACACATTGGAAATATTAACATCGAGTGGGAACAAATAGTTTGAACAAAATTTTGCAAAGATTAAGTTCATATGTGAATAAACCACAATAATTCACGAGTCTAACAAATCGGTTACGAGTTTCGTTCGGACGGTAGGTTCGATAGAACATGGTAGTTTAAAATTGTCAAGAGGGTCACGGATGAATCATCAACAATGAAAGTCTCCCAACACCGAAAATACTAAGAAGAGTATGGGTATTACGTTCCCCATACTAAGAAGACATGTCAGCCCAGAAAGCAGGAGTTGGAAGCGAAAAGCAATTAAAATGAAAAGCGATCAAAGTCGCGATTGTTGGAAACGACAGCGACTAGAACACGGACAAAATCTTCATTCGCCTATGATAGGCTCTTATTGAAGACATAAGGTTTTGGGACATTCTCCGGCCACTTGCTCTGCTCACCGACAGAGTAACATTCTTTGCCAATTCGGAAATTATCTCACAATGTTTCTCCCGGTGGCCTTCACACCCGCACCGATGACAAGTCAAGAGTGGTGAGGGACAGTTTACACGGATGTGTCCCGTACGGTTGCAGTTGAAGCACACTCTCTTCTTACCGGGAGTCACTGATGCTGGTCGGGGATTCCCAATGCTCATTCTCGACTGCGAAGACGACGCATTCGAACGACGTGGGGGTTTGAGAACCTTAGTCTCGTCACCGCCCAAAAATTTTCCAGATGTCCTCGGTCTCTTTTCTCCGCTCGTTGGCTCGGTCACTGAGGAGGTTTCATAGGTTATCGTCTGATCTTGATATTCCTTCACCGTAACATGAATCGTTGTCGTACGAACCACCTCACCGCTTCCGCTTCCTATATCACGTCTACGTCCGCCAAGGCTCGTCATGCTAATGCAGATAGTACCGTTTTGTTGTTATCACATAGTCAATTGTACGGTATACCACAATTATCAACATAAGGTTTAATTAGCATCCTTAGAATAACGGTAATATCGTAAAGCACGAAATTTTCTGAGATCAACTTCCAGTCCCTCGTCTAGGACGATCATTATGCGTATGCTTTTTAAAAAAAAATTTTGAAGCAAAAGCCGAATCACGTTGTGCTCAAAACTTGTAAGTACTGTCCTTTGTTTTGGAAGAGGAAGTTTGTACAATGACTCTAAAAAAATTTATTTTCGAGTAATGCCTACAAGAAAATTGAAAATCGAATTGTAATTAATTTGAAATATTTCAAAAGTGTTGAGTCCCAAATACCATAATTTTGAAAATCCTTCCTCTTCTACCAAAATGTTTATTCGAAAGAACTTTTCATCAAAATACGTGACCATTCGACACGACTACATTAAATCGTGAGGTTTACAATGCTAGGAAAATTTCAAAACACTACTTTGAAATGTTCGTAATTCGGCCCGGAAATATTACATGCCGGGGATTCTACACCGGGACCTACCAGGATAAAAACCATTTAAAAATCATTTCAAAATATGCCAAAAAGCCGATGACGGTAGCATTTTCCAAAACTTACAAAATCATTTGTAGAATATTAAATACCGTCATAAAAATACAGTGAAAATGTGCGAGACTAAAATGCCAAAATGTCAAAAGTCATTTCACAATACTCACGCAGCGGATAAAATTAACACTCAAAGATTTATCCTACTGAAATGCAGAAATCGATAAATATGTTCGACTACCGAATTATACTACATAACCATTCTCACTCGACGCGTATATGCAGGTGATATCGTAAAACAATATAATCTCTAACAAGTTCAAACCCTAGGTTCACGTTAAGCTCAATATAATCAAATACGTATGTAAGGGGACTTACGATTCGGGAGGCTTACCATCACGGATTGCTTGAAGATGATGTTGGAACCACGATACTAATCACAACTCTGACGCGCGCGACTTACACAAGACATGGACTTTACCCAACGACCTAGGTTTTTCGCAAACCTAAGCTCTGATACCATATTTGTAACACCCCCAGAATACGTCCGGAAATGTTACACGCCGTAGGCCCTTCTTACAAGGATCTACAAGGCTAAACTCTACTAGACTACAAAATGATTGGCCAAATAGGTCAATCTAAATACAACAGACAGACAAGGTCGTTAAACGATTCAGAAACAAATGAACTTTACATCTCAATGACAAAAATAAACTTGAACACAGAAAAGAACGACAACTCAATTTAATAAATGAAAACTACACCCATGCAAGGGTGAATACTCGACCGACAGAGAAATACCGACCAAAATGAAACAAAAGAAAAGACTCTAATTCTGGTGTGATTAGTATCATTGTCCTCCATCTCCTTCCCAGCCAATCCTGTGACTACTCCCGAGCTTCCAAAACCTGAGTGCATAACAGGCACCCACCCCCCGAAAACTCGGGGGTTAGCAAACTGGAATTTTGCTAGTGCAAGTACATAACACACAAGATATACGAATAATAATAACACAAAACTCAACAGTCGTGAAACCTTAACACGAACCACATGTAATATCCGCAATTTCGAATTTCGGTAATTTTCTTTTTTTCGGCGGAAGTCCGTTTTTACGACTCGCTCATGACCTTTCGTCATTTCGAGAATGATTAATTCTGCACTTTTTGTCATCCGAGTTCGTTTCGGTGTCGTTTTATTGAGTTCCGTGTCCTTAATCGACTTTTTCACGTGGGAGTTCGACTTTGTAAAGTCACCATTAATTTTTGGTAACTCCAAAAATTCTAAATCTTTGCAATATTATAGAGCATCGAGTTAGCTTTCCAATGGTTCAAACGGTGAGTCAATCGGAGTCCGTACGAGAGAGTTATGGTCGTTTTAGCTCACCCGCTCGTTATTGGCGATCCGCCGGCCGAACCCGACCGTGTCGTCCGACACGGCCGTGCGTACTCGTCCGAAATGCCGAAGTTTCGCCGACCGAACTTCGGTCGTGTCGTCCGACACGGCCGTCTTGTACTCTTAGGATAAGCTCGAGACGATCGCTGACACGCCCGACCGTGTTCGAGGACACGGTCGAGTCGTGCCGAAGTCAGTCGGACGAGTCACCATCCTCCTGTCGGCCAGCTGTGAGACACGACCGTGCCGATGGGCACGGCCGTGTCCGGCAGCAATCAACCCCTATAAAGGCCCCGCAGACGTTTTCTTGCCATTTTTCACCTTCTTCTTCTCCTCTTCCGAAGCCGGGCGTGTTCTAAGCTTGAAGCCATGTTGTTTAACAACATATCCATGAAGTTTGGAGGTTCATATCGTCAATCATCCGTCCTATAACATCCTTTGATCGAGCGAATCAGTCGATTTCCTAGAAATCTAGTTTTGGGGAATTTGGGGGTTTTGGTTGTTTTCGTCCGATTAATCCGATTTAACTTAGGATTATGATGTATTGATGAATATTTAGATGTATTATATCATTTCCCTTGTTATTCCATGGTTGGATCGTATCGATTCGTTATTTGGGTCGAGTTCTTGGCCGACGCCTTGAAGGTGTCCGGTAAAATGTCTTAGAGGGTTGTCGGGCGTTCTACGATTATTCTTCCTCGTATGATCGATGATTTATTGATTGTATGATGTTAGGGTCGTGTTTCTTGCGAAGAAATCGTGTTGAACCCTTTCGTTCGTAAATCGTCTTCCGTTTCGATAGCATTGGGCGTTTGAAGCTTTCGGTTGAGCCGTGTTCGTCGGGATACTTGCGTGCGATTTTGAGGCAAGTATCTTGCCCATACATTTCATGTTTCGTTGATATAATTCTTGATAAATGATTTTATGCAAAATCCAATGTTTAATGAACGTAAAAAGGGATCGGTATGTTCTCGATAAATGTTGTCTTTCAACGATAATTCGTATACTTCGTGAATATGTGTTCTCGGAATATGTGTGTTGGTTTTGTATGTTTAAAGATAATATGATCACTTCGAGTGAGTTGATAGACCGTAATCCTTTGTCGGGGATTACGTATTGTTATTGTGTACTTATTCGGTAAGAACGTAATGTGTGTGATATTAGTTGTTACTCCTTGAAAGGAGGTTGTGATACTTAATGTTGTTTGGCTTGATAAGTGATTATTGTTGTGTTCTTGATGTATGTGATGTGCCTCCGGGTAGGATTGTTGAATCTCCGGGATCCATACTTGCTAGTATGGGTCGGGCGAAACCGTAGGGTTATCCAATACGGGTATGTCTTGCGGGGACTCCGAGGTTCGTGGCTTGTTAGCCCGATGCCGAGATAACTTGTGGGGTATCATCGGGTATGTCTTGCGGGGACTCAGGTTCGTGGCTTGTTAGCGCGATCTGGGATAACTTATGGTTGTGGTTTGATTATGTACGTATATGTGCTTGTAGTCACGTAGTGCGGTTACGGTGACATGTGATTTGATATAGTTTCCCTGTGGGTTATTCACTCGGGTTTGTTCTACGGGAGCATCTGAGGTCCGTGGCTTGCTAGCACGGGACGCGAATAATCTGTGGAAACAGGTTGTTATGGTATGATCGGGTCGTGGACCCCATTTGTTGTTATCGGATTTAAGTTTTGGGAAAAAGACTTTTGGGCTGTGTCCCTAAACGTTTTGTAAGGTTTGAGAATTCTTAAATCCCAATGTGTTTTCAAAACTCCCGAGATCGTAAAATGTTTTCACAAGATGTATATCGGGTTTACCCCTATCTTTAGATTTAACCGTTTTGATTAAGTGATTTACCTCGGGAAGTATGTTTGTGATTAACATGTTTCGTGGAGTATGATATGTATGGCTCGTTTTCGTATTTTATACTTGCACTAGCAAAACAGTGGAGTTTTGCTAACCCCCGAGTATTCGGGGGGTGGATGTCTATTTTTGCATTCAGGTTTTGGAGCATGGCATAGGGTCGGCACGAAGGATGATGAAAGATGAACGATACTAATCACACGAGGATCCGTTGATGTCGTATTGGTCTAGTTGTATTTTCTTTTCATTGCAGTACCTTTTCCCGTTGTACTGGAGTTTATTTTATTTTGACACATGCGTGTGTATGTGTTTTTAATCGAGTTTTATATTTTATTGACAGAAAAAATCGTTCTACTGAGTCAATTTGCCTTGAAGGCATTGTCGATATGTTTAATGTTGTTACCGGCTAGTAGATCCTCGAGGAGAGGGTCTACGGCGTGTAATATCCTGAGCGGATTGGGGTGTTACGAGAATGGTATCGGAGCTTAGGTTATGGAAACCTAGGCCGTCGGGTTAGTGGTGTCTATTGAGTTTTTGTCTCGTCGGATTTTGTCGACTAAGTCGTGTCGCGACGCGTCGTCCGAGTTTGTTGGTCGTGATTAGTATCGTGGCGATCATCATCTTCGTGCGACTGTGAATGTAAGTCTCCCTTCTTTGTGTTGTGCCTCGTGTGACACGAGCTATTTTTATGATTATTTGTTAAGTGACGGAATCATCTTATGGATTTTGATTTTGTGATATGTGGTTATTTGACTCTCATATTTCGTTCATATGAGGAGTAGTGTTGGTCGATTGTGTATGTTGAACCGTATTTCTTTTATCCACGCGTGAGTTCTTTTGCAATGACTTTCGGTATTTTACCGACCGAGTTTTATTTCAAAACCAATTCCTTAACCGAGTTTTTGGCATTACGGCCTTGATCGTTTTGGCGAAATTCTTATGACGGTATTTATTATTTTCTAAATGGCTTCGTGAGTTTTGAAATATTACCACATCGGCCTTTTTGGCGTTTTTGTAAATGGTTTTTAGCTGGTGGGTTCGGCGCGGGACCACGGCGCTATATTGTTCCTTGTAATTACGAAAATTTTTGGGCATTCTAGCCCATTGAATTATTTTGAAAACCTTGAGTATCTTAGAAAATTAAAATTCGAGACGTACTTTTAAAAGCGAATTATTTTCTTGCGGTGTTTTCAAGGTGTTTTCTAATGCCGCAATACATTTCAAAAATTTCGGTTGAGGACCAAAATTATTTTGAGATATTTTCAAATGCAATTGCTTAGACCCAAGGGTCGAATATTTTTGAAAGTTTTTCACTAAAGGAAAGGTGTCCTCATTTTTGTTCAAACGCAAGATGATTTTCAAAGTCTCGATAATGGTGTTTGTACTACTTTTTGTAAAATGATACTCAAGATCAACTGTTGTTTCCAAACTGTTTTCAAAAAGTGGTTTTGTTTTTAAAACCTATCATTCTGTTTGCGGACCGGAAATGCGTGTATGGTTTTCGAACTTTCGTTACGGTGTTAACCCCGGTGTGATCGAATTGGTGGCATGAACGTCGAGGCGTTGCCACCCATTTGTTGTACTAGCCCTCTGTGAGAGGTGTGAACCGGTATTCTTGTTTATCGCCTCGTGGTGATTTGCGTGTTGACACGCGAGTGTGGTATTGAAGCTTGGGTTGGTATGTTCGTGTATATGTGTGATTGTTCCATGATGTTTTGTGATTATGTCTTTGGTTATCGTTCGGGCCGTTGAGATTCTTTGAGCGATACCGTCGTTGCTATGATTTTAGTATGCATGTTGCTTTACGATGGAAATTGTTGTATGTGGTATATGTTATGATTTTTCTATTGTCTTTGAGTAATTACTTATTCGGTATGCCGAGGCCGAGGTCGTAGTCGTGGCAATCGGACGCGTAGTCGAGATCATCTTTGCCGGTGATGATGCCGTATCGGTGTCGCTACTATTTTACACGAGTAGCTACGGATGACTCGATTGACTCGGGCGATTCAGCGCATTACGGATGTGACTCGGAACAAGTGCAAACCCGGTGGCCGAGGAGGTAATTCGTATGAATCCCCTCGATTCGCCGGTGTTGCGGATGCGTTGGGTAGGATGGTTGGCTTTTCCGGTTGGGAAAGATATTTGAAATTTGTCGATTGTCACGAAGAACGGAAGGTACCTATTGCGCAGTACCTTCTTGATAAAGATGCCGCTAATTGGTGGGAGGTTTAAGCCTCATGATCGTGATGTCACGTGGGCGAGTTCCGGCATTCATGGAAGGCGAGTTACGTCAAACCGATTAGAGAGCAGAGGATTCACGAATTTTATTCGGCGAGAACCACAAGGTGTTTGATGTCACGAGCTATCATCGACTATAGCAAACAACTCAGTTATGTGCGAGATCGGGTGAGAACCGAGGAAGAGAGGATCTTTCATTTTGACAGACGAATGAAGCCAGAGATTCGCGTGTATATGTCGGGACTCACTTGCACTTCGTTGAGGGACTACCAAGATCGAGCATTGGCCCGTGAATTAGCTTCGTTATCGTCGGAGCGTGTGCCCGATGTTGTTACCCAAAATATTATCCGAAGATAGTGTTGCTGGAATGATCAAGTAACCAACAAGTGCGGGAGCACGTCCGTGAGAATTTAAATGACACAAGATTTGCCGGGGTTGTTAATCCCGGGCTTGAATGCTCTCGCGAGATTTTATTAATAAGTATACTGTTGAGTACAAATATTAACGTTAGAATCTATCACAAAGAGTGTAAAGAATTCTAGTTCTCTAAGCTGTGGAGCGTATAGAATGCCGGAAGAATCAGATATGGAGTTCTCTGAATTCTTGCTCTGGATGTTCTATGTGTGAGAATGTCTTTCTCTTTTCTCTCTCTTGTTTGCTGTGTGTTTCGAAGTCCTTATTCTGTGTTATGGACCTTCTATTTATAGCAGACCAAGCTCACAGGGGCCCTCCTGCGATCGCGTAGGTGTCGTTATTTATATTATAATAAGACGGCCGATCGTCTCGTCGCGTGGGGCTTTTCCCTTAAAGTCGCGGTTATTCTTGACGATCGGTTATGCGGCTGACGGGAACTTCGCATGCGCCACTGGCCAGCTGTCACCCACCTATTCGGCGATCTTGTTGGTAGGTGAAGTAGGTGACAGATGAGCACGGTCTTGTCTGTCAAGTACTTTTCGCAGTCTGCGGCCTGTTGGTAGGTGAAGTAGGTGGCGGTGTGGGCACCGATCTTGTCTGTCGGCACCTTTTGAGATCTGCGCGGGTCCCGGCCGAGATTTGGGCTTTGATGACTTTTGACGGATGTTGGATTAATACATGGCACGAGGCGATCACCAATCAACAAAAGACGATCGCTAATCAACAAAAGGCGATCGCCGTGGGTGCCGAGTTCGAGTGTTTGCCCCGAGCATATCTCTCATGGTAGACTTCCCGACTGCTATGACGATCGCCTTCGAGGCGTGGTTAAATGCCGCACAACAATTGCCCCCCAGCTCGGCTCGATGTTGAAACCACTGGGTGAGGCGGCACTTTCAGCGATCGCCAATGTTTTAGGCAATAGGCGTCTCGATTTCAAATTTGGGACGATCTCCTTTTGCGGCTGGAGCGGCGGGAAAGGAGGCGCGCTCGCGAAACAATGCGAGACACGCGTCGCGTTTCTATTGAGGGAGCCCGACGGTTCGTCAGACTTTGTCGATTGGCGTGCCCTCGAAAAGACGCGTGCGCGGGACTCGAGGGCCGCATTTATTGCGTCCTGGCTGTCGGTTGCATCCCAGCCCTCGGACTTTCGCCTATTTGCCCAGAGACCCCTGCCTCCATCTATAAAAGGGGCTAGGGCTACTCCATTTTCATCTTTTACGCGTCCTTGCCTTCCTGCTGAAGCTCTGCAAAAATTTCCGTAGCTTGTTGTGCCGACCGTCTTCCTTTCTTTAGGTAAGAAACCCAATTTTTCTCTCTCCCTTAATTTTTGAGAATATGTCGGGAGGATCTAAAGCCTTCGAGGCCTGGAAGCACTTACGCCGCGGCCAGCCGGACCGGGAGGAAATTCCTATGGGAATCCCCGTGGAAACGGCCACAGAGGCTATTCGTGCGGGGATTGCCCCCGCAGAGCTTGAGGAGCTTTTCAAAGAGGCCGTAGTGGCGGGCTCTGCGGCGTCGGAGGAGCGAGATGCGTCGCCGGTGGAGGAAGATGAACCGCCGCGTTTGTCTGGGGAAAAGATAGCGTCTCGGCCCGTCTATACGGCTTTTGCTAAACCGATGGAGGGATCGCCGGGCCCTGTCCGGAGTTCGATTTCGAGGCTTACTCCGCCGCTCATCCCTACGTACATGTGAAGCGGACGGAGTTTCGGGCTTGAACCGTCTCAATGGACTCTTGGTCGATCCGAGTTCGGCGACACGGAAGGACATGACCTACTGGAGGGCCAAATATCATATCCCCTCGATGTGTCATTGCACGTGCCCTCCGAGAACGAACGTGCCGACCTCCCGAGGGTATGGTCGCCATCAACGAAATGACCACTGGCCGGTCTGCGGTTTCCCTTGCGTTCGCCGTTTCGTATCTGGCGATCGCACTGAATTTGGCGCCTCTTTAGTTGACGCCGAACGCACAGCTGATTATCGGCCTGTGACATTATTTGGCGGTCACAGTTGTTTCGCCCGCCTTGGAGATTAATTATCTTTTAAGGATCGTGCGAAGGGAACGATCGGCGGGTACCATATCCAAGGTCGCCAGGTAGGGTGGTTATCGGGGTGCCGAGCAAGACTCGGGCGACACGAAAAGTGGTCTTTGGGTTGGTGGTGCATGGAGGTCGGCATCGAGCGAACCGCCCAGGAGGAGTTGGATATCCTACCAATTTTCGGAGAGGAATCCAAGTAAGGGTTTCCTTTCTCCCTTTATTTGGATACTCCTTGGTGATCTAATTTATTTCCCTTTTGCGGGATCCCTTGTTCCATCGATAGGCGATCTCCCCTTTGATTTCTCGATCGTCTGGGAGCGGATTCGCGCATTGCGGTCTCTATACAGACGTTCGATCGTCGGCCCACGAATCTCATCGGTTGGGAGCTCACTGTTTCGCTTCCTCGCCACTGAAGGCACACAGTATGACTTTTTATCCACTCTTTTCTGCGAGGCGATTGTCTCCAAGAGGTCGCCATGTTTACGTAAGTGTCTAACTTGTTTTAGTTTCTTCTTTGGCAGAGATTTATTTTCCCCGTATCACCGAGCTACCTCAGGAGATCGCCATGTCCAATCCCGGTTTTCTCGGTCGCCTTCATTTGGGAAAGAAAACGGGTCGCGTTGCCGCGACGTCGTCTTGCCCTGCCCCTGTGGTGAATCCCATTGCGGTGCCGGTCTCCGAACCGGAATCTCAAGGTGAGGAACAACTCCAGCGCAACCGCAAGAGGCGGAAGCCGGAGGCGTCCCTTCCGTCGGCTGAGGCGGATTTAGCTATTCTGGAGCCGCCGATCGCCGCTCCCCCCGTTTCTTCTGTTCCGATGGCGGAGGGGTGCAGTCCCGTGCCGTCGGCGTCCGGCTCAGTCGTCTTAGGTTACTTGAAAAGGACGGCGATCGGCGCCGAGACTCCTCGGGAAAGCCCTTTTCGGCCGTGATCCAGAGTGGTCAACGGTGAGAATGTTTTGAACTTTCCGAGCTAGGCGTTACGAGTAATTCTTAGGCTAACTCTTTTGGTTTCCTTGGTTTTGCGACTGCAGGGTTCGTCTCGCCGATCCGGACGTTGCTCCCATGGTGCTGGACTTTACGTCGAGCAAGGCTCCGCAACAACCTATCGATGTCCCTGCTTACGTTCGCGGGCCATCACCTCTTTGCCCAAGGCTTGGACGACCGACCTCGATGCGATCGCTCGTCGGCGATCCGAGACGCCATGCGGCGGCCGTTGCCACAGCTCTTGAGACGGCGGCGATGGCCGTCAGCCGCAAGGGATTTTGAGGCGACCCTCCACCGCTCATCTCCATCGCGACCTCGAGGCCGCCGGAACAAAAATATCGAGGATGCCAACCGGATCGGGCTATGGAGAAGAAGTATGAGGAGACGGCCAAAAGGGCTAAGCGGGATGTGGATCGATTGATGCAGAGCCGAGCCGCTCAAGGAGAGGCTGCCGTCGGTCCGTGACGAGGCCTTGGCTTCGCCGAAGCTTCCTTGGCGTCGCAGAGGAGGCGGCCGGGAAGCGATGGTTGATCGGCTTAGCGGTGAGCCGGACGCGGCAAGGAAAGAGGCTGGAGAAGTCCCGGGATGAGAATGCCGCCAAGGTTGCAGTGGCGGAGGGTGAGAAGACGGCCGCGGAGTTGAAGAGGGCCAATCAAGGCGATCGAGACCGATCCCTACCAAAGTGTGGCGCTCGCCGTGAGTTTGCCTATTACTTGGCATATCGATCTTTGTCAGGAGCCGCAAAGAGGCGAGGATCGAGATCGGTCCCTTGATGGAGAGCTTCAAAACTTACGCCCTCGCGCATCCTTTGCACCGGAGTTCTCCTTGCCGATCCTTGACTTGGCCGACTTCGGGATCGACTTGAGTTGGTATACGGGTAAACTCATTCATCCGAGGCCGAAGCCGATCCGCAAACCGAGGGCGAGACCCGGCGGCGAGCCTTGAGAGGCATTTTGTTTTCCTCGGCCACTATGTACTTTTCGTTTTTCTTTTTGTAATGCCTTCGGGCCCCGTAATGTACTCAACTTGCGTTATGAATAAAATGTTCTTCTTTTCATACGATCGCCTTTGAATGTTTTCGCGCAACTTTTACAAGTATGTGTATGATTGCTTTCGACGTTTTGTTCATCCGATCGATTGTCTGAGTGTTGAAAGCATTGATATGTTTTGAATCGGAATTCTTACTTGTAATTTTTGTTGGACGACTTCGATCGTCCTGCGCGTGTTTGATCGAATGTGTTTGAGTGAGGCCGATCGTGTGTGGTTCCTTTTGTTCGATCGTATTTGGGATTAGCTCGACCCATCTCTGCCCCCTTGTTTTTGTTTGCTTATTGTAAGTAAGGAAACGAAAACTAGGTTGTCCGGCGGGCTACCTTCAGTTTCGTCGTTTCTGAAGAATCATGTATGGTTGGGGTGTTCGATTGACCGACCTCCCTTATCGTGTCTTTGTGTGCGAGGGACGTTGTGTATCCCGCGACTCACTTTTTGTGAGGGTCCTCCGTTGGACTACGCCTGCCTTGTGTTAAAACGAAAGGTGGGCGATCTTGGTCTGGAGGAATCCTTGCGCGGGGCGTCGTCGGTTTATTCGACTCCACGCCCGCGGCTTGTCGGCTCGCTTCCACCTCGGCCCGCCATGAAGATGGCGACCCTCGGCGGTGTGCGTTGAGGCGGGGGTAGTGGCACGTCGCATTGCCGGGTTCACCAAGTTAGATGATGAACCATTGAGGGAGGCGATCGTGTCCACCGATTAGTTTTGGAGGGTCCTTGCTACGCCGGCCTCGTATTCAAACGAAGGGCGGGCGATCTAAGCTCGAAGGAACCTTGCATGGCGAAGGTTGGTTCCATCGACCTCGAGTGTCATGTTGTATTGTATTCTACCTCGGATTGTCATTTTGAGCGACGATCCTCTACGATATGTAATATGCTTGTGGGGCGATCGCGAGAATAGATGGGATAGAGAACAAAAATATTTCATTATGTTCCTTGTACATTTGGCGGTGGAAAATGAATACAAAGTTATCATTGATAGTATTTCTTCGGATGTATAGCGTTCGGGGATACCGGTCAGAATCTGTCGGGGTGTTCCAGCTCGTAGGCTCCCTTAGTTAGCCATTTCGATATTCTGAAGGGGCCTTCCCAACTTGGTCCAAAGACACCTGTGTGGGTTTGGATCTTTTTGAGGACGAGATCGCCCACTTGAAACCGCCTTTCCCTGACCACAAGCTTCGTAGTGACTACAAAAAGTCATTTAAGAGAGCTCTGTGTATATACCAACATCAAATTGTTTAAGATATAAACCGGCGGGAAATTGTACATCTAAAACAAATTCCAGATGGTGAGAAGATGAACTTTCTTGGAGAAAAAATCTCGAACGAGATAGGAATAGGAATTGCGCATGGCGACTTGCATCCTGAAACGCATGAACATTATTGATCAGAACGATAAGGAAAAGAAGGCAGGGGATAAGGGATCACAGTATGACGGATGGTTTAAGAAAGGAATGCATGTCGGATGTAATACTCATATATACTTTGACGAGAATAAGGATTGCAAGTGATGTGTATGTTCTTTTCTTTTTTGTTGATAACAAATGATTGTATATATTCTTTTCAATTACTTAGTGGAATTCAAATTGTATTACTTTTATTAATGAAAGAAACATTTTTGTAAGATTTTACGAAATGAAATATCAATTAAAATAGAGAGGTGGAGTAACTAGAAAGAATTATATATTACGAAATCAAATATCAATTAAAATAGAGAGGGGGTAACTAAAAAGAAAATCTTACAAAAACGTTCATTTCATTAATAAAAGTAATACAATTTGAATTCCACTAAGTAATTTAAGAAAATATATACAATCACTTGTTATCAACAAAAAAGAAAAGAACATACATATGACTTGCAATCCTTCTTCTTGTCAAATTATATATGAGTATTACATCCGACATGCTTTCCTTTCTTAAACCATCCGTCATACTGTGATCCCTTATTCCCTGCCTTCTTCTTTCCCTCATCATTGTGATCAATATGAGAATCCACCTTCCTTTTGACTTTGTTGTCCAATTTCTTCGTGTAAGGTTCATGCGTTTCAGGATGCAGGTCGCCATGCGCAATTCCTATTCCTATCTCGTTCGAGATTTTTTCTCCGAGGAAGTTCATCTGCTCACCATCTGGAATTTGCTTTAGATGTATAATTTCCCATCGGTTTAGATCGTACACAATTTGATGTTGGTATGTACACAGAGCTCTCTTAAATGACTTTTTTGTAGTCATTACGAAGCTTGAACGTGTTTTTATCCCACCAGGAGAATACTTGCTCATACGAGTGGTGTTTATGCATCAATGTGAGAGCTTCTTGCAGATTCACCTCATTTGATAGTCGCTTCACATAGTCACAACCAGATAATACGCACGCTTCCAAATTACACCATTTGGGCCACTAGTATTCGGAGGTGACCCAATTTTGAATTCAAGGATTTAGTCAACAACAGAGAATTCGGTGGAGATATTGGCGGCGGGTGCGGCATTGAAGGTGGTGGTGATTCGGCTCCACCACCTTGTTCGTGTGTGAGAGTTTGATTACAATAAGTTATGATAGAAAATCCTAACAAAGACTAATCTGTTGATAAATGCATATGGAATAAAAGGGATGAGAAACACATACCTCCATAAACTGATGTGGAATATCACGGCCAAGTGTGAGAGCTTTCTGATAGGCGCTTGCTACACCTTGATCACCATTGTTTTCCTTCCTACGTGCATCCTCGAGGAACTTATCCTTCTCCCTGTAATTATTAGATAAAGTATTAGATGATAAGCATTGACAGCATTGCCTAAAAAACAAAATTTATAAAGTAAACATCCATATAACCTTTTTTTTTTGTGTGTGTGTAAGTAAACATCCAAATTTGGGGCGTTTTGCGTTAGGTAGAAAAGACCAAACAATAAGTCCGTCCATTCATTAATAAAGCTTATAGGAAAGTAGGCATGTGAACTAGTGGGTTAGATTTGGATTCCCCTAAATTCGATATTCATCATCTATTCAAATTTCAAATAATTCTTAGTATTCCGAATTGTGTGTGTATTAACATACTAATACTACTATATATATGTAAGTTAACAAATACACTTAACTCTCATCATATAAGTTATGGATCTCATGAAATAATCGCAATATCACATCGATCAAGACTTAATTAATTATAACATGCAAGGATTATTAATCTAGCTAACTAGTTAGATTGGCCTCACCCTCATCAAATTTCTCATATTTTATCATACTAAAACATATACTATTAATTTTTTGTACACAAAAAGACAAGTATATATGTATTATATACTATAATTTTGCATGGAGACATATCAAGAACTTATAATTCCCAACCCCAAAAGAAAAAAGAAAAAAGACGTAAAAAAAGTTAGAGAAATTAGGAAATGAATGAATAATTTACCAAGGCCAAAGCATCCAAAGAGTTGTTCAAGAGCCATAACAAGATGAGAATAAAAATAAAAATAAATAAAAATGAGTGAAATGATAAACCGAGTATGTCTGAAGAACGAGAAACATGTGTGAAGTGGGCCCATTTAGAGAGTTGAGATTTGAGAGATATGTATGTGAAATTTTGTTTTATTACACCATCTTGGATTGGATTGGACTGGACTACCAAATATTATTAACATTCACTTGGATTGGATTGGATTGATCCAGTCTCCTCTCTTTATTTTGTTCTCATTTCCTTCAACATTACTCCAATTTTAGGTTCTCTATCACGCGCACACACACACATCTCCCCACACGGCACAAAGTGTATAATTTTTTTTTTATTTTGTATGGTGTATGTTGAATTTGATTAGAGTTCACTTCAGAGTAGATTTTTATTATTATGGGGAAAAAAACTCATAACTAAAAAATTGAAACATTGACAAATAGACTAAATTAATCGGTCAGTTGTAGAGAAGAATCTCAAGTAAGAAGGAATCGTAACCAAAATATATTATCGTATCGAGTCTCCTTAATTATATCTACAAGATTCTAATTACATTATTTGAGTATTTCAGTAGATTAATACTTGTCGACGCCCTCATCAACCTTATGATATATTACCTCCATCTCATAAAAACATTTCCTTTCCTTTTTGGAACACTTTTTCTCTTTCTCTACACACAATAGTGTGTGGGAGGCAGAGAGTATATGTTTACCTTATTGAATTCTTCAATTAATTGTTTCGCAAACAAATCATTCACGAGGAATATTCGATCCTAATTGCATGTGAAGGGATATATTCTTGTAATACTCTCTTACTATTTTAATTTTAGGACATGATCTCTCTCTCTCTCTCTCTCTCTCCCTCTCTCCAACCACTTAGCTACGATCCTGTTCGAAGCAAAAATCTAATTTTGAATTATTCATCTACATCAAGAATCGTCAATTGAATTTTCAGGAAATCATTTGGATTGTGTGTTAATTGAGGTCAGATTCCAAAAGAGATTTCAATGTTAAACATTGCAAAATTTATTAATCTCGTTTTCTCCTTGAAAAAAGTACTGTATTATTTAATCTCGCGATCATCAAGAAATAAGGCATTGCACGAGATTTCTGATGAAATTATACCGTTCATGTAATAAAATTATTTTGAAATGAAATATTACTAGTGAACGAGTCCTAATTAATTAAATATTATGTAAATCCTAATTAAAATCATTGTGCGAGATTCCTCACGCTAGGAGGAAAAACTCTCGTCCAAAACCACTGGTAAATAAAACCAATAATTAAAATAATTAATGGAGCCTCATCTGCATGTTGCATAAATCATACCAAATTACTGTATGTTCATTAGCAGTTGAATGCACCAAGTTCCATAATTTTATATTTTGAAAATAAAGAACTGCAAGCCTCACGCAATTAACAAAAAATAAGAGAAATTGAAGTTAATTATGGAATAACTAAATCAAATTACAATTTCAGATGAAAACAAATCCAAACAATTTGCAGATCTGTAACTTATAACACTAAACCCTAAATTGCATGAAATAAAGAAATACAATCGATTTACGTGGTTCGGGAGAAACCCTACGTCCACGGGAGAGTTAGAGCCTCTTTATTATCAACTCAATCTTATGACCACAATCAGCGATCCGAATATTAGGACAGATATTACCATCTGCATCTCTGATATGGGTGATAAAAGCATGGATACCTTCATCCTTGCCATCAATATTGAGCTGCGAGAAGACTACTGTGTGTGTTGCATGCTATGATATCATTCAGCGAAGACCTTGTTAGGTATTATCAGTACATAGATATCACAAGCCATCAGTAGTTTAAAAAGTTTGATATGAAAGTATTGCATTAGCAGCTCCACCGAGAAAACCTTTTCCCAACAATTTTCAAAATTGAGGAAGATAATTCAAAAATAAAAAATAATTAAATTCGATCGCCGTAAAATAAATGCAGACCTTTGTGCATTTAGATGCACCTCAACGTGTCAGTAGATGAAACATACTGCCTAATCAAATGCAACCTGCTTTTAAAAAATGGCGGGAAAAAAAGTCAACTTGTTGACCGGTCTGACCCGGTCTGACCTTGTTTGACCTGTAGAAGTTAGAACACGCAAAATTGGAGAAGCTATGATTCTTTTGAAAAGAATGCTGTGTTTGAGATCATATTTTGTTAGAAGTCCTTTTTTACAGTGTGTTATATTTAGGCTCCTTTTTTCAAGCCATTGCACCTCAGGCTGATATGATGTGAAGAGACTATCTTAGTTGGACTTTGTGGTTTCACGACATGTGATCACGCTCTTTGATACTGTTTTATTCATCCAGGGTCTTGATAAGGATTTTGCCACAAGCGAGATGGTATTTTTATGATTTTAATCATGATTCTTTTTACTCTAGGGTGGATATGTGTGTGTGTGTGTGTCTTCAGAAAAAATGAGATTTGTTGGTTCACCTTGCAATCCAATGTTCTGACTTCCGTTATGATTTGATCAGCTCTATAAGTGGCGCGAGCATTAGTTGCCGTTCTCTCTTGTATTCCGGTTGGTGTGCAGATGACTTTAGAAACTTGGAGAGCATATAAGTCTTAGTTACTTGTTCTGGTTTGTTGTCCCAACTACTATTTGCAGCACTTGTCTGTGAAAAAGTTCTCTGGTCATTTGTGAAGGAAACATGTTGAGGAGGGTGTTGCAAGTATCAGTCAATTTTGGGTGTGCTCCTCAAATATTTCAGGTTTCAGGAACTGTGAGATTGCTGTTGTCTTTGTAGTGATATATTATTCCTATCTTAAGATTTGTAATTGAATCCTAATTAGTGTGATTGTAAACGTTAGAGTTTCACCTCGTTGCAGACTTTGAAACAGAGATGGACATGTTGAGTTTCCATGATGCTTTGGGAGAATAAGTGGTTCATAATATTATGTTGTGTAGTTTGATCTTTTCAGTATCTTTCTGTGGATTGGAGTTATGGCTTTGAGTGTTGGGTATCTTTTCAATATCCTTGTGTTACTGTTATGGATGCGTTGATGAAGAGTATAACCGTAAGAGTATAGAAGTAAGGAGGGGGGTTTCGATTCTGATCTTTAACCATTGTGCATGTCTCTGCCATTCGAGTTTGCTGCACATCATTGCCATCAGGTTTCCATGGACATGCTTGTTTTATATCTCATTTAATCCTTACACCCTACTTGAATTTGATTTTCCTTGGGTGTGTTCTGTGCACAAGTTGTTTGACAGTGAAGCCTAATGGGTTGATAGTTTTTATTTTGTGTGTTTTCCATCCGCAGCCATTATCTGTGACTATTCCTTGTTGGCTCCCAACTGGTTGTAGTTTGTTTTAATTATTTTATTCCTCTTTTTACATTTTTTGTTGACTGCTGTCCTCTGTTATTTTTTGATGATCTTTTTTACTTCATTTTGAAGGTCTTATCATCTTCATTCTTACCAGGACTATTTTATATTTTTAGGAACCCTATTTACTTATGCAACCGGTCTGGATTAGGCCTGTAAACTATTCGTGCTTTTTTCGAGCAGGAGCTCGACTCGAAAAAAGCTCGACTTGATACTCGAAAATTCGAGCTCGAACTCGAATCCAAAGATCGATATATTAATCGAGCCGAGTTCGAATATATATACTCGGTCGAAAGCTCGACGAGCTACTCGATATTTATTACAACAAACAACATCTAAGCCTTAGTCCCAAAATGATTTGGGGTCGGCTAACATGAATCAAACTTTGAAACCGTCAATAATCGTTACATAAATAACATAAAAGGAAAAAAGAGGGAAAAAGTAGAGAAAAAAGCAAATAAAAAAAGAGAATGAATGAAAAAAAAAAGAAAAAAAAAAAAAGAAAAAAAAAAAAAAAAAAGAAAAAAAAAAAAAAAAAAAAAAAAAAAAAAAAAAAAGAATCAGACTCCATCCACCATCCGTATTCTTTCCCATGCATTTGTCTCTCCATCGCCATACTTTCTCCAATTCCAAAACCGCATATCATTTTCAATCATCTTTATCCAAGTTTTCTTGGGTCTTCCTCTACCTTTCAACATTCTTTGCTCACCCAACTTTCTAGCCTCCTCACCGGGCATCAATAGGTCTTCTTCTCACATGACCAAACCATCGTAATCGATTCTCCATCATCTTGTCTTCTATAGACGCAACTCTTACCTTCTCTCTGATCACCTCATTTCTGAGCCGATCCTTTTTTGTATGACCACACGAGCGAGCTAATCCGAGATTGGTAATTTTTGAGCTCACTAGCCGAGTTAAATTCGAGTTTTTGAGTTTTAATCAGTCGATTTTAAAAAATTTGAAGCTCGCAAGCCGAGCTCGAATAGGAAAAATTTATGTTGAGTTAGAGCTCGAGTGGTGAAGCTTGGTCGAGCTCGAGTTTGAGCCAGTTGTTTTAATGCTTAACGAGCCGAGCTTTGTGAAAGCTCGGCTCGGCTCGTTTACAGATCTGGTCTGGATTGAATATTCTTCTTTTCTCTTCCATTATTATTTTGCAACTTCGTTTTAATTGTGATTATTGTTCAGATTCCGGACTGGTTTCTTTCGGCGGGTGATTCTGATCCGATCTGTTGATCATCAGTGTTTGATTGTGCATCACGTTACCTTCTCTCCGGTTTAGCTCTTTGCTGATCACGAGTTCTTTTATCTGCTCGCTGGCATAGATTCTGGGCATGGTGGTTAGATGCGATTTGTCGTCTTGTTTTGTTTTTTATTTACGCCCGATCGGTTTCCTTGGGGTTGAATATTATTCTTTTCTCTTCAATTATTATTTTGCAAAGTGCAATGCATATAAGTATAAGCTCTTCTTCACTTTGGCACCATTGCAAACTCATAAGACTGACCAAGAATATGAGATTAATTGTTGGACAGACAATGTCATCTCACCATCTACAACAACTTAAGGATTTCTCCGAATGAATCCTCAAAATTGTAGATGGTGAGCTAGGTGAAGAAGTCGATAGAGAAATCTTGATTGATATTCTTGATATTTACTAATCCGGAATGCCGAAAATCATATTGCAGCCATTGTTGAAAGCACTAGCATTCACTTATAAGTAACTTTCCATAAAATAATTTTTTGAAGAAAGAGCAATCCTCGCGCCAACAAACGACGTTGTGGAGATAGTAAACGCTGTTCTCAAAAGACAAGCGAATATATCTCAGTTCTGATAGTATATGCAAACCCAATGCGACCTCTAAAGTCAAAATCAAGTATATCCAATAATTTTTTTTTGAATAGAATGTTCTACAATTCCAAATGACATTCTAAAATCGTAAGTTAGAGTTTCAATTATGCTAATTCAAAATATGGATCAATTATTAGAATTATGCAATGTCACATCATTAATAATTATCTAAATCTGTAACCATATTATTGAACAAACAAATTCGGGGAATAATTTTGAGGGTAAAGTATTTATTCCACAAATGATATTAAGCCCGTTAGATAGCAGATTACCATTTAAATTTCAAATACGCCAGTTCCCACTTATTATGAGCTTTGTCATGACTATATTTAAGAGTCAAGTTCAAATGTTCTCTCATGTCGGTATATGTCTTCCAAGACCCGTATTTGCTCATGGTTAGTTTTATGTAGCCATATCAAGAGTGAAGATTAGGAAAGATTAGAAATCTTTTATTGCGATGAGAATGATGTAATCACAAATAAAACAAATAATATAATTTATAAAGAAATATTATGAACTTTATAATAAATGATTTACGTATTATATATTTACAAGTCTTTTCTTTTTTGCACGAGTGTACGTATCTAGTAAACCGCCTATTATTACTGTTTATTCATTCTCACCCTACGACCAAATTAATCTCATCCGTTCACTCGGTCTCCGAGCTTCTATATAAACCCTCCCCTCTTCTCTTCTGCCTTCGATCATCTTTTGCGTATGGCCTGTCTGAGATTGTTAAGCGGTCGTTGTTTTGTTTTGTTTTAGGTCTTTGTTTTGTTTCTTGTTTACGCCCGATCGGTTTCCTTAGGGTTGAAGACTCTTCTTTTCTCTTCAATTATTATCTTGCAACTTCGTTTTGATTTTGATTCTTGTTCTCATTCCGGACTGGTTTCTCTCGTTGGGTGATTCTGACCTGATCTGTTGATAATCAGTGTTTGGTTGTGCATCACGTTACCTTATGTCGGGTTTAGTTCTTGGCTGATCACGAGTTCCTTTATCTGCTCGTCGGCAGAGATTCTGGATGTGATGGTTAGATGCGATTTGGTAGAAGAAAGGGGCGAATCTTTGTTTTGTTGTTTCGTCCCATTTCCTATATCCAAAACGCATGACCCCGATCCGACCTCTTATTCAAAAATCCAAGGATCACGGTGTGAAGAAGAGGAAGACAGGTCATTGGAAGAGAGCAGAGGTACGAGAGGTCTTGAAGAGCCAATCCTTTCTTCCTCTATTTAGCATATAGCATGAGGAAATCCACTCACCAACCAAAGCAAACATCTATGACCCCTTTCCCATCCGCCCCTTTCCCATAGGCCTTCTCTTTCCGCCCCTTTCCCATAGGCAGATAAAGTACCAAACCAGTAGAATAAAAGCTCAATGTTTGTTCAGAAGACCATCTTCTCATTTTCCGAAATTTGCTGATTGATTGGATTTTTTTTCTTATTTGGCCTTGCACCGATTCTTGGTTTTGTACCTTGAAGGCTCATTTATGTACATGGGGAAGTTCGTTTATGGGAGCTTTTAATTTGACCATTTTATAGCACTCACTGTTGGAATTTTGGCTATAATAAAAGAGAGTTTTTGAAGGCATCCCACATTGGTCAAATAAGGAAGTTTTGGTGGTCTCCAAGCCTATATAAGAAGACCAGCTTAGGTTTCTAAGTGCCCCAACCAATAAGTGTTTGAAAGATATGGGTTAAATCTTCGGAGAGTGTGGGTGTAATTGGGGGTTGGCTTGAGAGATTAGTCTGTGATTGTAACAATTTGTCATATAGTGGAGTTTCTCCCCGTGGTTTTTCTACGGTTTTGGAGTTTCCACGTATATTCTTGTGTTGTGGATTAATATTTTTTTTCATGTTATTTCTCGGTTATTTCTGCTCATCCCTAGTGGATGAATGTGGGATCTGATTTTTTCCCAACACTCACCTGGTTCTGCCAAATAAAATATGTGGTATTATTCATCTTTTATTGAGATCATAGAATCGTTTCTCTTTGATTTGGACTGCAGAATGTATTGATCAAGAGGTGGTGGTTGATTGGTGTGGTCTGTATGCATTTATAATTTCGTTTGATCATGTTTACTTGGGTCAGTCACCTTTATTATGATCTTTCACATCATTTTGTAGACCTACATAAGTTTGGTTTGTGTTTTTTCTAATATCTAGGTGTTCAGAAGGCAGTTTCCCTGTTTCAGTGATCTGAACTAATAGACATTCTCCTTTGAAGGCTCTTCTAACCGATGCGCCTAAGTTAACTGCGTTCTGTCGGGTCTGCTGGAGTCAAGGCCTGGTATAAGTACATGCTTTTGTCATGATCAACCTGCTATTATATTTAGATATGGGATTATGACTGCAGAATATATTGATCGAGGGTGGTGGCAAATCGGTGTAATCTGAATGAAGATACGTTTACATGCTCCTGTGATCTTGTTCTGATAATTCCTAGCCTTATTCTTATATTTCCTTATTTCACTCACCACTATTGTGATATCTCACATTGCGCATCCAGGTTGTATATTTTTCTCTCCATCAAATCCCCACTGCGCATTTCATTTCTTTATAGAAATTGATTTAAAAAGATTGGTTGGGAAATTGATTCAATAACCAGTCCTGATGGGTTTGAGGTCAGTCTCATTCCTTCATCCATCTCTCCTTTTGGTTGCAGGATTTGAAGAGTCAGTTCTATTTCGGAGGACTTGCTGTCTGTCCGGCTTCATTGCAATTCTAATTATCAATTTTTGTTAGTACCTTAGTTTGCATTTTTATGAGATTAACGACTAAGATAGATTTTCCTATTGTTACATTTATGAAGGTGTTATTTGGATCAGAAGTATGCCTTGTGGATTGTGATCTGCTGTGCTGTCCGAGTTGAATTAGCAAGTGTCCTGGATTGGTATGAAGGAACGTTCTATAGCTTTGAATACATGGTTGTAGTTGAGATATTGGACCTGCGTTATTCGTTTCTGGAGTAATTTTCTGAACATTGATCTGCGAATTGCGGAAGGCGTGGTTCTTTTGTTTACAGATGTAGTTCCCTTGAATTGTCCTGGTCTGCTTTTAGTTCTGATCTTAAATTCTCCTGGTGATTTTGGTCTGAATTTTGAAGGCTTGCAGCATTAAGGTTTGCATTTTCTCTCGTGGAATTTTTTTGATGCTTTCATTTTTGTTCGAGTGTTCCATGTTTAGAATTGAGTTGACTCGAAGATTCCTTGAATTTGGCATCATTTGTGAACAGTCGAGCCAAAGCGCACAGCATGATATTGCCATGTTTATACATGTCATGGTTGTTTGGTCATTATGTGCTCCTATATAGTTGATGTTCTGAGGTCATTTTTCTTAAACTAGCCTGAATATTACATATCTGGGAACGAAATCTCATTTGAATTGTTCTTCTTTAAGCAAGATATTCTGGAGGCTGGTATATTTTTTCTTTATCAAGGTCCTGGATAAGTCATTGTAAATCACTAATGTAAATCAACTATCTCCTGTAGGTGCGGTCAGGTTATGATTACCGTTCTCGTTTCTGGCACACTCATGTAAATCACTAAATGTTATAAAGGTCATTGTAGGCGTAGTTTCTTAAAATATTGTTTAGCCGTGTTGTCCAGATTTCTTGTTTTGAAGCTTGGCTCCACAATTGATAGTATAAAAGTCATTGTAGGCGTAGTTTGGTCATATCAAGTAATCTCTTATGGTCAGTGGGGTTTTTGCAATTTTTTCTTGATAGATTCCATGTTATGGTTTCATGTTCTTATGTGAAAAATCAAATGTTATGGAAGAGGTATTTTCATAAGACTGGTTATTGCGTGTGATGATGTTATGCCACGCTTAAAGATGAAATTTCTCAAGAAATGATAATTGTGTAAGACTTTGCATCTTGTTACGTGTGTCAGTTCGAAAACTATTTTCCAGAATTGGTATATTGGTGGGTTTCAAAACTATTAGTACAAAACTATTAGTTGCCGTTCTCTCTTGTATTCCGGTTGGTGTGCAGATGACTTTAGAAACTTGGAGAGCATATAAGTCTTAGTTACTTGTTCTGGTTTGTTGTCCCAACTACTATTTGCAGCACTTGTCTGTGAAATTTCTCTGACCCGTTATTGAAGAAACACCTCGCGGAAAAAGCCCTTTGGTCATTTTTGAAGGAACATGTTGAGGAGGGTGTTGCAATTTTGATTAATGTCTTTCCTTGTGCTCTATCTGGTGTATTCAGAAGTCAAAATTTGCAGTCAATTTTTTTGTTCTTCCTTTTTCTGGTTAGTTATCCAAATTTTGGGAGTGCTCCTCAAATATTTCAGTTTTCAGGAACTGTGACGCTGGTGTCTTTGTAGTGATATATTATTCCTATCTTCATGAATCTCGAAGCTGAATTCTAAGATTTGTAATTGAATCCTGATCAGTGTGATTGTAAAAGTTATAGTTTCACCTCGTTGGACTTTGAAACAGAGATCGACATGTTGAGTTTCCAGGATGTGCTGTCAGTTGACTGTGCAGGACTCCATGGTGCTTCGGGAGAATAAGTGGCTCATAATATTATGTTGTGTAATTTGATCTTTTCAGTATCTTTCTGTGGATTGGAGTTATGGCTTTGAGTTATGGCTTTGAGAGTTGGGTATCTTTCATGTCAGGTGGTTATCTGGCCGTACAATATCCTTGTGTTACTGTTGTTGATGCGTTGATGAAGAGTATAACCGTAAGAGTATAGAAGCAAGGAGGGGGGTTTCGATTCTGATCTTTAACCATTGTGAATGTCTCTGCCATTCGAGTTTGCTGCACATCATTGCCATCAGGCTTCCACGGACAGGCTTGTTTTATATATCATTTAAACCCTACATCCTACTTGATTTTGATTTTCCTTGGGTGTGTTCTGTGCACAAGTTGTTTGACTGTGAAGCCTAATGAGTTGATAGTTTTTATTTTGTGTGTTTTCCATCCGCAGCCATTATCTGTGGCTATTCTCCCTACTGGTTGTAGTTTGTTTCAATTATTTTATTCCTCTTTTTATATTTTTTGTTGGCTGCTGTCCTGTGTTATTTTTTGATGATCTTTTTTACTTTATTTTGAAGGTCTTACTAGGACTATTTTGTATTTTTAGGAACCCTATTTACTTATGCAACCGGTCTGGAACTCTGGATTGAATATTCTTCTTTTCTCTTCCATTATTATTTTGCAACTTCGTTTTAATTGTGATTATTGTTCAGATTCCGGACTGGTTTCTTTCGGCGGGTGATTCTGATCTGATCTGCTGATCATCAGTGTTTGGTTGTGCATCACGTTACCTTCTGTTCGGTTTAGCTCTTGGCTGATCATGAGTTCTTTTATCTGCTCGCCGGCATTGATTCTGGGCATGGTGGTTAGATGCGATTTGTCGTCTTGTTTTGTTTCTTGTTTATGCCCGATCGGTTTCCTTAGGGTTGAATATTATTCTTTTCTCTTCAATTGTTATTTTGCAACTTCGTTTTGATTGTGATTCTTGTTCGGATTCCGGACTGGCTCCTTCGTTGGGTGATACTGATCTGATCTGTTGATAATCAGTGTTTGGTTGTGCATCACGTTACCTTCTGTCGGGTGTGGCTCTTGGCTGATCATGAGTTCCTTTATCTGCTCGCGGGCGTAGATTCAGGTTTTGTTTGTTCAAAAAGACAGTTCTTGTTTCGGAAATTGCTGGTTGATTGTATTTTTTCTTAATATGAAGAGTGTTTGGCCTTGAAGGGATTCTGGTTTTTACCTTTATATACAAGATCGGGAAGTTCATTTGGGATCTTTTAATGTGACCTAATTATAGCACTTCATCTGGTTCTGCCAAATACAAGATGTGGTATTATTTGTCTTTTATCGAGAGATCATTGAATCACTTCTCTTTGATTTGGAGTCTTGGACTGCAGAATGTATTGAACAAGAGGTGGTGGTTGATTCGCGTAGTCTCTATGAATGTATAATTTGGTTAGATCATATTTACTTAGAAATTGATTCAAAAGATTGGTTGGGAGAGTTACGGTAGTTTCACTTTTATATGGGATACGAGTCATATGACGTACAGTACGGGAGGATTGGTAAAATCTTTCTTACTAGCAGTTGCATATATTTTTTGTTTTTCACATTGTGCTCAGATTGGTTTTGCATTGGTTCAAGGTGGGGGTGTCTCAGATGAGCTTCATAGGAGTGCCCGGTCTATTGGGTTCATTGGTGAGTTGGTACTTGGTGTGGTATATCTTTATTTTGCTTGGCTTTTTTCTTCATTGGTGTGTTTTTTTATTTCTCGAATTTATTCTTCTCCTTATTTTTTATGTAAGGCTACATACTTCTCCTTTATTTCCCGAGTTAGAGCTATTGAAGATTGAGATCATATTTTGTCGGAAGTCGTCGTCCTTTACGATGTGTTATATTTGGCCTCTCTTTTTCAAGCCATGCACCTCAGGTTGATATTATGTGAAGAGGCTTTTTTAGTTGACGCTCTGGTTTTACGACATGTGATCACGCTCCTTGATACTGTTTTCTTCGTCCAGGGTCTTGATTAGGATTTTGCCACAAAAAATATGGTATTAATGAATTAGATGAGGTTTGTTGATTGATTATACCTTCTCTTCGTAGAAGAGTATTTGCCTTGAAGCGATTCTAGGTTTTGTACATCTATATACAAGATAGGGAAGTTCATTTGGGAGCTTTTAATTTGACCTAATTATAGCACTTCATCTGGTCCCGTCAAATACAAGATGTGGTATTATTCGTCTTTTATCAAGAGATCATTGAATCGTTTCTCTTTGATTTGGACTGCAGAATGCATTGATCAAGAGGTGCGAATGATTGGTGTAGTCTGTATGAATGTATAATTTGGTTAGATCATGTTTACTTAGAAATTGATTCGAAAGGTTGGTTGGGAGAGTTGTGGTAGTTTCACTTTTATATGAGATATGAGTCATGACATGTACAGTACAGGAGGATTGGTAAACTGTTTCTTACTAGCAGTTGCATATATTACTTGTTTTCACATTGTGCTCAGATTGGTTTTGCATTGGTTCAAGGTGGATGTGTCACAGATGAGCTTCACAGTATCCCGGTCTGGTTTGATTCTTGTTCTGATTCCGGACTGGTTTCTCTCGTTGGGTGATTCTGATCTGATCTGTTGATCATCAGTGTTTGGTTGTGGATCAGGTTACCTTCTGTCGGGTTTAGCTCTTGGCTGATCATGAGTTCCTTTGTCTGCTTGCCGGCATAGATTATGGGCGTGATGGTTAGATGCGATTTGGTAGAAGAAAGGGGCGAATCTTTGTTTTGTTGTTTCGTCCCATTTCCTATATCCAAAACGCATGACCCCGAGCCGTCCTCTTATTCAAAAATCCAAGGATCACGGTGTGAAGAAGAGGAAGACAGGTCATTGGAAGAGAGCAGAGGTACGAGAGGTCTTGAAGAGCCAATGCTTTCTTCCTCTATTTAGCATATAGCATGAGGAAATCCACTCACCAACCAAAGCAAACATCAATGATGCCTTGTCTTTCCGCCCCTTTCCCATCCGCTCCTTTCCCATAGGCTGATAAAGTACCAAACCAGAAGAAAAAAAGCTCAATGTTTGTTCAGAAGACCATCTTCTCATTTTCCGAAATTTGCTGATTGATTGGATTTTTTCTTCTTATTTGGCCTTGCACCGATTCTAGGTTTTGTACCTTGAAGGCTCATTTATATACTTGGGGAAGTTCGTTCATGGGAACTTTCAATTTGACCATTTTATAGCACTCACCTGGTTCTGCCAAATACAAAATGTGGTATTATTCATCTTTTATTGAGATCATAGAATCGTGTCTCTTTGATTTGGACTGCAGAATGTATTGATCAAGAGGTGGTGGTTGATTGGCGTAGTCTGTATGCATTTATAATTTCGTTAGATCATGTTTACTTAGGTTAGTCAGCTCCATTATGATCTTTCACATCATTTTCTAGACCCACATAAGTTTGGTTTGTGGTTTTCTATTCATCTAGGTGTTCAGAAGGCAGTTTCCCTGTTCCAGTGATATGAACCAATAGACAGTCTCCTTTGAAGGATCTTCTAACCGATGCATCTAAGTTAACCGTCTTCCGTTGGTTCTGCTGGAGTCGTGGCCTGGTATAAGTACATGCTTTTGTTATGATCAACCTCTTATTATCTTGAGATATGGAATTCTGACTGCAAAATGTATTGATTGAAGGTGGTGGCAAATCGGCGTAATCTGTATGAAGATTTTATATGCTCCTGTGATCTGATTCTGATAATTCATAGCCTAATTCTTATATTTCCTTGTTTCACCCACCACTATTGTGATATCTCACATTGCGCATTCAGGTTGTATATTTTTTCCTCCATCAAATCCCTATTGTGCGTTTCATTTCTTTATAGAAATTGATTTAAAAAGATTGGTTTGGATAATTGCGCTAGTTTCACTTTTAATGGGGTATGACATATAAACTGTAGCAGAATTGGTGAAATCTTTCTTACAAGCAGTTTTTTTTTTCTCTCAGTATTGAGCTCGGGTTAGTTTTGTATGTGTTAGTTCAAGTTGGGTGTGTCTAAGATGAGCTTCACGGGACTTCCCAGTTTATTGGGTTCACTAATGAGTTGGTACTTGGAGTCAAGGTCTATCCCAAAAAGCCATACCAAGCTATAGTCTAAGCACATAATAAGATGTCTATCCCAAAAAACCATACCCAACTATGGTCTAAATAGACAATAACTACTTGCTAAAATTCTTTCATTGCAATCTCGTAATGCCACGCGCAGTCATTATCATTCAGGGGTATATATCCAAACTCTTCATCACAACAAGTGTCTCCCCAAGTATTAAGAAATATTCTTTACATTCTATTCTCTCCAAAGAATGGTAAAGAGTACTCTGAAGTGCTGAATATTTGGGGAGACACTTGGTGCGATGAAGAGTTTAAATATATAATACAAGATTGAAATGAAAGAGTTTTAGCAAGTATATTTATCTACGTTAGTTTTAATGAATTCTACGAAGAACAATGTATTATTCACCTTTGGATGATTTTGTTCGGCCCTATTATCTATTTTGCTTGGCTTTTTTATTCTATTTATTTATCTCACGACTTTATTATTCTATTTTTGTTTGGTCCTATTATCTATTTTGCTTGGCTTTTTCATTTTATTTATTTTTATTTAAATATACGTACTTCTCCTTTATCTTTCCTTATTTGGTTGATTCTCTTGTTTATCTACTAGGGTAATTGTTGATTATGATGTCATCTTTTAGTTTTAAACTAGATCTCTTAAATTCGTTGAATATGTAACAATATAAGTGTGAGTATTGGTTCTTGAAGTAATAGGGTCTATTTATGTAGTTTTTCCAATCACTTCTTAAACCTATATGTTTTTCTTGAGTGATGTTTTTTGAGTATTGTGATGTCTTCTAGAGCTCCTGATGGATTTGAATTAATATATTGGCACATTCAGGTTTAATGAAGGTACAATAACTCAGCTATAAAACTATAGAATGTTCCTTCATACACATCCAGGACACTTGCTAATTTAACTCAGACAGCACAGCACATCACACTCCACCAGGTACACTTCTGACCCAAATGGCACCTTCAAAAATGTAACAATTGGAAAGAATCAGGTAAAGTTATCCCTCTCCCATTTATCTTAGTCCTAAAGCATCAACAGGACTTCACTTCATCAGGCAGCAGCAGCAGCAGATGGTGTTAATCTCATGAAATGTGCAACCTAAGATACTAATAAGAATTGAGAACTAGGAGCGCAATGATGGAGAAAACAGTCGGACAGACAGTGAGTCCTCCGAAATAGAACTGACTCTTCAAATCCTACAACCAGAAAGGCTAAAGCAGACCCAAGCACATGCAGGAGAGATGGATGAAGGAAAATTAGACCGACCATTCTTTTCTCGAGAAATTATTGCTGGATGCAGGACGTTGATCTGTGAATTTGCCGAAACTGTGGTTCTTTGTCTGCAAATGTGGATCCCTGGAATTGCCTTGATCTGCTTTTAGTTATGATCTTAAACTTTTGTGGTGATTTTGGCCAGAATTTTGAAGGCTTGCGGCATCAAAGGTTTCTCTAAGCAGAATGCATTTTCCACAGTGGAAATTTTTGATGCTTTCATTTTAGTTTTGAGTGTTCCATGTGTAGGATTGAGTTGACTCAACGATTTCTTGGAAGCAATTTGGTATCATGTGTGGACAGTCGAGGTTATACATTGTTATACAGTTCATGGTTGTTTGGTCATTAGGTGCTCCTATATAATTGGTGTTCTGAGGTTATTTTTTCTTAAAGTAGCCTGAATGTTACATATCTGGGGACGAAATCTCATTTGAATTGTTCTTCTTTAAGCAAGATATTCTGGAGGCTGGTATATTTTTTCTTTATCAAACTCCTCGATGAGTACCTTGGGGTTAACCGACTATCTCCTGTAGGTGGCTTGGATACATTCTCGTCACTGTAATCATCTTGTAAGTTATGATTACCATTCTCGTTGCTGTCTTAGATACACTGATGTAAACACTAAATGTTATAAAGGCCATTTTAGGCAGTTTTTTAAAAAATATTGTTTAGTCGCGTTGTCCAGATTTCATGTTTTGAAGCTTGGCTCCACAATTCATACTATAAAGGTCATCATAGGCGTAGTTTGGTCATATCAAGTAATCTTTATGGTCAGTGAGGTTTTTACAATTTTTTCTTGATAGATTCCATGTTATGGTTTCATGTTCTTGTGGAACATCAAATGTTCTGTGGTCCTTCGTCTAAGAAATATTGTCTGAATACTGGTTATTACATGTGTTTGCTTGCGAAGTTAGTGTTCTCTGGATCACATGTCAAAAGTGTTCCAGTTATAACTCATAACTTGGCACTTGTATCGTTTTTGAAATTTTTGTATCCAAGTCTTTTTTATCACTCTCTGAATTCGAATGTTTAACAAATTTGTTGCAAATTCTTGTTTGTTTCACTAAACTGTTAGTTAAGTTGATAGGGTTCAAATGATGTTAAGGTTCAAATGATGATGTTGTTGTCATGTTAGCCGGCTCGAAATTATTGATTAATGTTCAGATGATGTTGTTATTGTATTTACTTAAGCATGTTTGTGTTTACTAATAATTTGTTCATACATAATTTCTGATCATTTTTTTTCTTCTTCAAATTTTTATATGGGCCGTCTGTTCGTTCTGCGACTTTCATTTATGTTTCTAAACTGGAGTGCATTAAACTATTTTATCTATACATACTCTGCATGGTGTAATTGTACGAGATACAGTGCCCGTAGCCTTTTTGAATTAAAAGACAAGCTTCTTGATGATATTTTTCTGACTATGCATTCCTTTCGTAGGACCTTATTCAACAAATTTCTCTATGATCGAGTTGATTTGCATATTAGGGCTTCTTTTTGTTTGAGATATTTTGGGACATAGAATTGGAATAAGCGTTGATATTTGTGGAAAGACTGTATTCCTGGACTGTAATCAGACTTGATGTAGAAGTTAGCCCTATTGAAGATTGAGATCATATTTTTTAGGAGAGTAGAACACGTAAAAGTGGAGGAAGCTATGATTCTTTTGAAAAGTTTGTACATGGTGGACTGTAGTCAGACTTGATGTAGAAGTTGACCTGAGAAGTTAGAACACGAATAATTGGAGGAAGCTATGATACAGCTGTGCGTATGCATGGACTGTAGTCAGACTTGATGTAGAAGTTAGAGCTATTGAAGATTGAGATCTTATTTTGTCAGAAGTTGTCCTTTTTTACAGTGTGTTATATCTGGCCTCCCTTTTTCAAGCCACTGCACCTCAGGTTGATATTATGTGAAGAGGCTTTCTCAGTTGGACTTCGTGGTTCTACGACGTGCTCACGCTCTTTAATACTGTTCTCTTCGTCCAGGGTCTTGATAAGGTTTTTTGCCACAATAGATGGTTTTTATGATTTTTATCTTGATTCTTTATACTCTTATGCATTTAGAATCCAATGTTCCATTCGATGAATTTGATCGGCTCTGTAAGTGGCTCGAGCATTAGTTGCCGTTCCTTTGTATTTCTGTGGGTTTATAGATGTCTTTAGAAACTTGGAAGCATATAAGTCTGAAGACTCTCTGACCTATCATTGAAGAAACACCTCGACGAAAAAGTCCTCTGGTCATTTGTGAAGGAACATGTTGAGGAGGGTGTTGCGATTGTGATTAATATCTTTCCTTGTGCTCTGTCTGGTTTCTGGTGTATTCAGAAGTCGAAATTTTGCAGTCAATTTTTTTGTTCTTCCTGGTGTCTTTGTAGTGAGATGAGATATGCATTATTCCTATCTTCATGAATCTTGAAGCTGAATTCTGAGATTTGTAATCGAATCATGATTTGTGTGATTGTAAACATTATATTTTCACCATGTTGGAGACATTGATACAGAGATCAAACATGTCCAGTTTTCCAGAATGTGCTGTCAGTTGGATGTGCTTGACTTCATGATGCTTTGGGACACTAAGTATTGTTGTAGTTTTATCTTTACAGTATCTTTCTGTGGATTGGAGTTATGGCTTTGAGTGTTGGGTATCTTTCATGCCAGGTGATTATCTGGCCGCACAATATCCTTGTATTACTGTTGTCGATGCGCTGCTGAAGATTATAACCATTAGAGTATACAAGTATGGAGGGGGTTTCGATTATGATCTTTAGCCATTGTGAATGTCTCTGCCGTTTGAGTAAACGCACATCATTGCCAGAGGGCTCCCATGGACAAGCTTGTTTTATATCTCATCTACACCTTACATCCTACGTGAATTTGGTTTTCTTTGGGTGTGTTTTATGTGCTCTAGTTGTTGACAGTGGTGCGTTAGGGGTTCTAAAGCTTAATGGGTGGATAGTTTTATTTTGTGTTTTTTTTCATCTGCAGCCATTAACTGTGGCTATCCCTTGTCGGATCCGTACTAGTTGGAGGTTGTTTTCATTATTTTATTCCTCTTTCTATATTTTTTGTCGACTGCTTTCTTTTGTTATTTTTTTATTATATTTTAACTTCATTTTGAAGGTCTTATCATCTTCATTCTGCCCAGGACTATTTTTATAGTTTCAGGATTCCTGTTCACTTTTTGATACAACGGATCTGGATTGACAAGTCGTATAGATTATTATGATCTCTTCATTTATGGTTATTGTGTTTTTCTACTGCTAAGAAACTAGGGAAGTTTCCCTTGAAATCCCACTCGTCCTTGATTTTTTGTTGTTGCAGCAGATTTTGTAAGTTATGTTTCTAACGGAAATAATTTTCTTATGGTGAATTAGTCTTGTGTTTGTTCATACTACTTTCTTGATGATATAGGTACTCTAATCTGATATTAGAAGTCCAATAATCTGCTACATTGTATTAGTTGTAGATAGGGGTGTATTTCGAACCGAACGGTGACCTTAGTGAACGTTCATTCGTTAAGGGTTCGGTTCGTTCGGTTCTTGTTCATGTTCGATAAAAAATGCAAACCACTTGTTCGTGTTCGTTTCGTTAAAATTTCACATACTTGGTGTTCGTTCATTAGCGTTCGATTGTTCGGTTTGTGTTGATTTTTGTGTTCCAAAATATTAAAAAAATGCCGAAAGTACAAGCATTAATAATCCAAAAATAAAAAGAAGATAGATTTAGAAATTAATGGTTTTGGAATGGTAGGTTTTATTTTGTATATATATTTATTAATTATTGTAAAATTATTAATTATATTTATTAATTATTTTAAAATTATTAATAAGTATATAAAAACCCCTTTGTTCACGAACTGTTTGGAACTAGCGAACATATATTATTTTGTTCGTGTTCGGTTCGTGTACATAACGAACATGTTGGCGAACCATTCGAGTTTGACCAAATCGAACACGAACTGAACATTGATCGAATGTTTTCGCGACCTTTTCACGAATGCTTAGTTCATTCAAACCCCTAGTTGTAGGTATCGGCTGGTAGCTATTGTTGTTGAATAGTTGTTAGCTGTCAACTAGTAGATGTCTGTCAACTAGTAGATGTCTCTACAGGTAAATGTCAAAGTTGATGAGGCACAAGTGAGCTTCTTATTCAAGAAAGAGAGGTTGATGCCGTGATTTCGGATGACGCATACTTAATTTTGTATGGCTGCTCTCGAGTAAGTATAAAATCATTTCTTAGTTTCATATGAATAGTTTGTGTTTTTTTTTAAATATTTTTGTTCTGTTGAAATTTCAGATCATTTACGTTTGAGACTTAAAGAATGGTGGGAAAGATGTTGAAATTAATACATTCGAGTTGTTTAAAGCTACCAAACCATATGATTTGATATACAAAGAATCAAAAGAGGGACATGTAAGAATAAAATGCATACTTGAGATGCAAACTATTTAAAAGGTTTTGAGCTATATTTATTTAGGAGCAATTAGATCATATACATTTCTTTAGCTTACAGATTGTGTGCATGTGTGTACATTTATATGTGGCATATTCGGTGCTACCTTTGGAGTATATTTTGATGTTTTAGTCAAGTCAACACACTACTAAATAAGAATAATAGTATTTGGGACAATAGCTTTTGGTTTTGACTTAGTGTTCCGCAAAAGCTAATAAAATTAATTTTTGGAATATTGTTTGACAAAAGGTACCAAAATTATTTTTTAAATGTTATTTATTTACTTATTTTATTATCAACTTTGACATTTATCTTCAACATCTACTAATTGACAGCTAACAACTATTCAACAGCTACCAGTCGATATCTACAACTAATACAGTGTAGCAGATTAATTTTTTCCCCACAAATAAATTACAAGCCGATATCTACACTGCAGGCTCATATTAGAAGTCCAGTGTCTACTGGAAGT
Organism: Orobanche coerulescens; assembly: GCA_033398695.1. NCBI lineage: Eukaryota > Viridiplantae > Streptophyta > Magnoliopsida > Lamiales > Orobanchaceae > Orobanche > Orobanche coerulescens. The sequence goes on from CM065814.1 coordinate 134,025,562, forward strand.
TGTGTATCTTATGATTCTTATCCATGTGTCACTTCAACCTTTATATGATTTTTTGAGGGGAACTAATCTCGTGTCTTTTTGCCTTCCACATTACGTTCTAGGTTTTCCATTGTTGTACCCTCTTTTTTTTTTTAGAGAGGGATTTAAATTTGGGAATTATAGAATTTATCACATGGTCTAGTTTGAATGGGAGAAGGTACCTAATGGAGTTTTGAGATGCTGAATGAGAATTTGCAGAGTAACTTGCTCCGACGAGGACATCCTAGAATGCTATCATTTTATTCTAGTTGTTTTGTTGCTGTACTTTTATTTATATCGGTTGGTGTCAGCTTGCTCTTTGTGGTTGAACGTAGGACGTGTTTTGCAACTTAAGTCGGAATGTGTTATTTTCAGTCCTTTGGATTAAATCATCTGTATTGAGCTGTCGTGGTGGTACTTGATGAGGAACTTCATTTGAGAAGCAGTGACAGGAATTTCGCTTAATTGTTTCCAGATAACAAAGCTTGTTATGTGCATATATCCTCGGCAATTTTGTGGTTCACTTTTTGTGTGAAAGGACAATTTTGCGTGAAAGGATGCTGCTTTGGTTAAGTTTGCTTGAAGAACGATAGTAATCAGGGCATTATAGTGTTGCGCAGGTGCTTTTATATGTATAATTCTACTTCTAAGTCGTGTTTTTTCCCTTTCTGATGGTCAGGTCTCTACCAGTTTCTCACTTTTGCTGGGCTGTATTTCCTTTATATCTTTTAGATCACCGTTCTTTCCATTTAGCAAGTCTAGGAGAAAATTTTGGACCTGCTAGAAATATGGTGCAAGACCGTTTGGGTGGTTATATCATGGACGAACTCCAGGTTTTAGTTGTGATAAGTATGTCTTGGAACCCCCATTTTCCCGAAGTGTTGGCAGGCGGACATTTTTCTATTCAGTATCTGTTGTGTTGCATTTTAACATTGTTTGTGTTCTCGGTTGGTCAGAATATACCTCTGGTTGGGTGCTGCATCTCTACTGGAGATATGTAATTGCTATGCTTTGCTGAGGGTATGTCTTTGCTTTGCCAACTGTTAGAAGTGGTCTTGTTGTCAATGAGCGGAGCTGTCTACGAGGGAGCGTTGCTTTTGCTTTATCTTGTATGGCTTCATCAGCTTGATTTGTGGAGGATGTAAATATTCTGTGTAACAAGATGTAAATATCTTGTATGTCTTTGCTTTGCCAACTGTTAGAAGTGGTCTAGTTGTCAATGAGCGGAGCTGTCTACGAGGGAGCGTTGCTTTTGCTTTATCTTGTATGGATTCATCAGCTTGATTTGTGGAGGATGTAAATATTCTGTGTAACAAGATGTAAATATCTTGTATGTCTTTGCTTTGCCAACTGTTAGAAGTGGTCTAGTTGTCAATGAGCGGAGCTGTCTACGAGGGAGCGTTGCTTTTGCTTTATCTTGTATGGCTTCATCAGCTTGATTTGTGGAGGATGTAAATGTTCTGTGTCACAAAATGTTTACCTCTGGGTAATTATAGATGCAGGAAACATGTGGTATTCAGAATACTTGATTTCTTTTTTCCAAAAGAAAATCTAGTTTTCTGTTTGATGAAGTCTCTCAGTGGGCTTAGATGGGGGCAGGGTGCTGGGGCTTTGCTGCTGGCCTTCTTCCATTTTATCAAGTATTGCTGGCATCTGGGAAGCTTGAATTCTGTATAAATTGCATCCGACTCCAGAGTCTCACTAAGAAATGCTTAATATCGTATTAGTTTCCACAATTACTTCTATGCTGTAATTTCTGTCTACTTTAGATTGTATTTCTTCAAATATGTCTTTGCAGATTTAGGCACCAGTTTGAGTCTGTGCATTGCTCGCTGTCAACCCCTGATTTTGAATGTTGGGGATAATAAGTCCTGCATGGTTGGTGGGGTGAAAGTGTTGCCGTATAAAGAGAAGGAAGACTTTAGGTGTCTTACGCATGTAAGAATTTTCTAATTTTACTTTGTTTATGATGTCCTTTAGTTGCTTTGAAGGCTAATGACTAATGACTTGATTAGACGTCCGCCTTGGGAAATTCGTAACTTTCACTTCATTTGAGGTCTTTTCACAAAATGGATTGTGCTTGTTGCTACTTTTCGAACAAAAAACCATAGATAAAAAGCTAAATATACGTAGTATAGAATACTTGGGACGTGAAAATTAAGTTTGAATCTAAATATATGTAGTATAGAATACTTGGGATATAGATAAAAAACTCTTTTGCAAGTTGTTTCATTCACATCTAGTTAAGGGAAAAGGGGAAATGAGACGAGAAGTGAAAGCCAGATAGCAGTATTACGAGGATTTAACTCTGAGAATAGCATACTTGTTAGAGGCGCGCCCGAGGCGCGAGGCGCTAGGGGCGCCAGCATCAGCGCCTCCTGGAAGGTGAGGCGGGCGCGGGGACGGAGGCGGGCGCCTTTCTGCCTAGCGTGCCTCTCTCCCATGTTGACTTTTAATAATATTATACTTTTTAGTAACCTTTAATAATATTATATATATATATATAAATATATGTCAGCTGTTGTATATTGAAAAAATTAGGGTTTACAATCCCCCTGCTCTCCCGTTCACAACTCACTCCAACTTTCCACTGCTGCCACCACCGCCACCGGCCGCCGCCGACTCCACCGCCACTGGCCGACGCCGACTCCACCGCCACTGGCCGACGCCGACTCCACCGCCACCGACACCGCCGGTCGACTCTGCCGCCGGATTCTGGTAAGTTTTGGCTATTTTTTTTTCATTTTTTTTTGTTTATGTATTGTACTAATATATGATATGATTTATCATATTTTCAGCTTTTTGTATCTAAGATTATATTTTCTATTTATTTTTCTATTTTTTATTATTATTTTTTAATTTCCCATTTGATTAATATGCGATATATTTTCTGTTTTTAAGTTTATTTTTCTGTTTATCTAAATAAATGCCGTTTATTTTTCTGTTTATTTTATGAAGTGGTAAATTTATTTTTTTGTGTATCTAAATGAAGCTGTTTATTTTTCTGTTTATTTTTCTGTTTATTTTATGAAGTGGTAAGTTTATTTTCTGTGTATAACTATCTAAATAAATGTTGTTTATTTTTTTGTTTATTTTATATTATCTGTTTTTCAGTTTTATGAAGTTTCGTCCAATTTCACTGTACTAATATAGTTTATTTTGCTGCTGCCAGATTATCGTATAATGGAGAGTGCTAGTGGTGCTAGTGGCACTGGACGAAACTTATCCCGTCAAGGTCCATCTAAAGACCCAGCTTGGAAGTACTTCACAAGGGTTAGAGCTGAAAACAAAAACGACTTAACCTGCAGCTTTTGTAAGCAAGTTTTCAAGGGTGGTATCTATAGAGCCAAACAGCATTTATCAGGAGGGCATAGAAATGCTGTGGGATGCAAAAAATGCCCACCACATGTCCGAGGAGAGATCCAAATCTACATGAAAAAGATTGAGAAGGTAGATTTATCAAGGGTTGCAATTCCAGACTTTGAGGATGTAAACCCTTTTAATTCTGGACCGGCTGAACAATCTGAAGAGCAGGAGTGTCGTTCATCTACGTTGTCAACTGCACATCAAATGAGAAAGCGAAAACAAGGTCCTATGGATCTTTTTGTAAGTAGGAGCGTCGATCCAAGCAAAGTTGGAAGAAAAGATAAGCAAACGGTGTTGGATGAAGCACGTATGAAGGAATTGAAGGATAAAGCTTATCAAAGCTTTACAAAATGGATGTATGACGCTGCAATTCCATTCAATGTCGTCAACCATCAGAGTTTGAAAGAAGCTTTCATGGATATTGGACGGTATGGAGTAGGTTTGGAACCACCTTCATATCATGAGGTGCGAGTTCCTTACCTAAGGAAGGCGGTTGAGAACGTTAATGAAGATTACGTGAAAATTTGTGAAGAGGAGTGGGCTAAGTATGGATGCAGTTTGATGGTTGATGGTTGGACGGATAGGAGACAGAACTTTGATCAACTTTTTGGTCAATTCTCCTAAGGGTTCTGTTTTCATAGATTGTATTGATGCTTCTGGTTACTCGAAGACGGGGGAGAAAATATTTGAGTTGATTGATAAATTTATAGAGCGAGTGGGAGAAAAGAATGTTGTCCAAGTTGTTACAGACAATGCAAGTAACATGGTGGTTGCTGGAAAGCTATTGGAAGCAAAGAGGACAAATTTGTATTGGACTCCATGTGCTGCTCATTGCATTGATCGTATTCTGGAAGACATAGGGAAATTGCCCGAAGTGAAGGTGACATTGAAGAAGGCAATGAGTGTGACTGCGTATGTTTATACCCGTCCAGGGGTGGTGAATATGTTGAGAGAATACACTTCAGAGAAGGAGCTTTGTAGGGCGGGTGTTACGAGATTTGCTACAGCCTTTCTCACATTAGAAAGGATGTTCAGCTTGAAGGAGAGTTTGAGGAGGATGTTCACTTCAGATGATTGGACACAAAGTAAGTGGAGTAAAGAATCTGATGGTAAGAAGACTAGTGCAATCATCTTATCAACAAGGTTTTGGAGCAATGTCCACTACATTTTGAAGATATTCTCTCCTCTAGTTTGTGTTTTGAGGTTGGTTGATGGTGAGAGAAAACCGGCTATGGGCTACATATATGAGGCTATGGATAGAGCAAAGGAAGCAATTGCAGCAATTTTTGATGGAGATGCAGGTAAGTTCAAAAGGGCCTTTGATATCATTGACAACAGATGGAATTGTCAACTCCATCGTCCTTTGCATGCTGCGGGCTATTATTTGAATCCAGAGTTCTTTTATGCGAACAAGGATTCAACTGAAGGAGAAGTGATGGATGGCTTCCTCAGTGTCTTGGAGAGAGTGGTGCCCGACTTTAATGATCAAGAAAAAATCACTCTCCAACTTGCTGCTTATCGGAATGCCACAGGTGGCTTCGGACGGGATGTTGCAATTAGGCAACGTAAAACCATGTCCCCAGCTTTATGGTGGGAAACCTATGGTTCACACACTCCGGAGTTGCAAAAGTTAGCTATTAAAGTGCTTAGCCTCACTTGTAGCTCTTCCGGTTGTGAACGCAATTGGAGCATATTTGAAAATGTAAGTATTAATTATTTTACTTAAATAATTATTGCTATTATTATTATTATTATCATGTCATTACTCGAATGTTTATTGTCAATATTTAGGTTCATGCCAAAAGAAGATCTAGATTGGATCAACGTAGGATGAGTGACTTGGTGTTTGTAAAATACAACCGTGCATTGAAGCGTTGGTATGATGGACGTGATTCGATTGATCCCATTGCTTTGGATTTCATCGATGAAAGTAATGAGTGGTTGATGGGTAAAATGGATGATGAAAATGGTGAAGATGACGAGTTGGTGTTTGAGGGTGAAGATTTGACGTGGGGAGATGTTGGTAAGGCTATGGGAGTTGAGGAGCCCATGTATTCTACTAGAGATAGAGGAAAGCAATGCTCAAGTTCTCGACCATCTACACAATTGAGTAAGGGGAAAAGGATAGTTTATGAGAGGAGAAAAGGGAAGGGAAAAGAAAAGAAGAAGACGTCATCATCTAGACTTAGAGATGAGCAAGATGAAGATGAATTTGAAGATAAGGAAAGTGATGAAGAAGAAGATGTGTTGCCCGAGTTTGATGATGAGGAGGAGGAAGAGGAGTGATAGTTTAATTGAGAGTTTAAGAAGTGTTGAACTTAAACATGTCTTTTGTGTATTGGTTTTTGTTGGTTATGTGTTGGTTCTTGTTGATTATGTGATTTATTATTGAAGTTGAAGTTAAACTTTATGTTATGGAATTCTTAGACTTAATTACATGAATTATGTTTTTTTTATTAATTTTTAATTAATTTTGCGCCTCTGTTCAAGAGGCGCGCGCCTCGGGCGCGCCTCTCGCCTCGGGTGCTACGACAACCTTTGCGCCTCTGTGCGCCTCTCGCCTCTAACAACTATGGAGAATAGCTTACACAGAAGAATTTATGTTTGCAAGTGCTTTTTACCTTCTGTGACTTTGAAATGAATTTGTGTTGCGTGTTGCGTGTTCAGCGATTTCTGTGCTAGAGGCGTCTAGGTTATTTGTGTAACTCCGCCTGTGCAGCAAGTTTTCTTTGCGCAGCCGGTCCCAAGCCCGGTAAAAGGAGGAGGGCCAAGATGATGAATTTGTCATTGTATATGAAGTGATCATTATGAGTATCGTCTTTGAGTTTTGAATTGTCAAAGCCATAGGAAATATGGGATCATTATGAGTATCGCTTTAAGTTTTGAAATTGTCAAAGCCGTAGGAAGTATGAGAAGGAGATAGAGATGTTAAACGGGCTCGGGCTCGGCGGGTTGGCCCGTTTAACCCGCCAAAAAACCGGGCCAAAAAATCGGGTTAGAGCCGATATTTCCTAGCCCGTTTAAATTCGGGCTTTTTTGGCCCGTACCGTTTAGCCCGAAGCCCGCTATATATATTGTTAATTCAATAATACTATTTTTATATAACATATATTAATATTATATATATATAACTGTTCCGGGAATTATTATTCCCGTGATGTGTCTTACCTAATACTGATTGTAGATACATATATGGAAGGTTCTAGATCCTTCTAGAGGTAGTAGGATCCTATTAGATGTCTTACCTTATCTAGGAATCCTATGTATGGAAGGACTCTCATTGTAATGCCTATATAAAGGCCCCTCTATCATTGTTATGAATGCAATTGATTGACTCTATTTACAGTCTTTTTACTTTCTCCTCAAATACGTTATCAGCACGTAGTATCTCAACTGAGTAGGAAAAATTCGTCCGAAATTCAGAAATTCCGAAAAAAAAAAATAAAAAAAAATCGGAAACCCTAATCCCGATCGCCGCCGCCGAAGCCAGAAAACCAGCTGTGGACCACCGCCAACCCGATCCCACTGTTCGGATCCCCTCCGCCGCCTGTATCGCGCCGTCACCCGTGAACAGAAGCTGGAACCCTATTTTTTTTTTTTTGACGTCATCTTCTCCAATCTTCCGCACCGCTGTCGCAATAAATCCGCCATCACCTTCCGACCCAGATCGCTACAGTCGCCGGCCACCCTCTTCATCAATCCCACCGCGCCGCCGCTCCAGGATAACCCTAATCCCCGTCGCTTGTAGCCCGCCCAACTGGCCGGACCCGCGATGCAAAACCATGAGAAGGAGTGACCAGGCCCGTTGCTGCTCAACCTGAAAAGTCCGATCACTTTATCGGCCAGGCCAGTCTTGACCAGGCCAAGTCTTTGACCCAGGCCAGTGCTTACCCGACCCAATTGCTGAGTTAATCCGGTTGCTGAATTGATCCGACCAGATCTGATCGAAGCACCGTCGGATCGTCCAGTGAAAGAAAAAAAAATCGAGAGACGAGAATTTCCGCGCGTAAATTTTCTGCACAGCGCAGTCGTACTAAAATCATGTTTCCCGATTTGTTAACCGTCGGATCGGTGTGAAATTTTGACAACAACTTCCCAACACAAATATCTGTATATTCAACGGTGAAGATCGGATTCTGAGTAATATCGACATCAATCTACCGCCGAATGTATGATTTTTACGAGGAAATTTGGAGATCCGACCTCAACCAATACCGAGCTGCTGCATCGCCGCGCTCGAGTCCTTTTTCGGCCGAATTATCAAGCCCAGTAGCCCTTTTCGGGCGTTTCTCAACTCTCTGTTTTCCTAATTAATAATTCATTTGTTCATTGATTTGTACACTTATGAATCTTACATGTTTATGTTTTATGTGTATATAGGAAAATACGTCGCTCATAATGATGTGCACGCTATGGAGAAAAAGCCATATTTATCCCGTTCAAGGATCAAAGTAAATATAGAACGGAGTACCCACGGAAATATGTTGCTCATATGGAGAGAATCTCCCGTTCAAGGATCAAAGCATATATGGAACCAAGTACCCGTAAGACTTTATTAAAGTTCCCGTTTTTCAATTCCTCTTTTTTGGGAAATTTTTTTATTTGGGGAATTGGGTATTTGGGTTCTTTATCTCCCACGTTACTTTGCGGTGGATGAGACAATGAGAGGTGGTATCACTCTCGGATGTCTAAGTAAACTGTGTGACGGTCCTGGGGGAGTCACGGATAATTGTTGAAAGTCGATATTTGTGGTGGTTGCATACACCACGTTTTGGGTGCGATTTGACGTCGCCGTTTTGTCGATTTTAAACCAACAATTGAAAAAAAAATGAACATTGTCGGTAACGGTAAAGTTATGACTCGTTCATGATTAGTCACGGATTTGTGACGTACAAATGGGACAAACATCGATTGCGACGGATATGTCGTGGTTAAAATCGATTTGTGACGGAATTGTCACGTTGAATTGAGCGACCACCATGTTGGTCTTGACCCAATCCCATACTTGGAAAACTCCATCTTTCATCCTATTAAAATAAAATATTGCATGTGGGTGTAGTCATGCACTGTCTCCTTGCAATAAGATATATGAAAGAATGTACGAGTAATTCTCATGAATTTTAACATGTAAAGCAATGGCATATTGCGTTAAGTACATGAATTCGTTGACCTCGATTATAGTTCGTATGACTATAGGTCCGAATACTTTTCCGAGTATTTGTAAAGGCATGTGCCTTATACATTTGACTATGTTTAGTCGATCTTATTGGATGGTCAAGACGAGTTGGTTATGGTATATTCATTATGTCTCATGGTTCAAAATGCTTAATTATGATGCATCGTGTTGCATCCATATAACATGGCTATTTTGACGTATACTTGCAAATTGAGAATTAAAATTCTTGGTTGATTTGATGCACTTTGGTGGATTTTGTCTACACTTTGATCATGACTAGGCGCATCCTCCTTGGTATTTGTTTATGCTTTGAAAGTTCAAACGGAATCAGTGGTTTTAAACAGGCTTAGCTGTACCGACATTCCTACTTTCTCTGCAAGTCTACCAAATTGGAGTTATCGAAAGGATCATTAGTCGAGATAAGAAATCAAACACCCTGCTGCGTTTAAACGCACATATGGCTGTCATTGCCATGTTTTTGCATCAACACTTATGCCATTGGATATGGTCTCAACCTTGTTTTCTCACTAAACTTGGGAAAAACTAAACAACCAATTAAAACATGCACTGTGATCTGAGTTTAAATATCCGTGTGGTGCACAATATATAGATAGAAAGATACGGAAGTCTAGTTTCCAGAACATCTGACCGTTCGTCCATAGCCTTCCTAACAAGGGAGTTATCGCTGTTTAAGTGAACAAAGGTCAAGCTGCGCGGAATTTTATTTCCAGCGATTGTGCTAACTTTTGTCCCAACCAACTTGGTTTCCATCTTGAATTTGCAAGTGGTCTTATGACACATATTTTTCAACCTCTTTCTGGCCGAATTTGCCATAGATGATGCAGTTTTTGGTATGCGTTGTACGCTAAACTATCATCTTTCAAATGTTGAAAAACAGTTTCCTTGGGGAAGCCCAAAATACGCACCCTTATAAGAAGGTCGAGCGTGTGCATGGTAGTGTTACACCATGCTTGTGTCGTAGTACAACACCATTATCGAGACTTTGAAAATCATCTTGCGTTTGAACAAAAATGAGGACACCTTTCTTTTAGTGAAAAACTTTCAAAAATATTCGACTTTTGGGTCTAAGCAACTGCATTTGAAAATATCTCAAAATATTTTTGGTCCTCAACTGGAAATTTTTTGAAATGTATTGCGGCATTAGAAAGCACCTTGAAAACACCGCAAGAAAATAATTGGTTTTAAAAGTACGTCTCGAATTTTAATTTTCTAAGATACTCAAGGTTTTCAAAAATAATTCAATGGGCTAGAATGCCCAAAAGTTTTAGGTAATTACACGGAACATTATAGCGCCGTGGGTCCCGCGCCGGAACCCACCAGGATAAATCCATTTACAAAAACGCCAAAAAGGCCGATGACGGTAATACTTCAAAAACTCACAAAAACCATTTAGAAAATACTAAATACCGTCATAAGAATTTCGCCAAAACGATCAAGGCCATAATGCCAAAAACTCGGTTAATGGAATTGATTTTCGAAATAAAACTCAGTCGGTAAAATACCGAAAGCCATTACAAAAGAACTCACGCAGCGGATAAAAGAAATAAAGTCAAACATGCACAATCCAGCAACACTACTCCTCATATGAACGAAATATGAGGGTCAAATAACCACATATCAAGAAATCAAAATCCATAAGAGGATTCCGTCACTGAACAAATAATCATAAAAATAGCTCGTGTCACACGAGGCACAACACAATGAAGGGAGACTTACATCCACAGGTCGCACGAAGATGATGATCGCCCACGATACTAATAACGACCAACAAACTCAGACGACGCGTCGCGACACGACTCAGTCAGATAAAATCTGACGAGACAAAAACTCAAACAAAAACTCAACAGACACCACTAAACCCGACAGCCTAGGTTTCCACAACCTAATCTCCGATACCATTTATGTAACACCCCCAATCCGCTCAGGGATATTACACGCCGTAGAACCTTTCCTCAAGGATCTACCAGGCTGATAACAACATAGAACATCTCAACAATGCCTTTAAGGCTAAAATGACTCAGTAGACCGATTTGGTCTTTCAATAAATACATACAACTCAAACTCATTACATGCCCACGCAGGGGTCGAATACAAACACTCCCGTACAACAGGAAAGAATACTGCAGCGGAAAATAAACTATAACTAAACTAATGACCTCATAGGGATCCTCGTGTGATTAGTATCGTTCATCTTTCATCATCCTTCGTGCCGACCCTGTGTTATGCTCCCAAACCTGAATGCAAAAACAGACATCCACCACCCGAATACTCGGGGGTTAGCAAAACTCCACTGTTTTGCTAGTGCAAGAACAAAGTGCAAATACGAGACATACAATTCACATTCCACGAATAACAATAACCAGGAATCCTTAAAAATCCAAACGTAACGAAAAGTACTTCCCGAGGCAAGAATTTGGGTAAACATTCCAAAATCGAAAGACCACAAGTTAAAGGGAAACAATTTATAAAACAGTTTAAAATGCCATCGAGAGTTTTAATATAAAACAATTTAGGATTACCGAATCCTTATCTTTCCAAAAATCAACAGGGTCACAGCCCAAAGTTTTTGTTTTCGCAAATAGAAAACCGACAACAGTTTACAAGGCCAAAACCCAAGTCACGTGTCCTCGACGGACATAAAATCAATACCAACTCGTGAAGTTTTTACTCGTGAATCCCGGACTCAACCCATTGGAATTCCCTTCCAGGCCCCATCGAACCTACCCAAGGTGAGTAAAATACGTTCACTAAATAAACACCAACCTGTGAAGTTTTTACTCGTGAATCCCGGACTCAACCCATTGGAATTCCCGCCGTGGCCCCGTCGAACCAACCCACGGTGAGTAAAATATGTTCACTAAATAACATATCACACCAAGCATCGCCTTGGGAACAGGGTAATACCATTGATCCCGCCCGAGGCCTCGAAGGAACCTCCCGAGCTGGCTAGCTAAACAAATCACAACACATGCATCGCCTTGGGAACAGGGTAATACCATTGATCCCGCCCGAGGCCTCGAAGGACCCTCCCGAGCTGGCTAGCTAAACAAATCACAACACATGCATCGCCTTGGGAACAGGGTAATACCATTGATCCCGCCCGAGGCCTCGAAGGACCCTCCCGAGCTGGCTAGCTAAACAAATCACACACATAGCACAATGCAACAATGATATCCAAACAATTCATTCAGAGGTATCAAACACTTAGCAAAACACCTCGTCAAACCACAACGCACCGAAATGAAATAATATACGTCCACACGCAATACCAAGTGCAACATCAACACCAAACATATCCATAGAAATCACATAGTCATTTACAAACTACACCATTCACAAAACACACGCGTTTTGAAAGTGAGCCTTTAACGAGGCTAGCCGAATCTTTTGAAAACTCATTTCAAACAAACAAACAAACACACATACCAAGACAATCACTAATCATCATATCAACAAAACAAGAAATGTATGGACAAGGTACTTGCCTCGAATAACCACAACGCGAAGAATCGACCGAAGTAGGTTGGCACGAACCGACCACGAACCCGCCGACTCCACCGAACGTTAACCCGCGACAATAAACTACGAACAACAATAACAACAATGAAAACGAGTTCCATAGCATGACCTAAAGTCGTTGAATTGAAGGGACAAACGACACAAATTCAAGAGTTTCCCCCAAAATGGCCAAGAACACAAAAATACGATCATAATGAGAATCAAGGTCAAAAACAACGGAAATCCCACCAAACTATCGAAGGAAAACTCATTGGGACATTTAATCGAACTCTCAATGTTCGATAACTCCCAAGAACACTCGAATCACTAATCGAGTTGAACAAACTCGAAATATGGCTATACAACCCATAGAACACGATTAATAACATCATACTACACCAATCGATGTATCAAAATCGGATTAGAATCGAAATCAAGAACAAATTCTCCAAAAAGTCAACTTGAAGGAAAATCAAGAAATATACCTTGATTCGACGAAACACACGGATTAGATGTTGATATAATCAACAAGAATCTTCCAAAACGCCTTGGAAGCGATTAGAATCGACCAAGAACCCTATTTCCCGTCGCACCCGTCCGATAGCCGCAAGAAAAGTGAATAAATGAACAAAAACGGGCTGCCAGGCCTTATATAGCCGGACACTGCCGGACACTTACGGCCGTAACCGGCAGTGCCTTGCGGCCGTAACTCGGCCCATACGGCCAGACGGCAGTTCTTACGGGCCAGAATCGCATTCGTCACAAAAATCGCCAAAGAATCGTCGGACACTTACGCCGTAATCGCACACATTACGGCCAGAATCGCCTTCGTCCAAGATGCCCAGCGCCCGTCACGGCCGTGCCGATCACGCCTTACGGCCGAATCGCACACATTACGGTCAGAATCGCACCTTACGGCCCGTAACTCGGCCAGCAGCCTCCGGCCGTGGCTCGGCCCTGGCCACTCCGACGGCCCGGACGAGCCCAAAACCCGAACCTGAGTAAAAATCGGAGATACGGTTACGAAGTACTCGCAAAGACGAATCCAAGAGCTAAGAGAACACATGATTCCGACCACCCGAAGTGTCGAAATTCGACAACGTAAGTAATTACCCCAAACTTTGGAAAATTACAAAAATGGCCCAAAACGCCCGAAAATCACCATACGTGATCGAAACACCAAACCAAAACTCGCAACATGAATAATAACATTAAATGAACTTACAAGAAACTCGAAACAACAGTTTTGGACGAGATTCGCAAGAATCGAACTCAAGTGCGGAAAAGCCGCTAAAAAGTACGGAACTCAACAAAACGACAACGAAACGAACTCGGATGACAAAAAGTGTAGAATTAATCATTCTCGTAATGACGATACGGTCATGAGTGAGTCGTCAAAACGGACTTTCGTCGAAAATTTTTTTTACCGGAAATCGAAATTACGGGTATTAGAGTATTCCTCAAGCAGGGCCGGTCCAATGGTTTCGAATGCCCTGGGCGGAGAGGCAATAATATGCCCCTAATACAATGAACTAAGAACATACAATTTTTTAACGAATTTGTAGCCTAGCCAAGTTAGAAGATCCGTCCCCATTACGCTTATTTAATGAAAAAAACTTAAAGTGGGTTATAAATCTTGGGTAAAAAAATTGGGTTATAATTATTGGGGAGAAAAAACGCACCTGGTAGTTCAAATCTAAAATCCATATTTGATTTTGAGTCCCAAACAATAGACAAATTTGTTTGTGTTTTTAAAGAATAAATGATCATTGCGTCAAACACTACACAGAACTTAAGTTATGACAAACAAAACCATCAAACTTTCAATAGTAATTTATTTCACATCAAACTTTTAATAGTAGTTTATTTCCCTCTTGTAGTCTATTTCCCTCTTGAGTTTTGTTTAATCCAAAAAACCATTAATTTTTGTGGGTGGAGAAAATAAAATAAATATTACTGAAGGTTGAAGTGGTAGTATACTCTATAATTTTTTTTTAAAATTAAAAATTAAAAACTAGTATTGGGTATATGTGTTATGGGCTTTGATGCCCTGCTGGGCTTTGCTGCCCTGGGCCACCGCCCACTTCGCCCAGCACTAGGGCCGGGCATGTCCTCAAGATCAAGATTATGTCGACCTTTATTAATATAATTATGTAATAGTTTTGTAATTTTTATTATATTTTTATCAATAAAAAATGTATTATTTGTTTACTTTACACATGTTTATTTTTTATTTGTATATTTATATACACTTTAGTGGTGTATGAACCATGGAGCCATATATATATATTAGTATATTGATACCAATTTTTATGTGGGGATTGTGAATCTGAAAGGTTATTGGGTTTGTTTGTAATTATGGCAACTACTTCTGCAAATTCTTCTTAAGCCTGAGAAGTTTTTGGGTCGTAAACGGTGGGTTAACTTAACAGGATCTTGTAATTTGAGGTTCAGAGACATGAGAAAGAGAATTTCTTTTCTTTTTTGTAAATCGTATTAAACGGAAATAAGTTAGAGGAAGCCTGATGAAAATGCAGTTGGTGAATTATGTAAGAAGACTAAATTGCTGTTTAATGAATTGTGCAAATCTGCTACGGTCTCTGAAGGTGTTGGCGGCTACTTGGTTTGGTGTTGTGCGGTTAGGTGGTTCTAAAATTAGGATGAGAGATGATTCAATCTTGAAGATGAATCGTGTGATCATGGTCGTAGTAGTAGTAGCGGTAATCGTGAGGCTTGAGATGGTAGTAATGTTTGATGTATTTGTGATATTTAGTTTTGATGTGTAAACTGGAAATTTGAATGTACTACTGTTTGATATGGTAAATGTAATGCTCTTTGTTGTTCTAAAGTCAGTATTGTAGTTCATCGAGTTATTCAAGCATGCGGTTTGATGCATAAATTGGAAATTATTATGTTTGGCATGGTTGCTGTGATGTTCTTGTTTTTACTTAAATTAGCCTTTGTTTCGAGATTTTTATACTTCTAATACCCAATTTTAGGGGCTTTCCTACCGTCAGGTCAGGAAAACTTGGCTTAACGTTAGGTTGGTACTAAGATTACTTATTTGTTTGTATTTATTGATTCTAATTCGTATATTCTTCTTATTAGATATGAATTGTGCGAGTAAGTAATACCAAATCACAATTATATTAGTATAATTAAGATGGACTTTTTACGGTCAAATTAGGAAGTCTTGATTTGATATTAGGCCGATATCTGTTCAAAATTTAATTTAAAATCGCACCATTCAACTCTAAAAACATGAATATATGAAGAAACCGAATAAATAATTATGAACAAGTAAGTAATTTTAGTATCGGTCTAATGTAATGCCAAATTTGCCTAGTCTGACGGTTGAAAAGTCCCAATTTTAATTGCTGAACAAATTTAAGTTTGTGTAATTATAGAATCTAAACCTTAAACAAATCAAAAACCATCAAAACAAAAAAAAAAATTATCTCAAACTAGAATACAAACCATATCTACATAATCTTAAACCCCAAACATGCGATGAACAAAGGAAAGGAAATAAAGCCACTTACCATAAGTCCAATCTCGCACCCTTCTTTCACATGAACACCATTGCACCCCATAAATCAGCGTCGATGTTGGTGAATCTTAGGAAGGACATTCGATTTAATAATATGGCGAGGATGAATTTTGGAAAATTTTGCAAGCTATAGATTAGGGTTTTCCGTAAGTTGTTACGAAGTGCTAATGTAAATTCCATTTTTGTTGACAAAAGTATTTTAATTATTGACTATCTTACGTGGACACAATAAATCAGTCATGTAAGTTTTTTTGTGCACATCGAATAGTCTGACAGGGACAATTTTCGGCCAATTAATAATATGTAGACATTATATTCTGCAGGTCCCGTATCCTGAATTCTCGTCCTGAATTAGCTCGTCTCGTTCGGGATTATTTCTAAATTTGGGATATCGTTCACCATTCGTCCCGTCTTGCCACATCCCATTTTTTATATCTAGGATCAAATATTTAATTAACTATCATATATAGTAGCAGTTAATCATAATATAATAATATATATAAATCTTGGTGTAGTATTATAAGATATAATAGTACTATCATTATTAATAATCTAATTAACATATGTAACTTCACCCCACTTTGTATATAGATGATTAATATAAAAAATAAATTATCATATATAATAATTAATAATAGTATACTATTAGAATTAAATCTTAATGATAGCAGTGTAATAATATATAATAGTATTATAATTATTTAATAATACTATTAAAATAGTCTTTTCCCATCTCAAACCCGTCCCGATCAATTTCGAGATGTGATGAGACCGGATCAATCTTTAAAAATATTAATTCTATCCCGTCTCGTTTCTTACTAAATAGACGGAACTGGGAGAGGATGAACTTCCTTATGTCCCATTCTATTTCGCATA
The DNA here is from genome assembly GCA_033398695.1 of Orobanche coerulescens. Classification (NCBI taxonomy): domain Eukaryota; kingdom Viridiplantae; phylum Streptophyta; class Magnoliopsida; order Lamiales; family Orobanchaceae; genus Orobanche; species Orobanche coerulescens. The sequence continues at coordinate 134,042,067 of CM065814.1, forward strand.
CATCCCTAATTAAGAATTTTTGGGCAAAAATTGACTTTAAAGATTTTTTTTTACATATTTGGGATTAATTGAATTGAATAATTATGAAATTAAAATCATAAAAATAAATAATTACAGTTTAGGGATGAGGCGGTGCCTTCGGAAAAAAGCTTTTATATATATATATATATATATATATATATATATATATATATATATACACACACACACATACATAATGAGGGTAAAATCGAGGCAAAAAATAAAAACCGATAGTTTTGAGTTGAATGCTACTTTCGACCATTTTAGTTTAATAAAAGTTTGAGCGAATGCTATATTCCCATTTTAGGTTAGCCTAAATTAAGATTATGCTATAAATTAAATTAGAACCATCTAAATAAATTTATTTAAATCAAATGGATTTATTTGATCAATTTAGATTTAGATTAAGATTACTATTTTTTTTAGGGGAAATGACTTGTGCCATCACAAATGTTTGATTTATTTTTCACTTCGATCACTCATACTCACTTTCGAATCAAATCGATCACTCAAGTACATAAATCAACTCACTCGACTACTGTCGTTCAAAATTACTGTGAAATCAAACCAACTGTTGCTTACGAGAGCAAATCAGTCTATTCACTCCTTAACTTTTCTTAATGACCCCAAAACACTTCTTCTCTCAAACTTCAAAATCTGAGCTTTGCCTTTCTTCCTCATCTCGTTCATGGACAAATTTGAGAAGACACTATTCTGCAAATATTGTGGAAATAGATGCATCAAATTAGTATCGCGAAGCGCTGACAATCTTGGTCGATCTTCTTCTCATGTCCAACAAGTCGGGTAAGATTTGAGAAGACTTTGAACTTGCTCTTTTCATATATCCCTCCACTCTACTCATAAATTCTTGTAAGCAGTTCAATGGCGGCCACGGTTGGATGGAATGGGTTGACATTGAAACGTCTAGAGGGGAGAGGAAACATTGTGACCATGAATCTTTAACTCGTTTGGTCCAGACTACAACTGAGAAATTGAAGCTATGTGAGGCAAAAGTGCGACGTTTGGAAGCTAGGTTATTCAAGGAAGAAGACTTGTCAAAGAATTTTGAGGAACAAGTAATTAAGAACAATCTGCAGGCTAGGTGTTCGAAGAAATACCTGAAGGAGTTGTAGTTTTAGTTGTACTACTCTTTGCAGTGTATTTTGTGATGGTTTGATATAGTTGAATTTCCAATAACAATTTGAGAGGAAATGGTTTGAATTCTCAGTTTAATGTAGTTCATTTTGCAATTACATTTGGAGTGTTTGGTCCTGTTGAAGTTGTATTTATATTGACATTTACGATGTTGGTATGGATCTAAATACAATACAGAGAAGTAAGAAGATCTTCTAGAAGTTAAATGGGATGGTTGATTGACATTGACTTTCCACAATCCCATTGTTTCATAGTTTGACAAAAGATATGCTCCATAACAATTGGCACAAAATAAAGTACTACAACAAAGTACTAGCTCCATGTTTAAGTAGCACAACAAAAACTAATTGTGTCCTAAGTAGCACAACAAAATACTAAGTTCATGTGTTAACTACTTAATCCTAATTCTTCATGATGCCATTTTGGCCAATGTTTCTGCCTTCTTGCTTTGAGGCTTCTTGGACCTTTTAGGAGGAGCTCAAGGCTCCGACCGACTTTGACTTTCACTTGTAGCTTTGGTACCTTGTGATGATTGAGGTTGTTTTTCCTCCTCTCCATTTGCCACTGCCACGACCCTGTGCCTCTTTTAGAACTTTCCCCCTATGATCAATAGAAAGCATCAACAATGAGAGTAAAAACTAAGCAAGATTGAAATAAAAATGATGTTTTACCTGCTATTTTCTTCCTTCATGGTTTGGATTCTGAGGGTAGCTCCTCCTATTGTGGTTTGGCATCCCACAAATGCGACAAGTCTGAGACCCCTGCTTGGTGACAACATATTTCCATGCTCTCTTTTTTAACCTCGTCCATGGCTCTACTTCTGCTTTTCTTGGGCCCAACTTCACACACTCAGGAGAATCAAGCTGCATACTATTGGTCTCCACCCAAAATGACATACCAATTGTGGGGAATAACACATTTTCATAAGTTTGTGTGAAATGAGTCAACCAGTCAATTGTCATATTATACAGGTGCATTCTTTGTTGGCAACATTAACAGTAAATTGATGCCCGTATGCTTCTACCTCAAAATAGTCCCCCCATTCCAATTAATCCTTAAACCCCCGCTATCAGCAATTCTAGCATCAATGATTTTCTTAATACCGGGACAAATTTGCCCTCGCTTTCTCTCTATAGCTAACCTCTTGTCCCTAATTCTCTCCATACACTTTTTCCTAATGGTTTCAAGCATAGTTATTATAAGTTTATCCCTAGCTGTTAGGATGAAGGAGTTAAAAATTTCACTCATATTGTTATACAACATATCAGATTTAAAAATGATGTCTTACACCATCTTTTCTCTAGACCACCATGTTCTACCAGCCATTTGTGTGCCTTCTCATCCACAAGCCTCAATTTTTCCATTGACTTTTTAAACCACTGTTCATTAGAGGACCTTGCACATTCCCACAGCCTATCTCTCAACCCATTCCCTTTGTTAGCAACTTTGAAGTTCCTATACAGGTGTTGGACACAAGTTCTATGCTCATAGTCTGGAACTTTTGTTCTTAATGCATTTTTTAAGCCTAAAACGAGAAAGCAAGCAAAAGTTAAAAGTAAGATTTCAAAAACCAAATGAATGTAATATATATGTCATAATTACTTTTTGTTTGTATCATATGAAGACCACACCATATCCAGGATAAATTCCTAAATCTTTCTTCAACAAATTCATGAACCATCTCGAGGAATGTCCATTCCAATATTCAACAACTGCCCAAGCTATGGGCCTATTGAAAATAAAACGCACCGGAAGCGAAGTTGGGAAAAAATTGATAAAAGCGTTTTACGCATAGGCATGATAATTAATTAACTACTAAGATTAATAAGTAATTCAAATATTATTTATCATTTATTAAAAAAATATGTTGGTAAATCCAATATCCTAATCTAGATCAAATATCGTAGGATATTTACCTTTTGAAGCGTAGTGGTCGATTTCTTAATATCTTCCTCAAAATCTTCTAGAGTATGATCCCGCTTTAATCCAGAAGTTGTGTGGGCAACGAGTTACCGAACCTTGCTTGGACTTCAATGAGATCGGCCGAATATACTCACTCTCACAACTCCCGATTTTCTTTTCTTCATGTAATTCCGATTTGTAGCAAGAATTAAAGTGTTATCTCAATAGTGGAATTAAAGACACACGTCAAGATCCACAATTAAACACTAAGAAGAAAAATCGAAATCCCTTGTGTAGGAAGAAGTAGTCACGGCCGAACCCCCTTGATGTCTTATTTATAAGCTTTTGGATTAATCTAGGGATCTTAAGTAGAGTTAGGATTAGGACTCCTAGTGCAACCCAACCTTCCATATTAAGCCCTTCCTAATATGTTTGAGTTCACTAATATCAATTCAATCCACTAAAGAATTAATATTGCACTTCCAACTCAAATTCCAATTTACAAAATCGGGCTACTTATTTAATTATATTATTTTCCGTGTTTAAGATATCAAATGTCTATTAATTAATTTAAGCTACTGACAGCTTTAATTAATTAATATCTTATCCAAGAGTAGTACCACTCGAACCTTATTATTATGTCAGAATTAAATTCACATGCAGGATTTAATATAATAATCATTATCAAGCTCCTCAAGGGGACATCATCAACTCACACGAGTCGGGACACAATTTCTAGTAATAATAATTATCGTATAAATAATATTATTGCCCAATATACGAAGCATATTGAGTCAATCACCTTGACTCTCACCCATGGTAAATCAAAGCAATAATTATTATAAATGCACAATCAAATATTATATACTTAACATTAAGAAATAATAATTATCGGAGATTTACGTTCTTCTTACGGTCAGAGGACACTATCTCACTTCGATCCAGTTCAACATATGCAAATACGCTAATGCATGCTAATAGTCAAGACCAACTAATCTAAAGCATACATTACAACCTTTCACATAATTTGTCTAATAATTATATAGGTCGTGAACTATTTTTATTATTTTATAAGGCACCGATAATGTGATCTTCCGTGTGACACCAACACACCGTATTATCTATAATATAAAATAATTATACATTTCATTTGCATAACCATAACGTGAATAAATACGCAAAACATGTGATTAAATGTAATTAATATTCTCATAGGTAGTTACATGGAAATAAGATAATACAAGCATAAAGTATGCTTTGCAGTATACCACCCTAACAATCTCCCATTTATACTCAAAACATGCTTTTAAGTATACTACTTTATTACAGAGTCTCTCATATTTCCCACTTATACTCAAAGTAATGCTGCCATACACCTTAATCTCATTCCTTCCACATGCCTTTAAAAAACTTTTGTGGGTAGGCCTTTCGTGAAAAGATCAGCAAGATTATATTGCGCTGCAACTTTGGCTACAACTACGTCTCCTTCCTTTACAAAATGTCGTATGATATGGTACTTACATTTGATAAGTTTACTTGTCTTATGGGCTCGTGGTTCCCTCGAATTTGCGACTGCACCGGAATTATCACAATAAAGTGTAATACCCTTTGGCAAATCGGGAATCACATCCAAGTCCTGCAGGAAGTACTTGAACCATACCGTATCTTTAGCTGTCTGAGAGGCTGCCACGTACTCGTCTTCCATGGTAGAGTCCGAGATGCATTTCTACTTCATACTCCTTCAGCTAATGGCTCCACCTCCCATACTAAACACATAACCTGAAGTAGACTTGGACTTTCTTTTTCTGATGAAAAATCTGAGTCAGTATAACCCACTGGACATAGGTCATCTGATTGATATACTAGTATATACTCCCTAGTCCTTCTCAGGTACTTGAGTATGTGCTTGACAGCAATCCAGTGTTCTGGTCCTGGGTTCGACTGATATCTAGCAGCCATGCCTACGGCATGGCATATATCTGGTCTAGTGCAAAGCATAGCATACATGAGGCTTCCCACAGCTGACACTTAAGGGACCAGCTTCATGTCATCTATCTTCTTTTGTGTCTTAGGACACATACCCCTAGATAGTTGAATTCTATGTATGTAAGGTAGAAACATTTCTTGGAATTCTCCATGCTAAACTGCTTTAGCATTGTATCAATATAGGATGCCTGAGATAAGCACAACATCATTTTCTTCCGATCATGAAAGATCCTGATCTCAATGATATGCCCTGCTTCTCCCAAATCCTTCATATCGAACTGCTCAGATAGCCATACCTGTAAGTTCGATAACTCTTTCACGTTTTTTCCAATCAGAAGGATATAATCTACGTACAGTACAAGAAATACCAACACATTTTCATCGCATTTCTTATACACGCAACTCTTACTCGGGCATTGGATGAATCCATATGGCTGGACAACTTCGTCAAATAGAGTGTTCCAAGATCTAGATGCTTGCTTAAGTCCATAAAATGATCTCTTATGCTTGCACACTAAGTGCTCTTCTCCTTCGGTAATGAATCCCTCTGGTTGATGCATGTGGATTTCCTTGTCTAGACTTCCATTCAAGAAAGCAGTCTTGACATCTATTTATGAAATCTCCAGATCTAAATGCGCAGCTATAGCTAAAAGAATCCGAATTGACTTAAGTATGGCTACCGACGAAAAGATTTCATCGTAATCGATACCCTCTTTCTGGGTGTAACCTTTCGCCACAAGCCTCTATTTGAAGGTTTCAACCTTCCCATCACCTTATTTATTTCACTTGTAGACCCACTTACTCCCAATGGCTTGTACACCATAAGGTAGTTCTACTAGCTCCCACACTTGATTGGAATCCATAGATCCCATTTCCGATCACATTGCTACTTTCCAGGAGTCATCATCTTTATCTTGGATTGCCTCCTTGTAGGTCCAGAGATCTGATTCATCTTCACATGCATATGAATCGATCTGGTTGACGAATAACCCTTCCACTACGATGAGGCAAATCCTGAGTTGGTGTAAAAGTCTCAAAATCGATACGTGGTGCAGTGTTAGTTGGCGCTTGTACGATTGGTACAAACAAAGTCTATGTTAGGAATATGCCATCGAATGCCACTTAGAGGATGAGAGAGTGAGAGCATTTGTATTGTAATTATGAATATTATATTTAATAAGCTAATTATTATTTCTATATTATTGTATATCACTGGCATTGTGATTTGGTATATATAATAATAGTCCTTGCATTTGAGAGCAAACATTCTACTCCTTATGGAGATAAGGAGATAGGCACTCGAAGTGTTTAGAGCTCGAGTACTTAACTGGTTCGCAAGTCGATAATACTAAACTGGGCAGTAAGTTTAGACAAGACTTGTAGTATAACGTGTACTTTGACATGTAGAGTGCCTGTCTTCACTAAGGGTTAGTGGGAGCACACGTTATAGGTATGCTAGTGGGATCAGAATACTCGAACATGACTCACCTCGATTCAGTCGCATGGATATCACTCTGGGATTGTCAATGACTGAATCAAAAGATTGTGATAGGTATACGTGGACCTTTGACTTGAGGTTTCAGTAGGAGATGTGTTTGTGACATTAAGTTAGTCATTAGAGTAATTCGATCCAATAGCCGTTTGGTGGGGTCAACCTCGAAATGCAACTTAGTGGGCAAATAGCAGTCTCTACTGAACACCAAGATATGATTCTTTCTCCTGTTAGTGAGCAGGTAAATGTCCTATGCGGTTAATAGCAATGGAGATCATAAGTCATTGGCCAAAGCAGTTTGAGCTAGTTGTATTTGATACACAGAGCTTGGTGATCTCGGTTTGCATTAACAGAAAACATAGAGTCAAGTTACAGTAGGGTTTGAATTTACCGTGGCCCATACTTGACCGGGACATATGATTGAAGAGTTTATATGTATACGGTATTCACGAAATGGATGATATTTAGAATCTCATCATTTTGATCTCACTTTGTATTATATATTAGATAGTTTATCACACCATTTTCAAGAGTTGAAACACACACACACCAAAATTCTGAAGTCCAGTCGTGAGGAATTCTTGGGGAGGAGAAAATTTTATTTTGCATTTTCTTGTTCATCTTTGAGAGAAAGAAAAGGAAGAAGAGAATAGAAGAAAAATATTGTATCACTTCCTAGCCATATTCTTTGAAAACGAATTGGTATATTATTTTTCCATCAATATCCGTCGCGTGATAACGTAGAGACACTCGGCACTTTCGGTGTTTTGATCATTCATCAAGGAAGAACGAATTGGATTCATGTTCGTGTTGGTGACCGGAAAAAGCTTGGCTCGGATTTTTCTTCAAGAAGATATTATCAAAAGTCTACGAGTGTATGACTTCTAAATTTTATCTTCGTCGGTTTTATATTTGTTTATACGATGCTTGAACGATCTGTTTTGGGGTTTGGTTTTATTCGGTTAGACCGGTTTTATTTTCCACTACGTATCTCGTTTTTATCACCGAATCCCAACAGTGGTCTCGGAGCGAGGCCTTGCAATTTTACATACAATATTTAGCATTTGGAATGCTTGTTTGAATGTTCTTATGATTTAGAATCATAATCGTTTTAATAGTTGATTTTTAATTGTTCGTCTAAAAATTATTTTTTTCATGATTTTATGTTACAATGTAAATCTATTTTTCTTTTGAAAAACTGATTTAAATGTGTAATATAAAAATTAGAAAAATATCATTTTTAGACTCGGGACAAAAAACGAGCTGAAAATGAGAACGGACCCGGCAGCCTTGAGCCGGCTCTGCGCCGTCCCGCGGTCTCAGGCCGATCGCGATCCGCCGCTCGGCACTGGCCGCCGCCAGTGCAGCTGGATCGCGATCTCGGCCATGCGTTCGGCCTCGCCGACGGCTCCGGGCAAGCAGTGTCTTGGCGCTTCCTTGGCCGAGCCGTGTGTTTTTCTACTCCGTTTTTATATTTCATTCGGTAATTAATTCCCCACAAATTAAATTGGATTTAATTTTACTAAAATATAATTATGGTAATTTTATTTTTAAGGAAATTAATTTAATGAAATATTTATTTTGTCCGGAACAAATTAAAAGTAATAGTTACGTGAATTAATTGGATTGATTCTAATTTTTGGATTAATTTTTGTTGATTAGATCAATATTTAGATTAATCATTTTTCCCATTTATTTAATGTAATTGTTGCATTAATTTTGAATGGGGATGTAGTTCATGGACCTAGTTTTGAATCGTTTTTTTATTCGATTGCGTTGTAAAGGCCGTTTTGAGCCTATTTATTTTACTAGAAAATTTGTATAGGATGCAATTTTTCAAATGTAAAATTTATATGTAATGACGAAGACCGGAGGAAGATCCGCTCGAGAAGACGAAGATTCAAGACCGAAGACGTGTAATTAGATGTTTTTGTTCTAGGAACCGTCCATGAACTGCATGTTGTTAGTTTTAGATTGTGTATGTTTTCATATTAAATGACAAACAAATAAATCGACAAACTACGCTTATAAATGGATTAAATGTGCAAAGTGTAACATATAATCGCGTTAATACTCCCACTTACAAACACTAATTATAAAGGTTACGAGGTTTTCTACCCTCCGTCAAACTCATGGAAAATTAAAATCTAAACTGAAATATTATTCTTCCGGGTATATCGGGGTAATATTTTTGGGGAAGGTTGATAAATTCCTAGAGTGCATTAGATACCTTTGGTTGTGACAAATCAAACCCCTAGAAACTGTATGGGTTGCCGGGTAAGATTCAATTGTCACGCTAATAGGAGTTGATGGTTTAAACTTAGATAGTTCGGCGAGCCATAGAAACCGAACGGGTTGAGGGCAAGTGAACTAGGGGTAAAAGAAGATCGAATCATCCATTATATTGGTTGGTGTTAGACACCACTTTATAAGGAATGATAGACTAGAAACCGTATGGGTTGTCCTCTATTAAACTTTGTAAAGAACTCGATCACCACTAAAAAGTCAACTGTGACTTCCAGATTTCACATAGGAGTGTGCAAATGCCGATAAAATAGTGGGAGCCGAGTTATGAATAAAGAAAGTCCTTAAATTCTTTACTCGGATCATAATTTAACAATCACTAACAAATCTTAAATTATTCTCTGCGGTTAACAAATTCTCTCAAAATGACAATGAACCCATTCGCTATACTGCTTGAAAAGAACGTACTGACTGGTCCGAACTATGTGGACTGGCTTCAGAACTTGAGGATTGTCCTCACTATGGAAATGCTGGGATACGTCTTGGAGGCGTACATTCCAGCGGCTCCTGCAAGAACCTGAGCCAATCAGGAAGATGTCGATGCCCATGAGAAATGGGTAAAAGAAGACGTAAGAGTGAGCTGGTACATGCTAGGATCAATGACTAATGAGCTTCAACGTGCCCATGAAAAGATGACGTCTTCTAGAGCCATCTTAGCGCATCTAGCTGGGCTCTATGGAGAGCATAGTCGCACTGCTAGATATGAGATATCAAAGCAATTATTCGGCGCCAGGATGAAGGAAGGAGAGAGGGTTGGGGACCATGCCCTCAAGATGATCTCGATGATTGAGAGATTGGCAGCTCTTGATTTTCAGATGCATGCATCTCTCCAAACTGACCTTATCCTGCAGTCACTTCCTGACTCCTTTTCTCAATTTGTCATTAACTTCAATTGCAATGAGATTGCATGTAACTTAGCTGGGCTAATGAACAAGCTGACGACTGCCCAGTCTCAGATGAAGAAAAAGGGAAAGGAAGCTGCACTTGTGATTTTTTCTGGGACTTGGAAGTCTAAGAATAAGAAGAAAAAGAACAAAAAGCAGTTAGATCCAGTAGCTAAGATCGATAAAGGAAAGGGCAAAGCCCCAATGGTTCAAAAGAGCAAGGGGGCCAAGAAAACGGATGTGTGCCTTAACTGCGGTGATCTAGGCCACTGGAAGAGGTACTGTCCAAATCTTGACCGTAATGCGCCTTCAGGTACGGAACTACTGGTTTTAGAAATATATTGTTCTGTAACTGTATATTCTACTTCTTGGATACTTGATTCCAGTGCGAGTTCTCATATTTGTACAATGAATCAGGATCTGGAACGAAGTAGGAAGCTGGATTCAGGAGAGGTGATGGTCACCGTCGGAAGTGGGCATAGTGTCGAGGCTTCTGATATTGGATCCATTATGTTGGATTTAGAATCTGGTTTTATTCTTACTTTAGATGATGTACTTGTTTTGCCCAAGTGCATAAGAATATTGTATCAATTCCGGTCATGGACCGAAAGGAATTTCACTTCTTTATTAGAGATGGGTCCTGTCGTACTTATTTCACAAATAAATTGGTTGGTACTGCTACATTGTTAAATGGTTTATACCATTTGAATCTAAAGAATAAAACAACCATGAACACTATAACTAGGAAGCGTGGTAGGGATGAAACAAACCAAGCACTTAAGTGGCATCTTAGACTTGGTCATATTGGTCAGACCAAGGTTCATAAAATGGAGAAAGATGGGCTTACGGGTCCATTGGGATCAGATCCCTGATGAGTCGATTTTTGATCGTCTCATTCTGTTCTATCGAGTCGTACTTTCGTTTGTTTTTGAGTGTTTTTGCTCTTTTTACGCGTGGTATGTTATGTTTTTGTTTTGTAGGTATCCGGACGAAGATTGTGGTGAAATATGCGCTTTTATGGCTAATATTGGAGTTTATGACGATCAAGAGCTAAAACGGGGCCTAAAAAGATAAAAGATTGAAGCAGTATCGGTCGAATCTTCTAAATTCCAGAATCACCACTCCAAATTGAGATGTGTTCTCATTTGATATAAATTCCTCGTGAAATTAGCTTCGAAACGGTATATCATATGCTTAAATCCGAGGTGTATTGATACAAGAACGAAGGATCAAGCCGAAGAAGACCAAAAACCGGAACAGAAGAAGGCAACTCCACCAGGCAACTCGGCCGTGTCATAAGACATGGCCGGGTCTCATTCCAGCGCGAATTGCATTTTGCAGAAGAGTACAACACGGCCGTGTCATGGGACACGGCCGAGTCACGATCCAGCCGGTTTTGTATTTCCTGTGCAGTACAACACGTCCGTGTCATGGGACACGGCCGAGTCCGTGGACAGAACACTTTTCCTTCTTTTTAGGTTAGTACGACACTGTCGTGTCCCAGGACACGGGCCGTGTCACTTTTCGGTGCAAGTCATTTTCCTTGACATTTTTGCACAACTTTGAGCCCTTTTCTTGATCTTTTGGATATAAAATAAGGTGTGGAGACCCTAGGGAGATATTCTTATCTTGTGGGAGATATTTTGGGGTGGAAAAACACAAGATTGATGGAGAAAACACCAAAAAGTGAGAAAAAAGTGAGATTGTTTCATCATCTTCCTTGTATGTTCTTGGAGTGAAAAATACATTTGTGAGATATAATAATTGCTTGTATCATTTTGTTGTGAGTTCTGGAAAGAAGATCATCAAACCTTCATCGGGAGTTCGATTTCGGCATTTACAAGGGAAGTTTCTACCATGTTTTGTTTTACAATTTCTATTATTGTTGTTGAAATAATCATGTGTAGCTAATCTTTTCATATGGGTTTTTAGATATAGCCACACACATGTAATCGATTATTAGTTCCTTTTGATTTTTCGGGTAAAGTTTGGGATTGTTCCTCTTGTTCGTTCTTCACATCAAACCTATTTCATAGTTGTTATTATTATTCAAAACGAGGGTTTTTATCGGTCTTCGCCATCAAACGGTCCGGTAGAAGTGATTGTAAATGTTCTCGAGCTTTTTCGCGCGATCTTTTAACGATTTACCTCATCAAAAGTAGTCGGTTAATTGATTGTTAGTTAGGGATTCATCCCCATCAAAGGAGGTTACCTTATTTTCGTTGAGAACAATCATGATTTTTAGAATTACCGCCATCAAACGGATTTCTTTTAATTGTGAACAATCGATAATTCCAAACTTTATTTATTTGAGTATCGGAACTAATAATTGATTACGTGTATGTCGGTGACTCTAAATCCCCATATCAATCTCATTATTGTTATCTCTCATTTATCCGACGATCAAATTGGTGTTGTTATCACTTAGTTTATTTTAATTTTATGCGTTAGTATTGTAATCCAATCGAATCAATGATGTATTTTAATTTATTATACTTTTGTTCATTCAACTATTTGCCGAACAATATCGAACTTTAAACCGTTTCCAATTCCTCGAGAGATCGACCTCGGAGTTACTTGCCGCTTCCTACAAAAGCGATTCGTACACTTGTGAGTATTTAATTTGTCCATCAAGTTTTTGGCGCCGTTGCCGGGGAATTGGCGTTTAATTTTTGATCTTGTTTTAATAATAGTTGAATTGTTTTTCTTGATCATTTCTCCGTTTTCATTATTTTCGATAAAAGTCTAAAAATTCGCTCTAAATTCTTTTGTTTATGCTTGGTAGGAGATCGTTGGGTAACCCGATTCTTCCGCCCATAGACGAAGTTCAAAGGATTAGAGCACCAAAAATAATGGCCACAACATCAATGGCAAACGACGAGGTGAATCCAGATCTCGAAGAGCGACTTTTGCTCCAAGAAGATAACCCTCGTCAACCGAGGGTTGAGAATGTTGCACAAAATATAGATGAGGAAGAAATTCGTCAACCAAGGTTTCCAAGATATGAGAATGTTGGGCGCAATCAAGGGATACCCGAAGCTCAACAAGGGAGATACTTCTATCCGAGACAACCACCCGATGAAATGCAATATGGAGCGAATTATTATCCCAGACCTCAATATGGGATGGAAGCAAACTATAACATGCCGCAACAACCTCCGGTCGAACATCTTATGAGGGACTATGCAAAGCCCGTGGTGAACATCGCCATTTCATGCATCCAATTAGCACCGGCCGCAAGGAACTACCACATAAGCGGATTTCACATCGAGCAATTACCCTCATTTCACGGATTAGCACGAGAGGATCCATTATCATTCATCCGAGACTTCTATGTGGCGATTGACAACTTCCCATTAAATGGGTTGGGAGAGGATCAACTAAGGATGAAGTGCTTCCCTTATACACTCAAGGATGGGCCGAAACAATGGTTGATGACTTTGGCGCCCGGCTCACTAAGAACATGGGATGAAGTTTACGATAAATTCATTACCAAGTACTTCTCTCATTCAAAGACTATGCAATTGAGAACTCAAATCTCAGCTTTCGGACAACAAGACGGAGAGGCATTTCACGAAGCATGGGACCGATTCAAAATGCTCCTCATTCAATGCCCACATCATCACTATCCGCTTCAACTACTTAATCAATTCTTCTATGATGGATTGACTCAATATTGCCAAGGAGCGGTAGATAATGCAGCCCGTGGTTCGTTTTGGGGTTTGACGGAGAGACAAGCATATGATGTGTATGAAACATTGGGAGCCAATTCTCAACAAAAAAGTGTACGTGTTCGTAGGGGAGTTGTGAACCAAGTAAGCGAGAAGGACGAGATGCAATCTAAAATCGATGAGTTAACGAAGGAACTAAGACAACTCAAGACTCAAAATAAATCTTCGAGCTCACGAGTTTGCGAAATTTGTTGGGGACCCAGACATCATGCTAATTCTTGCCCACATATTTTTCCAGAAAAACAAACCGAACAAGTGAATTAGGCTATGGGACAAAGCATGGGAAGGCCCGAGTGGGAGGAGAGGAGAAATAATTATGGCGGAAATGCAAGAAATGTTCCTCTCCCGAACACTTATCATCCTGGGCTAAGAAACCATCCGATTTTTTCATGGAGAAACAACAACCCGATGCCGTGTGACACAAGCTCCCAAGCTCAATACCACGGAGGAAACCGAGCTGAACAAACAACACAAAGTGAACCACCTCCACAACAAAGGAACTCTCTTGAGGAGAGTATTGCGGCATTCATTAAGGAGAGCAGGGAAAACCGAGTGGAGAACAATAAAAGGTTCGAATCTTTAGAAGTTTTGGTGAAGAAAATGGAGATTCAAATTGGGCAACTTGCTACCGAGGCATGCAAACAAGAAAGGGGTAAACTACCAAGTCAACCTGAGCAAGTTCAAGCTATTACCACCATCCGAAGTGGTAAAGTGGTAAATAAAGAGACAATTTCCGAAGCGAAAGAGAGGGGCGGTGAGAAGAAGAATTGCCGAGTCAATCAGAGAAATCTATGGTGATTGAAGAGGATGAGTCGAACGATGAAGAAATCCGAGTAACTGCTACCCAATCTTGCGAGACTCGAATTCTTTGGGAAAAATCTAAAGATCCAATCGAGAAGCCAATTGAAGAGAATAAGAGCGAACCGGTCAAATCAATGCATCGAAAGGAGGACCTAGAAAGCTTTGACATGGAAGTTCTTTTCGTGGAGAAAGAAGTTCCCACTGTGAACTTAGGAGCGAGTATTAATTAAACACAAAAAACCAATATACTCGTCACTAGGTTTGGGGGAGGTGATATCCCCGATGGATTTCGTGATACCAAACATAGAAGAAACATCACGAACAAAAATCACGTCACTTATTCTTCAAGGAAGACATTTCATGGTGACGATGATAATGAAAATTGAAATGGTGACAAAAGCGCTCACAATGGAAATCCATGGAACCACTATCCATATCCTGACAAAGGAAAATGAGCGAAAAATAACGAGCTATGTGTATGGACATGGCACATTTCCATTTAATCTCGGATAGAAGAAGCCGAAGAAGTCGAGCTAAAGACTATAAAAAAAGCGCTGCTTGGGAGGCAACCCAAGGGAGTTTTTTTATTTTTATCGCTTTTATTATTATTATTGCATTAATTTTGTTTTTTTGGCGTGTGTAGGTAATCTAATAAGGAGGGTATTTATGGGACGAAGAAGCCTAGCCTATTGAAAGTTGAGACCCGAGCACAAAAGCATGGTGTCCCGCGATCAAAAACCACACTTCTTAATCCGGTAGTTTTATTTTCTTTCTTTTTATTTTGCATTTTCGCATTTTTCCTGACTTAATCTTTTTGCTTGGAGACAAGCAAAGGTTTAGGTTTGGGGGGGTGCAACTTCTTCGATTTTTATTTGTTTTTAGTTTGCGTGATGTTTGTTTCCTTTCTTTATATTTTTTCTTGCGTGATGTTGTAGTTGGATTGCAATAACCTTGTTAACTGTTGGGTATATGGATGATTAATCGTGTTTGTACTTGGCTCGTAGAGTTTTATAAATCTAATTGATTGTTTGACATTGCGTGTGAATGTATAGTTTTGGTTACTTAATTTGACGTGTAAGGAATGAGTATGGTAGTCCAAAAGCCGTGAGTTCTTGTGCCGTTCACCTTTAGCGGTAAAATTCTTTCATGTGTAATTTCTCTTCTTATGGATTGTATTCTTTAGAACTTGCATGATTCTGTCGGATGATGTGTTGATATTTACATACACGAGAAATGATTAGGGCTGCCCATTTTTTTTTGTCTTGAACCAACTTATCTAAGAATACCCACCATTTCATATCAATATCCTTTGCTAGTCCCGTTGAGCCTTTAGCCGTATTTTGTTCGAAAAATCCGCATCTTATAGCTCTATATCCAAAATCCATAACTTACCCAAGTATTGGTCCTTGTAAGAGCATAAGAGGATATATTTGAAAAACGAAGGTGTGCAAAGTTTGTGGTGTATAGAGGCAAAAATCTTCTCTCTCGTTCCCCTAAAAATAAAAAGCCCCACAAAAAAAGGGTGATCCTAATAATAATAGTGGGATAGAAAAGATAGGAGAGGAGAGGAGTGAGCCTAAGAAAAACAAAAGGGAAGTCGTTGGGTTGTGAGAAATAGGCCAATATCATAAGAATTGCAACTAACAAGGCCTACAAAAAAAAAGAGATATATATACGGGAGAATTGAAGTAGAATGATCAATCTTGCTTTGAGTGTTTATTTCATAAATGTGAGGATCGTATATGCTCTACTTGGACTGAACTTGTAACTACTAGCCAAATTTTCCCGACCTGAGCCACAGCCCCGTTACAACCAAAAGTAAGACCCTATGACTCGTGTTTTGTGAATATTGATGCGTTTGATGAAGAGAAGGAGTGCAAGCATATAGTAGAACTTTCCATTCGAATCGAGTTGAGCATATTGACCTATCTAAACACTTGAGAGATGAGTGAATCGATATAATTCTGTGAGGGACTACTAAGACTTGTTTTCTTACATGTTCGATCAAGTGCCATTGCTTTCCACTCATTTGTGAGTTTAGGCTTCCATGACGAATTACGAGACTTCACGATACTTTTACATTCCCAGTTGATTGTATGTATACCCGATGATTAACTTGATTATTCAATCCTTCTCGTTTTCTTTGTCGTGTGTTTTATTTATTTTTGCTTGGGGACAAGCAAAGTTTAGATTTGGGGGGATTTGATGAGTCGATTTTTGATCGTCTCATTCTGTTCTATCGAGTCGTACTTTCGTTTGTTTTTGAGTGTTTTTGCTCTATTTACGCGTGGTATGTTATGTTTTTGTTTTGTAGGTATCCGGACGAAGATTGTGGTGAAATATGCGCTTTTATGGCTAATATTGGAGTTTATGACGATCAAGAGCTAAAATGGGGCCTAAAAAGATAAAAGATTGAAGCAGTATCGGTCGAATCTTCTAAATTCCAGAATCACCACTCCGAATTGAGATGTGTTCTCCTTTGATATAAATTCCTCGTGAAATTAGCTTCGAAACGGTATATCATATGCCTAAATCCGAGGTGTATTGATACAAGAACGAAGGATCAAGCCGAAGAAGACCAAAAACCGGAACAGAAGAAGGCAACTCGGGCCGCACCAGGCAACTCGGCCGTGTCATAAGACACGGCCGGGTCTCATTCCAGCGCGAATTGCATTTTGCAAAAGAGTACAACACGGCCGTGTTATGGGACACGGCCGAGCCACGATCCAACCGGTTTGTATTTCCTGTGCAGTACAACACGGCCGTGTCATGGGACACGGCAGAGTCCGTGGACAAAACACTTTTCCTTCTTTTCAGGGTAGTACGACACGACCGTGTCCCAGGACACGGGCCGTGTCACTTTTTGGTGCAAGTCATTTTCCTTGATATTTTTGCACAACTTTGAGCCCTTTTCTTGATCTTTTGGATATAAAATAAGGTGTGGAGACCCTAGGGAGATATTCTTATCTTGTGCGAGATATTTTGGGGTGGAAAAACACAAGATTGAGGGAGAAAACACCAAAAAGTGAGGAAAAAGTGAGATTGTTTTATCATCTTCCTTGTATGTTTCTGGAGTGAAAAATACATTTGTGAGATATAATAATTCCTTGTATCATTTTGTTGTGAGTTCTGGAAAGAAGATCATCAAACCTTCATCGGGAGTTCGATTTCGGCATTTACAAGGGAAGTTTCTACCATGTTTTGTTTTAAAATTTCCATTTTTGTTGTTGAAATAATCATGTGTAGCTAATCTTTTCATATGGGTTTTTAGATATAGCCACACACATGTTATCGATTGTTAGTTCCTTTTGATTTTCCGGGTAAAGTTTGGGATTGTTCCTCTTGTTCGTTCTTCACATAAGAACTTTTTATTTAGATCATCAAACCTATTTCATAGTTGTTATTATTATTCAAAACGAGGGTTTTTATCGGTCTTCGCCATCAAACGGTCCGGTAGAAGTGATTGTAAATGTTCTCAAGCTTTTTCGCGCGATCTTTTAACGATTTACCTCATCAAAAGTAGTCGGTTAATTGATTGTTAGTTAGGGATTCATCCCCATCAAAGGAGGTTATCTTATTTTCGTTGAGAATAATCGTGATTTTTAGAATTACCTCCATCAAACGGATTTATTTTAATTGTGAGCAATCGATAATTCCAAACCTTATTTATTTGAGTATCGGAACTAATAATTGATTACGTGTGTGTCGGTGACTCTAAATCCCCATATCAATCTCATTGTTGTTATCTCTCATTTATCCGACGATCAAATTGGTGTTGTTATCACTTAGTTTATTTTAACTTTATGCGTTAGTGTTGGCCACTTAAGTATACTGGATACAGTTTGGACAATAGTTTAAACAACAAACTGTACGGAATCTAAATCTGAGTGCGTAGCGGAAGTCTTGGATACAATTAGTTGCCGTGGATACAGCAACTAAGTATTTGGTGTATACTTAATATATCACAGTAATTTAAAACAGTAAAAGCTGAAGGTAAATAACACAGTAATTTAAGTGGTTAGAGGTAAACCCCTCTACGTCCACTGGTCCTCCACACAGGAGTAAAAAGTTTATTATTAATTACTGAGTACACAACTACGTAATTATAAACAAACCTATCCTTGTATCGTTCACACAGATTGATACAAAGAATGTCGCTTTCAACCGTTCACACAGATTGGTTAAAGCTTTCTTCTTGACTAGCTTCTTCACACACGCCTAAAGCTTCGTCCTTATTCGTCCCACACAGTCGAATAACTTGTTGAGTTCACACAGAGCTCGGTATTTACACAGAGGTAAAAGGTAGGTAACTGTAAGAACAATGACTTTGAAGTTCTTGAGCTGATGATGGCTGTTCTTGATGTTGAGCACTGTATATCTCTTTCGTTCTTAATTGCAGTATGCTTTGGAGATATGTTTGCTCTGATGATAACTTTGATAGCTTGAGTATTAGGTTACTTCGGTTACTGATCTTCAATGTCTTCAAGGATATATATAGTCTCTGAAGAAAGTATCCGTTGAGATGTATCCGTTTGAATAAGATTTCCTTCAACGGGAATATGACATGATCCGGATTTCGCGGGATTCTGAAGATCTGAAGACTGGCAGTATTTAAATACTTTATCCTTGAGTATTTAAATACTTCTTTGTTCAACGGGACTTGACTTGTGTTCTTTCTTGTCCTTTTGTGAACTGTATGGAAAATGACTGTGTTTAGGGTGTCGAGACAGTTTCCATACTTGGCTTTTTACAAGTCTTCTTGCTGTACTGACGAGCTTCACTTTATACTGATTCGAGGCAGGTCTTCGATACAGAATGAAGCCTCAAAGCTTCGATACAGTTTCCTTCTGTATTCGGATTGGCATATATGTCAAAACCTCTAAATAACATTCGATACAGGGATTCGAGTATCCCGGCTGTTTCGATACAGGGTCTTTGTTTTCCCAACAATTTCCCCCTTTTTGACAATTTGCCAAGACTAACTTTCTTAACTCTTCGAGTCTTCTTGATGATGCCAAAACCTTCTTCATGAAGCATTTCTTCTTTGATGACTTCTGGCAGATTTCTTGGTCTTTGTCAAAAGGTCTGACTTAGTGATTTAGTCTACAATAATGAACTGCTCGTAGGCAAGTTCGATACAGTTTGAGATTTATTACAACTTAAGCCTATGATTGGCGCGCAGGCACAATCTTACAATTTATTCTAAGTTTACAACTGAAATTATGAACTGTTCGTAGACTAGTTCGTACAGCTTATTTTTCAATCAAGTTTATCTAACTTGAGATTCTTATCAAACAATTTTAAGTGATCATACATTAACACAGTAGATTACGAGTTGTAATCTTTCAAGACAAACAAACTATTTTATTGATATTCAAAACTGATTGAGTACAAAGTTTGCTGTTTCGAATAGAAATTACAAAAACAAAAACAATATACATAAATTTCAGCTCTTTATCTATAATCCGCATGCCTCCATGGTCTTTTTCCGGGTTCGTTCTCGGTGCCGCGCCACCAGTTTTGAAGTGAATCATTGCCTCGATCCTGGTAAATCGCTCTTCCTTCATATGAACGATCAAAGGCAAGTATCCAATCTTCTGGATGGGTGACCCGATCTCCTCTTCTATGTTTTGATTTCATTTCGATTTGGAGAGGGAGTTTACCTTCTTCTAGCATCTTCGTAAATTTATCCACGCCCGCTAACGCTTTATAATTTTTGAAGATGGCGGATTCCCGATGAGTCCGACAAAATATCTCATCGTTCATTCTTCCTCCAAAGGCTTCACTTAAGGCAGTTGGGTTGCGGTTGGTCGGCAGACGTATTTCCGAAGGTCTTTGAATAAGAGTTTGCCAAGGGACATTAGGGTCATGGAATTCCGGTCTGGAGCCTGAAACTTTAAAACTATGGGATGGAGGTGCCAGCTTGTTCAATTCGGCAGTGATACTGTTCTGATCAGCCTCAAATTCCCTTTCTTGTTGCAGCCTTATTCTCCTTGCAGCTTCTCGTGCCTCTTCCCCCTTTTTGGCTTCATCAAGACTTTGCAGGATTTCAAGAGCGGCGTCCTGTTTGGTCTCGATGCTGGTCATTCTTTCAACAAGGGAGGAAAGAGTCTGCGACATTTCTTGAATGCATTTGTCGTGAGCACGCAGTTGAGAGCTGTTCTCAATCATTGCACAAGCGGTCTTGGCTTCAGCAATTCTTGTCTTTGTAGCTTCTTCCTTCAGCAGTTTCTCCTGCTTATCTTCCATGATCTTCAAGGCTTGCTTGAAGACTTCTGGCAAAAGAATGAATGCGTCGACAACTTGAGATACTTCGTGTTGAAGAGTGGTCATTTCTTCGACGGCAGAGGTGTGCATCCAATTCAGTGCCTTTTCAACGGAAGATAGAGCGTTTACTGCGTCTTGGATAAATACAGTCTGAAGGCCAAGAGCTTGCAGGCGCTCTTTTCGTGCAGCAGAGATCGGAGAGTCTGGTTGGGCGAAGTCTGCAGCGCCGTTCAATCTTCTTACATTCACGGATGGACGTGAAGTAAGTTGGACATCCTCAGGTTCGGTACCGTCCTCGGATTCCATTGTTGAAGGGGCGGGAGCAGATTCCTGTGGGTCGGCGACAGTTGGTTCAGAAGCGTCCTGTGGCGAAGGTTCTTCGGCAGATATGGATGCAGGAGGGACTGAATCCTCCTGTTGGCTTTCAGGAATAGCTTCTTCGGTCGCAGCAGGCTCGGGTGCCTGTTCTAAAATTTCTTGAACTTCCTCGACTGGAGGGACTGATTCCTCTTGGTCGGGAATGTTCTCGGGCTGTGGCGAAGAGGGATTGGCTTGGGTAGAAGGCCCTTCATCTTTTATGGGTGGAGAGGCGTCTCGAGCTTCAGCCTATTCACGACTCATTCTCAGACCTGCTTGAAGAGCATCGTCGTCGTCGTCTGAGTCATGATCGTCGTCATCTTTTGGATTAATGGGAGAATCCTCTGACTTTTTCTTTCCTTTTCTTCTGGCGTCAGATTTGTGCAGCAGGTGGCTTTCAATTATATCCTTGCACGAGGAGTTGTCCCATCGGGTGGCCTCAATTTCGATGAGTCTCACATTTCGAGACGAATCTCTCTTCGTGGCTCCAATCGCTCCAATTGTACAAAGGTGTCGCATTTGAGCTAGCCTGTAGCCTTTCCATTGCGTAAATCTTTCGTACGCGTGTTCAATTTGAACCGAAAGAAGTGTTTGATTTATGATCGAGTCGGGAGGGACTTCAATAACGTTTGAGACGCTGTTTGAGGATTCCCGCATGTATGGGATCCTCAGACGGAAGATGGACTCCTTGCAGGGAAGGTGCCCAAGGAAATGGATCCTCGCGGGTGTGGGATCCCGCAGAGGAGAAGTAGCTTTTAGCTCCGAATGGGCAGCCGACTCGCTAAAGTCTTGAGCGTTGGCAGATGTCTCTATATCCGTCGTAGCCGCCAAAGGCTCGGGATCTACTATCGATGCAGTAGGAGACACCTCTTCCACAGGGGTTGGGCCCTGGGGTTCTTTATCGAGGTTGCGCCACGGGCGAGACATCCTTGGAGTGCTTGGCTTTGATTTTTGAGAGCCTCCCGAGTCTCTTCTTGGACTTCTCACCAGCAGAGTGTTTCTTGCCGTGAGATCGCTTCGCTTCTTTGAAGATTCCATTTCGGGACCTTCACGGTTTCATCTCTTGGGTTGGCGAAATAGGCATGTGCCTGGTTCTCGGTGGTTGCAATGCATTGTGCTCGGTTATACGCAGCTGGGTTTGACACCTCCTAAGTATATCCTCGAGCTATTTTTCTTTGCATCGGCGGATCGATCCGCACTTCGCCGAATGTAGTTCAAAGATTAAACCAAAGGATTTCTTTGGGTGGCGTGTTTGCACACCTCTTCTTGAAGACGTTTGAATGATTTGGCACCAATTGACCTTTTCACAGTCAAAATAGCTACCATCATCCCGAACCTTAAATTCGTGCACATCTCGAACGCACTGCTCGGTTTTCAATGATCCCGAGCAAAAGTCATGAAGATAAATGAAATGAAGAAGAAAATTTTTCTTGTGACAAGTGGTTGTCACCATATCAACCACTTTGGACCCTGTAAATAGTCCATAAAACTTGGTAATAAGCTCTTGAGACCCGAACGTCTCAAGTTGGTCCATGGTCAGGCCGTCGGCAGGCAGCTTGTAGATTCTCTGGAGTAGATCGCGATTGATGCAGATTTCCACCTTGGATCAAGCGGTGATGTCAGCAACATGTCCTCCCTGGGCTAGTGACAGAAAACAGACGGCGGCGTTGAGGTAGAATTCCTCAACCAGATGGGCGTCGTATTTGTCGGCGGTCTTGCTCCCGAAGCGATAGAGACCTTGTTGTTCAAGACGAGTAATGATATACTCCATCGGTTCTGAGTCGTTGGTTTCCGAGAATACGCTCGATGATGACAGGTTTGGAGAAGATCCGGCCATCAATGATGTTGGAGGATTTCTTGAGCAGGGAAGAAGATTGACTAGCCATTGATGTTTTCTTAAAACAAAGGTGGAAGAAAACATTCAAATTCGCAGTGAATATGCGAGAAAATATGTAGTGTTTGCTTGAGAACTCTTGTAATTGCGTAAAGCGTAAAGAGTCTCTAATGGCGTATACTGATCCTTTTATACTTGGGCGGCGAAATAGGGTTTTGCAGAGTACGAATGGTCAGATTTTAAGGGATGGGAACCGGTTTTGAAATCAACGGATAGGATGGATTGAGTGTAACTGGTACGCTAATCCATTAAAAGGTTTTAAAATACAGCGGGTCACACTTCTGACATAGGTTGATACCCTAAATGCCTAAAACGGCGGTTTAAAAATAATAAACAATTTAAAAACATCGCGGCTTTTGAGATTCAGTTGTCCAGATGTCGTGTAAGGCATTTAATGAACATGACGTTTGACATAAAACAGGGCACGTGGACAAAAATTATTTTAAAAGGAAATAATATTATATTATATACTGAATCGAAATCCTATAGCATGTCTTTTTCTCCGTCGATACAACGTTCCCCCTTAAAAAGGTACTAATAGGTTTTGAATTCCATACAGCAATATTTGGATTAATGCTGTATTCATGGGTCCTACAGTATTCCCCCTTAATTATTGCACACACCAGCTGTAGGATTCATATGCGTTCGCTCGCTACAGTACTGTATTGATGATTCTGAGTGTACAGATAATTAATGTTGGATACTGTATTCACGGGTCTTACAGCATTCTCCGATACCACTTGTTGGCCACTTAAGTATACTGGATACAGTTTGGACAATAGTTTAAACAACAAACTGTACGGAATCTAAATCTGAGTGCGTAGCGGAAGTCTTGGATACAGTTAGTTGCCGTGGATACAGCAACTAAGTATTTGGTGTATACTTAATATATCATAGTAATTTAAAACAGTAAAAGCTGAAGGTAAATAACACAGTAATTTAAGTGGTTCGAGGTAAACCCCTCTACGTCCACTGGTCCTCCACACAGGAGTAAAAAGTTTATTATAATTACTGCGTACACAACTACGTAATTATAAACAAAATCCAATCGAACCAATGATGTATTTTAATTTATTATACTTTTGTTCATTCAACTATTTGCCGAACAATATCGAACTTTAAACCGTTTCCAATTCCTCGAGAGATCGACCTCAGAGTTACTTGTCGCTTCCTACAAAAGCGATTCGTACACTTGCGAGTATTTAATTTGTCCATAAATCCCTATCCAACTTGTGAATCTTGCCGTCATGGCAAAATGACTAAGTCACCCTTCGCAGGGACTTTTGAAAGATCTATTGAAAAACTTGGATTGATCCATACCGACGTCTGTGGCCCTTTTGAAGTGGCACGAGATGGATTTCAGTATTTCATTACAGTCACTGATGACCATATTAGGTATGGGTTCGTGTACTTAATGAAACATAAGTCTGAAGCTTTTGATAAATTCAAGGAATTTAAAGCCCTAGTTGAAAATCAAACAGGTAACCGTGTTAAGACTCTTCGGTCAGACCGAGGTGGTGAGTACATGAGTACCGAGTTTGATGAGTTCTTAAAAGAACTAGGAATAGTGTCGCAATTCACTCCTCCAGCTACTCTACAATTAAATGATGTATCATAAAGAAGGAACCGAACCTTGTTGGGCATGGTTCGATCCATGCTTAACTATACTGATCCACCGATTTATCTGTGGGGACATGCGCTCCTTACTGATGTGCATATCTTGAACATATGTTCTTCCAAATCCGTTCTTAAGACTCTATATGAGATGTGGAGAGGTAGGAAACCAAGTCTTAATCACATTAGGATTTAGGGATGCCCTCCTTATGTCAAGAAGACTAAAGTAGAGAAATTGGAAGCTAGGTTTGTGAAAGGTCGTTTCATAGGATATCCAGGGGATTCCATGGGATATCTATTCTACATGCACGAAGATTATAGGATCATCGTTGCTATACAAGCACACTTCCTGGAAGATCAGTTTATCCAGGAAGGAGGCACAGGTAGAAATATTTCTTTAGAAGAAATAAAAGAAACACTAAATGAGACACCTGTGCAAGATATTAGAATCGAACCTTCTGAAATACAAACACAACTTCGCAATTCTAGTAGAATTTTTCAATTCCCTAAGAGGTATGGATATATGCATCAAGAGGAACTGGGTGTCCATAAGATGACATAAAGTAGTCAAGAGAATGATCCTTCTACACACGACCAAACGATGATAGATGTTAACTCCTCCAAGTGGCAAAAGCTATGGAAGCTGAGATAGACTCAATGCATGCTAATCAGGTCTGGACTTTAGCAGATCATCTTAAAGGCATAGTGTCTATTGGAAACAAATGGATCTATAAAAGAAAAACTGATTGAGATGACAAGATTGATACCTATAAGATCAGGCTTGTGGCAAAGGGTTATTCCCAAAGCGAAGGAATCGATTACGTCGAGACCTTCTCGCCTGTAGCTATGATTAAGTCTATTCGCATAATGCTTGCCATAGCAGCCCACTTAGATTATGAAATATGGCAAATGGATGTGAAAACGGCATTCCTAAATGGATTCCTCGAGAAGGAGATTTACATGGAACAGTCTAAGTGATCCATATCTCAAACCAATATTCATTAAGTATGCAAACTTCAGCGTGACATTTATGGACTGAAGCAAGCTTCGCGAAGTTGGAATCTTCGTTTTAACAAGACAGTCAAAGAGTTTGATTTTGTCCAAAACGAAGAGGAGAACTTTATTTACAAGAAGCTTAGTGGGAGCAAAATTGTGTTCTTGATACTATATGTAGATGACATTCTACTTATAGGAAACGACGTAGGAATGCTCAGTTTTGTGAAAGCTTGGCTTTCTAAAGAGTTATCAATAAAAGACTTGGAAGAAGCTACCTATATTTTGGGTACTCGCCTCTACCGGGATAGAGCGAAAATAATGTTAGGTCTTTTCCAAGCCCTCTATATAAAAAAGATCTTGAAGCGATTTAGGATGGAAGATTCTAAAAGAGGGTTCCTTCCTATGTAACATGGTGCAAACTTTCCTTAGAGATGTGCCTCAAAGTGAGGAAGACAGAAAGAAAATTAGTAAGGTGCCCTATGCTTCGGCAGTAGGTAGCCTCATGTACGCTATGATTTGTACTAGACCGGACATTGCTTATGCTGTGAGCATAGTAAGTCAGTTTCAGTCAAATTCAGGGCAGAAACATTGGACTGCTGTAAAGAACATTCTTAAGTACCTTAAAAGGACTAAAAGACTTGGTTCTTACATACGGTTGTGGATAACTTAGAGTGATGGGTTATACAAACTCAGATTTTTCGGGGTACATGGATGCTCAGATGTCCACATCAGGGTATATCTTTACTCTGAATGGTGGGGCAGTTTCTTGGAGAAGTGCCAAGCAAAGTTCGACTACTATATCTACATGTCAAGCCGAGTACCAGGCAGCCACAGAGGCTGCTAAAGAAGTTCACTGAGGAACTTGAAGTGGTTCCTAATGCAGAGAAACCCGTGACGCTGTTTTGTGACAATGACGGAGCTGTTGCACAGGCTAAGGAGTCTAGGGATCACCACAACACCAAACATATTGCGAGAAAATATCATCTTGTTAGAGAAATGATTCAGGAAGAGAATATTATACTGCAGAGAGTAGACACAGCAAATAACGTTGCTGATCCGCTTACCAAGACACTATCTCAGAAGGTCTTAGAGAGACATCTGGAGAGTATGGGTATTAGATACCATAGTTTGTGGCATTGAGTGCAAGTGAGAGATTGTTAGGAATATGCCCTCGAGTGCCACTCAGAGGATGAGAGAGTGAGAGCATTTGTATTGTAATTGTGAATATTATATTTAATAAGGCAATTATTATTTCTATATTATTGTATATCATTGACATTGTGATTTGGTATATAGAATAATAGTCCTTGCATTTGAGAGCAAACATTCTACTCCTTATGGAGATAAGGAGATAGGCACTGGAAGTGTTTAGAGCTCGAATACTTAACTGGTTCGCAAGTCGATAAAACTAAACTGGACAGTAAGTTTAAACAAGACTTGTATAACGTGTACTTGATATGTAGAGTGTCTGTCTTCACTAAGGGTTAGTGGGAGCACACGTTATAGGTATGCTATTGGGATTAGAATACTCGAACACGACTCACCTCGATTCAGTCATATGGATATCACTCTGGGATTTTCAATGACTGAATCAAAAGATTGTGACAATTATACGTGGACCTTTGACTTGAGGTTTCAGTAGGAGATGTGCTTGTGACATTAAGTTAGTCATTAGAGTAGTTCGATCCAATAGCCGTTTGGTGGGATCAACCTCGAAATGCAACTTAGTGGGCAAGTAGCAGTGTCTACTGAACACCAAGATAGAATTATTTCTCCTGTTAGTGAGCAGGTAAATGTCATATGCGGTTAATAGCAAAGGAGATCATAAGTCTTTGGCCAAAGCAGTTTGAGCTAGTTGTATTTGATACACAGAGCTCGATCTCGGTTTGTATTAACAGAAAACATAGAGTCAAGTTACAGTAGGGTTTGACTTTACCGTGGCCCATACTTGACCGGGACATATGATTGAAGGGTTTATATGTATACGGTATTCACGACATAATGGTTTTGGAATGATCCGATAATTTGTTCTTAGTTGGGTTACGGTACGGAGCACTAGACTGGCTAAGTGTTGCCAACTTGGTTCCTCCCATTGCCGACTAAGACGGGCCTATGGAGGTGCGCACAAGGATATTTGATGGATAAATATGTATTTATTATCTCTTCATTAATATTGGATATTATATATCTAATTTGATTTATTTGATAAATCATGTGGTCTAGTGAATTGAAATTAATTACTCGGTGATTAATTTAATTCATAAATAATTATTTCTTGGAAACATATTATTATAATTTTGTATTTGATAAAATTAATTAATTAGATTAATTAATTAAGTATAAATACAATTGAGATAAAACGAAGTGTATTAGACGCGCGAACGTTCGGTACACGAACCGAGTGGCTCGGCTTGTTTTCTCACCAAACTCTAGTGCCCCCCATCTCATGCATGGAAGGTGTCTTGCATGTGTGTGGGGCGTGATAAACTTATAGTATGAAGGGTGAAGACAAATGGATGAGATTTAGAATCTCATCATTTTGATCTGACTTTGTATTATATATTAGATAGTTTATCACACCATTTTCAAGAGTTGAAACACACACACACACACCAAAATTCTGAAGTCCAGCCGTGAGGAATTCTTGGGGAGGATAAAATCTTATTTTTCATTTTCTTGTTCATCTTTGAGAGAAAGAAAAGGAAGAAGAGAAGAGAAGAAAAATATTGTATCAATTCCTAGCCGTGTTCTTTGAGAACGAATTGGTATATTATTTTTCCGATCAATATTCATCGTTTGATAACATGGAGACACTCGGCACTTTCGGTGTTTTGATCATTCATCAAGGAAGAACGAATTAGATTCGTGTTCGTGTTGGTGATCGGAAAAAACTTGGCTCGGATTTTTATTCAAGAAGATATTATCAAAGGTCTACGAGGGTATGACTTCTAAATTTTATCTTCGTCGATTTTATATTCGTTTATACGATGCTTGAACGATCCGTTTTGGGATTTGGTTTTATCCGATTAGACCGGTTTTTATTTTCCGCTGCGTATCTCGTTTTTATCACCGAATCCGAACAATCTCGCCCATCTCTTCCAGAATTATTTCACTCATGGGCTTGTGACTAATCATATAATTCTCTTTCAGGAATCGGGCATTGGTGCTAACAATGACCTTCTGATCTTGGGTACTATAGAACAAGCTACCCTTTGTTCCCGTAAGGTATCCTACAAACACTCGTACTTCTGTATGAGATGCCAACTTATCAGCTTCCTTATTCAGCATATGTGCTGGAGTACCCCAAATCCGAACATGTCATAGACTGGGCTTTCGTCCACTCCACAATTTTGTGGGTGTTTTTGGTTGATTTCTAAGGCACCAGGTTTAGAATGTACACCGCTGTTTCCAAGACATACCCTCCTAACGAAATAGGTAAATCTGAATAACTCATATTGACGTAACCATTTCTAAAAGAGTTCATTTCTTCTCTAAGCAACGCCATTTTGTTGTGGAGTTCCCGGCGCAGTGAGATGGGATGAAATCCCCTTATTTGTAAGAAATCCAAACATTCTCCACTAAGGTACTCGCCACCACGATCAGATCGTAGTGACTTGATACTCTTCCCATGACGCTTCTCCATTTTAGCTTTGAAATCTCTGAACTTGTCAAAGTCTTTAGACTTACGTCACATCAACTAGATGTATCCATATCTTGAATAATCGTCTATAAACGT
Source organism: Orobanche coerulescens (assembly GCA_033398695.1). NCBI lineage: Eukaryota > Viridiplantae > Streptophyta > Magnoliopsida > Lamiales > Orobanchaceae > Orobanche > Orobanche coerulescens. Next base: position 134,071,207 of record CM065814.1, read on the forward strand.
GGTGAAGTATTCGAAACCACCCCTAGCCTGGATGTTCATTGGACCATATACATCTGTATGAACCAATTTTAACACATTCTGAGCATGGTTCCCTTGGTTTTAGAAACTCTTTTTGTCATCTTACCTTCCAGACAGGATTCACAAATTGGAAATGACTCAACTTGGAGGTCATCGAATGGGCCATCATCTATCAATCTTTGAATTCTTCTAAGGTTTACATGACCTAACTGTAGATGCCACATATATGTTTGGTTTGTGCTTTAAGGTTATTTTCTCTTTTTAGGTTTAGACAAAAAGTTGAGCGGTTTATGTTTATACATGGGATTTTGTGCACTATTAATGACATACAGTCCATCAGTATAGATACCTTTGCAAATATATTCACCGTTTATTCTAATAATAGCATCACCATCAAAAGAAACCGAATAACCATCACAACTCAATTTAGAAAACAAAATTAAATTCATTCTAAAAGCTGGTATCAATAATATATTATTAAGGACTAATAATTCATCATTAGTTTTCAACTGTACGACTCCCACTGCAACAACCATAAGCCTGGAATAATCGCCTCCAGTTGATGGTGATCTCACTGGCACTAAGCTACTTGGTTACCTGAAAACCATGCGAGTCAAAGCAATCATGATCAGTGGAGCCTGAATCAACTATCCCCGAAGTGGAAGAACAAGCTGCCAAATATGTTTTGGCTACTAGTACATAAGACATACCTTTCTTAAGAGCAGGGCAGTTCGCTTTGAAATGTCCTTTCTGACCGTACTTGTAGCACTTTCCCTTTGGCTTTTTGTTCGCCTCATGATGAGGAGCCTTGCTTTTCACTTTGAGAGTTGCCACTTACTTCTGGCTCACTCATTTCTTCTTATTCTCACACTTGGGTTTACAAGTTGAAACACCAATTGTGGCAAGAACTTGATACCCTTGCCTGAAGAGACCTTCCGCAGCTTGAAGCTCCATCAGAAATTCCGCCGTATACTCCCTACGATTCATATTGTAGTTTAGGCGGAACTGCTCAAAGCTCTTAGGTAAGGTGCTTAGGATGATATCGACTTGCGTTTCCGCATCAAGAGTAGCCCCTAAGATATCAAGTTCGTGTAGATGAGAAATCATCTTTGGAACATGATCCCTTACTCGGGTTCCTTCAGGCATTTGGGTCGTCATCAAGACCCTCATAGCATTTTGCCAAACCGCCCGATTCTGAAGACCAAAACATCTTCCACGGTCGTGCCCATACTCTAATGTTGATGCTGTAATACATTTGCTAAAGAAGCCAAGATGTAACAATGCGCCATCTCATCTGATTTCTTCCATTTGCGATATTCTTTCACCTCATCAGATGTTGAATCCGCATTTGGTTCCAATGGGCATTCCATGTGTAATACCCGTAATTTCGATTTCCGGTAATTTCTTTTTTTTTTTTCCGGCGAAAGTACGTTTTAATGACTCGATCATGACTCTTTCGTCATTTCAAGAATGATTAATTCTGCACTTTTTGTCATCTGAGTTCGTTTCAGTGTTGTTTTGTTGAGTTCCGTGCTTTTTGGCGATTTTTCCGCACTTGAGTTCGATTCTTGCGAATCTCGTTCGAAACTGCTGTTTCGAGTTTCTCGTAAGTCCGTTTAACTTTGTTAGACGTGTTGCGAGCTTTGGCTTGGTGTTTCGATCGTGTATCGTGTATTTCGGACGTTTTGAGCCGTTTTCGTAATTTCCCAAAGTTTGGGGTAATTACATTCCATTGTCGAATTTTGAGCCTTCGGGTGGTCGGAATCGTGTGTTCTCTTAGTGCTCGAATTCATCTTTGTGAGTAATTCGTAACCGTATCTTCGATTCGTACTCAGGTTCGGGTTTCGGAGTCGTTCGGGCTGTCGGAGTTGGCCCCGACCGAGTCATGGCCGGGCAGTCTAGGCCCAGGCCGGCACTGGCCGAGTTATGGTCGGTAGTGCTCGGCAGTTACGTACGTAAGGCCGGTTACGTACGTAAGCCGTGGCCGGTTACGTACGTAACAATGCCGACAGATTTGGGGCAGTGACTCGGTTACGTACGTAAGCTTTGGCCGGTTACGTACGTAACGATGCCGGCAGATTTGTGGCAGTGACTCGGTTACGTACGTAAGCCTTGGTCGGTTACGTACGTAACCCTGCCGGCAGGCAGCCTATTTAAGGCCCTGCAGTCGGGTTTCTCACCCATTTTCTCACTCATTTTCTTCTCTTCCACGGCTGAAGCTTGGTCAATCATGGAGGCATGTTGTTATACAATAAATCCATGAAGTTTTGAGGTTCATATCATCAATCATCCATCCTATAACATCCTTTGATCGACCAAATCAGGTCAGATTTTCTAGAAATTTAATTTTGGGGATTTTGGGTATTTTGTTCGATTTCGTCTGTTTAATCCGATTTAACTTAGTATTGTGATGGATTGATGATTATTTAGATGTATTATATCATTTCCCTTGTTATTCCATGGTTGGATCGTATCGATTCGTTGTTTTGGTCAAGTTCTTGATCGACGCCTTGAAGATGTCCGGTAAAATGTCATAGAGGGGTTTTCGGGCGTTCTACGATTATTCTTCCTCGTATGATCGATGATTTATTGATTATATGTTGTTAGGGTCGAGTTTCTTGCGAAGAAACTGAGTTGAACCCTTCCATTCGTTGTCGTCTTTCTTTTCGATAGCATCGGGCGTTTCGAAGCTTTACGGTTGAACCGCGTTCGTTGGAATACTTGCGTGCCGATATCGAGGCAAGTATCTTATTATACGACTTGTATCTTGCGACTAGTAATCACGTATGATATTTATGATGATTTTGCTTGCCTTCGTAAATATGTTCCGTTTGAATTGGTTGTGTATTCCGCAATTTGAAGGCTTTGTGATAATAGTGTTATATTGGTATACGTGTTAGGTGTTGTGCCATTTGTGCAGGATTGCGACGTACATATGGATGGTTGTACACTTGGTTGTGCAATGTATTGTGTACCGAACGTGTGTTATGTTGGTTGTGTGTCGTTGATTGATGATAGTTTTGTTGAGAGTATTGAGATTGTGTTATGTGCGTGTGATGTACGATTTTGTGGTGATCAACGTGATTGACTAACTGTGCTCATTGTTGTATGTAATGTGAATGTGAATGTGGTGTGCTGGAATGCTAAGTTCACTCGTGCGGGTTCGACGGGGCCTACGAGGATTCATGGCACAGGTCCATGGGATCAGAACTTAGTGTGTGGTGCTGAGGTCCAATCGTGCGGGTCTGACGAGGCCTACGATGATTCATGGCACAGGTCCATTGAATCAGGACACAGTACGTCCAACCGTACGGGTTCGACGGAACCTACGGTGACATGTGACACAGGTTCACGGGGTCAGGACTGGTTGTTGTAATTGTTGTGTCGGCACAATCCGTGTGGGTTGTTGAACCTACGGAGACTCGTGGCAAGCGATCACAGAGTCATGAGCATGATTGATTTTCGTGATTGTTGTGATTGGTTAAGTCCGTGCGGGTTGTTGAACCTACGGAGACACGTGACAGGGGATCACGGTGTCACGAATCATGTTTTGTAAATCAAACTTTTTGTAAGAAAGTTTTAAGAAAAGAATGTTGTGTCGAGCCCCACGAGATTTATGGAAATGTTTTCGTACTGTAAATTGTTGAAATACAATTTGAGATTTGGGTTAAGACCCTAAGATTTTCGAAAGGTTTTGAAATTATAAAAATTCCCGAGGTGATAATCTTATTTTCGAATGCTTCATAGCTTATCTTTCCTTGTGAAAATCTCCCGGGGATATTATGATACTTGATTGTTATATTTGATTCACGATTATTACTTGCTTGTTATATTTCGTATGATTTGATACTTGCACTAGTAAAACAGTGGAGATTTACTAACCTCCGATTGAAGGTTTCGCAAATCCTAAATCTTTAAAGATTTCCGGATCTATTAATGATCTCACAGTGCAGGTTCTCATTGACGGTGGGAGTACACACAATTTTGTACACCCCATGGTTGCTGAACGATTACATCTTCCTCTATCTAAAGTGACACCGTTTCGAGTGCATGTTGGAAACGGTGAGTATATGTTGTGCACTCATCAGTGTGCGTCGACACCAGTAGGCCTTTAAGGACACGTATTTCCAATTGACCTATTTGTGCTCGCGGTACACGGACCGCAGATTGTTCTCGGAGTTCAGTGGCTCCGAACGCTAGGGAAGGTATCTCATGATTACGCCCAGCTCACCATGGAATTCTTATGGCACGGAAAATCTATATTTTTGCAAGGAGACTGTCATACTCCGAAACGGATCTCATTGAATACCCTGCAGTCCTTGTATGCCGCGGATACGGTCGCCGAATGTTTCGAAATTTGTCCCATTTTAACTGAGCCATTACCTCTGTCATCTACGCCTACAGTTGTTGAAATTCCTGCGGACATTCATCCTCTTATTCGGGAACTGCTTTAATTACACGAGAAGGTTTTCACCTTGCCAGTCGGGTTACCACTGTAACACCACCAAGATATTCGAGGTATATTACAGCGCCGTAAATCCCTATATGGGACCCACCAGGCTTAACCAACATCATACTCCTCGACTCACGAAAATAATAAAATAACATCTCATCATAAAGACGCAAAACAAAATAATCCACCCGGTTCAATCGGTCAAACATAACACCATCATCTGACACAAACATAATAGACAACAATACAATCCGGACGAACAAGGACTCTTAAGTACTCGAGTACTTCTATTAGTTTAAAAACCCCAAAAGATAAAAAGATAGAAGACAATAGGACATCATTCGTGCACAATCATCACGCACGACCATCATCTGCATACTGGTCCAGCGCCCGCTCGTATCGATGAACCTGACCTGAAATTCATAAAATGAATTTCCCCAAAACGGGTCCCCAGAGGGGTTAGCAATTACCCTAGTACAAGTAACCAAATGAACAACTTACATCTTACTCATATAGTAAATGCATGCAATCAAGAAAACATAGTTCCAAAACACTCATTTCCGGAAATGCCAAAGATCAAACCACATTTGTAAAATGCACCACAATTAACCGAGGACCCACAGCTTCGTGGATCCCTACCGAGACCCCGTCGGATCTAACCCGTAGTGGTTAAAAGCAAACTCGCGGTTCCACAGCTTCGTGGAGCCCTACCGAGACCCCGTCGGATCTAACCCGTAGTGAGTATACACACACACACACAATTTCTCATACAATACTACTATGTCAAGATCGTAAGTTCATAAGGATACTTGCCTCGATCAAATAGACGGTGACACGAACGAGAATGAAGGATCAAACACGACCGCGAGGAACCGGCGAAAATGAACCTAACGATTTGAATAACACAATCACAACCACTTCTAAACGATTACGGAAATGGAATACACCCGGAAACCCGCCTACGATTCATGTATATTTGTATAAAAATAACAACGAGGGCGGACCACAACCAAACCCTCCCGATTTCGAAAAACTATGAAAATATACCATGAATCCGTAGGAAAACTAATGATATCAATAAGATTAATCATATTCATCATGAATCCACCAACAAAACGGAATGAATCGAACGAAAATCCCAAAACCCCCAATTTATCCAAAAGTAAGGTTCTAAGAGATTTTACCTTGGATTAGGATGGAAGATTCGTGTTGATGTTGTTATAATACACCAAGAACTCAAGGAAGATATTGGATGAGATGATTGGAGGAAGAAATCGCCAAGAAGATCACCCGGAATCGCCTTAGCCGCGGAGAGGAGGAAGAAATGAGAAAATACATTCATCTCGGTCAACTCCCTGGTTTATATAGCCAGGGAGTGTTACCGCGCGCTAATCCTCAAGGTTAGCGTACGCTAATGGGATAAAACTCCAATCCATACAGTTAGAGTCCCAGTCCAGTAGCCAGATTTCTGGCCGTTAGCGTGCGCTACTCGAAACGTAGCGTGCGCTAATAACCTCTCGGTAGCGCGCGCTATCGACCAATAGCGTGCGCTACCTGGACATCAACCGAGTCCAAAAGTTAACTGCCCAAGACTCACCTGACCCGTTAGCGTGCGCTATCGTACAAACGTAGCGTGCGCTACCTGGCACCTGACCGAGTTCAGTAGTAAACTGTCCAGTACTGGACAGCTACGCTAGTGCGCGCTACCGAACAACTTAACGTGCGTTAGTCTCCCGATATTAGCGTGCGCTAGACAAAGTAGCGTGCGCTAATCCGATAGTCCAGAGGGCTGGGAACAGAACTGCCACTCCCAGGGCTAACTCGCTAGCGCGCGCTACGAAGTAAACATAGCGTGCGCTACTAAGGGACCTCTAGTGTGCGCTATGCAGAAAAATTAGCGTGCGCTAGGTACGGAATATAAACGGTCCAAAACACCGGAATATGAATGAAACATCAAATGGAACATCTCAAAACGCATCATAACGTAGAATGGATCCACGGCAACCCCGAAACGGCGGTTCCGCACAACAATAACGAGAATCAGATCAGTATTTGATGGAAAAGATACTCTGAAAGATACACGAGGGTCACTACAATCGATAAATACACCGAAAATGAAAATACAAGGGAAAGAAAAATACGGATATTACAACCACCAAAGAGAGGTTGGGATCATCGGATCCACTTGCATCACGGGTCCAAACCGATCAACGTTTGGCCCTATCGCTATCCTTATTTTCAGAAATATGAGATTAAACGCCAGGTGCAAGACATGTTACAACAGGGCTTGATTCGATATAGCACTAGCCCTTTCTCGTCTCCGGCCCTCTTGGTAAAAAAGAAAGACGGAAGCTTTCGGTTTTGTGTTGATTACCGGGCATTAAATGCGAGTACAGTAGCTGATAAGTTTCCTATTCCTACAGCAGATGGGTTATTCGATGAACTTGGCCATGCTATTTTTTTTACAAAATTAGACCTACAGTCGGGCTATCATCAGATCAGAATGCACACATTAGACATCTTCAAGACGGCATTCCGGATACATGATGGCCACTTTGAGTTTCTGGTCAGGCCATTTGGGTTGACCAATGAACTGTCCACCTTTCAGGCCGCCATGAATAATATTTTCTCTGATTATTTACGGGAATTTGTTATTGTATTTTTTGACGATATTCTAGTCTACAACTCTTCATTAAACCTCCACATTCGTCACCTTGATATCGTCCTTCAGATATTACGGGACAACCATTTTTTTGTCAAGAGCTCCAAGTGTTCCTTCGGCACAACTAAAGTTGAATACTTAGGTCACATCGTCTCGGCCGGCCAATTTTTAGCGGACCCAAGTAAGCTCGATGCCATGGCTAATTGGCCCAGACCCACAAACATCAAGCAGTTACGCGTCTTTTTAGGACTTACGGGGTATTACCGTAAGTTTATTCGTAATTACGCCTTGATAGCAGCTCCGCTAACAGCTCTCATGCAGAAAGACAAGTTTACATGGACCGATCTCGCCGACAACGCTTTTCAACGGCTGGAAACGACTATGATGACACCACCTGTTTTACAGTTGCTGGATTTTGCAAAAGAATTCGTGGTTGAGACCGATGCTTCTAATTAAGGAATTGGGGCCGTGTTGTTACATGAGGAACGACCGCTTTCTTTCTTCAGCAAGACACTAGGCATACGTCGTCGAGGTACATCTTCACGAGCTATTTGCTATAGTTTCCGCGGTCCAGAAGTGGAGACAATACCTTTTGGGCAAAGAGTTCCTTATACGGATGGATCAGAAAAGTTTAAATGAGCTTCTGACGCAGGTTATTCAGACTCCTGACCAACAGTTTTTCATTCGCAAGCTTATGGGATATAAATTTCGGATTGAATATAAGACTGGTGCCAATAACAAAGTGGCCGATGCACTTTCTCGCTGCATGATCGGCGATGAACCAACTTCGTCACATTTCTTCGCTTTGTCCGCACCTATACCCGAGTTGTTGCATAAAGTACACCTAGAAAATTCAACTTTACCGGACTTAGTGGCATGGCATACTGCCGCGGCAAAGGGAGATCTTCCAGCTCCTTTCCGTGTTCATGATGGCACCCTTTATTACGACCATCGGCTTGTTTTAGGCAAGGAATCGCCTCTTAAAGCCGAAGTTCTCACCGAGTTTCATGCTTCGCCGAGCGCCGGACACCCAGGGGTAGACCGCACTTTTCGCCGAGTAGCAACAGTATTTTTTTGGCAAGGGATGCACCGAGACGTCAAACAATTTGTTGATTCTTGCCTTATTTGTCAGTCGACTAAATACAGCACCAAGAAACCAGCCGGGCTTTTACAACCGCTACCGATTCCGCAGCAGGTGTGGGATGAGGTCTCTATGGATTTTATTACCGGCCTTCCGCCTTCCCGTGGTTATATGACTATCTTAGTGGTCATCGATCGCCTTTCGAAGTACGCCCACTTTGGCGCTTTGGGCACGCATTTTGACGCTATTAAGGTCGCCATTTTATTTGTGGATATGGTTGTCAAACACCACGGAATTCTGGCCTCAATCTTATCCGATAGAGATGTTATTTTTACGAGCTTGTTTTGGAAAGAATTACATCGTTTAAACGGAACAACTTTACACCGTAGCACCACCTACCATCCCCAGACGGACGGTCAGACAGAAGTTAAGAACCGCGGCCTTGAACAATATCTACGGGCGTTCACTTAAGGTCGTCCTAAACATTGGTTCGATTTTCTTCCGTGGGCGGAACTAGCACTCAATTGTACCTTTCATGAAGGTTTGCAAATGTCACCCTTTAAAGCACTCTATAGCCGAGAAGCGCCACCAATCCTTCGGCCAACAAAACCCTCCGGTCCTCCATCGCAAGCCCTTGCAACGCTCCAAGACCGGGAGGAAGTTTTGGAGTTAATACAGGGAAACCTGCGTAAGATGCAGCAGCGTATGGCCGCGCAGGCTAATTCTCACAGGTGCGATATTGAATTTCAGGTCGGTGACATGGTATTGTTGAAGCTCCAACCTTATCGACAACATTCGGTGGCCAAACCGCTCGCGGCCAAACTCGCCCGTCGATTTTATGGGCCGTTTAAGATCCTTGAGCGAATTAGAGCTGTCGCGTATCACCTAGATTTACCGAATAATGCTCGAATTCACAATGTCTTCCACGTTTCGTTACTTCGACCATTCGTTGGTGCCAACTCGGGTCCCGTTCAAGCAGTGTTTCCGACCGAGTTCGTGCATGACAGACCGCTTTCCCACCCCTTACGTGTCATTGCCGAACATCATATCTTATTGGACGGTAAACCTCAAACTGAATGGCTCGTTGTTTGGGACATGGCTCGCCCAACGACACTTCTTGGGAACCCATTGATCATCTGCAGAAGTCATTTCCGGATTTACGCCTTGGGGACAAGCCGACTGTCAACAGGGGAGAGATTGATACGGATCAGACCGGTCCACCGGCTAAAAATTCAAGACCGGTTCGGGAACGTCGTCGACCTAGTCGTTTGAAGAATTATTATTAATTAGTAATTAGGATTACCTTAGTAATTTTTAATATTCAAATGTATTTTTTTAAAGAGTTTAATACTCCTTCATGGGTTTTCTTTTCGGTTCTTTCTCATGACGCCTTTATCGAACCGATAGGGCTTAGCTATAAATATTGCAAACTATCATCTTAAAATCAATAAGAAAATATTTGCCCTAATCTCCCCTCTCTTCTTCCTCTCTTCTCTTCCTCACGTCTGCCTCCCTCCCCTCTTCACGGTCGTCAGCCCTTCTTCTCTCTCTTATCCTATAAACTTGATACTATTAGTATCACTCATCCCTTACAGCCTTAACCCTCTCAAACTCCTCCCTTTTAGCCTCAAGCCTTGCAACCTCAACCCTTGCAGTCACAACATTTCCTCACCCCTCTAGACGTTTCAGTGTCGTCCCATCCCATCCAACCGTGGCCGCCATAACCATTGATCTGTTTACAAGAATTTGTGAGTAGAGAGTGTAGGGATATATGAAAAGGGCAAGTTCAAAGTCTTCTCAAATCTTACCCGACTTGTTGGACATGAGAAGAAAGATCGACCAGGATTGTCAGCGCTTCGGCGATACTAATTTGATGCATCTCTTTCCACAATATTTGCAGAATATTGTCTTCTCAAATCTGTCCATAAATGAGATGAAGAAAGGCAAAGCTCAGATTCTGAAGTTTAAGAAGGGAAGAAGTATTTTGGGATGTATTATGTTATTGAAGAAGTTTTGGGGGTCATTTAGAAAGATTAAGGAGTGAATGGAATGATTTGTCCTCGTAATTTTCGACCTCAACTAACAGTTGGTTTGATTTCACGGTGATTTTTTGAACGGCAGTAGTCAAGTAAGTCGATTTATGTACTTGAGTGGTCGATTTGAGTTAAAAATAAGTATGAATGATAGAAGTCACATGCCATTTACCCTTTTTTTATCATGCAGACCTACACTGTGTGAAAACAAAAATACTTTTCATCTTTTTTTTGTTGGTGGTGAAAATACTTTTCATCTAATCCCTAGGAGTACTGTGCAACATTTTTATAAATTTATAAGAAAAGAGAAAAAGGTTTTGTTAAACCCAGGCCCAAGCACATTTCTTTCTCTTCACTTTCCCGTCTCTTATCTGCAAAACCCAATTTACAGCTCACAGTAACCATCTCCGAACCATGATTTCTCTCACACAACCACCCCAGTTTTCCAGTCTCCCGTTAAATTCTCCATTTTCTAGCAGTAATTACGCCGGTGGGCGAGTTTTCTTCCCGCCTAACTTTAAGAACAATATATACAAAACCAAATGCTTCGCCGCCGAGCAGTCGCACTCCCAATCGCAATCCCAAGGTCCGAAACAGCAGCAGCAAAATCCGAACGCCACTGATAAAAAAGATGGAATCGATCCTGTTGGGTTCCTCGCCAAGCACGGTATTACCAGTAAAACCTTAGCTCAGTTCCTTCGAGAGAGGTAATTCATTGCGTTTCTCTTTGGCTGTTTGTATATGTTTGCTATGCGCATTTTAATACATTTTGGTTGTTTACATGTGTTTCGTTTTAGACGAGTACTGACACATGAAGTACGGAAATGGTGCTGAAATCTTAAGCTGGCTCTTTTTTTTTTTTTTTTTTTAATGTTGGATGTACTATTTTGATTTTTACAGGCACAAGGCACTGAAAGACTTGAAGGATGAACTGTTGAACAGGCATATCAATCTTCAGGAGCTGGCTTCTGGGTAAGTGTGTGTGTGCGAGTGAGTTTTGAGAACTTTATCGTTCTTCTTTATATATGTGTATATATATATATATATACACACACACACATATATATATATATATATATGGATTGGTTCAAGTAGGAATCAATCCTTAACATGGGAACGTAGGTCCAATGCCTTTGAGTATAGATTCACTGCACACATAGTATGTTGTAATGCATATTTAGTTTTTCTCCCAATGCACGGTTAATATAATGCATTGCATACATAATTTTCTGGCAATGCATAGTTAAGGGAAATGCACTGCATGCAATCAGATATATACGCACTTGCATAAAACTAAAGTATGCAGTGAATCCGTATAAACGTACATTAGACATTTGTTCCCATTTCAAGGATTGGTTCCCTTCGAACCAATCTGATGGAGATTAGATTGTATTTATATTATTATTTATATTCTATTGTTTAGGGTTTTAATTATGTTTTAATTAGTTGTTAATGGGTTGGGCTTTTAGGGCCTACATGCCTTAAACCCTAGTTTAATGTTATAAATAAAGGCCTTAGGATCATTTGTAAGGGAGCTTTTGATGAAATAGAAATATATTGGGTTTTATCCCTTTGTTCGTGTTTTTATCGTTGTTTTTCCGGTATTCATATCGAATCAACGGATCTTCACGTTTAATCACGTTTGTTTATTCATCCGGATATTCTAAGAATCAACGGATAATATGAATATACTTCCGCTTGCTGCATCAGTTGGTATCCGAAGTCACAACGATTCTGTGGGTTCATCGACGATGACAGAGGAGGAATTTGATTTTTTCTGGTCTCAATTGGATGCCGCCGTCGATGAGATTTTCAACAGCTACAGTCAACGAGACACACTGGATATGTTCGTGCCGTTGCCGCCACCAAATCCAGTCTTGGCAGCCCTAATTGCCGCCGTAACCGTGCTGCCAGATCTAGATCCGGCTACCCTTGTCACGCCGCCACCAGATCTGGATTCACGCCCCCATCCACTGTCACCACCTTCATCTCGCTGGTCTCGTTGTCCCAACGCAACCACTGTCGTCGCACAACAGCGTACTAACGGCCGACCACCGCTTTTTCCAACGATTCCAAATCATCCGACCACTGCTCAGTTTTGTTTTCCAACCGATTTCAGATCGTCCAACCACCGCACTGCCACGTTAAGCGTTGTACAGCGACTGCCGCGTACAACACCTCGTTTGCGTGCGATCCATCGCTGCGACACCGTGCCTTCACAACCGCCATCTGCTCGGCACCTGTCTGCACTGGCCGCGCCCGCATCGACTCCTGCTCGGATCTCCACCAGGCGTGGTGCAACCGTCGGCCGCCGCCGTCCAATTGCGCGTACTGACGCCGAACAGACACCCACCGACGAAGCATCGAACGTGACCGTCATCGAGCCACCGTCGTTCACTACCACAAATATTACCCATCTCGCTGCCGTTTTCAATGAAGAATGCGTAATTTGGGAATAGATTGAGAAGACGGCGATGTTCAAGATGCCCTGCAGACGAGTTGGGCTTTTCCCACGCAGGCTTGGGCCGCCATCGTTACTAATACCGATGGTGGGCCTCAACATATAACAATCAATCGGGTTGGTCATTTAAATTTAATAGTCCAAATGGCTTGTTCCTCGCTATCAAGAAACGATTGGGCCCCATAGAAAAGAGAATGAAGGATTTGGGCCTGTGCATAATTTTCAAGAGTTTGACAATTTTAAATTTTGGAATAATTATCATTTTTTCATTATTAATGATAGTTATTTTGGCTCTTATCGACAAACCTCACGTGTTTATCGTCTCAAGATTTTAGGCCATATACGTACCGCAGATGTGTTTGAAGTCAAATATCGTGAAGTGTTAATTAGTTTTGTTTTCCCTGAAGATGAGTACGTTGTTAACTCAGTTACACTGTTGGAGATTAGATTCATTCAGATTCGAGGACGAATCTTTTCAAAGAGGGAGAGAATGATGGAGATTAGATTGTATTTATATTATTATTTATATTCTATTGTTTAGGGTTTTAATTATGTTTTAATTAGTTGTTAATGGGTTGGGCTTTTAGGGCCTACATGCCTTAAACCCTAGTTTAATGTTATAAATAGGCGTCTTAGGATCATTTGTAAGGGAGCTTTTGATGAAATAGAAATATATTGGGTTTTATCCCTTTGTTCGTGTTTTTATCGTTGTTTTTCCGGTATTCATATCGAATCAACGGATCTTCACGTTTAATCACGTTTGTTTATTCATCCGGATATTCTAAGAATCAACGGATAATATGAATATACTTCCGCTTGCTGCATCACAATCCCTATGTGTGTGTGTGTATATATATATGTGGCTGTGTGTGTTGCTAAGCTTTCGTTTACATGTAGAAAGTATATATCACACTTTCTTCATTATTTAAAATTCACATTCTGATAAATTAGCTGTATTTATGAATGTCTGCATAGGAATCACTGATCAGTTATGGAATTGTTCAGCTTGAATATGATTCATGATGTTATTTGGTTTGCATTTTTCTGATTTTCTTTTTCTATGGCTTGTATAGCTTTGAGATACTGGGTATGCATCGGAATGTGCAGCACCGTGTGGATTACATGGACTGGGCTCCAGGTTTGGCAAAACTTTTGCTTTAAGACCTTTGATCTATGTAATCTAGACCATTTGAAATTATTCCTTGTTATTACAAGCAAAGAAAGCTGAATAGCTTGAAATAATCAATGACATTGCTTGACTGCTGCCGTATATGTTTGGCGAAATAAAATAATGTTTGAGAATGAACGAATTGGTGCATGGAGCATACTTAGCAACTAGAATGAGCTCATTTGAGGATGTAGTAGTTTGTGTGTGTATAACTGTATATATATATATATATAGTATTATTTAATGAAGCAAATAGTCCTTTTTCTGCTTTTTTGCCGTCAAATGCTGATCTTTCTGGAGTCAGGTGCTCGCTATTGTTCTCTAGTTGGGGATTTTAATGGTTGGTCACCAACGGAGAATTCTGCGAGGGAGGGTCATCTTGGCCATGATGATTATGGATACTGGTTTATTATTTTAGAAGATAAATTGAGGGACGGTGAAGAACCAGATGAAGTGTACTTTCAACAGTACAATTACGTTGACGATTATGATAAAGGTGACAGTGGTGTTACAGTTGAAGAAATTTTCAAGAAAGCAAATGATGAGTACTGGGAGCCTGGCGAAGATCGCTTTATAAATTCGCGCTATGAGCTCGCATCAAAATTGTACGAGCAAATATTTGGGCCTAATGGGCCACAAACAGAAGAGGAACTGGAGGAAATACCAGATCCAGAGACAAGATACAAGGCCTGGAAAGAGGAGCATAAAGATGACCCACCAAGTAATCTACCACCTTGTGATGTGATTGATGATGGAAAAGAACATGATGGTTTTCAAATTGTAAGTGATCCTGCTTGGCAAGAGAAATTCAAATCCAAGAAGCCTCCTATTGCTTATTGGTTGGAGACTCGAAAAGGAAGAAAAGCGTGGTTAAAAAAGTATAGACCTGGGATTCCCCATGGAAGCAAATACAGGGTGTACCTCAACACTCCAATGGGAGCTTTGGAGAGAGTACCTGCTTGGGCTACTTACGTGATTCCAGGTCAGCTAGTGTTTGCATTGGTATTCTTTGGTGCTTCACCTGTGCCGTCTCTAGTTAGATTTTCCGCTATTTTCTTTTTATTTGGAAACAATGAAGAATCTACTTTGTACACACATAAGTTTGATGTTTTCTTATAACTGGAAAAGGCTATATTAGTATTCAAACCATATTCAACCTTAGAATAATGGAGGTTCTGTTGGAGTCTGCTATTACTCTAATCTGCTCCTGATATAAAAGAGTGAACTTAAGATTTAAAATGAACAACCTACTTTTGGTTTTCAGGACTTCGCTTGTTTTATCTCTGGTGAATAATCATTTTACTGGTATGGTTTTATAAGATCGTATGTACATATAGATCAAGTATTTGCTCCGCCTGAGCTTGTAAAAATAATTAACCAGTGAACTTCTTCATCCTGTCGTAACACCTCTTTATTGGACTCTAAATGAAGATTTTGCCTCGAGGACTGTATGATAAAAATGTTTATGACTTTTATAGGATGGGTAATTCTGGATTTATGCATAACTCTGTGTCCTTTTAGTCAAAATAAAAATTTATATGAACTCTGCTATCAATGTAGACATTTCCTTGAGCTGAACTCTGACTTCCAATCAATCTAGACATTCTTTTAGCTGTAACTGTGGTTTCCAATATACAGGAGCTGATGGCAATCAATCTTTTGCTGTCCATTGGGAACCACCTCCTGAAAGTGCCTACAGATGGAAACATAAACATCCACCAAAACCAAAATCTCTGCGGATCTATGAATGTCATGTTGGGATAAGTGGAAAGGATCCTGGAATTTCTACCTTTAATGAGTTCACTGACAATGTAAGTTTTTTTGAAACTTTTGAATATATCCATCCTCTATTTCATTGAATAGTTGTGGATTGTGATTGTGCTTTATCCTCTTGCTGCTAACAAAGTAATAAGTGCTAGTGCACTTTATCATTGTCAACTTAGGTTTTAACTCATGTAAAGGAAGCTGGGTACAATGTGATACAATTGATTGGAGTTCCTGAGCACAAGGATTACTTCACTGTTGGCTATAAAGTAAGTGAAATTTCATGATTTTTCACGGCATACTATCAAATTCAATATGTACCTGTTTACTTGATGGTTGATGTTGTTCCTAATTTAGGTATCCCTAATTCGTGAATTTCTTATGGTCTGATGGTCTCTCTTCTGCTAAATATTCAATATCACTGGACTTAACTGAGAAACAAAATCTGAGATGGGACAGACTGGAGTTGGCAGAGAATAGGAAAGTTTTAGTGAAACTGATATTGTATTTCTTAAATGTGCAACATCGTGTTGATGATGAATTTTACATTTTAATGAATACCTGTTGGTAATTTTACATTTGAATGAATTTTACCTCTCAATCATGCCGAGTCCCAAGTTGATAATAATACCGAGTCCCAAGTTGATAATGAAGTAGGATTATAATTGACACTTGGATAAAAATTAACAGCACAGTTAGCATTTTGTTTTTCTTTTTAATTATCATCAGTGAGTATAATATACCTTCCTTCTCAATTTGAAAATCTTAATTTAAGGAGCCCTGAGTAGCACCTGTTGGTTTCACCTTCAAGAAACAAGCATCTGGATAGGCAATTAATCATCGTTTCAGTCACTGATTCTGTTTTACTATCAAAGCATGTTAATTTATATAATCTGCTATTCTGCCTTACTTTTTACCTTAATAGATTACATCCTTCTCTGCAGGTGACGAATTTCTATGCTGTTAGCAGCCGTTTTGGTACACCTGAAGACTTCAAGCGATTGGTGGATGAAGCACATGGTTATTTTTAAACTGTATTTTCAACTAATAGAATAATTTGAAAGCTAAGATTTATGCAATATATTACTAGTCTTGTATATCTATATTTATTTTCTCACAGCTTTTTGAGATTGATCTCCTGGGTAGTTAAGCTAATCTGAGAACAAATTTTGCCAGCTATTATTGGAGATATGAATCTCCATCATTGATTGTTAAGGTTTTGTAACTTAATGTTCTCTATATCATTTGCAGGACTTGGCCTTCTTGTTTTTCTAGATATCGTCCATTCTTATGCCGCAACTGATGAAATGGTTGGGCTATCATTTTTTGATGGAGCAAATGATTGCTACTTCCACTCTGGTAAGCTGTTTCCAGTAGTGATCCTTTTTTTGAAATATTTTAGGCTCGATTTCATTTAGCGTGATCTTATATTAGTTGTTGTAGATGTTAAGCACATCCAAAACAAGATTAAGATCCCAAATTTTCCAGAATGGGTTTGCTTTTTGCATCAATGTGCTAATATGCTTTTAACCTTTTCTCTCGTGAATGTTACCAACTTACTTAACGGTGAAATCTTTGGATTTAGGGTAGTTGACTTTGTAATAATTCTTCTTTATGACAAGGAAAAGAGATGCAGTTTGGTAAAAGATATTGTGGCGTGGCGAACTCCTAATTGGTTATCATGATCATAATTATTCCTAATACATTTAACAGAGTGATGATTGTTTTCGACTTCACATCTTATTTGATGAAACTGCATGCATAGTGAAAATCGATTCTGGTTTAGTCAGAAGGGTTATTGGACAAAGAATATTTCTTGTCAATCGATGATGATGCCCGCGTTTTGACTTGACTTTTAATTTCTTATTCCAATGTTGTATGCTTTTCCAGGTAAAAGAGGCCATCACAAATTTTGGGGTACAAGAATGTTCAAATATGGAGATCATGACGTGTTGCATTTCCTTCTTTCAAATTTAAATTGGTGATTGGTGTAGCCCCTGTATCCCTGTTTTCATTTTCTAAAGTTTCTTATGTGTTTCACCTTCACTATCTTCCTGATTCTTTATAAATTAATTTCTATTTTTTTTTAAGCTATCGTGTTGGATCACTATTATTTTTATGTTGTTAGCTGGATTTTGACTGGATCTGTATATTGCAATTACAATGACAATTCCAGGTGGATGGTGGAGTACCAGGTTGATGGTTTCTATTTCCATTCTCTTGCATCAATGATGTATACACACAACGGATTTGCTACTTTCACTGGTGATATGGAGGAGTAAGGCTTCTGACGACTTACATACAAAATGCCTTTGAATACGCACTTGTTATAGCTGACGAGTCTGTGATGAAGTACATCTTATGCCTATATCTTTGTTTAAAATTCCCAAGCCTTGCCAAACAGTTTGACATTCTCTTTTACCTTAAAAACTATATCGTTGAGAGTGTACAAGTATTTCCATCATTAGGTTCATGCCAAGGTGACCTAGCTAAATTACCTGGTCGTTTAGTTTGAAATTGTCTTTGCTGCTTAATGAAACTATGTGATGATTGTTAAATCTTTTGCTCAGCAGCAGCTAACCTTTTTATTTATTTATTTCAGGTACTGTAATCAATATGTCGACAAGGATGCTTTGCTCTATATCATGTTAGCAAATGAGATATTGCATGCTCTTCATCCTAATATAGTGACAATTGCTGAAGATGTAAGGAACCGTTTATACTTCTTTACCTTGTATGTTGCATTTTCATATCAACTTAACATTTTCTTTCCGTTGTATATTCTACAAGAGTTGCTGTTTTTCCAAAAATCTTTGTTTCAGGAAGGTTTGTAGTTGATTACGTGCTATGATGCTTCAAAACATGTTTTTTCTCCAAACAAACACCAATTGGTGAACGGGACTATCATATGCGTTTCTAGTTAGCTCTTTGGATTCCATGAGTCATCTTTTTGGGAACTATTTAACATATAAATCAGCAGTCTGTGGCTCAGTGTGGTTTTCACATGTCTATGCTTAATAAGAAAACGCTGAGTTTATTTTGCTCTACTGAACCTTATTCAGATCCCTGAACGTATTTACTTTGTCATATTTCTGCCGAATGAGGATAATAGCTGATTGTGTATCCCTAGCGTTTTGTCCTAGGTTAAGAAGAGCTGATGCTAGAAGTGACCTGGGAGTTGTACAGTGGTAAAAGAGTAAGAAATATTGATATTGGTTTATCTTGGGAAATTTGGTTAACAATCAATTGAGTAGCCTAACTGTCGTTTATTTATGATCCTACTGCGAACCTTTCCTTTTTATAAAAGTGAAAGATTGTAGGGAATAATTCTCTCCCCCCCCTTCCCCTTTGTGTGTGTGTGTGTGTATATATATATATATATATATATATATATATATATATATATATACTCCCTCCGTCCCAGCCAAAGGTTGACAGAGTGTATATATTTGGTGTATTTTAGGTAATGATTGGTATAAGTAATGATGATTAAATGTGTGGTGGAGATTAAAAAGTAAAAAGTATTGATAATGAATGAGTGGTGGAGATTAAAAAGTAAAAAGTGATTGTTTGATTTGATTGTAAAAAGTGACATATGTAAACTTACTAAAGGGACTACTTTTTGATAGACCTTTGGGCGGGACGGAGGTAGTATATGCTTGGATATGGGAGGGAGGGAGGGAGGGAGGGTGGGGGGGTGGGGGAGGGAGGGAGTTCTCATACGATCTAAATGGCTTCAAACATTTCTCTACTGATCTGTTCTAGTGATGGATTTATTGTCAGGCCACACTTTATCCAGGACTTTGTGAACCAACTTCTCAAGGTGGATTGGGATTTGATTTTTTTGTGAATCTCTCGGCATCAGAGTTGTGGTTGTCGTTCATTACAAATGTTCCTGACCATGAATGGAACATGAGTAAGGTAATCACGACATAAGATTTTTGTTTCCCTTGTACGCCCGTTGAACTTATCATATATTGATTCACTTGAATACTTTTGATTGTTTTTATTTCCAGATCGTGAGCACGTTGATTGGAAGCAGATACACTGCAGATAAGATGCTTGTGTATGCTGAAAATCACAACCAGGTGATCTGTTATCATATCTCTTTATGATGAACACACACAACACACAGAGACCCCCCCCCCCCCCCCCCAATCCCCACCCACCCCAAAAAAGAAGAAGAAGACAATCTTCCTTTAATTAATATCGCAGGCAGTGGATGATCACTTTTGTCAACTAGTTTAACATATCTGGATTCGGGAAGTTACGGTTTTATTATTTTCTTGCTCGTCAGTCCATTTCAGGTGGGCGGTCATTTGCAGAAATACTCTTTGGTCCAGCTAAGTCAGACGAAGCCTTACTTAGGGGTTCTTCATTGCATAAGGTAAATAGAGTTAGTCCTCTTCTCACTTTATCTGTTTTAGTGTTTATCATGTAACCTCTACCTTGAAATTCGCCCCCTATGTGTTTGACAATGTTGGCCGGTGGCCCCCTTTTAGAGGCCTCCATGGCTGTATATTCTACGCCTTGCTTTTGAGTCAATATTAGCCCATCTTACGAAACAAAGCTAATATTTTGAGAGAACTTTCCGACAGACTAGTAATTGGACCTTTTAAGGCAAATTTTTATTGATGGTATGTACTATCATCACCCGAAAGGAGTTTTTTTTTTCTTTCTTTTTTTCCTTTCAAATTAATGATCTCTATTTCATTTTCATTCACTACTTTGCAGTGCATCTTTTATAGCCACATGTGCAATTTTTCAAGTGTGATTTGCCTTTTCCACAGATGATCAGATTAATTACATTTACAATTGGTGGTCCAGCGTACCTCAATTTCATGGGCAATGAGTTTGGGCACCCAAAGGTAAACTCTATATACCTGGCAGAGACGATATGCATCTCAGATTTAATAATTTTTCTTTTTGGCATAAAGGATGTGCATTTCAGATTTAATAGTTTTTTCTTTTTCCAGAGGATTGAGTTCCCAATGTCAAGCAACAATTTTTCATATTCACTTGCTAACCGCCGCTGGGAGCTTTTGGAGGATGAATTTTACAAGAAGTTGTCGATTTTTGACAAAGTGAGTCGGAGATCGCTATGCATTTCATTTTCATAGATGTGAGTACCCATCACATTATTTCAGATCTTATGATGCTGGGAAATATTACTTTCAGAACATGATGAAACTGGATGTAGACGGAAAAATACTCCTAAGAGGTTCAAGAGGCCGTCCCAATATTCACCATGTCAATGATACAAGAATGGTAGAATAGACTTTGTTTGCCATAGTAATGGATAATTTATTTTTGTAAATGGGTATGCAACTGATGTACCTCCTTGTGGGGCAGGTGATATCATACCTACGGGGTCCGTTTCTCTTAGTCTTTAACTTCCATCTCACAAAGTCATATGAAAGATACAGTGTAGGTGTCGAAGAGGCTGGAGAATATCAAGTAAGTGACGAGCTGTCCCTCGTCTGAAATCTTGAATTCGGTTGGAACTGGTGCCATAGAACCACCTTTTTTTTTCATTTGATTATTTTTTTAGGGTAATTACGAAAACTATCCCCTAGGTTATTTCCTCCTTACACTTTGCAGCCATTATATCCTACACCAGGGTGTACGTAGGATGTACTTAATTGTAAAACTTGGTGAACTTTTAGAACAATAATAGTGAACATTTAGTGAAAAACAATGAATATTGTACCAGTAAACGATGAAACACACACTCAAATGTAAATTTGGTTGAACTTTTAGAACAATTAGTGAAAATTTAGTGAAACAACGAACATTTTACCAGAATTTTACATTGGGTGTACCATCTTAGGTACACCCAGGTTTACCTAATAATTTGCCTACATTTTGCACTTGTGCCCGTGGCCTAACTGAAATTGCTGATGTCATCAAATGCTTTTACAATTACATCCCCTAACCTTTTCAAATGTTGCAAATAACCTCATTACATTTTAGTATTTTACAGATACACCCAACCTTGTTAAATGTAACAAAATATCCAACCTGAACTAACGTTTTGGGCAAAATAAAGACGGAATCAAACATCAAAGGTGGTTTTTGTATTTTTCAAAATTAGCTAGGTGCTTTTGTAATTACTCCAAACCATAATGGTAACTTTTGTAATTATCCCTATTTTTTACTTGGGGGGGGGGGGGGGTTAATTATCCCTATTTAGGCAATTTGTTTTATTAACTTATGAATTACTGTCGCAGATTGTGTTAAATACCGATGAAGAGGTTTACGGTGGTCGAGGGTTAATTGGGAAGGACCAATATGCTCAAAGAACCATTAACAGAAGGCGAGTTGCGTTGTTCGTTGCCTTTCGTCTTTCTCTGGGTGCACGTTTACATTTAGTCTCTAAAAGATCTGAACCATAGTCTCATGGCTTTCCATCTGTTTTATGCTGTTGATTGGATTTGCAGAACTGATGGTGCCAGATTCTGTCTGGAAGTGCCACTCCCTAGTAGAACTGCTCAGGTAAGTGCTGTTGTGAAATATTAAGTAGGGTTAAACTATAAACAGTAACCCCCGAGGTTTAACCTAATTACAAAAGAGCATGTATCTTTCAATATTATAAATACAACACCCTCTTGAGACTTGTACTTATTTAACAAGTACCCATTACTGATGATGCAATTTGACAAGTAACAAAATTAAGGGGGGTATTTGTAATTTTGAAAGATAGCTTACTTAGCTGGGCTCTGTGACCCAAGCGGTGGCGAACCGGGACGAACAAGTAATGCTTGAACCTTGTCCCTGGATTGGGGGTGAGCTTGTGTCCCTAGTAGGGCTGAAAATCAAACCAAGTTACTCCATACTCGATTCGAGTTCGACTGATAAAAAGCTCGTTTGAGCTCGATTCGTTAATATAATGAACCAAGCTTGAACATAATTTTTGGTTTGATAAAATATAAATCTCGGTTCGAGCTCGGCTCGATTTGAATAAAAATTATAAAATACATATAAAAATCAAACTACTCGAGCTCGATTCGCGTTCGGCTCGATAAAAGCTCATTCAAGGTCCGCTCGGTTACTAATCAAATCAAGCTCAAACATAGTGCTTAAAGCTCGATAAAATTTGAAACAAGTTTGAACAGGCATACGTTCGATTCTTTGGATTGATTTACACCCCTAGTCCCTAGAGGACACTCACGAACGGAACAATCCTCCTAGTCTTGAAAAAAAGAACATAAAGGTTTTTTTTTGTAATAACTGTATTAAGTATTTCCTACGCTGAGGGCAAGGTGTTTTTTTCTAAGATATTTTCTTTAATAACTAAAATTCCCAGACCCAAAAAGGAAATGAACCCCCCCCCCCCACCCCACCCACCCAAAAGACGCATTACAAACTAATATTAAATCCCAAAAGAAATGAAAAAAAAAATAGATGGGGGGTCAAACTTCTTGGATGAAAAAAATACAATTAATTATTTTAGATTAATAAAACAATTGAAATTACTCTAAAAAGAGTCTCTGACCCTTAATCCTGGGGATATATTTATGTATCAGGAAGGCAGATTAAGTTGGGACTATTTTTGTCTCATGCAGGTCTATAAGTTAACTCGGATTCTCAGGGTATGACTCCATGGGGAGCAATCCAGGCTATTCATCCCATTATCATAATAAGGTGACAAATCTCGTTGCAGCAGTGCATACCGTTGCATCTTCTCTACAACGATACAATGCGTCTCTTCTGACAACTTGGCTTTGAATCCTGCTATTTTTATCTCGTCTGTTCTGATGCCAGGGAACTCGTGAGAGGAAATGTCACAAGCGCAGAATGTACACTTTAACAATGAGCCGAATGTCTCCCTGTTAGGCGACCCCCATATTAGGTAATGCTCGTATGACAGTCTCTAACGTAATCCTCGTAGGAACCTTTGACATGTTTTTGTTTATAAAGGGAGTGAAGTTTAATTCACAGATCATATCTCAGGTGTTCTCTTGTAATTTTTAGAAACCTTTTTTTTTTTTAACCTTGAGTGTAATTTTTGTAATCCATTAAAATCTAGTACATGTATCACTATTTTATGAAAAGAAATATATAAATGTTTATTAAAAGAAATATAACAATGTGTAATATTTTGGAACAAGTTTGAGGAGTTAACATGTTTGGTTTTTTTTCTTTGGAAGAAAGCCGGATCCATCCGAATGTATATGGCTTTTTTTTTTTTTGGAATTTTCGCAGTATTTAATCCATTTTTAATATTATTCTTTTATTGTTACATACATAAATTAGTACTGTAAAGTACTGCATCTAATATTGGTACTGTATAGAACGCGCTCCTATATATATATATATATATATATATATATATATATGTGTGTGTGTCTTTAATGACTTCAACCAATATATCAACCCAGGAGGGCCGTAATTTAAAAAAATTAAACTTTTTGAAGAGTCATGTCTTGTTTTTGGACTATGGGCTTTTCACAATGAATATATGGTTCTCTACATATTTATGCACTATTTATTAATCTAATGGCCGTCCTTCACACGAAGCGTCGGATGCATGATTCGTGGCAAGTGGCAACTGAACACCTCTTGCCTCCTAAATATTATGTATCAAGAGACCGTACACTACGCTATAGGCCAACATCCAAGGTACCTAAATCTAAAAAAATAATTACAAAATCGACTCATTGGATATTTGCAATTCATAGTTTGATTATTTTAAATATTGCATTGGATATCAGTTACTTCCTCTGCCACGAAATGAGTACTCATTTGTGGACGACACGGGTTTTAAGAAAGATATTGAGTGGTGTTGGTGGAATAATTAAAGAATAATAAAGAGGGTACTAATTAAAGTGTTGTGTGGGGTACACGGGAAATTACTGTTCATGCCCGTTATTGCAATTCCTGTTTCGAATATGCCCGGTATTGTAATCATGTTTCGAACATGCCTGTTATTGTGTAAATTTGTTTCAATTTTATCCTCCGGCATCGGAAAGTACCATGTGCACCGCACATGACCGAACTCGCCAATTTGCCCCATTATATAGCACGTGCGGCTCGCGTGGCCAGTACACGTGGAAGAAACGCTGATGCATTTTTGGTGAAATTAAAAGCCCGATTTTTTTGGCGAAATTAAACAAAAAAAAAAAGCTGAATTCAAAAATAACAAAGGCGATTAAAACGGAAAAAGAACCCTAAATCCCAAACATCAATCCCCTTTTCAGTTTTTCCGCAATTCGCACAAACCCTAATCCCTAAATTCATATCCCGATTTTTGGCGATAAAGTAAGTCAATATCACCCGACATTGTTGTGAGGAATTGGAGTGAGC
Organism: Orobanche coerulescens; assembly: GCA_033398695.1. Classification (NCBI taxonomy): domain Eukaryota; kingdom Viridiplantae; phylum Streptophyta; class Magnoliopsida; order Lamiales; family Orobanchaceae; genus Orobanche; species Orobanche coerulescens. The sequence goes on from CM065814.1 coordinate 134,096,153, forward strand.
TTCAATCTTAGCACCATGGTGATGATTCGAGAGCAGAGGAGCAATTTCTTCCCTCTTCCAGTCTACCGTGAGTGTTTCCTTAATTCTCTTAATGAAACTACAATTATTATGTAATTTAAGATGTTAAATTTAATTATTAATAATATTTTGCAGATCCTGGTAGCAATAGTGTTACCGTTCATGCATTTTATGGTGTGGAATTTAAACATGGTATAACGGGTAAGACGGCTGGTGTAATTACTGCAACTAGGTACATAGGTGGTAGTGTGTTTAAATTTGATTATGTTGAGGAAGAGTTTGCATGTGTTGCTGGTTTGAAACATTTGCTTAAAGAAGTGGGAATAGATGATGTTAAGGGTTGTTATTATCTGTTTGGTGTGTTTAAATTGATAATAAATGACAATGAAGTTAAGTATTTGTGGTCTGAAGCAATCAGAGAGAGTAGGATTGTTGCAATATTTGTTGATGCTAGCATATTTCCACCACCACATCTGAACCAATCTCAGTCAACACCACCAATTATGGACCAATCTCAGCCACCACCACCAATTATGGACCAATCTCAACTAATTCCACCACCACCAATTCATGATACACAATCTCAGCCTGTCCAAAATGATTCAGAACCTGTAATTACCCAAGAGCCTATTATTGTTAATAGGCCAGTAGTTCATGATGTTGTCCTTCATGATGTTGTTCTTCATGATGATTTAGACATAGATTGAGAGAGTGCAGAAATTGAGGTTCAGAACATAGAGAGGCAGTTTTATGATGGTGATAGTGATTATAACCATGAGCTAAGTGACAGTGAGTACAATCTGGCAGAAAGTGGTGATGATTTGAATGAGCTAAGTGACAGGGAAGATGGGGAGAATGATGAGAGGGCAGGTGGTGGGGATGGTGAGAATGGTTGTGTTATTGAGTAAGAAGAGAGTGATTATGAAGATATGTTGCTTAGTGAGGAATCAGGTGAGGAAGATGTTGGAGACAGAAATGTATTTGAGAGTGGTGATGAACTAAATACTGATGATTCTGATGTTGAAGTTCCTAAGCCTAGGTTGAAGTCATTTGATGAGTCTGATATGTATGATCCAATATTGAAACCTGGGCTTAAGTTTTCTAGTAAAGAGATTTTCAGAAATGTCATTAATTCAGTTGTTATTAAAACAAAAAGAGTGATTAAGTTCCCAAAAAAGTGACAAGGGTAGGGTTCGTGCAAAGTGTTCTGCTAAAAAGTGCAAATGGAAGTGTCATCTTTTGAAAGCACAAAATGTAGAAAGTTGGTTTATCCATGAATTTTAAACTGAACATCATATATATAAACTGAACATCATATATAAACTAAATCCATTCAAAATGATACAATTCAGTTGGAATCAATAGAATACCATTCAAAATGATAACCTGAGTCGATAAGTCGAGACATAGCTACAACTTCAATACCAAAATACAAAAAGAAATTACACTTAACCCATATTATCCTACACTATACTATACTGAACACTTAAATATCACATGTAATTTGTGTAATACCCGCAAATTCGATTTCCGGTAATTTTCATTTTTCCGGCGGAGGTCCGTTTCGACAACTCGCTTGACACTGTTTTGGAATTCTGAACCTGTTTTGTTCTTGGAGTTTCTCCGCTTAGACGGGTCTCGATGATGTTTTTGCGTAATTTCATCTTGTGTTATATTTTGTCTCATGTGCATTTGATTCTCGTTAAACTCGTTCGATTTCGTCATTTTCTTACTTCCATGAGTTCGTATGATTGAGTGGAACATGTTGAGAGTTTCGGATTGTTAATCCGACGTTGTATCGTGATTTTCGGATGTTTGGGCCGTTTTTGTAATTTCCTAGAAATTTAGGGAATTTGTTCCTTGTTCAACTTTGGTTGTGTACCTCAGATCGTTTTGGGGTTCCGTACTTCCATTTCGTGTTATTGTTGCCCAAATATCGATTCCTATTGCTTTTATTCTCTTCCTGATCATTTTCGTCATTTTGGGACCCAAGGGGGTATGAGCCGCGCACAAGGATTGTGCGCCGCGGCACACATACTACCGATTGTTGCCGAGCAAGCAGTCTGTGTGCCGCGGCACAAGGATTGTCTTGCCGCGGCACACAACAGTCGAGCCGCGGCACACTCGTCCGGCCGCAGACACCCGTGTGGCACTGCCGGCTAAAACCTCTGTCAGCGTGCCGGCAAGATCCCGTGATGCCGCGGCACATGCCGAGTCCGAGCCGCGGCACACTCCGAATGAGCCGCGCACAACGAGCGGTCACCACCACCGGGCGCATTTGCTCCCGTGCCGCGGCACGCTTTATTCGAGCCGCGGCACACGATGCGGTCGCCGCTATAATCAAGGCGTTTCGGCGAGATTCGCTCATTTGCTCTTTTTCTCCAACCGTGCGCGAGAGAGAGGTTGAGAGGGGATTTCTTCTCCATCCACCCTTTTGATTGTGTTTTTCTTCATCTTCCTTCGATCGTGTAGCTCGGATTGTGGATCTAGCACGTGTTCTTCGGATTATAGGGTTTGTATCTTCAAGAGGTAAGATCTCTTATACCCTAGTATGATTTTTGGGGAGGGTTTGGTGGTGATCTTGTGTTTTAATCCGAATTAACCGATGTTGTTGTTAGATTTTGATAGTACTCTCGTGACCCTTGGTTTTCTTGTTTTTGGTTGGGATGAAATTCCGTTAATTCACCGTTAACCGATTTCAATTCCCTACGCACTCTTGGTGTTCGATGAATTGTCCCAACGGGTAGAACTAGGAGTAACTTCTTCGTATTCATGATCTTGAGATTGATTGTATATCATTATTGTGTTAGGGTCAGATTTGAGAGGATTGTTCGGACCGGAACCTATTCCTTCGTCGTCTCCTTCGCGTCGTATTACCAAGGCAAGTACCTCGATATACGAATTGTAACTGCGTGAAATCATTGTTGTCGAAGTGTATGAGTTTATATGGAGGTATATATATGTATGTGTATATATATATATATATGTGTGTTTATATATATAGTTACATGTTAAATATATGTATGTATATACGTATATTAATATATATGTTTATGTCGGTGATCGACGAGTGTTGAATTCTACCATTAGTTGACGTGCTCAACTTGGATCGATGGGCGAACTATAGTTATTCATATAATATAGTGAGGTTATATATTTATATATATATATATATATAAATGTGTATATATATTCGGTTGAGTCGCAACATAGAGATATATGTGCGGTGTTGATTGAGTTTGATTGATAACGTGCGTGTTATTGTTTATTTGTGTGGATATGGACTGGCGGAGAAATTGTGTGACTTGATGTACCAAGTTGAAAATTGTTGTGACAATTGTCCGTGTGCTTGATGTTTGAACAATGTGGATACTTGTTGTGAGAAACGTCATATCCGGAACCTCGAGGCGGGGCGGTGTACTCCGGCACAGTGTACGTTGCAATGTGAGGCTCCATATGTGTGGTTAACGCCGGTGTCAACTAATGAGCGTGAAAGGCGCGGCTCTTGCGGGAGTGACGCCGGAGCGGTGACATGTTCAAGGAGCGGACGACATAGTGGAGTGAACGCCGGTGCACAGTGAGCGGTGGGCGCCTGGCGGGCTTATTGGTTACGGGTATTTGAGTGATAGCTAAGACCGTATCGAACGATGTTCGTATCTCAAATTCTTTCAACTCACTTTTAATGTTTGTCTTGATACATACAGCAATCCGTGTTTTTGAATGCTTGTTTCATTTTGTTTTTAAAGCGTTTGGTATCAGGGTTTATTAACCAAGGAGGTTTGTGAAATCTCCGAGGGTTAATTAATCGGGGTCTTGAGCGGGATATGTCGAATGAGAGTTTTGTACCTTTGATTGTATTGTGGTGCTATTCTCGTGTTTGGGTCGAGGACCCTGTGGAATGTTGAGATGATTGATTTCATGATGATGTTATTTGGAATGGGTTGAGAACCCCGTGTGATGTTGTAATGATTTCGTTTGTGACGGTGTTCTATAAATTGGGTCGAGAACCCCAAATAAGTTGACTTGGTTTTTGTGTAATCGTTTTCCATACGTTGGGTCAAGGACCCGAGAGTTTTTGAAATTATTTCCAAAAGCATCCCCATTCGATTTTGTTTAAAACCCCAAGACGACCGAGTCATTAATAATGTTTTCAAACTATTTTATCAAAATACTTTTTCCTTTTTTTTATAAAATGGATTTTCAAATTTAATCTTTTGACTCCTTGGGCTCGTCAAAGTTTGATTAGCGTTATGTTCCATATAGAGAATATGACTATGTGATTATTTTTCACCTTGTGTATGCGAGTGCTATCTTGTGTTAACTTTGGGAATGTATGGTTTGTGTTAAAGCTTCACGATGGTTGAATTTTGTGTTATTCTTGTTCGTATATCTTGTATATTATGTACTTGCACTAGCAAAATTCCGGTTGCTAACCCCGAGTTTTCGGGGTGGGTGCTTATGCGCTCGAGTTTTGGCGGCTCGGGAGCGATCACGGGATTGGCTTGGAAGGAGATGGAAGACGACGATGCTAATCACACCGTAGTCGAGTCTTTTCTTTTGTTTCATTTTGGTCGGTATTTTCTTTGTCGTTTGAGTATTCACCCTTGCATGGGTGTAGTTATCGATTTTTAAATTGAGTTGTCATTCTTTTACGTGTTCAAGTTTATTGTTGTCATTGTTGTATGAATGTCGTTAGTTTATGAATTGGTTTAAGACCTTGTCGGTCTACCTTGTATTAAATTTTGACCCGGTCGGTCAATCTTTGAGTAGTCTTTTGGAGTTTGCTTTGGTGGATCCTTGTGATAAGGGTCTACGGCGTGTGACATTCCCGGTCGTATTCAGGGTGTTACATTTATGGTATCGAGCTTAGGTTTGCGAAAAACCTAGCCGTTGGGTCAAGTCCATGTCTTGTGTAAGTCGCGCGCATCGAGTTGTGATTAGTATCGTAGTTCCGACATCATCTTAGGCAATCCGTGATGGTAAGCCTCCGATCGTAAGTTCCCTTATATACGTATTTGATTATATTGTGCTAATGTGCTTAATGTGAACTAGGAATTGGAACTTGTTGGGGATATTATCGTTTTAGGATATAACATGCGTATGCGGTCAGTATAAATAGTTACGTAGTATGCTTGGAAGTCGAACATGTTTATCTGTTTCGGTACTTTATTAGAATGAATTTCTGAATGACAATTTTATCCACCGCATGAGTATTTTAAGATGGTTTTGTTATCTTGCAAACCGAGTTTTGACATTTTGGTCTTGCATGTTTTGATAGTATTCTTATGACGGTATTTGATGTTTTATAAATGACTTTTGGGAGTATTTGAGAATATTACCGACTTCGGCCTTTTGGCATTTTGATCATTTTTTTAAAATGATTTTTAGCACAGTGGGTTAAACCACGGACCCACGACAATATAGTATCACGAATATTTTAAAGTGATGCTTTGAAATTTTCTAACATTGTGTAAAGCCATGATTTAATACCGTCATGTTAAATGGTCACGTATCTCGGTGGAGAATTCTTTCGAATAAACATTTTGAAGAAGAGGAAAGATTTTCAAAATTTTGATATTTGGGACTCAACATTTTCGAAATATTTCAAATTAGTTACGAATTAATTTTCGATTTCCTTTTTTCTTTTATTCATCACTCGAAAATAATCTTTAGAGTCATTATGTAAACTTCCTCTTAGAAATAAAAGAGTGGTTACAAGTCTTGGGCGCAACGTGACTAGCCCCTTTTTCAAAAATTTGTTTTCATTAAGTGCATACATATAATGATCGTCCTCGTCGAGGAACTCGAACTTGACTTCATAAAACTCTATGCTTTACGATAGTACCGTTATTCTAAGGATGCTAACTAAAACTCGGGTTGATAATTGTGGTATATTATGCAGTGATAAACTAATCCGTTGATCGGTGTTATCCGTATTAGTATGTCAAGCCTCGGCGGACGTGGACGTGATGATGGAAATGGCGGCAAGGTGGTTCGTGCGACCACGATCCATGCTACGGTGAAGGAGTATCTAGATCAATCGATATCCTATGAAATCTCCTCAGTGGTCGAGCCCACGAGCGAAGCCAAGAGACCGAGGATATCTGGGAAGTTTTTGGGCGGTGCAGAGCCTAAGGCTCCCAAACCCCAACGTCGTTCGAACGCGTCGTCTTCGCGATCAGGAGTGAACGCTTGGAATCCCAAGCCAGCATCGGTGACTCTCGGTAAGAAGGGAGGGTGCTTCAACTGTAACTGTCAGGGACATGTTCGTGCAAATTGTCCCTCTCCACTCTTGACTTGTTACCGGTGTGGGTGTGAAGGTCATCGGGAGAAACACTGTGAGACAGTTTCCGAATTGGCAAAGAATGCCGCCCTGAGAGGGAGCAGAGCAAGTGACTGGAGAATGTCCCGAAACCCTATGTCTCCTTCTGAAGAACCTAACATGGGAGGGTGAATATTTTGTAATATGCCCTAATCGTTGCTGTTTGGGACAATCGTGACTTTGATCGTTCTTCATTTCATTGCTCTATATTACCAACTCTTGCTGTTCTAAGTTCGGGATCGAAATGTTTTCTTAGTATGGGAAATGTACTACCGTACTCTTCATAGTATTTTCGGTGTTGGGTGACTTCCATTCTTTGGTACTTCATCTATGACCCTCTCGATAATTTTTTTAAACTACTGTTGTACTTAGCCTACCGTTCTCGAGCAGATTTGAGAACCGTGTTGTTAGACTCCGTGAATTATTGTGGTCTTTCCACATCTGAGCTTGATTCTTGCGTAAATTTTGTTCGAAGCTAATATTCCTCGCGTGCAATTGACACTTCGAATGTGTTATGAACTTGGATTGTGGTTGGTTGAGCTCGAAACATGATTTTCGGGACGTCGAACTATTTTGTGATTTTCTTCCCTCTGGCGCTTTGGTATCCAAATTCATACTCCTCCACCTCAACTTATCGTGTTCCCATACATTTTTATCGCCTCGACTCACGTCTGGGATGCTCGCTAGGTCGGTTCATCGTATTTACGGAACCTTGCATTCGCGCTTTGCTCGTGATGAGTTGGGGTGAGCAAGTAGTTATTTCCTTGATTGTTCCTCCGCTCTCTATTTTAAGTTTGGACGAAACTTCTTTTAAGGAGGGTAGAATGTAATACCGCAAATTTGATTTCGGTAATTTTCATTTTTCCCGTGAGGTCCGTTTCGACAACTCGCTTGACCTTGTTTTGGAATTCTGAACTGTTTTGTTCTTGGAGTTTCTCCGCTTAGACGGGTCTCGATGATGTTTTTGCGTAATTTCATCTTGTGTTATATTTTGTCTCATGTGCATTTGATTCTCGTTAAACTCGTTCGATTTCGTCATTTTCTTACTTCCATGAGTTCGTATGATTGAGTGGAACATGTTGAGAGTTTCGGATTGTTAATCCGACGTTGTATCGTGATTTTCGGATGTTTGGGCCGTTTTGTAATTTCCTAGAAATTTAGGGAATTTGTTCCTTGTTCAACTTTGGTTGTGTACCTCGGATCGTTTTGGGGTTCGTACTTCCATTTCGTGTTATTGTTGCCCAAATATCGATTCCTATTGCTTTTATTCTCTTCCGATCATTTCGTCATTTTTGGGACCCAGGGGGTATGAGCCGCGGCACAAGGATTGTGCGCGCGGCACACATACTACCCGATTGTTGGCCGAGCGGTGTCTGGTGTGCCGCGGCACACAGTAGAGGCACAAGGATTGTCTTGCCGCGACTTCTGGTGAGTCGGTGCCGCGGCACACTCGTCGGGCGCAGCACACCGTGTGGCACTGCCGGCTAAAACCTCTGTCTGCGTGCCCGGCACGATCCCGTGATGCCGCGGCACATGCCGAGTCGAGCCGCGGCACACTCCGAATGAGCCGCGGCTGGCGGCGGTCACCACCACCGGGCGCAATTTTTGGCCTGTGCGGCACGATTTATCGAGCGCGGCACACGATGCGCTATAATCAGGCGTTTTCAGCGAGATTCACTCATTTGCTCTTTTTCTCCAACCGTGCGCGAGAGAGAGAGGGTTGAGAGGGGGATTTCTTCTCCATCCACCCTTTTGATTGTGTGTTTTTCTTCATCTTCCTTCGATCGTGTAGCTCGGATTGTGGATCTAGCACGTGTTCTTCGGATTATAGGGTTTGTATCTTCAAGAGGTAAGATCTCTTATACCCTAGTATGATTTTTGGGGAGGGTTTGGTGGTGATCTTGTGTTTTAATCCGAATTAACCGATGTTGTTGTTAGATTTTGATAGTACTCTCGTGACCCTTGGTTTTCTTGTTTTTGGTTGGGATGAAATTCCGTTAATTCACCGTTAACCGATTTCAATTCCCTACGCACTCTTGGTGTTCGATGAATTGTCCCAACGGGTAGAACTAGGAGTAACTTCTTCGTATTCATGATCTTGAGATTGATTGTATATCATTATTGTGTTAGGGTCGGATTTGAGAGGATTGTTCGGACCGGAACCTATTCCTTCGTCTCCTTCGCGTCGTATTACCAAGGCAAGTACCTCGATATACGAATTGTAACTGCGTGAAATCATTGTTGTCGAAGTGTATGAGTTTATATGGAGGTATATATATGTATGTGTATATATATATATGTGTGTTTATATATATAGTTACATGTTAAATATATGTATGTATATACGTATATTAATATATATGTTTATGTCGGTGATCGACGAGTGTTGAATTCTACCATTAGTTGACGTGCTCAACTTGGATCGATGGGCGAACTATAGTTATTCATATAATATAGTGAGGTTATATATTTATATATATATATATATCTATATATATAAATGTGTATATATATTCGGTTGAGTCGCAACATAGAGATATATGTGCGGTGTTGATTGAGTTTGATTGATAACGTGCGTGTTATTGTTTATTTGTGTGGATATGGACTGGCGGAGAAATTGTGTGACTTGATGTACCAAGTTGAAAATTGTTGTGACAATTGTCCGTGTGCTTGATGTTTGAACAATGTGGATACTTGTTGTGAGAAACGTCATATCCGGGAACCTCTGAGGGCGGGGCGGTGTACTCCGGCACGTGTACGCCGCAATGTGCGGCTCCATATGGGTGGTGAACGCCGGTGTCACCTAATGCGCGTGCAAGGCGGCTCTTGCGGGAGTGACGCCGGTGCGGTGACATGTTCAAGGAGCGGCCGACATAGTGGAGTGAACGCCGGTGCACAGTGAGGAGTGGAGGCGCTGGCGAGGCTTATTGGTTACGGGTATTTGAGTGATAGCTAAGACCCGTTCTGAACGATGTTCGTATCTCAAATTCTTTCAACTCACTTTTAATGTTTGTCTTGATACAGACCGCAATCCGTGTTTTGAAAGCTTGTTTCAAATTGTTTTTAAAGCGTTTGGTATCGGGGTTAATTAACCAAGGAGGTTTGACGAAATCTCAGGGTTAATTAATCGGGGGTCTTGAGCAGGATATGTCGAATGAGAGTTTTGTACCTTTGATTGTATTGTGGTGCTATTCTGTGTTTTGGGTCGAGGACCCTGTGGAATGTTGAGATGATTGATTTCATGATGATGTTATTTGGAATGGGTTGAGAACCCTGTGTGATGTTGTAATGATTTCGTTTGTGACGGTGTTCTATAAATTGGGTCGAGAACCCCAAATAAGTTGACTAGGTTGTTGTGTAATCGTTTTCCATACGTTGGGTCAAGGACCCGAGAGTTTTTGAAATTATTTCCAAAAGCATCCCCATTCGATTTTTGTTTAAAACCCCAAGACGACCCGAGTCATTAATAATGTTTTCAAACTATTTTATCAAAATACTTTTTCCTTTTTTTTTATAAAATGGATTTTCAAATTTAATCTTTTGACTCCTTGGGCTCGTCCAAAGTTTGATTGGCGTTATGTTCCATATAGAGAATATGACTATGTGATTATTTTTCACCTTGTGTATGCGAGTGCTATACTGTGTTAACTTTGGGAATGTATGGTTTGTGTTAAAGCTTCACGATGGTTGAATTTTGTGTTGTTACTGTTCGTATATCTTGTATATTATGTACTTGCACTAGCAAAATTCCAGTTTGCTAACCCCCGAGTTTTCGGGGGGTGGGTGCCTGTTATGCGCTCAGGTTTTGGCAGCTCGGGAGCGATCACGGGATTGGCTTGGAAGGAGATGGAAGACGACGATGCTAATCACACCAGTCGAGTCTTTTCTTTTGTTTCATTTTGGTCGGTATTTTCTTTGTCGTTTGAGTATTCACCCTTGCATGGGTGTAGTTATCGATTTTTAAATTGAGTTGTCATTCTTTTCTGTGTTCAAGTTTATTGTTGTCATTGTTGTATGAATGTCGTTAGTTTATGAATTGGTTTAAGACCTTGTCGGTCTACCTTGTATTAAATTTTGACCCCGGTCGGTCAATCTTTGAGTAGTCTTTTGGAGTTTAGCCTGGTGGATCCTTGTGATAAGGGTCTACGGCGTGTGACATTCCCGGGTCGTATTCTGGGGGTGTTACAATTTGCAACTATCCAACCAAAGCCTACTGCAATGACAGTCGCAAAGGCCCCGACAGCACGTGCACGAAAAACTTGATTCTCCCTCTTCAATTCTTCAACTACTTTATCCAAGTATGTCATTTTTGCATTCATTTCCCCAAACTGCTCTCTAAGGTGTCACACCACAGTGTCCATTCTACTAAAACTGTCGTTCCAAGCCCCGTCAAACCATTCAAAGAAGCCACAACCTGGATCGATGCCCCTCTACAAATATCAATAATAAATAATATCATAGTACATAAAAATAGTACAAAACATTAAATTAAGGGATATTGAAACTGAAAATATACCTTGTAAACAGGGCATGCGTAAAACCTTCTCAACGGGTTTTCTTCGGTCCTTGAAGTGCGCACTCTGGCCTTCTTCCCGCAGAAGCATTCGACATTGTGGTAATTTCTCGCTGATGAGTTAGACGACATTTCGGGCACTGAATCGTACGAGAATTGAAAAGGAAATGAAATATAACGGATGCAAAACCCTTAAAGACTAAACAAAGACTCGGCTTTTACGATGGGATTGTAAGATTTGAGGAGAATAAAATCGAGGGTTAGGGTTTATGAAACTGGGGAAGACGATGAACAATTACGAATGGGGAATTCCTTTCAATTGCTTAAAAATCGGGAATCCCTTTTCATTCCCTTTTGCCCTTTTAAAAAACGTTAATATTTTTTTTTTTTTTTTTTTTTTTTGAATTCAGATTTTTTTTGTTTAATTTCGCCAAAAATGCATCGGCGTTTCTTCCACGTGTACTGGCCACGCGAGCTGCACGTGCTATATAATGGGGCAAATTGGTGAGTTCGGTCACGTGCGGTGCACATGGTACTTCCCGGTGCCGGAGGATAAAATTGAAACAAATCTACACAATAACAGGCATGTTCGAAATATGGTTACAATACCGGGCATATTCGAAACAGTGGTTGCAATAACGGGCATGAACTGTAATTTCCTCGTGGGGTACACTTGCAAAAAAAGGAAATGGGTACTCAATTCCTGGATGGACAAAAAATGAAATACGGGTACTCATTTCGTGGACGGAGGGGAGTATTTGGTAATCCAACTTCTAGTGAAGTATATCAGTTGGATAATTGCAAATATTAATTTGGTTATTTGAATATGTGCATTTGGATACCAGCTCAAATCGTGATTTTTTTATTATTTTAGTGGAATGATATTTTGTATTTTTTATAAAATGAATTTAGAATGTGTAGGTTACCCATGAATATATTATGAATATATATGTCACGAATATATAAGAAATGAATGATGAATGTTCATATCTTGTACAATCATTAATCACCCCTAACAGATTCATATTATCATCATGTTGATCAATATGCAAGTGACCGAGTGATTAATATATCTTCATATCCACCCTTTACCTCTTACATATTCATTATTGTGATTTATAAAATCACATTCATGATGAATATGTAAATCACAGTAGATGGAACTGTTTTAATATTCATTCAATTCTTGTGTAATCATTTGGAATCCATATGTATCATGAATCCTGATCAGATACAATTGTTGCCTTTTTACAATAAGATTACAGATGGGCTTAGAGTTGTTTATAAAAAAAATTCCATTAAGTCTTGTATGGATAAATTCGTCTGTACAATAAAAATATGTTACTATTATTTATCTTTTTTCCTGAATCAACAGTCTAAATGATTGAAATGATTTATTTATCTTTTATCCTGAATCAACCGTCTAAATGATTGAAATGATTGCTTTACCCCATAAATATTAAACCAATGAAAAATTGAGAAATCAAGCATCAAAGCAACAAAATCCCGAGAAATCAAGAAATCCACTTGAGAAATCCAGAAATCTAGCAGAAAGTCGAAAAATCCATACAAAGAAATTTAGATATCTGGTTCATAAATCGAGAATGTTAGGGTTTGGTTGCTGCAAGCCTGCAACAAGTAGATGAAGGTCAAGCCAAGGTCATCGGTCGCCGATTGTTGTCGTCAGTGGCGGAAGCAGAACATTTACTCGGGAGGATCCGAAGCTATAAAAAATACGGAGGTTGGACAACTATATATATAGCTTCCCCTATTTTATAAGAGAATTTCCATCCGCCGGGAGGTCCGTGGACCCCCTTGGACCCCCCCTCCCTCCGCCCCTGGTTGTCGTGGAGTCAGGGTGACTGAGAAAATAGATTTTCGTGGAGAGAGGGTCGCCGAGAAGAGATGTAACCGTAGATTTAGGTTGCTGGCAAGGGAGAATGTAGGGGGAAGATTGGAAGAGGCAGCCGAGAAGAGAAGAGAGCGTGCATGGGGGAAAAGGGAGTGTTCGGGTATATATGGCGTGTTTCTCTAACCAAGGAGCAGAGAAAGTAATTTTATTGGCTGAGATGAACTATTTGGCGGTGTGAATAAAGTCAATTAAGCCATTGAGTCCTATTAAATCAAAAGTAAATAGTCTCTCTTGGGCTATTTACTTTTTTTTCTTTTCTTTTTTTCATTAATCTCTGAATGAATTAAGGTTTCTGAGTGGATTAATCTGTCTGATTTGGAAAATATCTTGTTGTTTCTTTCTTTTCTGAATGAACTATCCGAATGACAGAAATGACCATTTTACCCCTCAATATGAATTAAGTCATTTTTGATAAAATGTTCTTTATTTTTTAAGTTGAATGGTATTCACTACTACAAAAGAGACATTTAACATCGCCCGTTTAACATCGGTTCTGGAAAAACCGATGTTAAAAAAGACGCGATGGCATAATTGAAAATTTTAAAGCAAATTAACATTGGTTATGCTAAAAACCGATGTTAAAAATAAAAAATTATTTAACATGATTCTAATAAAAGCCAATGTTAAAAAAAATCTTCAATTTAACATCGGTTCTGAATAAAAACTAATGTAAAAAAAATCTTCAATTTAGCATCGGTTCCGAATAAAAACTAATGTAAAAAAGATTCTATTTAACATCAATTCTGAATAAAAACCGATGTTAAAAAAATTATATAATATAACTTAATATATAATATAACATAATATATATTTTAATTTATATTATAATATATATTCGTAAATCATATTATAATTTTCAGTTATATTTAAATAATCAGATAATATTTTTATAAATATATTAAGTTATATTTTAATATATAGTTATATTAATTTTGTATCAATAAATAGTTTATATTTATGACTTTTAAATATATAATATTAATATATATTTTAAATTTATACTATATATACTCAATTATAATTAAGATTATATGATAATTTATACTATATATACTCAATTCTTTTATTATCAGAGAGGGTAATTTTGGTATATTGGGGAAATATTTTTGACTTAATGGTAAGGACACCCCAAAAGTTGCTTAATGAAAAAGATAGTATTAAGATCATTAAGTTGAAAGTAAACAGCAAGATATATCTGACCGATTAAGCTGATTAAGCATTAAGCTGATTAAGTAAAAAATAAACAGGCCCTTATACTCTTGATTCGTCCTTGTTTATTTTGGCAAATTATATGTCATCAGAATATGCATATTATGTAGTAGGGGTGTCGAGTAGTTCGGTTCCGGTTAACCGCACCGTTTTTTTCGGTTAATCGGAACCATGAATGGTCCAAATTAAGAACCACAGACCGCACCATATTAAAGTGTGGTTAACCGGAATCACACCGTTCTTGAACGGTTCCGGTTCGGTTAACCATTAGAGAACCATTTTTTCTAACTATGTTCAATAATATAATAATAAAATAATAAAATTTAAATATATAATTATAATTTATAAAAGTATAATTATAATTTATAAAATTTAAAAATATATATTCGTTCGGTTAACAAGATCTCATTTTATAAATTTATAAAAATTTTCAGTCTTAGTTTTAGGGTTTGAAAAATAATAAAATTTAAATATATAATTATAATTTATAAAATTTAAAAATATATATTTTTTAAATTCCGTTGATGTAAAGACCTCAATTCGGAACGCAAACAAAGAAAACAAAAAGGAAAAAGGCTAAAAACCGCTGAGATCGAATTTAGTAATTAGTTAGAGGCGAAATGGCAAACCTCCCTCCATCGCTGAACTTGAAAGCCGCCCCGTTCGAGGCGAGCAGCAACTCCTCTGCCGCAGCGGCTGCAGCCGCCGCCGCCGCAGCCAATAAGGACCGAAGAATGCAATCGGCTGAGCAGCTGGTTCTCGATCTATGCAATCCCGATTTCCGGGAAAACGCCCTCCTCGAACTGTCCAAGGTTTTTCTGTTGTTTTCCTACACTCTCCCCCCCCCCCCCCACACACACACACGCAGACATACAAATAATCTGATCGAACATTTTTTGTGCTTTCCTGGAATTGGTAATTACATTTTGGTAACCTGCGCTTCCCCAAATTTTCCTATTTTACCACTTCACCAAAAAAGAGAACTATTGTTGCATTGCGAACCGCTTTTTGCTGCAAATAGTGTTACTTGGACGCTAAGTGGTCTGCAAAAAGACGTGTGTTTAGTGCTGCGCCGACAACCAGCAAGAAATAGCCTATAGTATGTCTGAAATTTGACGATGTCATTTGTTTAAATGCACAACTATTGGCCTTGTTTGCTTGATAGGTCCTCCTCACCCCACCACGGTTCATATTTAACGGATGTTATTCTTTTTTGTCTTTAGTCTCCTCTGTTATGATTCTTGATTGATAGTGGCGGTTGTGAATGTTGTTTCATATAAGTCTTATACACTGTTTGTTCCCATTCCAACAGAAGAGAGAACTATTTCAAGATTTAGCACCGTTGCTGTGGAATTCCTTCGGTACAGTTGCTGCTCTTCTGCAGGTTTGTTTGTTATGTTAGTCTGGCAGTGCTGTTACTAGCGGTTATTCTTGATGTCTTGTCAATTCCAAAAAAAATTACTCTAGGTTTAAAGTCTTTTGTTTGAATGACATTCTTAAATTCGTACTTTATATACTTTGCATCATATATTACACAATTCGTCATGGAACTGAGAATTTATATATAGTGCCATATATCTGCCTTCCCTGTAAAATGCATTCTGTAGTTAATGTTTTTGAATTTTACTCGAATAGAACCAGAAAAAACTGAATTTTCCGTAAGAACTCCAGTGAATCCAGAAACTGCAAGGTCCCAATGTTTTAAAAGGCGTTCGAGGCACGCCTTGAGGCGAGGCGACGTCTCTTCCACCTTTGTTGAGGCCTACGCCTCGATCTTGTGAGGCGCACTTGAGGCACGTTTGAGGCGCGTTTTAACGCCTCAAATCTGTGGGGCGTTTGGCCTTTTTCTTAAAAAAAAAAAACAAAGCTCACCTGTGAGACTGCGTGAGACTTTTTGTGCCTGTGGCGGATTGATGAGAAATGATATAAGTCAAAGAGAGGGGTTTTATTATAAGTGGTTAATGACCTAACTATCCCTACTTATATTAAGTATTAATGTTTTAATAGACTTCATAAATATAGATTTTTAATTGGATGTATTAAATTTATGAGTTGTTTTCTTTTCTTTAAAAAAAGATAAAAACATATGAAATTAATTTCTATTAAATCATATTAAATCTTCAGAAAATTATCAAATTGTAATTAAATATTAAAATTTAGTGGAAGATTTGGTAGAGAATGCACTTTAATTTAGTAAAAAAAGGTAACCAAATGTTTATATAGTTTTTAATCTTTACTAGAGAAAAAGAAAATAAAATTGAGGCTTACCCATCAATACTATGACATTACAGTAATCAATTTATACTTTTTTGTTCTTTTACTAATTTCTATCAATATTACAATATTTTTGTGAGTTTTTTAGGATTTTTTTTATTTTAATAGAGGCTTACGCCTCAATGCACTTCGAGGCTTACGCCTCGCCTCGTCTGGCACCCCATTGTAGCGTATGTGGTTCCCCCATATTTGTTCTGATCTCGGGTTCATACTAGACCTAACTTTGTCTTTGTGCGATTCAATGTTTTAAAAGGATGTCGAGGCTTACGCCTCGAGGCTTGAGGCGAAGCGGAAGGAAAACGCTTCAAGGCGCTAATTTCTTATGAATATTTAAAGCTTACGCCTCACCTGTTGAGGCGCACCTGAGGCTTAGCCTCAAGGCCCTTGATGCGTTTTGATAGTTTTATATTTCACATATATATTCTTTAAAATATCAGTTCTCTAATATCTAGGAAAAACAACTAATTAACATCTATTGAGTATTGAGTCGTACTGTTCAAGATCTCTTTCATTCAACAACAACAACATCAGAGCCTTAGTCCCAAAATATTTTGGGGTCGGCTAAAACGTCAAGCCATCTCCAATGGAACAGTCATATGAAAAGGCAAAAGTGAAAGGTGAAAAGTTTAGTACTTAATTAAAAAAGTAGTAAAAAAAAGTAATCTAATTATGCAAAAATAAATAAATACGAAAAATTTAGTAAAAAATAGTAATAATCATTATGCAAAAATAAATAAATAGATAAATTATAATAAAAATAAAAAATAAAAAAATCCTCAAATATAATTAACCACCCGAATTCTTTCCCTTCACATCGTCCTATCCAACGCCATAAACTTCTCCAATCCCAAGAAACCGCATATCATTCTCAATCTCTCTTATCCATGTCTGTTTAGGTCTTCCTCTACCCCTCACCAGCCTATGCGCTCCCCATTCTTCAAGCCTCTGCACCGGTGCATCAATCGACCTCCATCTCACATGCCCGAACCATCTTAACCGATTCTCTAACAGCTTATCCTCTGTAGGGGCCACTCATACTTTTTTCCTGATCACATCATTTCTAAGTTGATCCTTTCTCGTATGGCCACACATCCATCTTAGCATAAGCATTAGTATGGCAATAAAAAAATTAAAAGTTTATTTAAAAAATGTTTGTATATAATGCAATATATTAAATGAATTTTAATAAAATTTTATGTAATTTGTATCTATCTTTGTACGCCTCACCCAGTGTTTTCAATAGCGCTTTTCGTGTGCGTAGCGTTTTTGTTACACCATAGCGTAGCGCATAGCGTAAGCTATTCGAGCATATCAATTAATTATTTAAAATAATATATATATATATATATAATATATTTATATTAGCAAGTAAATGAGATAAATAACTATACAACCATAATAGTTAATCATTACATTCCAAAATAACTCGATCTAATTATCCAAAAACACCAATATGAAAGGTTTTACGTCATAACTAGAGGTAATCATTGTCTTCCAATATTATATCACTATCATCATCAGCAATTGTATCAATAATTGGAAAATTCCCGCTATCAAAGTATCGCGAGGGTTTTATTTTGGAGTTCTGAAGTTGGGGTTTTACCATATTGCCCTCCAAGAATTTCAACAGTTTTTCTTTTTGAACATATAACATACACTATATGTTATTTCGCGTAATAGCGTACGCTGTTTACGCTATTACCTGCGCTACGGTAATATAGCGTGCGCTATCCGAGCATTAAGTTAAAAAAACTGCGCTACGTAGCGCTTTGACCCCGCAGCGCGCTATGCGAAAGCACGAGTTTGAAAACACTTGGTTCACCTCATCGGAGCAAAACACTTCAAACCCGCCTCGGCCTTTTAAAACATTGGTGGGATTGCATGCTACTAAATTCGATATCTGAGAAGGAAACTTTATGCAAAACTTTCCTCTTAACATTTTTGCTCCATTTCACGACGAGGAGATTTGTAGGAAGCTTTTCTTTTTCATTCAAATTTTACATAAATGTATGTTTTTAGGTAATGTTAACTGCTCTTGCCCTTAAATTTTACTTTCTCACGAGCTTTGGTTATTTCTCATCCTTCGGCAGTATCTCGTTATGTTCCATGATGTACATGTTGATTTTTCAATATCAATCATGTAATGGGACATGCCTATTGCAATTATCTCAATCTCATGATGTTTTTTATGCAAGTGGTAAAACTTATGATGACGATTGCTTTGGAATTTCATCTCATTTCTCCTTCTTATGAAGGTTGCAACAGGAAGGGCATTCGGCGTAAAATTTTGCTACTTTGATTTTGCCATGATTTTATATTGTTAATTAATTTTAGACCATTACTCGACACTATAATCGTCACGCCGACCCCCAATATAATTGCGATTACGGTGCAGTTGTTGTTGTTGATGATGATGATGATTCAAATGTGGTATCTATGTTTTGAGTGATACATACTCTTTTTTCTTCTGAGATCCTACAGGAAATAGTCTCCATTTACCCAGTATTATCCCCACCAAACTTAACTCCTGCACAATCAAACAGAGTTTGCAATGCACTTGCTCTACTTCAGGTAATGTCTGCTCATGTTCCTGAATATTCTTTGGGCATTCTCATCGATTCCCATCTGCGGGGTGGGTTTTGTGATTGTTGATTGTGCCCAGGCTTTTCTTCCTAATATTAAATTATAAACAATATTTATCCTTGTATATAAGATTTTGGAATCATTTTGTCACTTAGTCTCTTTGGAAATCATGTAAAAATTAGAGTTCCCAGGTGCGGGACACTGGTGGGACACTTGCAGATGACACATGGAGAAGATTTAACATTCATAATTGTGGTTATCACGAAATTAGTGTCTGGATAGTTTCTTTGAAGCATAATTTGGTAGAGGAACTTGTATAATTTGCATTGAAATTCATGAAAATATCATTGTAAGCTTGTGGTCAGATTACCGTAGTTGATATATTTCGTCATCTTGTCGGTTTTGTATATTTTCTATCTTTATAGTTTATACTATCACGAGAAAAGGAAAACCTTCACCAGGTCAAGATTTGGTGTTTTTTAGCTTTACCACCTTGTGTTTATCCGTTTTAGTTTTTAATTACCCCATCTATACTTTGTGAGTTCCATACTTAACCCCGTGAAGCCCAACGGTCTCTGAATATTCCGTCACAACCAGCAAGGTTTGTATTGTTTGTTACCTAAAAAAAGGATTAGGTGCTCATCTTTAGAGAAGGCAATAATATGGCTGGAGATTGTTTTTTTTTTCCTTACTATTTTTTTGGCTGTCAACTATTATTCCCATATTTTAGCCAATCCATGCTTGTTAAACAGCATTATTTCAGTATGTAGATGAAGTTAATAGCCTTATTTATTTGACTTTCTAGAATGCAGCTAATCTTAAACAAATAGACTTTTTCAGGTGTCTACACTATCAGGCAGATCTACATGTTATTTTTTTTATGACTCAATTCATTCTTTTTAAAGAGCATTTCTCTTGGATGATGCAAGTATTAGGGTAATAATTATGGGTTTATATTCTTAGTGAATGAATATGAGAGGAGCAAGTTATTTAGAGGTAAAAATTAGAACACTCTAGTCTACCACATTAGAAAAGAGTCTATTCTCTACCATTTTTGTTTCTTTTGGTTTTTTCTTTATAAATTTACACAGAAGGAAATATGATTCCCTCGGTCTTGAATTAACATGGTTTTCAATCTGTCGCAGTGTGTGGCCTCACATCCGGACACAAGAATGTTGTTCCTCAATGGTAACTTTCTTGGTTGCATGGACATGTATTTCTTTCCTGTGTTTATTTATATAATAAAATATAAGCAAGGGAAGCTTTTCCAATTCAGGTGACTGTTGGAGTATCTTCACTTTTCCTCCTTCCTTTTTTTTTTTTTTAGTTCAGATGATTTATTAGAGTTCTCTGTGTTATCCTCCTTGCACATGTTCTTTGGCAAATTATTGTGCCGTTGTTCTTTACATACAACATCGTTGTAGTTTAACCGATTAAATTTTAGCTATGAACTCGGCCAAAGTGTTCATCTGATGCTTCCTTGTTGCAGCCCACATTCCACTGTACTTGTATCCTTTCCTTAATACAACTAGCAAATCAAGGCCCTTTGAGTATTTGAGGCTTACAAGTCTAGGCGTCATAGGTGCTTTAGTCAAGGTAATCCCTGTCGCGCTACTTTATTTTTCAGTTTCATGCACATAACAATTCTTATTTCTTATGCTTCTTTAAGATGAATATTTTGCATTATCAAAAAAGTTGCAACAGCCAATTCCTTGTCAATGCAGAAAGAAGAGATTTACTTGCTATAAAATGTAATCTAGTTCTTTAAAAACGTGATAGGACTGATTATCCATTATGTCCTTCGATGACTAAGAAATCATGTGACGTCTGTTTTCCTTTGATTCCCAGGTTGATGACACTGAAGTTATCAGTTTCCTTCTTTCTACCGAGATCATTCCATTGTGCTTGCGCACAATGGAGATGGGAAGTGAATTGTCCAAGACAGTTGAGTTTCTCCGAAACTTTTTTTTTTTTTTTTTTTTTTGGTAATTTATGCAATATTTCTCACTTACATGTCCTTTATAAAGATGCTAGTACTAACTCTAGTCTAAATATATGAATGAAAATCCATTTTGTTGGTTGCTGGCTATAGTGGCTATGGAAGCCTTTCTAGATTTCTTGAGGTTTATTGGTGAAGCTTTTCCTTCTTCACTGAACCAATACACGGCCAGGCGACAATATACTTGAGTCCATAACTTGTGGTACATAATCTAATACTTCGTAGAGGTGTCCTGAAAAATAAATATAGGGAGAATACAAAAAACATCCTTGAGTTTTGACTAATTACAAAGAAAAACAACTGATTTTCAAAATTATAATGATACGCGTGGTTTCATCAAATATTGGAATTAAGTTGCTAAATCTGTTTTTTTTATTTCAATATGAAGGGGGCTTTTGAAATGTTTTTTGGTAAATGTACGACAAAAAACCAGCGGTATTTTTTTTGTAGTTTTTAAAGTTAGCTATAGTTGTAATTAGTTCAATATCTCAAGGTTGCCTTTTGTAATTAACCCATAATAAAATACAACTTAGATCTTGTGTGCTGATTTCTTCAATTAGGACATGCTTCAAGGTATCAGTTGGTTTTCCATGTGAAGTTTTGAATTTTGTTTCCATTTTCCTATTATAAGCCGAAGCTAAACGTGGTAGCTTAATCATGAGAGTTTTATATATATGATAAGTAAGTTTAATGTCTTGACGATTTTGTATCAGCTACATCTTTTGTTATGAGTCAGAATTAACTTTCATATAAAGAAAAACGTGGGTCTTTTGCTGAGTTTGTTTCGCTTATGATCCTTGATTTCAAGAAAATTCATTTCTCTCAACTTATTGTTAATGGGCTTTTATATCCTTTTTTCTGGTTGTCTTGTTGTCTAGGAATTTAACTTAAAGATACAGACTCATCTCATTGTTTTAGTTATAATTACAAAAAAGTACCCTTGAGGGTTGACTTAAACTTCCAAAATTACCAAAAATACCCGTGAAATTTTATTTTGTCTTAACACTTACCCCCTTCATAACACATTTAAAAAAAAAAAACATCTGATTTATAAATATATTACATCTGGCCCCTTAAATTCAATACTGAATCATATTGGTATATCGTAATTCTGAAAGATAGCATTTTTTTTTTGGTAATTAGGTCATTTTTTTTGTAATTAGGTCTTTTTTTTTTTGTAATTAGGTCAAACATGAAGGGTACTTTGTGCAATTATCCCTTTTTATTCTTTAGTTCTTCTTTTCTTTTTTAGTTTTTTTTATTGTTATGGGCTTCTTGATTTGTCAGGTGGCAACATTCATTGTACAGAAGATTTTGCTTGATGATGTGGGGTTAGAGTATATATGTACCACGGCAGAGCGATTCTTTGCTGTAGGAAGAGTGCTTGCAAACATGGTTGCTGCACTTGCTGAACAACCTTCTTCTCGTCTTTTGAAGCACATAATCAGATGCTACCTTCGATTGTCTGATAATCCAAGGTCGGTCACTGAGTATGGAGATTTGTGTTAAGATCACCTTTCTCCCATTAGTATTTGTGCAGCTATTAGATGTAACAAATCAACCTTGTTTTATTTAGAGCTTGCGATGCCCTGAGAAGTTGTCTGCCCGACATGCTTAGAGATACAACATTCAATAGCTGCCTTCGTGTAAGTGCCGACTGATGTCATTGCATGTGATATTACAAAACTAACCCTGAGGTTTAGCCTAATTGCGAAAATATCGGTTCTTTTGTAAATGACTTAATACTCTCTTAAAAATATTGCAAATACCCCCTTGAGCCACACATATATTTACCACCCAGTAGGGTAAATTTGTAATTTTGTAAGATAATTTGGGTGTCCTGTCAAATTGGTGTAAACCTCAGGTCCTTCGGCGATTTTTTATATTCAAACCCTCTTGTTATAAGGAATATGATGTGTGTGAGGTGACACTAGCCTCTATATTGTTAGCTTGTGATTTGACATGGTAAATGTTTCTTGATCGATGGTGTATTTCAGGAAGATCCAACTACGAGGAGGTGGTTGCAGCAATTGCTTCACAATATACAAGGGCCTAGGGTTGCTGCCATGCAAGCCGGAGGTGGATTTGATCATATGATGGTCAATTGAACTCTAAATTTGCTTGTTCCTGCTTTGGCACTGCTTGTTTCTTCACGTACAGTCACCTGCTTTCCTATATATATATATATATATATATATATATATATATAGAGAGAGAGAGAGAGAGAGAGAGAGATAAAAGTTCATTTGCACTAATTTTAGTTGTGAAAAAATCTGACGAACTAGAATTCTATAACTTTAGTAATTACCGGTAAGCTAATATAGGTATTCCCCCCGTCCCGTTCCCTCCCTCTCAGTCTGTGTTGCGAGGCTCTTTGAGCCAGCAGACAGTTTTGGACTTGTTATTAATCTGTGGTGGAGTTTGTTGGTTTTATTTTGTTTTCTTCTTTCTCCCCTTCTGCCACACGAGATCCTCTTCTACACCGTATGTTTCATTGTATACTTGAATGGAACTGCATGTGTATATGATGTTATTTCTTATATTTGTGTAGTCGAATATCATAGGAATGGAGTTGAAGATCCATGCATATTTGCTAGAAACCAATAAATGCAGCCTTGATAAGACTTCACTGATTTCGCTGGGTCAAGTGCCCCTGGGTTTTCTTATTTTATTCGCAATTCGTGGGGGGCTGGAAACACATCTTGTTTTACAGGTTAAACTGTTGTGACTGGAAGCTTGAAAATATGGTTTTGCAGAGATCATATCATAGTCTAGGTTTACAGATGACACTTTCTGGGGTTTACTTTCATCACTGGAACAAATTTGAAAGATTTTTGTCCAAAAGTGACTTTTCTGCATCACACATTATGAACCCTAGTATTTTATGGTAGTAGAGAATTCTGGATGACTCGTGTTTGATGCAACAGTCTACAAACCACGTTAGACAGCACTGCATAAGTCGTGTAGGTTGTAGCAAGTCCGACCAAATAGTGCAAATAATCATGTTTGAAGTGTGTGTGGGCGTGTGTGTGCGCGCGTGCGCGCGCGTGTGTGCCCATGTGCGCGCGTGTGTGTGACCCCGTGCGCGCATGCTTGTTGTATTTCATAAAAAACTAAATCCCTAAGATCAAAACTATTCACTATTGTCTTCGTAGTGAACAATCATATCTTTCTTGCCAACATATACACACTATGGATCTAAGAATTGGACATGAGACGAGACATGGATGCGGCATCGATATGCGCTTAGTTCACTTTTTTAGTTGTGATGCTTCATTTTTTAACACTATTGTTCGTATTTTGTTCTAATATGAAGAGAAATATATTGATGCTCGAAGTTATATTAGGTTCCGTCAAGTATTAAAATAAGAAATGAACATGGATAGCATCCCTATTTTAAAGTGTGACGAGTAGGCATACCCTTTTGCAGAAAATGCGGTCCGAGTTCCTATTAATTTTTATTTTTTGATTTCTATCTCATTTATCATTATTATTTTATGATAATTTTTATATCTAATTAGCATTATATTACATTGGTATATAATGATGAAAAATAAGGTCTCTAATAATAATTTTTATTTTTGCATTTGTTCATTACTTGTCAATTATTTAAGAATAATGCCGATGAGAATTTGACGTCATATAAATTTTTTACAATCGTGCCAAATTCGGCATTAGTAACCAAATTATCGGCCATACAAGCTGACCAGTTGGTGAAGGGTGGAGGCCCGTTTCAGATATAGCGCACCGCTAGAACAGTTTATTTGTAAGTCCTGTTGGTAGTCGATCCACCTTGGCATCCACATAAACACTCCAGGCGGTCCAGGCAGCCGACCAGCCGAGCAGATCCTGGAGCCGAACCGATCATGGACCCGATTTTCTCCCAGACCCGTTGGAACCGGACCGGACAGAGAAGTTAGAGCCGACCCGGAATCCGACCTGGAGGGGCCGAGCAAACCCTGGATAAGCACGCTCTGAATCATAATTATAACAAGACCGACCAGGACAGCAGGAAGTCCGAGGGCTGACCCCGTTGTCGGTCAGAACAGATAAGTATTGCCAAAAACACGAAGGACAGGCAGACAGGACAATTAAGGAGGGCTGTCATGTCCCTTCCCAAAGCAAGCCTAAGAAGCTGACACGCGTCAAAGAAGTACCTACACTTTGACAAATGTCATAAAGCATGTTCCCCTGAATCTTCCAGCTGTCTTCACTTGAATGGCTATAATTTGCTATATATAGGGAGGATGTACAATAAAGGGGACTTTTTGGAAGCCTGGAAAAGGAAAATAGCGAGAGATAAAAAAGAGAGATAAGAAAGAGAGAAAAAGGAAAAGGATAAGACTTGTAATTAACAAGCACCAACAGTACGGACCGGCCAAAATATTTTCGGCCCAGCTCTACTCCATATCAAGATCATTAATAAAATTTAATGGTCCAATACTTTTCATCATGTTTATTCATCCAGTTTATTATTTTCTACGTGGCTTCGATCCATCCGTCTTGATCAGCACACGTGACGTTGACCAAAACAGACGTCAACAGATTGGCGCTAGAAGGAGGGCGAACCTCCGATAAAGAAATATATACACCGCTCACCGGAGATGTCTCACGACAGTTCGAAAAACCCTCAGCCCGCGACGGAGGAAGAAAACCTCCTTAAGGTGGTTGAGTGCTTTAAACACCCTGCCTTCATCCAGGGCATGGCGGCCCTCATGGCAAGGGTTACAGGGGGCGGGACCCTTCAAAAACCCGAAGATCATGTCGAGGTGGAGTCTCAAACGACCCGCCCAGCTGCCTCGGGACAAAACAAAAAAAGGGCAGCCTCTGGGGTCGCCGGACAAAGGGAGGAAAGCCACGGCGAGAGCTCACACCCCTCTCGGAAAAGCAAGCTTTCGCGCCCCACATCCATTTTTGACCGCCTTGGGGCGGGGAAGAAAATCGAGAAGGCAGCGCCGGCTCCTACCGTCCAGAGTCAGAGCCGTAAGGGAGAAAAAGCTCCCCGCCCGTCCCTAAATCCAACGCAAGTATTACCTCCAACTCCGGGCGATAATTCGAACGAAATCGAGTTTCTAAAAAAGCGCCTTACGGAGCTCGAAAATAAACAACTCCAGCCATCCCAAAGTTCAGAATGGCTCAACAGCCAGGAGAGTCCCCTGGCCCCCAGTGTTCTGGCGGAACCCCTCCCGGAGAAGTTCAAGATCCCTCAAATTCCGCCATACAACGGGGAGACAGACCCCAATGCCCATCTTGGATATTATAATTCCTGGATGGACCTGCACGGGTCTCGAGACGCGTTCCGATGCCGAATGTTCTCCCTAACTCTAGGGGAGAGGGCCCAGAGATGGTATCGGGCGCTGCCCCACCATTCTGTTCAAACATGGGCCCAGCTCTCGGCGACGTTCCGATCCCATTTCATGGGGTCCCTTGTGCGAGTCGCCCCACGCTCATCCATTACTTCCGTTGTTCAGGGGCCGAACGAGTCCCTCAAAGATTATATATCCCGTTTCAATAAACGGATCTTGGAGACGGAACCTATGTCCGACGATGCGCTGGCCATTATTGCTCAGGCCGGCCTTCTCAAAAATTCTTTTTTTCGCTGGATGGTGTGCCAGAATGTCCCACACACCTACCAGGAATTCTTGGAGCGCGCTAGCTCCCACATAGCTGCCGAGGAAGCTATGCCGGCACCAATGTTAGTCATGCCCTCCGATCAGAAAGGATCGTATAAAAAGAAAGAAGAGAGGCGTGACTACAAAGAGGCCCATCAAGAATCCCGACGGGAAAATAAAACCCCCGCCTCTTCCTCGACAGTCCCTGCAACTCAGAGTTATCGTAGGCCCGAGCTCATGGCCAATTTCACTGAAATATATTCCGTCGGAGCCGCGGCCATATTAGATCAAATAAAGGACAAAAATCTGCTCCCAGTTCCTCGGCCGATCTACAAAGATCAAAAGGACATGGACCAGACCCGCTTTTGTAAATATCATGAATCAGCGGGTCACAACACCGAACAGAGCCGAGACGTCGTCGCCGCCTTGATCGCGGTATGCGACGAGTAGAGATGTTAAACGGGCTAGCCCTAGCGGTTCCGGGCTAGCCCTAGCGGGCTTCGGGCTAAACGGTCTGGGCTAAAAAAGCCCGGATTTAAACGGGATAAGAAATATTGGCCCTAACCCTAACCATAACGGGTTTCGGGCTAAACGGGCTAAATATTTAAAAAATCTATTTTTTATTTTTTTATAAGTCAAAAAAAAAAAAACAATAACAATATAATTTTTATATATAGTAACAACTATACTATAATAAATATAACAAAAAATACACTTTTATGTATATATATATATATATACACACTATATTAACAAATACAGTAATAATATATATTATATATAATATTAATATATATTATGTATATATAATATTAATATAGTATATATATATATATATATATATATATATATATATATATATCGGGATTTGGGCTAGCCCTAGCGGCCGGGCTAAGCAGTCAAGCCAAAAGCCCGGATTTAAACGGGCTAGGAAATATCAGCCCTAAACCGGTTTTTTGGCGGGTTAAACGGGCCAGCCCTACGGGCCTGAGCCCGTTTAACATCTCTAGCGACGAGACAGGCTTGAGGCGGTTTACCCGGAACCCGCCCCGGGATCGCCAGGATAGGGCCGACCCGACGAGAGCTAAGAAAGATCGGGTGCCTCCAGCCCCCAAATCCCCCCGGGAAATTTTAACCATTATGGGAACCGCTGAGGTCGATGACCATCGATCGAAGCGCTAGAAAAAGGCCTCCATCCTAGAAGCCACCACCTCCTACCAACGGACAGAACGCCGAGCAGAGGGGTTCTTATCAGTAGCCGAAGAAGCCCCCCAAAACCCCCAGCTGGCAGTTACTTTTGAGGAGTCCGATGCAGACGGCTTGGACCATCCCCATTCAGACGCCCTTGTCATCACCCTGTCCGTAATGGGGATTCCAGTTCACAGGGTATTGGTGGACTCCGGGGCCTATGCCAGCATCATCTACCTTCATACCCTTCGTAGGATGAAGATAGACCAATCTTATGTCCGGCCCTGCAACGAAGATATTCGGGGATTTGCCAACTGCCGCACCTCCCACTGGGGGAAATCGACCTCGCCTTGGAATTTGGTCAGGGGCCGATCAGAAGGACGATGATCACAACCTTCAAGATCATCGATGTGCACAGTGACTATAATGCCATCATAGGCCGACCTGTGATGTCAAGGCTGAGGGCCACTCAGTCTACCTATCACCTGTGCATGAAATTTTCCACCCCGGACGGCGTCGGGGTACATAGAGGGGATCAAAGGGCCGCCCGGGAATGCAACCTCAGCATCCGGGCTCGCGAAATCAACGCCGCATAAAGCATCCCGGGAGATTTGCCGGAAGAAATGGAGACTACCAGCTCCGAACAGCTGGTGGGAAACACCCTGCTTGAACAGGGGTCCGACGGTCCCGGGGCCGCGCAAACCCCCGAAAGGGGAACCGGACAGGAAACGGACCGGGGCCGCAGGCCCGGGAAGGAGCCGATCTTAGAAGAAGATCCCGTCGACCCGCGATATCAAAATCCGAAAGGAAAAATTCGCCACGCTGAGCCAACGGAAGAATTGGACCTGGTCGACGTGGACTCATCTAATCCAACCCGACGACTAAAGATCGGCCACAACCTCCAAGAGCCGATCCGCTCTGAGCTAATCTTTCATCTGAGACAGAATCTGAATGTCTTTGCTTGGACCCATTCTGATATGTCGGGGATTGATCCGGAACTGGCGTGCCACCGGCTAAACATCGACCCCAGCTCAAAACCGGTTATTCAGAAAAGAAGGAAAATGGGGCCGGAACGACAGAAGGGACTGGAGGAGGAGGTATAAAAGCTTATCGATAACGGGTCTATTCGAGAAGCCCAATACCCGACCTGGGTAGCCAACCCGGTCTTGGTAAAAAAGCCGACCCGGCTATGGAGGCTCTGCATTGACTTCTCCAACCTGAACAAAGCCTGCCCAAAAGATAGCTACCCCCTCCCCCATATCGACTACATGGTAGATGCAATGGTCGGGCACGAGCTAATGAGCTTTATGGATGCGTATTCTGGATACAACCAGATCCCAATGCATCCCGCTGATGAGGAAAACACCTCCTTCTACTCGGCCCGCGGCCTATACTGTTACCGGATGATGCCTTTTGGGCTCAAGAATGCCGGCGCGACATATCAACGCCTGGTAAATAAAATGTTCAATAGCTTGATAGGCCATACTATGGAGGTATATGTAGATGACATGTTAGTAAAATCCTTGCGCTCGGCCGATCATGTACATGACCTCAATAAAATGTTTGCTATTTTGCGAGAGTATAAGATGAAGTTAAATCCGAAGAAATGTTCATTCGGGGTAGGTTCTGGAAAATTCCTCGGCTACATGGTAAGCCAAAGAGGGATTGAAGCCAACCCCGATAAAATTAAGGCAGTAACCGAGCTTGTTCCTCCAAACTCGGTCAAAAAGGTGCAAAGCCTAACCGGCCGAGTAGCCGCGCTGAGTCGCTTTATCTCTCGCTCAACGGATAAATGCAAACCTTTCTTTGAGGCGATAAAAAAGAACAAGGATTTTCAATGGACAGAACCTTGCCAAAAAGCCTTCGAAGCTATCAAGAAAGTCCTGGCGGAAGCCCCGACCTTGCAGAGACCGACCCGAGGGGAACTTCTTAGCTTATATCTCGCGGTCTCCGACTCCACGATCAGCGCCGCTCTGATTCGAACGGAGAATGCAGTGTAACATCCGGTTTATTATGTGAGTCAGGCCCTTCACGACGCCAAGCTCAGATATGCCCCAATGGAAAAATTGGCCTATACGCTCATAATGGCATCCCGGAAGTTGAGACCCTACTTTTTGGAACATCAGGTAGTCGTCTTAACAAACTATCCATTAAAGCAAGTCATGCGCCGACCCGACGTTTCCGGCCGGATGGTAAAATGGGCCATAGAACTCGGACAGTTTGACATAGCTTACTAATCGCGCACTGCTATAAAGGGACAAGCCCTTGCGGACTTCATTGCAGAGTTCACACCCGCAATCGCACAGAAGGACGACCGATCAGAAGAATGGTCACTCTATGTGGATGGGTCCTCAACCACTGACCGATCGGGTGCAGGAATAGTCCTCGTTAGTCCCAACCAGCGTCTGTTCTGCTCGGCTATTCGCCTGGATTTCCCGACCACCAATAATGAGGTAGAATATGAAGCTCTCTTGGCCGGTCTAGAAATGGCAACCTTCCTCGGTCTTGCCCGCCTCACCATCCTGAGTGATTCTCAATTAGTGGTCAACTAGATCAACGGCGAATACGAAGCCAAAGAGCCCAAACTGGTTAAGTACCTCAACCTGGCACGGGCCCGGCTACAAAATTTTCAGGGAACAATACAACATATTACCAAAACTGAAAATATCCAAGCCGACTCTTTGGCCAAACTCGCATCTAGCTCCGGGGCCGAACATATGGATGAGGTCAGCATAGGATATCACGCCTCATCAGCCTTGGAAATGGCCGAAATCCGGGCAGCCGAACAGTTAGAGCCGCAAGGGTGGATGCAGCCTATAATGCAATACCTTCAAAGCGGCATTTTACCCGAGGACCTAGCCCAAGAGAGATACTTACGAACTCAGTCTACCCGGTTCACCATCGTGGATGGAACCTTATATAAAAGAGGATACTCGGTTCCGCTGCTGAAATGCCTGTCCGAGTCAGAAGCAGAATATGCCCTCAGAGAAGTACACGAGGGCATATGCGGTAATCATTCCGGCGGCCAGGCATTGGCCTATAAATTAATTCGGCAAGGCTATTATTGGCCTAACCTCAAAAAAGACGCCATCATGCTCGTGTGGAAGTGCATCAGGTACCAAATCTTCGCTCCGCAGATCCGATCCCCGCCGGAAACCCTCACTTCCGTATATTGCCCATGGCCATTCGCCAAATGGGGAATCGACTTGATCGGCCCTCTACCTAAGGGACGGGGAGGAGTGCAATACGTCATCGTCGCAGTCGATTATTTTACGAAATGGGCAGAGGCCGAGCCTATGGCACGAACAACTGAACAAAAGACAGTCGACTTTATATGGAAGTCAATCATATGCCGGTTCGGGATCCCTCAATCTATTGTCTCTGATAATGCCAAACAATTTGACAATAAGAAGTTTCGAGCTTTCTGCGACGGCCTCCAAATACGAAATAACTTTTCCACGCCCTACTATCCACAATCCAACGGGCAAGTTGAGGCGGTCAACAAAATCCTGAAACAACATCTCAAGACACGCCTCGAGGAACTCAAGGGTTTTTGACCCGAGGAGCTCCCCGAGACCTTATGGGCCTATCGAACAACGCATAGATCCGCCACCGGCGAAACGCCTTTCTCATTGGCTTTCGGCTCTGACGTCGTTATCCCGGTTGAAATCAGGACACCTACCTACCGAGTAGCCCATTTTGAAGAACAGGGTAACGACTTGGCCCTCGAAGTGAATTTGGACCTCCTTGCCGAAAAACAAGCTCAGGCAGAAATACGAAACGCCGTTTACAAAAGAAGGAGTGAAAAATATTACAACTCCAAGGTTCACCCGAGAAGCTTCCAGGTCGGCGACCTAGTCCTCAAAAGGGTGTTGGGCCCGGATCCCAGACCACTCAAGCCCAAATGGGAAGGACCATATAAAGTTAGTGAAGTCCTTCAGAATGGAGCCTACCGGCTGGAGTATCTGAACGGCCAAAGATTAAGTTACCCGTGGAATGCTATGTATTTAAAGAGGTATTATCAATAAAATCTGATGTCATTCCATTTTTTAATATTGATGC
The DNA here is from genome assembly GCA_033398695.1 of Orobanche coerulescens. NCBI lineage: Eukaryota > Viridiplantae > Streptophyta > Magnoliopsida > Lamiales > Orobanchaceae > Orobanche > Orobanche coerulescens. The sequence continues at coordinate 134,127,845 of CM065814.1, forward strand.
ACCTCATAAGACCGGCTCCTCCGGCACTATAAGACCGAGCTCGTCTCGGCACCTCATAAGACCGGCTCCTCCGGCACTATAAGACCGAGCTCGTCTCAGCACCTCATAAGACCGGCTCCTCCGGCACTATAAGACCGAGCTCGTCTCGGCACCTCATAAGACCAGCTCCTCCGGCACTATAAGACCGAGCTCGTCTCGGCACGTCATAAGACCGGCTCATCTGGCACTATAAGACCGAGTTCGCCTCGGCACCTCATAAGACCGGCCCATCCGGCACTATACGACCGAGTTCGCCTCGGCACCTCATAAGACCTGCCCATCCGGCACTATAAAACCGAGTTCGCCTCGGCACCTCATAAGACCGGCTCCTCCGGCACTATAAGACCGAGTTCGCCTCGACACCTCATAACACCGGCCCATCCGGCACTATAAGACCGAGTTCGCCTCGGCACCTCATAAGACCGGCCCATCCGGCACTATAAGACCGAGTTCGCCTCGGCACCTCATAGGACCGGCCCATCCGGCACTATAAGACCGAGTTCGTCTCGGCACCTCATAAGACCGGCACATCCGGCACTATAGGACCGAGTTCGCCTCGGCACCTCATAAGACCGGCCCATCCGGCACTATAAGACCGAGTTCGCCTCGGCACCTCATAAGACCGGCCCATCCGGCACTATAAGACCGAGTTCGTCTCGGCACCTCATAAGACCGGCCCATCCGGCACTATAAGACCGAGTTCGCCTCGGCACCTCATAAGACCGGCCCATCCGGCACTATAAGACCGAGTTCGCCTCGGCACCTCATAAGACCGGCCCATCCGACACTATAAGACCGAGTTTGCCTCGGCACCTCATAAGACCGGCCCATCCGGCACTATAAGACCGAGTTCGCCTCGGCACCTCATAAGACCGGCCCATCCAGCACTAAAAGACCGAGTTCGTCTCGGCACCTCATAAGACCGGCCCATCCGGCACTATAAGACCGAGTTCATCTCGGCACCTCATAAGACCGGCCCATCCGGCACTATAAGACCGAGTTCGCCTCGGCACCTCATAAGACCGGCCCATCCGGCACTATAAGACCGAGTTCGCCTCGGCACCTCATAAGACAAGACCATCCGGAACTATAAGACAGAGTTCGCCTCGGCACCTAATAAGACCGCCGCCCATCCGCACTATAAGACCGAGTTCGCCTCGGCACCTCATAAGACAGGCCCATCCGGCACTATAAGACCGAGTTCGCCTCGGCACCTCATAAGACCGGCCCATCCGGCACTATAAGACCGAGTTCGCCTCGGCACCTCATAAGACCGGCCCATCCGGCACTATAAGACCGAGTTCGCCTCGGCACCTCATAAGACCGGCTCCTCCGGCACTATAAGACCGAGTTCGCCTCGGCACCTCATAAGACCGGCCCATCCGGCACTATAAGACCGAGTTCGCCTCGGCACCTCATAAGACCGTCCCATCCGGCACTATAAGACCGAGTTCGCCTCGGCACCTCATAAGACCGGCCCATCCGGCACTATAAGACCGAGTTCGCCTCGGCACCTCATAAGACCGGACCATCCGGCACTATAAGACCGAGTTCGCCTCGGCACCTCATAAGACCGGCCCATCTGGCACTATAAGACCGAGTTCGCCTCGGCACCTCATAAGACCGGCCCATCCGGCACTATAAGACTGAGTTCGCCTCGGCACCTCATAAGACCGGCCCATCCGACACTATAAGAACGAGTTCGCCTCGGCACCTCATAAGACCGGCCCATCCGACACAATCAACAAATGGTGAACAAAAAAGTAAGGCAACGGCCAAACCAACCGAGCCCAAACATACAGAGAAAAGCAACAGATGCCATAAAAAGATTTCATTCATTTAAAATAAGCCGTTCTACATCAAAATACAAAGAAAACCAAGGAAAAACGGCACGCAGGCCATACATGGAACAAAACAAAAATCTACTCGGCCCTGTCCTCCTGACCGGCCGCCTGAGAAGACTGTCCTTCACCTTCGCCGGACGGAATCAACACCGGGTCTTCGATAAATTCTGCGGCCTTCGGCTCATCAGCTCCGAGAGATTCAACCTTCAGGTCGGCCGCCTGAGACTTTATATAGGCCTGGACCTCCTCAACGGTCTTCCCTTCCTTCATGAGATCCAATATCTCATAACAAGTGGAGACGTAGTTAAGGTTAATCAACTCCTCGAACTCGGGTGTCTTCTGGAAGGCAGCCGCCCCATCGGCAAGGCCCCTGGCATACTCCGCAGCTTCACAAGTATGGGCCCGCTCGGTCAAATGCTCAAGCTGGGCCTTAGTATTATGCAAATAGGCCTCGTGCTCGGCCCTTATGTCCAGACACCGTTTCTGCGCCTGCTCGGCCGCCGTGGCCATCTCGTCGGCCTTTTCTTTCCAGATATCGGCCTCGAAGGCCCGGCTCTCCAGAAGCTCCATCTCACCCTTCAGAGAGGTCATCTCCTCCTCCAGAGACTTGATAAGCGAAGGGCAGAGGTGGTGCTCCTCCTGTAAGGCCTTGAGATCGGCCTCTGCCTTCTTGTGCTTTTCAACCAGGGCCATCAGCTCCTCAGTGGCCTTTACATAGGTGCACAACGCACGGCCCATCAGAGCATTTCCAAACTAGATCTGCTCATCCGGACCCATGTCATTGGTCACCATCTCCATTTTTGGCGTCCAACCCAAAATGGGGACATGGCTGGACTCAACCACCGCTGGAGGGACCCGGTCGAGCATCTCGGCGGTTGGGGTGGCTGCCCGGACGTAGTCAAGGAACCAGCGCGGTCGCCGCCCCTTCATTTCGGCACAAGGTTCTTCCCGGTCCTTATTTATAGGGAGATAGTGGCCCTCCAAATCAATTGCGGGCTCCTTATCCTTCGCACGACCCGTCCGTACAGGGCTCGGGGTGGGCACAACAATTTCAGGAACGGAGAAACCCTCAGCCCTGGTCATGCTATCCTCAGGCTCGGCCTCTACTCTCTTCCGCTTGCCCGTGCGCTCCCTGCGCTCGGCGGCCTCAGCAGCCAGCCTCGCCACCCATTGCGCAGGCGTCTCTTTTCGTCCCGACGAACTCGTGCCCCTACGGACTGGATAAAGAAGATGTGTCAAAAAAAAGAAAAAAAAAAGAGCTACCTGATGAAGACATTCTGCTCGGATCGGTTGATCGAAGTCCAGCCGCCCAAAGGTTATCCTCAGTAACCAGAAGATGCGACTTCCTCCGATCGGCTGGAAGATCCAAGAGCTGTTCAACTCGGTCGTCAAACAAGGAGGAGGTCTCTTGGGCCGGGATACGTTCTGCACAAGCAATAAATTATGAGTGTTAGACAAAAAAGGGAACAGCAATAAGAAACACGACACTTACTCATTTTAGCAGTGAAGTGCTCTGGGACCCGAAGCTCGGCGTCTATCACACCAGGCTCCCACTCATCAGCCGAGCTCCTCCACGGCCCCCCTACATAGAACCACTGTTCCTTCCAACTATGGATGGTCTCCGGCACATCCACCAATTCTTTATGCATCGCGCGCCGGGCTGTCATGTAAAACCAGCCAGAACCGGATCGGCCGACCGACCTCCATAGAAAGAGACTGTTGAACTCTTCAAAGCTGGGCTCGGTCCAACCATGTTGACTGAAAAGGATAAAAAGACCCACCATCCGAGCCCAGGAATTCGGATGAATTTGGGCAATACAAAGGCCCCACTGCCTTAACCACCGGGAGAACACCAACGGAAACGGAAACCTCAGCCCTGACAACAGGGAGCGGTAATACACCGCCGTGCAGCCAACGGGCGGGGTGTGAGGTCTCTCCTCCGGATTCGGAACAAACATCCGCACCACCGGGGGTATCTTAAATCGCCCCCGCCAAGCTTCCAACTGCTCATCGGTGACCGTGCTGCGTATCGAGGCCGAATCCCACTCCGCCTCAACAAAAGGAGACGGCCGAGGCCGAATCCAGGCCCGAGTCTCACCAACCGCCGTCAACGGCGTCACCACCCCCGCGTCTCCAGAATTTGCATCTCCAGAATCCGGCGATCTCGTGACCTCGCCACCGTCCTTGTCGCTCCAGTCAACGGGAACATCGCCCATCGACAGATCCGCCACTCCCGTGCGGTCCGGAGACACAGTCAACTCCTCTGCCGCCGTATCCCTCCGCTCCGACATCGTAAAATGAGAAAAAGAGAAAAAGCTTACCGAGAAATTCTTTCTAAAAACGGGAAAAGGACACCGGAAAATTCTCTCTCTTCTCTGCAAACCAGACACGAAAATGGCGAAGGGAACAATAGAGAAGGAGGTTTCCTATATTTATAGGAGAAAAAAGGGCATCAAATGCCAGGCGCGTGGAGCGGCGATTCATAATGAATCGTCGCGAAGATCAAAAAACGCGTGAAGCACAACGACAAATTACGTCCCGCCACGCGTCCCTCTCATTATGATACTTGAAGACCCCGAAGTCGAATCGACGCGACTCTCGAAGAGGCGTCCCTTCGAGAGATCTTATCCTCCCCCAAGCCGGATCGGCCTTAATCTGAAACGACCCCAGCACCGGCCAACCCGGCACAGCCCTGGACTCGGGGACCCTTGTTGGTAGTCGATCCACCTTGGCATCCACATAAGCACTCCAAGCGGTCCAGGCAGCCGACCAGCCAAGCAGATCCTGGAGACGAACCGGTCATGGACCCGATTTTCTCCCAGACCCGTTGGAACCGGACCGGACAGAGAAGTTAGAGCCGGACCGGAATCCAACCCGGAGGGGCCGAGCAGACCCTGGATAAGCACGCTCCAAATCATAATTATAACAAGACCGACCAGGACAGCAGGAAGCCCGAGGGGCGACCCCTTTGTCGGCCAGAACAGATAAGTATTGCCAAAAACACGAAGGACAGGCAGACAGGACAATTAAGGAGGGCTGTCATATCCCTTCCCAAAGCAAGCCTAAGAAGCTGACACGCGTCAAAGAAGTACCTACACTTTGACAAATTTCATAAAGTATGTTCCCCTGAATCTTCCAGCTGTCTTCACTTGAATGGCTAGAATTTGCTATATATATATATATATATATATATATATATAGGGAGGATGTACAATAAAGGGGACTTTTTGGAAGCCTGGAAAAGGAAAATAGAGAGAGATAAAAAAGAGAGATAAAAAAGAGAGAAAAAGGAAAAGGATAAGACTTGTAATTAGCAAGCACCAACAGTACGGACCGGCCAAAATATTTTCGGCTCAGCTCTACTCCATATCAAGATACAACAACAACAACAACAACAACATCTAAGCCTTAGTCCCAAAATGATTTGGGGTCGGCTAACATGAATCAAACTTTGAAACCGTCAATAATCGTTACATAAATAACATAAAAGGAAAAAAGAGGGAAAAAGTAGAGAAAAAAGCAAATAAAAAAGAGAATGAATGAAAAAAAAAAAAGAAAAAAAAGAAAAAAAAAAAAAGAAAAGAGAAAAAGATAACATGAAATAAAAAAAAAAAAAAAAAAAGACAATCAGACTTCATCCACCATCCGTAATAAAATTTAATGGTCCAATACTTTTCATCATTTTTATTCATCCAGTTTATTATTTTCTACGTGGCTTCGATCCATCCGTCTTGATCAGCACACGTGACGTTGACCAAAACAGACGTCAACAAGCCCATCCCGTGACTCCCACCAAAAATGCGGCATTTTATTTCCTCAATTCGAGTCCGTGATTGATGACCCAATAACAATGCGGAAATTCGGCCAAGTACTGGAAGAGATGAAGGAAAATGGAGGGCTGTCGGCAATTAAAAGTCGCGGTCATGGTAGAAAGAGAGGGGCGAGGTAGGCGGACGGCGGCAGCTGGGGTGGGGATAGAGTTTCAAGATACCCTTTAAAAAGTCAAATAGTCCGGTATTTTATGATGTTGGGGCGGGACGTGGCTTCTCTCTTTTTTTTTTCTAACTCCACATAGGAGAGTAACAGACCCCCACTTACTGCGGTAGGACATGGCTTGTCTCCACAATTCTTTAAGTTTCCTCTGGATAATGTTCGTCCGTTGGGCACTAAGGCGCGGATAAATTGCAGCAACATTAGCGTGGCTCATTTGGTGGTGGCCTCGTGGCCAACAAACCAAAGAGCATGTTGGCTGCTAAAGATATCGATACGGCTGTCGCTGCGGCTGTCATGTGCCCTATGACTGAGCCGGGTCAGCCCAAATATTACCAAGCTTGAGCTTGGCTCGATTAGAAAACTTAACAAATTCAAGTTGTCGATATTTTCGATTCATTCTTCTTGTTCCTAAATTTTCCAAGGAAATAAACTTTCCCTGATTCAGGTGCAGACCACAAGATAAGATAAGTCTATATAGATGTATAGCTACTAGATTGCAGCTTCCCTACGTCCGGTATTTTTGTGTCGGCAGTGTAACGGTCTAATGGAGAATGGATCCGAGAAAGAGATTTTCGTTTGCGGTCTTCCTATTTTGTACTCGGTAACTTATTTCTTAAATGTACTTTTATTTTTTATTAAACTAATTTTTTTGGTGTACTTATTTAATTTTTTTTGCTCCAAGGAGTACCAAACCAAACCAAACATACCCAGTATATCCCATTCAGAGTAGGGTCTGGGGAGGGTAAGATGTACGAAGACCATGTCCCTACTTATTACGGTGGGGAGGCTGTTTCCGTGAAGACCCCCAGCTTAGTGCACAGCAGAAAATTGAGTGATAAATACAAAGGAAAACATATGATTCGAAAAAGCTCGATATCATACCTGAGCCCATGGCTTAATCCACATGGGACTTACCTAAGCGGAATTTGGCTACTTCGCTCCCGATGAGTGCTGCTCTAACAGAAAAGAGGTTGACTCTGCGCACAGCTCTATGTCAAAAATACACCACACGCAAAGACAATAGGATTAAATATACAATAAAAGTAAAAAATGCAATGCTTTAGGTCAAAGCTAACCGAGACAACCCAACCCTGAGGCTCTCAACTACAACACCGCTCCCTACAAAAGAATCCACAACTCTGGTCTGGCGCCTCCAAGCGCACCTATCAACAGTCATGGTCTCGAAAAGGTTTAAGGCCTTCAAATCTAATATCAACTGCTCCTCCCACGTCCTCCTCGGTCTGCCTCTTCTCCTCTCCCCGACAACCAATAAACTCTCGACCCTCCTAACCGGAGCAGATGCTTGCCTCCTGTGGACGTGGCCAAACCATCTCAATCTCCCTAAGATGATGTCACTCATCGCATCAAGGCGGGGTGGCTAAGGTGGAGAGCAGCAACAGGGGTCCTGTGCGACAAGAAAGTCCCTATAAAGTTGAAGGGTAAATTCTATAGAGTGGCAATCCGACCTGCAATGTTGTATGGCTCCGAATGTTGGGCGATGAAGAAGTCGCTTGAGAGCAAGTTGGAAGTGGCTGAAATGAGAATGTTACGTTGGTCGTGTTCTCGCACAATGTTAGATAGAATCGCGAACGGTGTTTTCAGGAACGCGTTGGAAGTGGCGCCCATTTCAGCTCCAAGGAGTACATATACAAATAATACATCAAAGCTCGATTAGCTCTCGAACCTATCGAGTTCAAATGTTATTGAGCTCGAGTGCGAGAGCTACTCGAATAGCTCGAGCTCGAGCTCGGCTCGAATAACTTTGGATCGAGTTTGATTCAGATTGCTTACTAGTGGACTTGGTTCACATGCACCAACCTGATGCAACGTGGATCTCGATTAAAATATAAGGAAAACAAAATGAGATGAAAAATTATTTTAAGTATGATAGCACTGCATATCAACTTCATATTATGTTTATGAAATTCTTTCTACGTTGATGTTCGTTATGTGGAAAAGATACAATTAGGGCTGGGACTCCGTACCCGAATAACCGAATAACCAAACCGAAAAGGTAAAAATGGTTCGGTTCGGTTATTTAAAAAAATCATATTTTCTCGGTTATTGGATCCTACTTCGAACTGAAGTTTGGTTAACGGTTATTGATTTTTCAAACTTTGAATTACCCGAGAACCGATATACCTCAAAATTCTAGTTAAAAATAACCGAAACACCCAGTTATTCTATATATTTTCGGTTATTCTATATATTTCCCGGTTATTTTACATTTTTATTTATTTATTTATTTAGCTAATATATATATAGTTCTATATCGCTCCGCTAGTCCACCTTTGTTCTCCAAACCCTAAGACTAAACTCGATAGTCGATTCCCCTCTCTTCTCCACCTCTGGTCTCTGACTCTCTCTTCTTCAAACCTCCTCCGAAGTAAAAACCTAGATTTTCTGAAATCGCCTCCTGAAATCGCCTCTCTCTATTTTCTAACCTTGAAGTAAAAACTAAAAACATAGATTTTGAGAATTCAGATGGCAGACGGCTCTGATTCAGATTCAAGTGTTCCTGGATCAAATGATAGCAACCAAATTCATACCGAGCAAACCAATAGGGATGTTTCTCCATTGGAGTCTAAAGGGAAGAAGGTCAAGCCCTCACTTATTCCAGCTACGAAGGTTTCAAAGAGAAAAAGAGATAGGAAGGCCGTTGCTGCCCGCTCAAAGGTCTGGTGCATTTTGAAAAGATTGTTATGCCTATTATTGCTGAGGTTGATGGAGTGGAGACTCAAGTAGGAACAACCAAGAAGGCTGAGTGTATATATTGCCATAACATCCTTGCCGGTGATTCATCCGGTAATGGTACATCTACTCTTATAAAGCATATTGAAATACATTGTCATGCTTATCCTGGTAGTTTAGGATGTCTGAATAAGGATGATGGTAATCAGGTTCTGTTGGGCTCTGAATTGGTGGAAGGATCTAAGAGGTTAAGTACTAAGGTATGGTCTGAACATGCTTGTATAGATGCTGCAACTAGGATGATTGTTATTGATGAGCTTCCATTTAGTGCTATTGAGAGGCCTGGATTCAAACATTTTTGTGAGATTGCTATACCTAAGTTAGTGCTGCCATGTAGAAAAACTATTGTGAAAAATTTTCTTATGATATATGAAGAGAAGAAAGTTGAGTTGATGAGTGAATTGCAATCACATACTGTATGTCTTACAACTGATACATGGACCAACTGCCAAAATATTAACTATATGGTGATCACAGCTCATTTTATAGATTGTGGTTGGAAAATGCACAAAAGGATTCTGAAATTTTGTGTTGTCCTTAACCATAATGGGAACATAATTGGAAAGATTTTAGAGGATACATTAATTGAATGGAGAATTGAAAATGTGCTTACCATTTCCGTAGATAATGCTGCTTCAAATAAGCTTGCAATTGATTATATTAGGAGGAGGAGGATGGGCTGGGATAGGGTACCTTTATGTGAAGGAATACATTTGCATGTGAGATGTGTAATATCCGCGATTTCGATTTCCGGTAATTTTTTTTTTTGGCGGAAGTCCATATTAGCAACTCTATTGTGACCGTTTCGTCATTCCGAGAATGATTAATTCTAAACTTTTTGTCATCCGAGTTCGTTTCGGTGTAGTTTTCTTGAGTTCAGTGTTATTAAACGACTTTTCCAAGTATGAGTTCGACTTTGTAAAATCACCATAAATTCTTGGAAACTCTAAAGATTTTGAATCTTTTCAATATTATAGAGCATCAAGTTAGCTTTCCAATGGTTCAAACGGTGAGTCAATCGGAGTCCGGACGAGAGAGTTATAGTCGAAATAGCTCAGACACTCATTTTCCAGTTTTGGCCGAGCAGTCTGTACCGTGAGCTGCGGCACATGCCGTCACTGCCGCGGCACATCCATCTGGGTCGCGGCACACTCATGTTTCAATTATCGGCCAACCCCTATGTACCGTGAGCCGCGGCACATGCCGGCAGGGCCGCGGCACACTGCCGAGTCACTGCCGCGGCACACTCGTCTGGGCCGCGGCACGCTGCCGATCACTGGGGGCAGATTCGGCCCTGTGCCGCGGCACACTTTGGCTGGGCCGCGGCACACTTCGGCTGGGCCGCGGCACACAGTGCAGATCAGCCTATTTAAGGCCAGCAGACGTTTTTCTTCAGCCATTTCTCACTCGTTTTCTTCCCTTCCGCGGCTGGAGCTTGGTTAATCGTGGAGAGATGTTGTTGGACAATCAATCCATGAAGTCTTGGAGTTCATATCATCAATCATCCATCCTATAACATCCTCCGATCTACCGAATCAGGTCAGATTTCCTAGAAATCTAGTTTTGGGGAATTTGGGTATTTTGGTTGATTTCATCTGTGTTATCCGATTTAACTTAGGATTATGATGGATTGATGATTATTTAGATGTATTATATCATTTCCTTTATTATTCCATGGTTGGATCGTATCGATTCGTTGTTTTGGTCGAGTTCTTGATCGACGCCTTGAAGGTGTCCGGTAAAATGTCATAGAGGGGTTTTCGGGCGTTCTACGATTATTCTTCCTCGTATGATCGATGATTTATTGATTATATATTGTTAGGGTCGAGTTTCTTGCGAAGAAACCAAGTTGAACCCTTCCGTTCGTTGTCGTCTTTCTTTTCGATAGCATCGGGCGTTTCGAAGCTTCCGGTTGAACCGCGTTCGTTGGAATACTTGCGTGCCGATATCGAGGCAAGTATCTTACTATACGACTTGTATCTTACGACTAATAATTACATATGAGATGTATGATGATTTTGCTTGCCTTCGTAATTATGTTCCGTTTGAGTTGGTTGTGTTTTCCGTAATTTGAAGGCTTTGCGATAATAGTGTTATATCAGTATACGTGTTAGGCGTTGTGCCATTTGTGCAGGAATGCGACGTACATATGGGATGGTTGTACACTTGGTTGTGCAATGTATTGTGTACCGAACGTGTGTTATGTTGGTTATGTGTCGTGGATTGACGATAGTTGTTGCGAGTGTTGAGATTGTGTTATGTGCGTGTGATGTACGATTTTGTGGTGATCAATGTGATTGATTAATTGTGCTCATTGTTGTATGTAATGTGAATGTGAATATGTATATGTGTGTGACCGCTAAGTTCACTCGTGTTGGTTCGACGGGACCTACGAGGATTCGTGGCAGTGGACTACGGGGTCAGAACTTAGTGAGGTACTGAGGTCCAATCATGCTGGTCTGACGAGGCCTACGATAACGCATGGCAGTGGACCATGAGTTTCGGACACAGTACGTCCAACCGGGTGAGCTCGACGGGGCTTACGGTGACACGTGGCAGTGGACTACGGTGTCAGGACTGTGTGTGTGATTGCTGTGATTGATATAGTCCGTGCGGGTTGTTGAACCTACGGAGACACGTGACAGTGGATCACGGTGTCGGAATTGATTATGTTTGTTTAATTGTGCATGGTGTAGTCCGTGCGGGTTGTTGAACCTACAGAGACACGTGACAGTGGATCACGGTGTCATGAGCATGATTATTTTCAAATCAAAGTTTTGAAAGGAAAAGTTTTATGAAAATGAATGTTGGATCGAGTCCTAAGCTTGAATAAATGTTTCCCGTATTGTAAACTGCTGAGTTATGAAACAAGATTTGGGTTAAGGCCCTAAAGTTTTTCGAAAGGTTTTGTGAATCAGGACTTGAGGTCTTAAAGGTTTTGAAAATCTAAAAATTCCCGAGATGATAATCTTATTTTCGAATGCTTCATAGCTTATCTTCCCTTGTGAAAACCTCCCGGGAATATTTTGATACTTGATTATTATATTAGATTCACGATTATTATTTGCTTGTTACATTTCGTATGATTTGATACTTGCACTAGTAAAACAGTGGAGTTTTACTAACCCCCGAGTAATCGGAGGGTGGATGTCTGTTTTGCGTCAGTACGTGCATATTCGGGGAGCGATCACGAGATTGGCACAAGAGGATGACGAGCTGCGATACTAATCATGAGTCGAGAGTTGTTTTGATTTTTGTTGTGTTGTCAGAGTTGATTTCAGTTTTTCGCTGTATTGTATTTCGACCCCTGTGTGGGTAATGTTATTTAAGTCAGTTTTATCGATTGGGTTGTGTGACCTCATCGGTCTGTGTATTCACGTGTAAGTGACCATATCGGTCTGTATCATTTTATTGTTTGACCCTGGCTGGGCAAATATTTGGTTGTTTATGGATGTTTAGCCTGGTAGATCCTTGTGGAAAGGGTCTACGGCGTGTAATATTCCCATATGGTTTTGGGGGTGTTACATTTATGGTATCAGAGCTTAGGTTGCGGAAACCTAGGCTGTCGGGTCGAGTCGAGTCGTGATTTGTCGAGTAATGTGTTTTCTTGTCGTTCGAGTCGTCAGGTGACAAGTTGAGTTGTGCGTAGTCACAACGCGTTGGATATGTTGTCGGATGAGATTAGTATCGTGGGCGACCGTCATCTCCGTGCGGCCTGTGGACGTAAGCCTCCTCTTTTATGCATAATATATGTGTTCATGATTTCATTTATGTGTGATATTTGTAGTGCATAATTTTATTTACGTGGTGTTGTGCAATGAAGTTGTATTCGATACTTGGATACGCCGTATGTGTATAGAACTGGATGTATTGATGTTTGGCCCTTGAACCACCATGTGGGTTGGTATGGTGTGAAAGTTGTGAACTTTGATAGGTTTTACGGTAGAGTTCGTGAGAAACTCCGATGAATGGTTTTGATGTGTGTTTAAACGTGATACCACGAGATGCATTTGATTGAATTGGCGACCCTGGTTGCCATTTGAGTATGTGGTTTTAAATTCGACTGTTTTTGGAATGTTGTAATTTTTGTCCGCTATGGGTAGGTTTGAGAATGTTTCCTCAAGGACTTTACAGTTTGAGAATTTTGTAGAAATCGATTTTTGAAAAATATTTTGGTGGTGCGGTCAAACCATGGTTTATATGGATTTTTAAAATTTGTTAAATTTTGACACATGGGCCGTGTATTTTCAAATAACACAATTAGACGGTATTTGAAAAATGTGTTTTGAAATACTTCGGACATTGTAAAATATTACCGTCGTTTTGGTTATGAACTAAAGGATTTTGGAAATTTCTGTTTTGCAAAACAACTTTGGCTTCCGTAAATTAGAACGTTATGTGTTTATGTATTGAGGTTAAGTCGTGCAGTGAGTGGCTATATTATTATTTTCGTCAGAAAATCTGGGTTGTATGCCCAAGTGGCGGGATACGTTGTTAGGTATCGTTCCCCACTTCAATGACCGAGGTACTAAACAAAGTGTTTTCAAAATTTCATCCCAGCAAAATCTTTCAAACTCGCGAATTTTTTTTATATATTATCATTCGAACAAATACCTCGATAAACTTGTTTTTTTAATAATATTATCGGTGTTGGACCACAATGATATGCTTAATGTTTTAACCGTGTATGCTGAGGTATAGGTCGTACATTTTTGCCAATGTGAACGTGTGAATATTGCATTGTGCTGCTGATTGTGGGCTTATGTCGATTATGTGAGGTTTGTTTTATCTTGTTATTCTGATTGGTTGCCCGTTCAGTATGCTAAGGGGTCGAGGTCGAGGCCGTGGCCGTGGTCGTGGTGGTGGTCGTAATCGTGAGCAGGAGAGGGCGACTCCCTCCTTGCCGAGTACCAATCAGCTCAGTACAGATCAGGGACATTCGACTAGCGTTAATGTTGACGTTGGCGCCGCCACCATCCTTCGTCAGGTGGTTGACCAATTAGTACAGATGAATTAGGTCGTACGTCGGGATGAGAACCCAAATAGGGATAACGGAATTAGTAAGTGGTTACGAGATGTGATGAAGATGCAGCCGCCACGTTTTGTGGGTTCGTCTGACTTGTTAGGTTGGGAAAACTGGCTCTTCCAGTTGGACAGAATATTTGATGCTGTAGCTTGTCCGGATGATAGGAGGGTACCCATTGCTCGATTACACCTTTCGACAAAGAAGGCTGCGGTGGTGGCACGCTGTAGTGCTGCAGATCGTACACCTACATGGGTGAGTTTAAGACCGCCATGGAGGCGGTATTGCCGTTACTGTTCGTGAATGCAGAATCGTTGAGTTTTTTCTCGGCTACGCCCCAGGATGTGTCAATATCCCAGGCGATAGTCGATTATAATCGACAGTTGGCTTATGTTCGGGATCAAGTGAGAAGTGAAGCGGACAAGGTTCGATACTTCAATATGCGCATGAAACCCCATTTCGTATGATTTGATACTTGCACTAGTAAAACAGTGGAGTTTTACTAACCCCCGAGTAATCGGGGGGTGGATGTCTGTTTTGCGTCCAGGTACATGAAGATTCAGGGGAGCAGTCACAGGATTGGCACAAGAGGATGACGAGCTGCGATACTAATCATGAGTCGAGAGTTGTTTTGATTTTTGTTGTGTTGTCAGAGTTGATTCAGTTTTTCGCTGTACTGTATTTCGACCCCTGTGTGGGTAATGTTATTTAAGTCAGTTTTTTCGATTGGGTTGTGTGACCTCATCGGTCTGTGTATTCACGTGTAAGTGACCATATCGGTCTGTATCATTTTATTGTTTGACCCTGGCTGGGCAAACATTTGGTTGTTTATGGATGTTTAGCCTGGTAGATCCTTGTGGAAAGGGTCTACGGCGTGTAATATTCCCATATGGTTTTGGGGGTGTTACAAGATGTTTTGCACATGTTAACTTAATTTTCAAGGCTGGTTTGAAGGATATGGAAAGTTCAGTGGCTGCAATAAGGAATGATATTCGCTTTGTTAGGAGTTCTGGTGCTAGGACTGAGGCATTCAAGAAATGTGTTGAGAAAGATAAGATTCAATGCAAAAAAATATGCATTTTGGATGTGCTTACAAGGTGGAATTCCACTTTCATGATGTTGGATGTAGCTATAGAATTGAAGAAGGCTTTTCAGAGGATGGCTGATGATGATGCATTGAATTACAGAAGCTACTTTAATGAGGAAGAGGAGTTCGATGAAGATGGAGAAGAAACTCAGCATCAAGGGAATAGAAGGAGAAGAGTTGGGCCACCAAAAGATGCGGATTGGAAAAAGGCATAGTGCTTTGTCAATTTTCTTCGTGTATTCTACCAAGTCACAATTAATGTGAGTGCCTCACTTGAACCAACTGCACATAGTGCCTTTCATGACATTGTTAGTATCAAGGCTGAGCTTGATGAACTCTTCTACAAGCCACTGGATGAGACCAGCACTGAAGTAGATCATGTTTTATTTGAAATGTCTGAAAAGATGAGAGCTAAATTCAAGAAATACTTTAGCACTTTGGATGACACAAATCCCTTTATTTTGGTTGCTCTTGTTCTTGATCCAAGATACAAGTTGAAGTATTTTGAGAGACAGGCTGAAAGAATGCTAAACATGGATAGAACTGAGGTTAGAAGGAGGTCTGATAATCTAAAGGAGCTGTTGGTATCCCTTTGTGACCAGTATGGAGTTTCTACGGGAGTTGGGAATTCCCAAAGATCAAGGAGCTCAGAGGGCTCAGTTGGTGATATCACTAGCAGTAGTAAAAGAAATGGAAAGATAAAGATGACCTATGCTAGAAAGAAGAAGGCAATGCTAGAAGATTGGGACAAACAACTTGAAGAAGGTGAGGATTTGGTGGTTGGTCATGAGGTTGATAGATATTTACTCGATCCTATTGAGAAGCCAAAAACAGGGTCCAAATTCAAGATTCTTGAATAGTGGAGTCACAATGGAAGCAAGTATCCAAGCCTGCAAGCTATAAGTAAGGATATTTTGGCAATTCAAGTGTCCACAGTGGCTAGTGAATCAAGTTTCAGCACTAGTAAAAGAGTTATGGATCCTTATCGGAGCTCAATGACACCTAAAACTATAGAGGCACTGATTTGTTTCCAAAATTGGCTAAAGAGTGATAGTATAATGGGTTTAGAATATGTTCCAACCATTGAAGAGATAGAATTCTTTGAAGCAGTTGAAAAAGGTCATTTAGAATTGATAATTGTCTTGATTTTTGAAAATTTCTATTTTTGTTTTTTATATATGAAATGCGAATTTAAAGGCTAATAGCTGAATAAATGTTTATTGCAGAGACACAAGATGAAATAAAGGCTGAAGTTAATATGATTGCAAGCAATGAGGACACTAAGCCTAATCCTAGACCTATCAAGACCGGAAGGATCTCCTCTACTTCTGCTGCATCTAAAGTTTCTAAGTGCACAAAGTAAGGCTACAACAGGTAGAAGGGATCCAAAAAATAAAATAAAAGGTATAGATATGATGAGTTAAATATTTTTGTTACTGTTTCTTTTCCCATTATGATTTTGGATTTTTTTATGCACTTTGATAGATTTTTGTTGTTGTTTTGGTCTTGTAGAGTGTGTGTTGTGCTGGTGTTGTGGCTGTTTCTTTTTTTTTTTGTTCATTTTTCTTGTTTTTTTTTTTTGTTGTTCCGGTTTACTCTTTCTTTTTTTTGTGCTCTATTTTGCTGTTTCTTTTTTTTTTTTTGTTCTGGTTTGTTGTTTCTTTTTTTTTGTTGCTCTATTTTGTTGTTTCTTTTTTTTATTCATTTGTCTTTGTTGTTCTGCTGTTGAATGTTGGATAATTTGTTGTGATGCTATAGATTGTAAATATATATGTTTGTGTTTGTGTGTGTTTTGTGCATCAGGTGTGTGTGTATATATATATATATATATGTGTGTGTGTGTATGTGTGCGTGAGTTGTGCACAGATTGTGTGTGGGGTGTATATTTTCTTTTATATATATATATATATATATATATAATGTGTGTATGAGTGTTCCTAATGTAGGGTATATGTGTGTATATATTATGTAATATATATATATATATATATATGGGCGATTTACATCTGACTACCTTTTTAGATGGCCTAATTACAGTTTGGTTCCTATTGTTTCATATATTACTGATGAAGAATGACCGTTTGTCAGAAGCTATATTTCTGACGAAGAATGAAAGTCAACTTTCGGATGATGTCATTGGAGAGAGTATTGATATTAGAATTTGCCTTTTATTTTCCTTTTCTTTTTACCCATTTTTTTTATAACGTGGGTGGCATCTTTGAGCCTCATTGTAATATATATAACACTTTTGACTTCAGTGTAATAAATTTTCAAGCTTTCTATAAAAAAATATTTTTTCCAAAAAAGAAGTATTTTTTGGAAAAAAATATATTATTTTTCAAAAAAATTATTTTCTGAGAAAAAAATTATCTTTTTGAAAAAAACATTATTTTATGGAATTTTTTATTTTTTTCGAAAAAATTAAAAAATATTTTCTGGAGAAAAAATTATTTTTTGGCAAAATAATATTTTTTCGAAATAAAATTATTTTCTCGAAAAAAATATTATTTTTTCGAAAAAATAAAATTATTTTCTGGACAAAAATAAAAAAAATATTTTTTCAAAAAAATTAAAAAATATTTTCTGGAGAAAAGGTTATTTTTGGCAAAATAATATTTCTTCGAAATAAAATTATTTTCTTGAAAAAATATTATTTTTTCGAAAAAATAAAATTATTTTCTGGAAAAAAATAAAATAAAATATTTTTCGCAAAAATAATAAAATATATTTTCTGGAAAAAAATAAAAAAAATATTTTTTCAAAAAAAATAAAAAATATTTTCTGGAGAAAAAGTTATTTTTTGGCAAAATAATATTTTTTTCGAAATAAAATTATTTTCTGGAAAAAAAATAAAATAAAATATTTTTGCGAAAAAATAAATAATATATTTTCTGGAAAAAAATTATATTTCGAAAAAAATTATTTTCTGAAAAAAGAATATTTTTTAAAAGAAATTTATTAGTCAAACACTTTAATAACTTATAAGCTATTTATTTCATATGAAATGTATTTTAAAAGAAATGTTTTATTCAAGTAAATAGAGGGGCATTTTCGTCTTTTTAATGGAAGTCAACACCAATTCAGATTTTTGTCCTGTAATTTATGAAACAATAGGGACTAAAGTGTAAAGAGGCAATCTAATAGGGTAGTTAGATGTAATTTCCCCATATATATATATATATATATATATATATATATATATATATATATATATGCTATTGTTGTTAATGTGTTACTATTTAATGGTGGATAATTTGATGTGAAAAGTGAACTTTGAACAATTGGTGTTGGTGATTTGAAGTTTGGAACTTCAAAATGTATATAGTAAATACAATATTGTCATTTGTTGGAAATAATCGAAGAATCGAAAAAAATATCCGATAAAATTTTGGTTCGGTTATTTTCGGGTAATGCAAAAAAAACTGAGGAACCGTACCCGAAAATTTTAATTCGGTTCGAATAATGGGTACGAATTTTTTTACTCAATAACCGAAAGTCCCAGCCCTAGATACAATCATCATACCCGGGTCCCCCAACCTTTGACATTGTGTGGTTCGTTCCCTAATTTTTAAAAAGTACAAAAATCCGCCAAATTTTTGATGGGTTGTACGCAGGGGCAAATCTATACTAGAGCATGGTGGTACACGACTACACGTGCACCACCAAAAAAATATAAAACGACGCCGTTTTAACCAAAACAACGTTGTTTTGATGCCTTTTCAGTTAAAGCGACGTCGTTTCAGTTAAAACGACGTCGTTTTGGTAGTTTTTATTAAAAAAAAGTGAAAAATTTAGAAAACAATTTCGGTCGTCCGTTATTTTTGTTTGTGGTGCAGCGGTGCACCAGTAGTTTTTCGAATGCTGGATCCGCCTGTGGTGTACGATTTCCACGAGACATCATTCTCCAATAATAAATTTTTAAAGAAAAAAGAAAAAGAAATTGACAATTTAAGGGCACGTGCATTGCATATGCAACGACACAGACCAAATACAACACTTTGATTTGCTCTGAAGGAATTGATGTGTGAAATTTACTCTCAGAGTCCTTGTATGTGTAGTACATATGGGTTTAAGTTGCCGGAAAATTTTAAAAAATGGCCGGAAAATTAAGATTTGGGGCAAATTACAACCAATCAAAAGTTATGTGGGTTTTTGCACTTTGTTAAAGGTTGAGGGACAAACACACACAATTTTAATAGTTACAAGTTCTTTACATATCTATAAAGTATTTATATAGTAATTATAAAAATCTAACAGAAATAAAATACTTACTACTTGTAAATAATAATTTGGTTATCTGATATATTGCATTTGGACAAATCGTGATTCTTGTAATTATTTTAGTACTTATTTTCATAATAATTTAATAAAATATATTAGTTAGTGTAATTTCTCAATAATTACGTAGGTCTTAACTATTTGACTTTGTGCTAGATTTATTAGAGGTGCAAGTAAATGAAGTCCCACTCTCATGGGATTGGCTCTTCCAAAAGCCGACTCCTGGGGAGAAGTCACCCTTCATATAAAAGGGCGAGCAGTTAATCTGAGATTAGTGTGTGCATTATTACAACACCCATTACAGCTTTCTTAAGTCCTCTATAAGAGGGTATATCTCCTGTATTTCAAAAAGGTACAACTCACAAAGATTTCACTATATTTTCAAATAATTTTCCAGTCATTTTCGTGTCCAGTTCTAACAGTCTAGTTCGTCAGAATTATAAATTTTAAAGAACACCTAATTTAAAAACGATAAAAACAGTTGTATTTTAATAACTAATTGTCTGAACTGTCTACTCTTATACGGGGCATAATAATCTTATGGTTCATAAGATTAGATTAAAATTATCTCACTATGTCGTTTGGTACGACGGATTCAGTCCGTCGCCCTATTGCCACATAGGATTAGTCTTAGCTAATCTCACCTTTTTAGTCTTGGCCATCCCCCTGCGATAAAAATAATGATGGGCAATTGAATCATGGGCTACTATTCATCTATCTACGATTGTATCTAATGGTGCAAACCAAACAGGACATAAGAAGAGTGGTTACTCTTTTGATATATTTATTCAATCGAGTTTGCTTTCTGAATTTATAATTTCTAGTTTGAAATAAGCAATTTGATCTGTAATATTATTACTCGTATTTGTCCTAACATTGTTGAAACACTAAAAACAAGACTATTTTTACATTTTTTTTCTGTAGTTTCCACATGTTCTTGGTCAACGGTACGAGACTTCCAAATGAGGCCTCGAGTTGACGTAGAGGCACCCGGATTGAAAACTACATCTTCAAAAGAACAAGTATAGTGCTAAACCAATCTTGATGACCCAAAAAAAAAAAATTCCAATCTTGCTAACCGGATCTTCCAAAAACTTGGTTCATTAGAGATTAAAGTTATGAAAGTACTGTCGAAGCACTTATGATAGATATAAATCCATCTCTATAGAGTAGTGTAAGTATATAAGCATTTGGTTGGGGAAAAGTATTGCATGATACTATCCAGAGAAACCACATATAATTGCAGAGATGGGCCGCCACAATAAAACACTTATGAGACCAAGATATTACCCAGGGCCAAATCGACACACGGTGTTGGGACATTATTTTCTAAATGAAGTTGACTCGATATACACTAAGGATTAATAACTCGAGGCATCGCGTCCACTATCCATCGATATATTCCATGTTATTTTTCCTACGAAAATTAGGTAAATGAGTCCGCATTCATGCATGCATTTATTTCCACTTATATGAGACATTGTTAGGGATTAATTTTGTAAAAAGTGAACTTTGACTCAATTTTCAACCAATTTTATTATTGCCAAATATTTATTTCACTAGAATTAAATTTTAATATTCTGAATCCACATTTTTGTGGAAATGAACATAGTAGTTTATATATCTTAAAGTTGATTTCCCGGTGACTCAGAATAAATTATTAAAGCTGGTTATTTAAAAATTAATTAAATAAAAAGACCCAAAGATTACAAGGGGGTATTGGGGGGGGGGGGGGGGGGGCTTCGATGATTATTATTACGTGTGAGAAGTATTTTATACGGGCAGGGTGTGAAAAATTTATCTCAAAGAAATGTCTGTTAAAAGACAGAATCGCCTCAGCACAGTAATGGACATGGAGAAACTTTTCATATAAATAATTTAGGAACACAATTGGGAAAACGGTTGTTTAACAAGGCATCATCACACAGTTCTAATGGACTCTGAATATCCCCACTGGGAACAAGACTGAATTCTAAATCACCAGCAGTTCGGCACAAATCATACCTTCGTCATCAGTACCATGTTTCCTTTTTCCTCTTCTCTTTTTCTTTTTCAGAAAATTATATGCAAATGAGCTACGTCCGTCAGAAGGTGAAGAAATGCTTCACGTGGTGCTTTGCAAGAGAAAGGCTACCACGCATCCCAGCAAAGCACCAGCAGCAACCTGGAGCTCGATCGGAGAAACCATCAGGTTGAAAAATGAAATGGTAATATAGTTGATGGGAGTAAAAATGATATGTAGGGAAATAACAGATGTCTCGTTTGTTATTCGCCATAGGAAGTGAAACCCGAACAGAACGACCTACTACATGCTGAAAAAGGATATTGCGACATATAATATGAGCATGACTATGATAATACCTGAAGTGGAGTATGACCAAGTGAATCTCGGAGAGGTCTAACATTAGCAACAGGATGCTCAGGAGGCAATTCACACACAATTTGATTTAGCAACTGCATTAAGAATTGGAATGATCACATTGCATAACGTGGATTTGGGGTATTTTGCATCCACTTTGGGGTTTGTTCAGTGCATCTTTTTTTCATTGTCAGTTTTAGGATTTATTTTTCGTTTTTAGTGTATATTTTTGAGTTCTTTACGTTTTATTTTTTAGTATTTTACCTATTTAAATTTTTCTTTTTTCTTTTTCAGCTTTATGGTGCATTTTCAGTGTCTAGTGTTTATTCAGTTTTTTAGGGTTCAGTTTTTAATATTTTACTTATTATATTATTACTTTTTTCAGTTCCGTTCTTTAGGGTTCATTTTCAGTTTTTAGTGTTTATTTTTCAGGTTTTTTAGATTCTTGAGATATTTAAGCATGGTGCTTAAGCTCAGGGCTCAAGCACTATATCCACACCCCAAAAAATCCAGGATGAACTAAATAACCTAACCAAACAATTTCAAAATTGAACCAACGAAAAAAAGCAAATTTATGACCAGAGAAGAAGATCTCTCACCTCAGCTTGCCGACCGGCATGAAGTCTGATACCAGTGGCATCATACATTACCTGTGACGTTTCATAATTATTAGAGCAAGTAAAGGATCTGTGAAAAATGTTGGAAACATTTGACCCAACATTAGTTACTCGTGTAGAAAACCCAGATTGAAGCAATAATAATTGAGAAATATGAGTCCACCTCAGTGTCCAGTGAAGTGTGTGTGTGTGTGTATGTGTGTATATATATATTATATATATATATATATATATATAGGGGAGCTTTATTTTCAAAACTCTCTTAAGTGCGAGAACTGCGAGAACTCCTCTAAACCAATGAGATTTTTTTAAATATTAAAAAAATATTATTAATTCCAAAAGGGTATTATAGTAAAATACAATTTTTATTACGGGATATAACCCCTACTGATGATAACTCCTACTATAATAGCCCCTACTGATGATAACCCCTACTATATATATAACCCCTACTATATAGTAGGGGTTATGATCAGTAGGGGTTGTATGCATTGACATGATGTACATTATGTATTACTAGGAGTACAAAAGGTGGTTCTCGCAGTTCTCGCACTTAACAGGGTTCTGAAAATAAAGTTACACTATATATATATATAATATATATATGTGTGTGTGTGTGTGTGCATGTATATAACCATAATAAATACGATGTCCCATATGAGATGAGAAGTGAGAATATGTGACCAAGCAGGCAATGGAAAAGAATGGAGAAAAGAAAACCTGGTTTAGAAAGTACATACAACACATGTCAAAACCACTGCAATTGCAAATGAAGCTCCCCCAGCTCCCTCTTCCAAGCCAATTGCCGTTGCAAGAGCTGTAACAGTTGCAGAATGTGATGACGGCATTCCGCCTGAACTGAGCATCCTTCTAGAATCCCATTTTTTATCCTTCAACCTGTACGTCTAAACAGAGATATTGAAAGAGCAAGCAAGAAATAGCAACATGGCAAGACTAAATAAGTTGCCTACCTAATACTGATAGGCATGATTAACTAAATGATGATAACCAAGTGGTCAAACCAAAGTTAAGATCATAAAGATCAAACATAAGTCACACGGAGAAGGTGTTGACCATCTAAATTTTATCTTCTGTATGACAATGAGGACGTAACTTGACAAAACATCTTCCATGCTAGAAACATTCGTTCATGGATGGGAAGTCAAAGCCGGCTACATGCGTAGGCCACATAGGCAAATGCCTAAGCGTCACTTGAGAATAGGGAACCAGGAAAAAAAAAACAATAGGAGATATATAATTGTAGGAAATAGAATTTGAGGGTACTTTGAAAAATCAAATAACGTGAAAGCAAAATCAAGACTCATTTTCCCTTTTTTTCGCCCTCATTTCTTCTCAGCGGAAACACTACCACCGCCCGCTGAACCTCACCTCCAACAAGGTTAATTAGTTAATCGCTCCTTAAATCTTGAACCCTAATTTCTATTAGTTGTGTAATTATGAACTTGTGAAGTTATGAAGTATATTTTATGCATGACAAAAACTTGTGTGACACTGTCTTGTAGAGGAATTTAATTTTTGTTTTTAACTTAATCGTTTTTAGTAGGATGTTCATTCATGTTTTAAATTTTTCTTTCTTTCTTACGATTTCTCTGTTTTTAAGGCTTTAGAGAATATTTTTTTTTAATTTTTATTTTATAATTCTGTTTTTTAAGTTTTGTAGGGTTCTTTTCTTAGCTTTTTACTTGTGTAAGCTTTTCTTAGGGTTTTAAATTTGTTGGTATTATTTTTTATTTATGATTAATTTTAGGCGACGGTGTGTCTCTTCTTGCATATCTTAATTTTTGTTCTCTTTATATTTTTTACATGTTTTTTTATTTGAATTGCTGCTTAAACTTAGTAAATATTTATGTTCATCAGTTTTGTATAAAGAGAAAATATTGATATATAACCCTATTTTTTCCAATTTTAAGTTTCATCTAGGGACTCCAGACTCCTGCCCTGGAGAAAGTCATGTACAAGACTCAACTACAATCTGTTTCCCCGAGGAAGTTCATGTTATTTCAAGGTAACAGATTGCATATCTTTGCCCCCATAAAACATTTATGTAATAAAGCTTTACTCAACCCGAAGTTATAACCTCAAAAGGGCAAAGCTATGAATTGATTTGATATCTCAAGCACATTTAATTAAGTCTTTCATTTTAACACATAGTTTGCAATTTCGGACTCCACCTAACTAATTCCCTTATAGTGTTTCTAGCAACACTCATGTCAAAAAGGGTTGATAACACTCGAGATACTTATATTTCCTCTGAGGTCCAAATATGAAATACTTCCTCCGTCCTGCCCAAAGTGCTACATTTCACCCAAAAAATGTCCTTTTAGAAGTGCTACATTTCACTAAATACCTTTAATCACATCAAATCATCACCACTTTATACACTCAGCATCAATATCTTTTACCATTTATTCTACACTACACATTCACCATCAATACTTACAAATCTTACACATGTATCGCATTCAATCAGTAACCTAAAACACACCAATTTTATTCAAAATGTTGCAACTGGGCTGGGACGGAAGGAATACATGTTTTAAGATAAATATTGTCCAACATAGAACCATGTTTTATCTATACAAATCATTCAGATTTTTACTTTAGTACAACTTTCATTGAATTAAAGATCTTGTTTTTTACCATCAATGGGTAAATTTTGTAAAACATTTGAACAAATTTATACTTAGCTATTTCTTCTCTTATGTCATGTGAAAACTGTATAGTACTAAACAATAAGTCAATATTATTAGCCAATACCAGGGATGCTAATTTGTGTTTTTTTTGTGCATAAACAACACAAAATATAGTAACATACCTCTTTCAGGTAGATGTAAGGTATTCACACCCAATTAAAAAGACAAATGAGAAATCAGACATGTAAGCACGGTTATTGACTGAAATCGGATCAGCATAAAAATTAATTACGAATAAAAAAGCTACTAATGAATTAACCTAATCACACTAAGACAGATGATTTAAATAGAGAAACAAAGAAACTGAAATTATGACACGAGAGATAGAGAGAGGGGAACTACCAAGTAGTGAAAGGCTTGAGAAATTGAGCTATAGCACAGGCGAGCAATGCGGATACGAGAGGAATGTTTGCAGGCGCCACCGAAGAACGGAGACTCGCCGCTGGATCGGCGCCCGTCATCACCTCGCCCCTGGGCCGGATTTATATTGCTCACAGATGCGAGAAAACGGAAACGATTATGTTCTCTAAAACGAGATATGAGAAATCACGGGAGGCGGCCGCACGGAGGACGATGCGGCCGCTCGGGATTTGGGAGGGGTTTCTAATCAGGAAAGATTTGGGGAAGGTGATTAACGCGGCGGCCACTTGGATGGGCAGCTTACTTGACGTGGGAGGAACTAATTGGCAGATGGGACATAATTCACAAAAGAATTTTACATTATATAAACTTTTTTAAAGGATTCGAAATTTTGAATTTTCTGAATTAAAAAAAAATCATGAAAATTGTAAAAAATATTAAACAGAATAAAAAATAAAAAATGATTTAAAAATCTGAAATTATTTTTAAATTCTAGATTTTCATCTAAAATATCATAAAATAAACTGAAATTTTTATTTTGTAAAAAAATTATTTTTCATAAGAATTTAATTTTTTATTTTCAAATATATTAAATATATTTTAAAAGGATCAGAATACTATTTCTATATTTAAAGAAAGATCTACTTATTTCATAATATTAGCTTTTCTTAAAAAAATTATTCTGACCTTTAAATCATTTCCTTATTTTTATCTCCATATCACGTCAAGAATTTTTCAAGATAACATAGTTGCATTGGGGTAGATTTTTATAAATTTTGGATGTGCTTTCTACGTGGTATATTATTTTTATCAAACTATAGTTGCATTACATAAGCTCTACATTTGAGTTACATCTCTTGATATTTCGCCACATTTCTTATTCCATGAATTGAATATTTATACGTCAGTTTTATATGTTTCGATTGATATATAAAAGTAAAAATAATAAATACTTAATTATAGTCTATATGATTCAAATTTCCATTGCCACGAAATATCCAACTAACAGTCGCAAGTTTTCGCTACTTAAAAGCATGATACAATATACATACTTAAATCCTACCTAGATCAAAATACAATATAATAAAAATACAAAAGAAAACAATTCACTATATCAGAAATCTATCTAAGATAATTCACAGATCTACATAAATCAAGGGCCCTATTTTTTTTAGTACCAAACCATAAAAATAACAAGTTGTATATCCTTATTCATTGGGATATAAGTTTTAGATATCAAAATGTGTTAAAAGATATTATTACTCATTAAGCTACTATTAAAAGATAAAAAAACATAAAAGAAATAGAAAAGTAATAAAACAACAATCGGCCCCACAACCCCTCTCTCTCGTCCGAAAAAATCTCTCTCTCTCTCTCTCTCTCTCTCTCTCTCTCTCTATCTCTCTGTCGCAAAACCCGACCGTCCCAACCAAAATCTATCTTCGGCGAGAAGATGTCCGACTCTAACTACGATCGAGAATCCGAACACGATAGAAGTTCCTCACACGATAGTGACACCTAATCTAAAGAGGCTTTCATTAATGAGCCGTCAGTTAGTGCAATGTAGTCACACACGGTCGCGCACACAACGGTTGTTCATCGTCTCACGATGGTGCTGAAGACGATGACATCATCATGTGCACGGTGGTCTTCTGTGGGCACGATGGTTTACACACGACGAGCATCGTTTGTGTGAGCCGTCGTGGGCAAGAAGAGCAAAGGCATCTGCATTGCACACGATGGTCCACACACGACGGGCATCGATCATGTTAGCCGTCATGGGTAAGAAGATCAAAGGCATTGCCTTGCACACAATGGTCTACACACGAAGGGCATCGATCGCGTGAGCTGTCGTGAGCAAGAAAACCAAAGGCATCTGCCTCGCACACGATGGTCCACACACGACGGGCATCGATCGTGTTAGCCGTCGTAGGCAAGAGGACCAAAGGCATCTACCTTGCACACGATGGTTGTTGGGAAAACATAAACCCTGTATCGAAACAGCCGGGATAATCAATCCCTGTATCGAATTGTGTTGATAAGAGGTTTTGACATATATGCCAATCCTCAATACAGTAAGGAAACTGTATCGAAGAATTGAAGTGTCAACCTGTATCGAAAGCCTGTCTCGAATCCAGCATACAGTGAATCCTTTCAGTACAGCAAGGAAGTCTTATAAAGACCAAGTATGGAAGCTGTCTCGAATCACCAGTACAGTGATCTTCCATACAGCCCTCAACAGGACACAGAAGGAATCTTCAGAAGTCAAGTCCCGTTGATAAAGAAGTATTTAAATACTCAAGGATAAAGTATTTAAATACTGTCAGTCAACAGATCTTCAAATCCCGCAAATTCAGGATCGTGCTTTTCATCCCGTTGGAACGGAATCTTGCTCAACGGATACATCTCAACGGATATATATTTCAGAGACTATATATATCTCATCAAGGCATTGAAGATCGATTCACGAAACGATTATTTGAAATTATCAAAGCTATCAAAGTTATCATCAGAGCAAAACATATCTCCAAAGCTTACTGCAACTCAGATCTAAGAGATATACAGTGCTCATCATCTTGAACAACACTTCATCAGCTAAGAGCTCTTAAAGTCAAAGTTGTTGTTCATCCTCTGTTCTATACTTTGAACAAAACCCAGATCAGCTCTGTGTGGACTGAGTAATCGTTGCTACTCCAGAACTGTGTGTGAAGGAATTACATCGAAGAAGACGAAGCTTCAGAACTGTGTGTGAAGAAGCAAGTCAAAGCATTAGCTCAAAACCAATCTGTGTGAACAGTTGAAGCTAAGATCTTTATATCAATCTGTGTGAACGATATATTGATTGTGTGTTGTTATAATTACGTAGTTGTGTACGTAGTAATTATAATAAACTTTTTACTCCTCTGTGGAGGACTAGTGGACGTAGAGGGGTTTACCTCGAACCACTTTAATTACTGTGTTATTTACCTTCAGTTTTTACTGTTTTAAGTACTGTGATTATTTAAGTATACTTCCCATATCAAGTTGCTGTATCCACAACAACTTACTGTATCTAAGACTTCCGCTACGCATTCAGATTTAAAATTAGTACAGTTTGTTGTTTAAACTACTTCCCAAACTATATTCAGTATACTTAGTGGCCAACAAGTGGTATCAGAGCGGTTGATTCTAAAAAGAATCAGTCGTATTTTTAACCGAATCAGATCCAAAATCACTTAACCTTTAAAAAGTCTCTTTCATTTCTTTATTTTCACATGGATACTTCTATGATCAACAAAGTGCCTATGTTCTCTATTAACGAATTTGATGATTGGAGAATTAGGATGGAGGCTCATCTTGCAGCAATACACGAAGAGATGATCTTTGTTATACAGGATGGCCCTATCAAGATTATGAAGGTAAACACGGCCGCAAGGATTGAAGGCCAGCCCCATGCTGAGATGCTCGAGAAGGAACGCGAGCAATGGACCACAGATGAAAGAAAGCGAGCCAACCTCGACAATGTGGCTAAGAACGCGCTATTTGTCACTCTTGACAAAGGCACGTTCTCGAAGGTAAATAGTCAAATCACCAAGGAAATCAGGATAAACTCAAGATAATTTGTGAGGGAACTGAGCTCTCAAAAGAAAACAAAATTTCAAAACTGACTCAGCAATTTGAATCTTTCGAAATGAAACCAACTGAGACTCTTGAGGAACTTGACCTCAGATTCACTGGTATTGTTGGTGAACTTGAAGCGTTGGGAAAAATTTATACCCAAAAGGAGAAGAACTTAAAAATTTTCAGATCTCCCTGCCCGATGGGACATTAAGACCACAACTATGCGTGTATCTTGCAATCTTAATGAAATATCTACTTTTGATCTCTTTTCTGACCTCAAAGCTTTTGAGTATGATATTGACAGAAGAGAGAAAGCTGAAGAATCTCCTTCAAAGGTCACAGCACTAGCCGCTGTATCGAATCGTCGACACAACATGCCCAACTCGTCGAAGCCTAATCACAAGAATGCTGACAGTGACGACGACATCCTGTCTCAAGATGAAATGGCGCTTCTCATGCACAAATTCAAAAAGTTCATCAAGCAGTCTGGAAAGACTCCCTACAGGCCCAAACCTGTCCACAAGGTAAGTACTGAAACATCATCTGGTGATGCTAACCTGTGCTATAATTGCAGGAAACCAGGGCGTTATGCAAATAAATGTCCTCATCCCAAAGTTCAAAGGTTGTCGGAGGCCGAGCAACAAGAGAGAGATGAAAGAAGACGTGCTTGTAAAAACAAGCTCAAGGCCCTGATTGGAGAATCAAAAGCCTCCACCACACCATCCAAATCATAAGAATGTCTTCAGGTGGTCACTGAAAGTGATTCATCTGACGATGAGTTTGATGAAAAAGCATATATGTGCTTTATGGCCAAAGACATTCCTGAAGGTGAAGACAGTGATGATGAGGACATTCTAGAGGAAGACACCTGGTACTTCGATAGTGGATGCTCTCGGCACATGACCGAAGATAGAAGCAAGCTATCAGATTTCGTGGAAGGTCGCGGTCCAAAAGTTCATTTCGGTGATAAATCAAAAGGCAGAACAAGAGGGAAAGGAAACCTTCTTATAGGAAAATTCAAAGTCACCGATGTTGCATATGTTGAAGGCTTACAGTACAATCTACTTAGTATTAGCCAGTTCTGTGATAAACAGTTCTCAGTGAAATTCTATATAGATCGCTGTAGAGTCAAAAACATCCAAACCAAGGAAGTTGTGCTTACAGGAAGCAGATCAGGTAACATGTATATTGCTGACTGAAAGCCTATGAGCTCCTCAATTCCATGCTTTGTTGTCAAAGGCACTGCAGATCTTAGCTGGTTATGGCATAAGAGGATGTCTCACGTCAACTTCAAGACGATCAACAAGCTCTCAAGACAGGGAATGGTTAGAGGATTGCCAAACGTGTCATTCAAGAAGGACAGCGTCTGCGGACCGTGTCAGAAAGGCAAGCAAATCAAGTCAACCCTGAAGAGCAAATCCTACCTTTCAACCCAAAGAGTGTTGGAAATGCTACATATGGATCTCTATGGTCCTGTCGACCCGGTAAGTTTGGGAGGTAAGAAATACTATCTTGTTGTTGTTGATGATTACTCCAGGTATGCTTGGACAATTTTCCTAAGCAAAAAGAAGGAAACTACATCAAAGTTTCCCGAGCCCCTGAGAAAGTTGCAAAATGAAAAGGCATTGAGTATCGTGTCCATTCGTTCCGACAGAGGTACAGAATTCACTAACCGCTTTATAGAGCAATACTGTTTGGAAAATGGGATACAACACGAATACTCAGCTGCCCGTACACCTCAACAAAATGGTGTTGCCGAGCGAAAGAATAGGACGTTGAAAGAAGCAACAAGGACAATGATCGCCGCAAGCAAGTTGCCACAGCGTTTCTGGGGTGAAGCAACCAATACAGCATGCTACACTCAAAACCGCTGTATCGTCAACTAGCACCACAACAAAACAGCATATGAGGTATGGAACAACAAAACTCCGTTAGTTTCGTATTTTCACATTTTTGGATGCAGGTGTTATGTATTGAATAATGGGAAGGATCAACTTAGAACCTTTAATGAGAAATCAGATGAAGGAATACAGGATCTTTAACAAAATGAAGCTGACGATCGAGGAATCAATTCATGTAGTGTTCGACGAACCTCACCATGACCCTACAGGAGTAGATGATATTACTCAGAACAACCAACATCTATCCATATTAGATCCTCCAACTCCCATAAAACCTGTCGTTGATCTAGAAATCAACCCCGCAGCTGTAAGAATCGACGTAGATGAAGCCGACGTTGTACAAGCTGAAGCTGTATCTATAGAAACTCTCGATACAGTACGGGACCCTGAATTAGAACCCGACCGAAGATGGTTGAGAGATCACCCGCAAGAGCTGATCATTGGAAACATAAATGCTGGTGTTTCTACTCGTAGGAGAATACAGAGTACACAAGGAAATGTACTTTGTGCACAAGAAGAACTTGATACTGAGATATCACAGTTTCCTGAATGGAAATCTCAATCCGAGCTTAGAAGACTCAATATGTGCACTATCGCTGTATTCCTAGCCCAATCCGAACCTGTTTCGACCATAGACGCTCTTAATAATTCTCATTGGATAACATCTATGGAAGAAGAGCTTAACGGTTTCGAAAGAAACAATGTATGGTATCTTGTACCCAGACCTACACATCAATCGGTCATAGGAACCAAATGGGTATTTCGAAACAAAAAGGATCGAAATGGACTTATTATAAGGAACAAGTCCAGACTAGTCGCACAAGGCTATAGTCAGGAAGAAGGCATAAACTATGATGAAACCTTCGCCCCTGTAGCTAGACTAGAAGCCATTAGGATATTTTTAGCCTTTGCCGCCCATAAGAGCTTTATTGTATACCAAATGGACATCAAGAGTGCATTCCTGAATGGAGACCTTGCCGAAGAAGTTTATGTTGAACAACCACCAGGGTTTGCCAACACAGACGGTATCGACCTAGTATACAGGCTAAGGAAAGCACTGTATGGACTTAAACAAGCCCCTAGAGCCTGGTATGAGACCTTGTCCCAGTATCTAACCAACAATGGCTTTGAGAAAGGTGCTGTGGACAAGACATTGTTCAAAATACAGGAAGGTGATGACCTTCTAATGGTACAAATTTATGTAGATGACATAATTTTTGGTTCAACTAACCTTGCTTTGTGTCAAAGGTTCTCTCATCTCATGCAAAGCAAATTTGAAATGAGTATGATGGGAGAACTTAGTTATTTCCTCGGTTTGCAGGTAAAGCAGTTGCCTACAGGTATTTTTATCAACCAGGAAAAATACAGCAAGGAGCTTCTCAACAAATTTGGAATGAACACTTCCAAACCATCGTCAACCCCCATGAGCACTTCCGTGCAAATTAGTGCTGATGAAGCCGGAAAGCCGTTTGACCAATCACTCTACAGGAAGCTCATTGGTTCGCTCATGTACCTAACGGCTAGCAGGCCCGATATCCAGTTTGCTGTTGGAGTGTGTGCGAGGTATCAAGTAGCACCAAAGGAATCACACTTCAATACAGCTAAACGAATCCTGAAGTACATCAAAGGAACAGTCGATGTAGGACTATGGTATCCTAAAGAAGGCGGATTCGATTTAGTTGGATACGGCGACTTGGATCTCGGAGGCTGCAAGCTAGATAGGAAGAGTATAAGTGGAACTTGTCACTTTTTTGGACCTAGACTCGTTTCTTGGTTCAGTAAGAAGCAATTGGCTAACTCTCTTTCCACGGCTGAATCAGAATACTATGCTGCTGGTAGTTGCTGTATGCATATCCTTTGGATGCAGCAACAGTTGTCAGATTATGGAATTGAAGCCAGAGAGACTCCAATCATGTGTGATAGCACGAGTGCAATTGTAATAACGCACAACCCTGTCCTGCACTCGCGCACTAAGCATATCAACATGAAGCATCATTTTATAAGGACTCATGTCGAGAACAAGGATGTTCGCCTCGAAAAGGTTCATACAGACATTCAGTTGGCCGACATCTTCACCAAGCCGCTTGACACATCAAGATTCAACATGCTTAGACAAGAATTGGGAATGCTACAGCCCGACTCCCTGTAAGTAATTTACTGTTTTTACTCAACAATTGAGGGGGAATGCTGTAAGACCCAAGAATACAGTATCCAACGTTAATTATCTGTACACTCAGAACCGTCAATACAACACTGTAGTGAACGAAGCAATATGAATCATCCTACAGTTGACGTGTGCAATAATTAAGGGGAAATACAGTATGACCCATGAATACAGCATTAATCCAAAAATTGCTGTATGGAATTTAAAACCTATATGTACCTTTTAAGGGGGAACGCTGTATCGACGCGAATACAGCACATACTATAGGATTTTGATTCAATATATATTATATTATTTCATTTTAAAATGATTTTTGTCCACGTGCCCTGTCTTTATGTCAAACGTCATTTACATTAAATGCCTTACACGACATCTGGACAACTGAATCTCAAAAGCCGCGATGTTTTCAAATTGTTTAAAATCGTCGTTTCAGGCATTTAGGGTGACAACAAATGTCAGAAGTGGGACCCACTCATATTTTAACATTTTAATGGATAAGTGCATCAGTTACACTCAGTCCATCCTGATCGTTGATTTCAAAAACCGGCTCCCATCCCTTAAAACCTGACCATTCGTACACTGCAAAACCCTACTTCGCTGCCCAATATAAAAGGACTGATACTGCCATTAGAGACTCTTTACGCTTTCTGCAAAAATTAAGAGTTCTCAAGCAAAAACAGCCTACATAATTTTCTACGTTTTACTGCAAATTTCGTGTATTCTCTTTCCCATTTTCTTGAACAATCATCAATGGCTGCACAAACATCTTCTCCCGCACTCAAGAAAACCGCAAACATCATCGATGGACGGATCTTCTCAAGATCTGTTGTCATCGAACGTATTTTGTCTGAAACAAATGACGCAGAACCCATGGAGTTCATTATCACTCGTCTTCGTCAACAAGGCCTCTACCGCCTTGGAAGTCAAACCGCTGACAAGTACGATGTTCACCTGGTTGAGGAATTTTACCTCAACGCCGTCGTTCGCTTTTTGTCGCTGGCCCAAGGAGGTCACGTTGCTGACATACCGCTACCATTCAAGGAGTGGAGATCTGTGTTGATAGCGATCTTCTCCAGAATATTTACAGGCTACCTGCTGATGGCCTGACAATGGAACAACTTGAGACGTTTGGGTCTCAAGAGCTGATAACGAAATATTATGGGCTGTTCACCGGCTCAACTGTTGTTGACATGGTTCAAACCACATGTCACAAGAATAATTTTTGCCTGCCATATGTGTATTTACATGATTTTTGCTGCAGGATCATTGAGAACCGAACTGGTGCATTCGAAATGTGCTATTCTGGCCTGTGAAAAGGTCAACTGGTGTCAGATAATTCTGAAGCGCTTGCAGGAGGAAGTATGCAAGTCTGCCACCCAGAAAAGTCATTTGGTTTAATGCTAAACCATATTTTGACGAAATGCGGACTGTCGCAATCCGCTGATGCAAAGAAGAACAGCTCCAGGATATACTTAGGAGGCGTCAAGCCCACAGCCTTTAACCAGAGCACCCCGGTCTGCAATCATACTAAAATCCGAAGTATGCCCGTGTCTGAAGACCCAAGGGATGTGTCTTTGAAGTCCGAGGATGTGGAGTCTTCAAAGAAGAGGAAAAGATCTCACAGCAAGAAACCCATTGCTGGTGAGAAGCCGAAAAGGAAACTAAGGAAGCTTTCTAAAGCTAAATCCTCCAAAAACTCCGAAGAAGTTTCCACCATGGCGCAACCCACTGAAGAACTACCCCAGGGCCCAACCCCTGTGGAAGAGGTGTCCGCTACTGTATCGACAGTAGATCCTGAGCCTTTGGCGGCTAGGACGGATGATCGGACATCTGCCAACGAAAAAGACTCTAGCGAGTCGGCTGTCCATTCAGAGCCAAACGCTACCTCTCCTACGCGGGATTCCACACCCGTACAAGATCAATCTTCCTTCGGGGCACCATCCCCTGTAAGGAATCCCACTTCCCTACAGGATCCCATACCTGTAGAGGAATCCCTCGCTACAGCGGATTCAGACGTTGTACGCAGTCCCTCCCCTGACACCATTATCAACAGAACCCTTCTCTCTGTTCAGATTGACCATGCTTACGAAAGATTCCTTAAATGGAAAGGCTACAGGCTAGCTCCGTATGACACATTATACGATTGGAGCGAATGGAGCCAAGAAGAGAGATTTGTATCAGAAGTGACGGACTCGACGGAAATTGAGGCCCTGATCCGATGGGACAATCCCTTCTGCAAAGAACTGATTGAAAGCCATCTATTGCATAAATCTGACGCAAGAAGAAAAGGAAAAGATAAGTCGGAGGACTCTCCCCAAAATCCAAAAGACGACGATGACAAGGACTCAGACGACGATGATGACGCTTTACAAGCTGGTCTGAGAATGAGTCGTGAAGAGGCTCAAGACAGAGATGCCTCTCAACCCAAGGATGACGAAGGGCCATCAAACCAAAATAAGCCCCCTTCGCCACAGCAAGAGAACATTCCTGACGACAAGGAATCAGTCCCTCAAGTCGAGGAAGAAGAAATAGTTTTGGAACAGGCACCCGAGCCTGTTGCCACAGAAGAGGAAAATGTGTCCCGCGCCATCCCGCAAGAGGATCCAGTCCCTCTATCGGAGCAGGCGGATGCTGAGAGACAATAGGAGGAATCGGTCCCTCCTGTATCCATGTCTACAGACGCACCTTCGCAACCTGAGGATACAGCACCAATTGCCGCCGAACTCGCAACAGCTGATCTCGCCCCATCAACCGTGGAATCCGAGGACGGTATTGTACCTGAGGATATCCAACTTACTTCACGACCTGCCGTGAATCTAAGGAGGTTGAATGCAGCCGCAGACTTTGCTCAACCAGATTCTCCAAGCACAGCTGCTAGGAAAGAGCGCTTGCGTGCTCTTGGTCTTCAAACTGTCTTCATACAGGATGCAGTTAATGCCCTGTACTCAGTCGAGAAAGCTCTTAATTGGATGTACACTTCTGCAGTCGAAGAGATGACTACATTACAGCATGAAGTCTCTCGAGTAGTAGAAGCCTTCACCTTGCTGCCAGAAGTATTCAAGCAAGCTCTGAAGATCATGCAAGATAAACAAGAGCAACTCCTGAAAGAAGAGGAAACCAAAATGCGCATTGCTGAAGCCAAGACCGCATGTGCTATGATCGAAAATAGTTCTCAATTGCGAGCCCATGACAAAAGTATCAAGGATATGTCGCAGGTTCTTTCCACCCTTGTCGAGAAAATATCAAACATTGAGACAAAACAGGATGCCGCACTGGAGATCCTAGGACGTCTTGATGACGCCAAAAGGGGGAAGAAGCAAGAGAAGCTGCAGGGAGAATAAGGTTACAGCATGAAAGGGAATTTGAGGCTGCTCAAGACAGCATTACTGCTGAATTAAACAAGCTAGACCCTCCCTCTCAGAGTTTTAAGATTTCAGGCTCCTGACCTAAATTTCATGATCCAAATGTCCCGTGGCAAAACCTAATCCAAAGACCTTCTGAAATTCGTCTGCCGACCAACCGCCATCCAACTGCCGATGAAGTGAAGCAATGGAGGAAGAATGAACTGATGCGATACTTTGTTAAACTCATCAGGGAATCCGCCATCTTCAAAAGCTATAAGACTTTAGCGGAGGCTGCAGACAAATTCACGGAGATGCTAGAAGATGGAAAACTCCCTCTCCAGCTAGATATGAAAAGCAAGCACAAAAGAGGAGATCGGATCACCCATCCAGAAGACTGGATTCTTGCCTTTGATAGATCCTATGAAGGAAGAGCTATATACCAAGATCGAGGCAACGATTCCCTACAGAACTGGTGGCGTAGAACCGAGAATGATCCAAGAAGAAAGCCATGGAGACATGCGGACTATAGGAGCTGAAATCCTTGTATATTATATTTGTTTAGTTATTTTTCTTTCGAAACAGCAAACCATGTACTCTGTTTTTGAATATCAATAAAAGTGTTTGTTTGTCTTGAAAGATTACAACTCGTAATCTACTGTGTTGATGTATGATTACATAACTTAAATTGTTTGATAACAATCACAAGTATAGAAACTTGTTTAAAAAATTAAGTTGTACGAACTTGTCTACGAACAGTTCATAATTTCAGTTGTATGCCTAGAATACATTGTAAGATTGTGCCTGCGCGCCAATCATAAGCTTGAGTTGTAAAAATTCTTAGCTGTATCGAACTTGCCTGCGAGCAGTTCATAAATTAGACTAAGTTGCTGAAAGACAGACCATTTGACAAAAGACCAAGAAATCCGCCAGAAGTCATCAAGGAAGATTATTTCATGAAGAAGGTTTTGGCATCATCAAGAAGACCTGAAAGTTAGTCTTAGCAAATTGTCAAAAAGGGGGAAATTGTTGGGAAAACATAAACCCTGTATCGAAACAGCCCGGATAATCAATCCCTGTATCGAATTGTGTTGATAAGAGGTTTTGACATATATGCCAATCCTCAATATAGTAAGGAAACTGTATCGAAGAATTGAAGTGTCAACCTGTATCGAAAGCCTGTCTCGAATCCAGCATACAGTGAATCTTTTCAGTACAGATATAAAGACCAAGTATGGAAGCTGTCTCGAATCACCAGTACAGTGATCTTCCATACAGCCCTCAACAGGACAAAGAAGGAATCTTCAGAAGTCAAGTCCCGTTGATAAAGAAGTATTTAAATACTCAAGGATAAAGTATTTAAATACTGTCAGTCAACAGATCTTCAAATCCCTCAAATTCAGGATCGTGCTTTTCATCCCGTTGGAACGGAATCTTGTTCAACGGATACATCTCAACGGATATATATTTCAGAGACTATATATATCTCATCAAGGCATTGAAGATCAGTTACCAAAACCAATTGACTGAAATTATCAAAGCTATCAAAGTTATCATCAGAGCAAAACATATCTCCAAAGCTTACTGCAACTCAGATCTAAGAGATATACAATGCTCATCATCTTGAACAACACTTCATCAGCTAAGAGCTCTTAAAGTCAAAGTTGTTGTTCATCCTCTGTTCTATACTTTGAACAAAACCCAGATCAGCCCTGTGTGGACTGAGTAATCGTTGCTACTCCAGAACTGTGTGTGAAGGAATTGCATCGAAGAAGACGAAGCTTCGTAATCGTGTGAAGAAGCTAGTCAATGCATTAGCTCAAAACCAATCTGTGTGAACGGTTGAAGCTAAGATCTTTATATCAATCTGTGTGAACGATATATTGATTGTGTGTTGTTATAATTACGTAGTTGTGTACGTAGTAATTATAATAAACTTTTTACTCCTGTGTGGAGGACCAGTGGACGTAGAGGGGTTTACCTCGAACCACTTTAATTACTGTGTTATTTACCTTCAGTTTTTACTGTTTTAAGTACTGTGATTATTTAAGTATACTTCGCATATCAAGTTGCTGTATCCACAGCAACTTACTGTATATAAAACTTCCGCTACGCACTCAGATTTAAAATCAGTACAGTTTTCCCAAACTGTATCCAGTATACTTAGTGGCCAACAATGGTCTACACTAGGGTGTGCATTCGGATTGATCCGATCCGATTCGACCCGAATTCGGATTGATCCGAAATTTCGGACCACCTTATGCTCAATCCAAAATCTGAACCGATCGTTTGGATCAAATTCGGGTTAATTCGAATACGGATCGGATTGTTCCGGATTTGATCCGAAAAATATGAAAATTTTAAAAACTATTAAAAAAAAAGGTAACACATACTCTTATGATATATCCCAGAAACAAAAATTAAGCTGATTGCGGTGGGGGGGACGACGACAGGTGGTGGATTCCACGAAAAGAAAACAAAAAACAAGACAATTGAGGAAGATGCTAAGGATTTGGGATCTTAAATAACCAGAAATTGCACGCAGTAGGTTCGAATCCTGTCCTCCCCTAAATTGTTCTCTTTCCCAGAGAATGCAACCGAAAATAGAGACCTTTTTTTATTGGATGATAAAGGGAACTGGAGGGTGGCGGAGGAAAAGAACGACCAACTAGAGGGAGGCAGAGGAGAAGAACGACCAACTGGAGGGAGGTGGAGAAGAAGAACGACTAGGATTTGTGTCTTTGAACGAGAGAGATCGATGCGTCATGTGTGTAATGAGAGAGATCGATATGAATGCACATAATGTATAAAGTGTGTTTTATCTGAAAGTAATATAATTTTTTATATATATATATTTCGGATCGATGGGATTAATCCGAAAATCCATGGATTTAATCCGATCCGAAATTTTTGGATCTGTAAAATCTTAATCCGGAATCCGGTCCGAAAGCGGATCGGACTAGTTCGGTTTGGATTTTCGAATTTTCGGTTTGGTTTTTCGGATTCATTTTTTCTTTACATCCCTAGGCTACACACGACAGGTATCGATCGTGTGAGCCGTCGTGGGACACACGATGTTCTTCACACGACGGTCATCGATCGTGTGCAGGCCATCGTGTGCAAGGCAGTTGCCTTTTTTGTTAGTTTCATTAGGCATTCTATCATTGTTCTTATGATTCGTATGCCTATGTTGCATACTGGTTGCATATCGAAGAGACCTACATTGTATTTTGTTACACGACAAGTCAATCTTTACATACAGGAGGTGGTATTTAAGGAGATAATTGAGACACTAAGTGCTATTCGGTTGTGGCTTAATGGGGTGTGTGGGAGATATGGCTGATTCGCACAGCCATCAACCCGTTCGATAGCGGCTGAATTGAAAAAATATGGGCTGACCGAATCAGCTAGAAATATAGAGTCCTTCACATTCAGCTAC
Organism: Orobanche coerulescens; assembly: GCA_033398695.1. NCBI lineage: Eukaryota > Viridiplantae > Streptophyta > Magnoliopsida > Lamiales > Orobanchaceae > Orobanche > Orobanche coerulescens. Next base: position 134,167,355 of record CM065814.1, read on the forward strand.
CTTCTTTCTCATTTTACCCTTCTCTCAACTACCCACTCTACTTTAATTAGATCAAAACCCTCAAAACAAAAATCAACTCCTCCCCTTCTCACTTCAGCAAAACCATCGACATCTCTTCCAGGCGTCGTTCATCTGCTCGCCGCCCTTCTTGCCACCATCTGCTCACCGCAGGCGCCACCATATCCTCACCGCCGTCGATGTGTTGGAGATGAAATAAGCCAGAGATGTGTTGGAGTTCTTGATGAGTTGCTGTGCTCTAGAAGAATATGGAAACCTTATGGAAATGAAGGAGATGCTCCAATGGAGATGGAAGATGCGACCTGATGGAGATGAAGATGTTGCCAATTTCTTTTTTCTTTTTTAAGACACTGTTCAACTTTTTTGTGTTGGAAAAGGGGATTTAAAAAAAATGGAAGGGATGATTTTGATCTTGTGTTTGCTGCTGCTTCTTTATTATCAAATAAAGGTAAAACAGTCATTTTTGACAAAAACAAAGATAGGGGGTAAAACGGTTATATTTGACATTCTGACTGTTTATTCAGCACAACAACTGAACAACAACATATCTTTTAATACTCAGACAACCATATCCACTTAGACAGCTATATCCATTTAGGTCTTAACAGCAAACGAACCGAACAACCCCCAAGAAGTATTGACCGCAAGTCTGCAGTTAGTGATCGAGATATCGAGAGTTTGACCGAGGGGGTCATTGGGCGTTTGATGAAAGTGAGGAGAAATGGGAGTACAAATACTGCCCTACATCACTTGATTGCCCGTCAGTTGGAGGGTGATCAAATCCCCCTGGATGAGTCGTGGTTCCAAGTTTGCGGGATGACCATTCATTTTTACGGCCCATGATTTTGCCATGATCACTGGACTGCGCTTTGGAAACTCTACCTTCCATCCACAGCACAATCATCTCCTTCGGTCTGACGGTACTCACAGAATACTCCACGGCAAAAATATTAAGGTTAGTGTTTTGCGAAAGAGGTTCAATGATCGAGATTCGGGTAGAGACATAAGAGATTATGTGAAGCTAACCAATTTGGTGATATACTACTACTTTATTCTATCTCGTGACGACATAATGGTCGAGACATGGGCATGGGCCTTAGTTGAGGATTTCGAAAAGTGGGATATGTTTCCTTGGGGTTCTTATGGCTTTGGGGTTTTATCTTACTACATAGACAGTGTGGCCATGAATGAGTGACAGGAACATAAGGACTATCACTTCTATGGTCCGGTTTGGGCTTTACAGATATGGTCGCACGAGATGATTCTTTCATTGGGAGAATTGTGTGGAATTCTAGATAAACTTGTCCAAGTTCTCGGTGTTTGATGTAGACTACAAGGAATATGTTGTGTGATTTCACTCATTTTTTCGACGAAAAAGTACGTAAATTTATAAAAGTATTTTCTTATGACTTCACTCATTTCACATATGTGATTTTATTCTAATAGTATGCTTTAATGACTTATTTTGCAGCACAAAGTACTTCCCTTTTTAGCGCATAAGGAGGAGGATGAGGATGAGTACTCTAATGGTAAACGTTTATCGCATGCAACACAACGAAAGTGTATTTCGTATCATTCCCTCCTTCTTTAAAAGGAATCGTCCTCAATTCCGCAATCCCATCGTCATCGAGATATGGAGATAGATCACCTATATTAAAAGTAGCATGTACCCCATAATCACCCGGAAGTTCTACCTTACGCGTTATCGTTTATTTTTGAAACTATATTGTAAGGACCCTGAGCTCGCGGCATAAGTTTATTCTTGCGTTTCCCCGGAAATCATTCCTTTCTCAAATGCACCCCAACCAAGTCGCCAATTTCAAATAGTCTCGGTTTTCATTGTTTGTTAGACTTCCGTTTGTAAGTTTCATTAACTTCCTTGATCCGATTACGTATTTGCTCATGTAGCCTCATCATGGACTTAAGTTTCGACTCCGCGTCTTTGTGAACTAACTCATCACTCGGAAAGGGAATTAAGTCTAATGGCATATACGGATTCAAACCATAAACGATTTCAAAAGTTGAGTGAGCCGTGGCATGAGTAGGGGATCAGTTGTAGGCAAATTCCGCATGTGCAAGTTTTAGATCCCAATCCTTCTGCGTTTTGCTTACGAGGCCACGTAGCAAAGTCCCCAAAGTTCGATTAGTTACCTCGGTCTGTCCATCCATTTGAGGATAATGTGAAGTACTAAATAAGAGTTTGGTCCCCACCTTTCTCAATAATGTGTTCCAAAAATAGCTAAGAAACTTGGAATCCCGATCCGAAACAATCATCCTCGGTATTCCATGCAAACGAACCACTTCTCGGAAATATAAGTCTGCCACGTTACTAGCATCATCGGTTTTATGACACGCTACAAAATGAGCCATCTTCGAGAAACGATCAACGACAACCATAATAGCGTCCTTACCTCGTTGAGTACGAGGCAAAACAATGATAAAATCCATTGAAACATCTTCCCATGGCCTTTCTGGAATCGGTAGAGGCATATACAAACCGGGTTTGAACGAGCTTTTCTCCATATGACACGTCACGCACTTACTAATGACATCATTAACGTCCCCTTGCATTTTGGGCCAATGAAAATGTTCCTTAAGCACCTCCACGGTTTTAGCCGTGCCAAAGTGTTCGGCTAAGCCTCCTCCATGAGCTTCACGAATCAATAGTTCTCGAACCGCATGTTTGGGCAAGCAAAGTCGATTCCCCTTAAAGAGAAATCCGTCTTGTATCATAAATTCTCAGAACGGACCAGATTTGCATAGGATAAAGGTCTCTCCGATACGAGCGTCGTCAACATAATAATCCTTCAACATCTCAAATCCAAGTAAACGAACATCAAGTTTAAAGAGTAAAACGTATCGCCTAGATAACGCATCCGCCACCACGTTGCTTTTACCGTTCTTATACTTTGATGAAAAGTGGAATGATTGCAAGATCTCTACCCACTTAGCATGCCGTGGATTTAACTTTTGCTGCCCATTAATATATTTTAACGATTCGTGGTCCGAATGCAAAATAAAATGCTTCGGACGAAGATAATGACTCCAATGATCAAGAGCTCTCACAATGGCATAGAACTCCTTGTTGTAAGTGCAATAATTGATCCGAGCACCACTCAATTTCTCCAAAAAATACACAATAGGTCGCTTGCCTTGTCTAATTCCAACTCCGCTAGCATCGCACTCCACTTCGAAAGGTTGTGTAAAATCGGGTACTGACAAAATATGTGCCTCACATAACTTTGCCTTCACTTTTTCAAATGCTCCTTGGGCAGCCCCGTTCCATACAAACGGTCCCTTCTTCAAACATTCCGTTATCGGACTCAAAATTGTGCTAAAATCTCGAATAAACCTCCGATAAAATGAAGTAAGGCCGTGAAATGACCTAACTTCTGTCACGGTTTTAGGAGTAGGCCAAGACTTAATCGCTTCGATCTTATTTTGGTCAACCGATACTCCAGCCTTCGAAACAACGTAGCCAAGGAAAACTATACTCTCGATGAGAAATGCACACTTTTCCTTTTTTTCCATAGAGCTTTTGGGCTCTAAGAATCTCGAATACTTGTCGCAAGTGTCCGAAATGTTCTTCCAATGGCCGACTATACACCAAAATGTCGTCCAAATACAAAACTACAAATCGCCCCAAAAAGGGTTTGGGTACCTCGTTCATCAAACGCATGAAAGTACTTGGAGCATTAGTAAGACCAAACGGCATGACGGTCCATTCATACAACTCGTGTTTAGGTTTGAAAGTTGTTTTCCACTCATCTCCTTCTCGTATACGAATTTGATGATAACCACTCCGCAAATCGACTTTTGAAAAGATCACGGATCCATGTAGTTCGTCCAACGTGTCATCAAGTCTCGAAATCGGGAATCGATACTTGATTGTTATGTTATTCACGGCTCGACTATCAATACATATTTGCCAAGATCCGTCCTTCTTAGGAACAAGCAAAACCGGGACCGAACAAGGACTTAGACTTTCTCGAATATATCCGTGGTTCATTAACTCCTCAATTTGTTTTTGTAGTTCCTTCGTTTCTTCGAGATTACACTTATAGACAGCCTTGTTAGGGAGCGATGCACCCGGTATGAGATCGATTTGATGTTCAATCCCACGAATAGGTGGCAAACCCGACGACAACTCTTCGAGAAAAACATCCGCAAATTCGTGTAATAAAGCGTCTATCTTTCCTTCGTTTTGCACAACCATGTTATCGTTCCGTGTCTCCTTCAATATTAACAAGTACACGCACTCACCATCATTAATAGCGTGTTCCATCTCCCGCTCGCTAGCAAACATGGTAAGTTTCGGCTTTTCAACCCGATTAGAGCTCATAGAACGAATAGCTTGAGGTGACATCGGTTTAAGCACATTTTTTTTGCCCTTATCCCGTAACTCATATTCATTGCTTCTTCCTCAATGAAAAACATCCCTATCAAACATCCATGGATGCCCCAAAAGTACATGACATGCATTCATCGAGAGTACATCACATAATACGTTGTCATCATACGAACCCATGGCCAATCCGGTCCTCACTTGTTTTGTCACCTTTATTTTACTCCCATCATGGAGCCAATGTAAAGTGTAAGGTTTCACATGAGTGGTAGTGGTCAGCCCGAGTTTAATCACCACCTCACTCGAAGCTACATTGGTGCAACTTCCTCCATCAATGATCAAACTACACCATTTATTCCCGACTTGACACTTCGTGTGAAATATTTGATCCCGTTGTTCCGAATCATTCGAAACGGATTTGGCTTGTAAAGTACGAAGAACCAAAGTCATGTCATAGTTTGGAGCATCGTAAGTTTCACATTCTTCTTCTTCTTGGTCCTCCACGTTTAAATTAAACACATCACCTAGTCTTTCTCATTCGTCCTCGACTAGCAACTCGTCTCGGACCGCGATAGCTTCTCTTATCGTCACCACCCGTTTGTTCGGACAAGCATTTTCATAGTGACCGAACCCTTGGCATTTAAAACATCGTACTTTGGTCAAGATCGCCTCATTCGGCACGTAGGGGACCTTAGGAACCGTAGTAGGGGTACGAGTCGGTACGGTTGTTTTGGTAGTCGAACTCGAACCGATACTTGGATTTCCGAATTTGGATGGAAACTCGGGTTTTAAGAACTTCATCTTGTTTTGGGCTTCTAACTTCACGCATAGTCCACAAAAAGTATCAAAATCTTCGCATGGATATAATTCCACCGAGTTAGCAATGTTTCGGTTTAATCCAAGTAAGAATCGCGACATTTTTTGTTCTTCATTCTCTTCTAACTCACCCATTAAGGTTAAATTTTCGAACTCCTCAATGTATTCGCCAACACTTAATTTTCCTTGCATGAGGTCGGCAATCTTCCGGTATAAGGATAACCGATATGATGTCGGTACATACCTTTTACGAAGCTTTCTTTTTAACGAACCCTACGAATGGATTTTTTCTTTTCCGCATGAGATCTTCGTATTTTAACTCCTTCGAACCAAAGTGAAGCACCTTTCCCCCACTTGAGAATTGCATATTTGCAACGTTTCTCATCGTCGAGGTCTTTAAACTCGAACATGCGATCAATTTTTCGTTCCCATTCCAAGTAAACTTCAGGATCGGTACCTCCAACAAACTCCGTAAGTTCGTTCACTTTGAATTCGTCTGCATGGTGTGATGAATGTCCGCCCTCTACTCCTCATCTTGGTTGTAGACGTGGCTTCGGTAAGTTACGTAATGCTTCGCGTAGCTTCACCAAAAAATCGGCGTCGGTGAAATCCATAATGTCAAAAGTTCAAGAAACCAAATCTCTGATGCCACTAATGATGCGAATTCACGTTCGTATGTAAACGTTTATCGCATGCAACGCAACGAAAGTGTATTTTATGAATTTTCTATATGAATAATTATTTGATGTATAGAACACAACGTAAAAATCGTCCGAAAATAGGGCAATTCGGCCGAACAAAAAATAAGTATGAGGTTTTTATCGAATTAGACCTATAACTCGATAAAGTGATTTCTTCCCAAGACCTATTGAGAATCGATCGGATTAAAACTCGAAAACGCGTCGAATAATAATCTAAGTTTTGTAGGAACTCGTCCAACAATTAATACAAGAGTATTTTTTATTTCTTCAATCAATGCCTTTCAACAAGCCGAAAATGGCTATTAAATAAAAATTACACACTTGAAAACAAAAAGATCACAATCTAACAAATACATAACATATCTAATAAACTATTAATTTGACTAAGAAAATAAAAACCACACTTCATGTGCAAGGGAGGTTGGGCCGTAGGTGTGTGTTCAAGATCTTTCATGATCTTTGAATATGATCTTGGCCCCATGTTGTGAAGACTTTGAGATGAAGAAAAACACACTTCATGTGAAGGGGGGATTGTGGCCGCGGTCAAATGAGGGGAGCATGGTGGGAAGAGATCTTTCATGATTTTTGAAAAGATCTTGGTCCCATGATATCCAGACTTTGATATGAAGAAAATGTGATAAAAAAGATCTTCATGATTTTGGTGGGGATCGGCCGAATCTTCAACCATTTGGACCGATTAGTACGCATGGTGCATACTACGTATGCATGTTGACACGTCTAAGTTATTTCGAGTCTGATCACCAAAGTTACTCCAAGTTTCGTATTCGTTTTCTCGCCTAAGTACATAGGTGTATGTTCAAGGTGCTTTACATCGATCCTTAATTCGTCTTCTTCACTAGGAATAGTCGCTTTCGTATCATTTTTATAAATTTTGGATGTGCTTTCTACGTGGTATATTATTTTTATCAAACTATAGTTGCATTAGATAAGCTCTACATTTGAGTTACAGCTCTTGATATTTCACCACATTTCTTATTCCGTGAATTGAATGTTTATACGTCAGTTTTATATGTTTCGATTGATATATAAAAGTAAAAATAATAAATACTTAATTATATTCTATATGATTCAAATTTCCATTGCCACGAAATATCCAACTAACAGTCGCAAGTTTTCGCTACTTAAAAGCATGATACAATATACATACTTAAATCCTAACTAGATCAAAATACAATATAATAAAAATACAAAAGAAAAAAAAATCACTATATCAGAAATCTATCTAAGATAATTCATAAATCTACATAAAATTAATGGCCCCATCTTTTTTAGTACCAAACCATAAAATAACAAGTAATATATCCTAATTCATTAGGATATAAGTTTTAGATATCAAAATGTGTTAAAAGATATTATTACTCATTAAGCTACTATTAAAAGATAAAAAAAACATAAAAGAAATAGAAAAGTAATAAAACAACAATCGGCCCCACAACCCCTCCCTCTCGTCCAAAAATCTCTCTCTCTCTCTCTCTCTGTCGCAAAACCCGACTGTCCCAACCAAAATCTATCGTCGGCGAGAAAATGTCCGACTCCACTACGATCGAGAATCCGAACACGATAGAAGTTCCCCACACGATAGTGACACCTAATCCAAAGAGGGTTTCTGCAATGATCCGTCGGTTAGTGCAATGTAGTCACACACGGTCGCGCACACAACGGTTGTTCATCGTCTCACGATGGTGCTGAAGACGATGACATCATTATGTGCACGATGGTCTTCCGTGGGGACGATGGTTTATACACGACGAGCATCGATTGTGTGAGCCGTCGTGGGCAAGAAGAGCAAAGGCATCTGCATTGTACACGATGGTCTACACACGACGGGCATTGATCATGTTAGCCGTCATGGGTAAGAAGATCAAAGGCATTGCCTTGCACACAATGGTCTACACACGAAGGGCATCGATCGCGTGAGACATCGTGAGCAAGAAACCAAAGGCATCTGCCTTGCACACGATGGTCTACACACCGGGCATCGATCGTGTTAGCCTTCGTAGGCACGAGGACCAAAGGCATCTACCTTGCACACGATGGTCTACATTAGGGTGTGCATTCGGATTGATCCGATCCGATCTGACCCGAATTTGAATTGATCCAAATTTCGGACCTCCTTATGCCCAATCCAAAATTTGAATCGATCGTTTGGATCATATTCGGGTCAATCCGAATACAAATCGGATTTTTCGGATTTGATCCGAAAAATCTGAAAATTTTAAAAACTATTAAAAGAAAGCTAACACATACTCTTCTGATATATCCCAGAAACAAAAATTAAGCTGATTGCGGTGGGGGACGACGACGGGCGCTGGATTCCACGAAAAGAAAACAAAAAACAAGACAGTTGAGGAAGATGCTAAGGATTTGGGATCTTAAATAACCAGAAATTGCTTGCAATAGGTTCGAATCCTGTCCTCGGCTAAGTTGTTCTCTTTCCGAGAGAATGCGGACGAAAATAGAGAGCTTTTTTTATTGGATGATAGAGGCAAATGGAGGGAGGCGGAGGCAAAGAACGACCAACTAGAGGGAGGCAGAGGAGAAGAACGGCCAACTAGAGGGAGGCGGAGAAGAAGAACATCTAGGGTTTGTGTCTTTGAACGAGAGAGATCGATGTGTCATGTGTGTAATGAGAGAGATCGATATGAATGAACATAATGTATAAAGTGTGTTTTATCTGAAAGTAATTAATATATATATATATATATATATATATATTTCGGATCGATGGGATTAATCCGAAAATCCACGAATTTAATTCGATCTGAAATTTTTGGATCTGTAAAATCCTAATCTGGAATCCGATCCGAAAGAGGATCGGACTAGTTCGGTTTGGATTTTTGAATTTTCGGTTTGGTTTTTCGGATTCATTTTTTCTGTACGCCCCTAGTCTACACACGACGGATATCGATCGTGTGAGCCGTCGTGGGACACACAATGGTCTTCACACGACGGTGATCGATCGTGTGCAGGCCATTATGTGCAAGACAATGGCCTTTTTTTGTTCGTTTCATTAGGCATTATATCCTGATTCTTATGATTTGTATGCCTATATTGCAGACTAGTTGCACAGCCATATCTACCCATTCGGTAGCGGCTGAATTGAAAAAATATGGGCTGACTAAGGGGTTGTTTACCAAATTTGTGCATGCAGGTAAATTGTGTGCATGCAGGTAAATTTATGCATGCGGATAAATGTGCATGCAGGTAAATTGATGCTATTGTTTACTTTTTCATCTGAATAAACTGTCTGAATAACAGAAATGACCGATTTACCCCTGAATATGAATTATAAGTTGTTCTATAAATCGTTGTTTATTTTTTAAGCAATATAAGTGATATAATCCAAAAATCATAAAGTACTTAAAAATCAATTTTAAACAAAGAAGTCAAGTTAAGACAAAGTAGCCAAATGCAAACACAAAGTAGATAAATTTAAACATTATTGAAAAATCAAATTTGACTCATCTTATATATATTATTTAAATTTAAACAAAATACTATATATAAATGACTCAATTTTGTATGTAATTAATATATAAAATTAATACGTATAATAATACGTATAATATACAATATATTATTTATATATAGAAATACATTTTAAATAGATAAGAACATATATAATAAATATTATACATATGAATAAATGTTAATATATAAGTAATATATAATATTTATTTATATATATTCATAATATATATGATATTTTGTAGATACAAAAGTTTATTTATACAATAATATATAGTAACAAATATTATATATAAATTAATAATGTGTATTATTTATATATGAATAATATATATTACATTCATTTATATTAAAACCTATATTTTTTTTATTGTATATATAAATGAGTATATATAATGGGGACATCAGAGTTATTTTTTTGTTTTAAATTAGTTGTATTGTATATATAAATGTGTGGTTTTGATTAGGGGTAGAGTCGTTTTTGTGTAATGGGGATAACACCCTTTTCATGCTTAATGAATAAGTCATTTTTGTTTGGGCGAATAAGCCATTAAGCCACAAGTAAACACCTCCAAACGTCTGAGCGAATAAGACATTTTACCCATTAAGCTGATTAAGTCACAAGTAAACGTCCCCTAAATCAGCTAGAAATATAGAGTCCTTCACATTCAGCTACCTTCTTTCTCATTTTACCCTTCTCACCCACTCTACTTTAATTAGATACCCTCAAAACAAAAATCAACTCCTCCCCTTCCCACTTCAGCAAAACCATCGACATCTCCTCCAAGCGCCGTTCACCTGCTTGTCGCCCTTCTTGCCACCATCTGCTCACTGCCGGCGCCACCATCTCCTCACCGCCGGCGATGTGTTGGAGATGAAATAAGCAGAGATGTGTTGGAGTTCTTGATGAGTTGCTGTGATGCAGAAGAAGATGTAAACCTTCTGGAAATGAAGGAGATGCTCCAATAAAGATGGAAGAGGCGACGTGATGGAGATGAAGATGTTGTCAATTTCTTTTTTCTTTTTTAAGACATTGTTCACCTTTTTGTGTTGGAAAGGAGGATTTAAAAAAATGGAAGGGATGATTTTGATCTTGTGTTTGGTGCTACTTCTTTATTATCAAATAAAGGTAAAACATTTATTTTTGACAAAACAAAGATCGGGTGTAAAACGGTTATTTTTGACATTCTGACTGTTTATTCAGCACAACAACCGAATACCAACATATCTGTTAACACTCAGACAACCATATCCACTCAGACAGCTATATCCATTCGGGTCTTAACAGCAAACGAACTGAACAACCCCTAAGAAGTATTGACCGCAAGTCTGCAGCTGGTGATCGAGATATCGAGAGCTTGACCGAGGGGGTCGTTGGGCGTTTGATTAAAGTGAGAAGAAATGGAAGTACAAATACTGCCTACATCACTTGATTTCCCGTCAGTTGGAGGGTGGTCAAGTCCCCCCGAATGAGTCGTGATTCCAAGTTTGAGGTATGACCATTCATTTTTTCGGTCCGTGATTTTTCCATGATCACTGAACTGCGCTTTGGAAACTCTACCTTCCATCCACAGCACAACCATCTCCTTCGGTCTGACGGCACTCACAGAATACTCCATGGCAAAAATATTAAGGTTAGTGTTCTGCAAAAGAGGTTCAATGATCGAGATTTGGGTGGAGACATAAGAGATTATGTGAAGGTAGCCAATTTGGTGATATACTACTACATTATTCTATCCCGTGACGACATGATAGTCGAGACATGGGCATGGACATTAGTTGAGGATTTTGAAAAATGGGATACGTTTCCTTGAGGTTCTTATGACTTTGGAGTTTTATCTTACTACATAGACAGTGTGGCCATGAAGGAGAGACAGGAACATAAGGACTATCACTTCTATGGTCCGGTTTGGGCTTTACAGATATGGTCGTACGAGATGATTCTTTCATTGGGAGAACTGTGTGGAATTCGAGATAAACCTGTCCAAGTTCTCGGTGTTTGATGTAGACTACAAGGAATATGTTATGTGATTTCACTCATTTTTTGACGAAAAGGTACGTAAATTTATAAAACTATTTTCTTATGACTTCACTCATTTCTTCAACTTATGTGGTTTTACTCTAATGGTATGCTTTAATGACTTATTTTGCAGCATAAAGTACTTCCCTTTTTAGCGCATATGGAGGAGGATAAGGATGAGTACTACTACCTCAGTTTTGAGAATGGCTCGCCATACGATGTTAAGTTCATAAAGCCTATATGAATAGCTACGAAGAACAAGAAGGATGAGCCTGCGCCGAAGTCGAGAAAGAAAGTTATAGATAGGTTGAAGAAGGCTGGTGGAAAAATAATTACACATGAGTCGGCATATAAAGTGTCTAAGCGATGCCGACAGAGTACCCCACCAGTAGATGGTGCAGAGACATCTGACCAGTAGAGGCAGACAGAGAGAGTGTGTTGTATCCACGGACTTCCTTGTCCGGACCACACCCAGGACACGAGCAGGGATGAGTACTTCGATTGCCTTTTGAAGGCGATCTTGCACGATGAGTCTGGGACAGGATTTATTGCTCGAGTTTCTCGCTGAGTCCTTTCTGGGATCGTTGATTTCTTTGAACCTATGCATAGGCGTTCTAGGAGCCCGCTGCACTATTCTGTTGGAAGCCATTATAGGTTTCCCGATCGATCTCGTCATTCTGCATCTATTAGCAGCGCCCAGTGGAGGATTCCTGACCATCCACGTCACTGAGTCTCTGCTACAGCCCACAATCACCATTCTCATAGTCAGCCCAGTCACCATTATCCGATTCCGCACAGACATCATTCTCATATTCATCATTCTTTTGAGCGGACTGAGCAGCCCCTTCTGCCGACTCTTCAGCATTCTCAGTTTCAGGATTTTGAGCATCAGTACCAACCATCTGACGAGCCATTTCAGTAGTATGGTACGATGTTTGATTGATTTCCGGACGAGCATCATTGTAGTACGATGTTTCCCGACCAGAGTAGTAGTTCTCAGCACCAATCTGTATTTCAGAGTTGGCACTATACTTGTCGGAAGAAGAATATTCAGAGAGATAATATTACATATTGTAACTGATGTAAGAATAATTGTTCGAACATTATTCTATATACATTTTTATATCAATCTGGGGGATTACTCTCTAAGTCAAGTAACTGTACTCGCAATATTCTTTGTAATCCTGTGAGGCTGTCTTGTATCCGAAAAAACAAGAGTGTTTGGTGTTGTGGTTGTTCTTGAGCCCGAAGATCAAGAAATCGAAGTTTGACACTAATCTTGAAAGTGCTATTGCAAAGAGTTGGCACTGAACTATAAAGGGCATTCGTTTTGAGAAAGTCCTAATCGACAACGCAAGGTATGGGAGGTAGGCTTTCGGATAGCTGAACCTGTGGAACAATTTCTTGTATCATTTTATTTCCGCCTTTTTTCTTTACTCCTATCTTTGCTTCCGCACGAAAAGAGTTCAAAACTCTATATCGTTCTATTCAACCCCTTATAATGGTGGTACCAACTCAATAATTGAAAACAAATAAATAATGACCGTGGTTTTCTTGTAAAAAAATGATTGGATAACTATTTTAATTATGTCAATATTTTAATATTCTAAAAATCAAAAACTTGTATGAGAAAATAAAGAAATTATTTAATTTTGTTATAGAAATAATAACTAACTTATTATATATTACGGTTTTTTGTTATTTTTAAATATATTTTGAATGATGCATATTTGCATTGTTTTGGTATAACTGTTGCCTAACATTTATATATATTTTTTGATAATTTTGTTAAATTAAATTATACAATTATTTATTTTATAAATTTTTAAAGATATCTTAATCTTATTCAACTATATAAGAACTTAATTTTTGGTAATAGCATATTCACTAACAGAAGCATTTTCATAGAAGGAACCTTTTTAAGAATAAAGTTTAATAGTAAATCTTTCTAAATGTGATTGGATGCATATTTTTAATTATCTAAAAAATTCAGTCTTTCGCAACAGTAATTTTTTATGGGGGAATACAAAGGTAGAGCACCGCACTAGGAAGTCTTAGCAAGTAGCCATATGCCATACCATACGTGGCCAAGCCACTCCATTGATGTCCTCGCTGGAGATTCCATGGGGGGGTCTGTAAAAACATGCAGGGATTGCTCTGCTTCATCGGCCATGTTGGCTAGAAAGTCCGCCGCTCGATTGGCTTCATGATGCGAATTCTCGCTGGTGATGCGAATTCGGTATCGATACAGCGGAAGGCTTTTTGACGAGCGGAAGCTATCGGCAAGAAACTGTCGGGAACTGGTAACGGCAGTTCGTTACGGCAATAACACAGACTATCGGCACGCACTCGCGACAGGAAAGGATGACGGTAACTCGATACAGCAACAAGACAGGAACTTGGCCGAATGAAAATGACTCGAAACAGGTAACCTCCAAACAGCGGCACTCGAGACAGCAAACTTCGGTCGGATGCTAATAGAAACAGAAAACAAGTTCGAACAATCGAACAACACTTGAAGCGGAAATTTGATTAAGTATAATACTATATCGAAAACAAGAAGAATATCGAAACAGGATAGAAACAGTAGTTTTTATCGAATTAGACCTATAATTCGATAAGGAGATTTCTCCTCAAGACCTATTGAGAATCAATCAGATTAATACTCGAAAACGCGTCGACTAAAAATCAAGTTTTGATGAAAAGCATTCACGAGAGAAAACACGAAGTGTATTCTTATTTCTTCAACATTCAATGATCGTTCAGTACACTTCATCACCACTATTTATAGGCAAAGTAGTCTGACAAGAGCCTGACAAGATAATCTTAAACTAATACAAGCTGATCTTAAAATAAGAAAAAAATGAGGACCGCCCCAATACCAACTCCACTAGCATCACACTCCACTTCGAACGGCTGTGCAAAATCGGGTAATGCCAAGATAGGTGCTTCACATAACCTTGTCTTCAACTTTTCAAATGCCCCTTAGGCAGCCCTGCTCCACACAAACGGACCCTTCTTCAAACACTCAGTTATCGGACTCGTTATGGTGCTGAAATCTCGAATAAACCTCCGATAAAAAGAGGCAAGACCGTGGAACGATCTAACTTCAGTTATGGTTTTGGGAGTAGGCCACGGCTTAATAGCTTCAATTTTACCCTGATCAACCGACACTCCATCTTTCGAAACAACATAGCCAAGAAAAGTTATGCTCTCGATGAGAAACGCACACTTTTCTTTCTTTCCATAGAGCCTTTGAGACCTAAGAGTCTCGAATACTTGCCGCAGATGTCCGAGATGCTCCTCAACCGACCGACTATAAACCAAAATATCATCCAAATAAACAACCACAAATCTGCCCAAAAATGTCTTAAGTACTTTGTTCATCAAACGCATGAAAGTACTCGGGGCATTCGTAAGTCCAAATGGCATGACGGTCCACTCATACAGCCCATGCTTAGTTTTGAAAGCCGTCTTCCATTCATCTCCCTCCCGCATGCGAATCTGGTGATAGCCACTTCGCAAATCAATTTTAGAAAAGACCACCGATCCATGTAGCTCGTCCAACATATCATCAAGCCTTGGTATCGGGAATCGATACTTGATCGTTATGTTATTTACGGTCCTGCTATCGATACACATCCGCCAAGAACCATCATTTTTAGGAACAAGTAGGACCGAAACCGCACATGGACTTAAACTTTCTCGAACATACCCGTGGCTCATCAGTTCTTCAATCTGCTTCTGAAGTTCCTTCGTTTCCTCGGGATTACACATATAGGCAGCTTTATTCGGAAGAGATGCACCTGGTATAAGGTCGATTTGATGCTCAATTCCACGAATTGGCGGCAAACCCGATGGCAATTCTTCAGGGAAGACGTCCGCGAACTCATGTAATAAGTCGGCCACTGTATCCTCGTTTCTTGCTACCACGAAATCATCTTGAGTCTCCTTTATCACCAGCATGTAAAAACGCTCACCACTCTCCATAGCGTGTTCAACCTCCCTTTCGCTAGCGAACATAGTGAGGTTCGGTTTTTCCCCTTGTTTGGCACTCATGGAGCGGACAGCTTGGGGTGACATCGGCTTCAACACGATCTTCTTTCCCTTATCTCGCAACTCGTATTCGTTGCTCCTTCCCCGATGAAAAACATCCCTATCAAATAACCAAGGGCGTCCCAAAAGTACGTGACAAGTATCCATTGGAATCACATCACATAATATCTCATCGTGATATGAACCCATTGCCAATCCGACCCGAACTTTCTTCGAAACCCTCACCTTACTTCCGTCATCAAGCCAATGTAAAGCATATGGCTTAGGGTGAGCTGTGGTGGTTAGTACAAGCTTCGTCACCATTTCACTTGAAGCTACGTTGGTGCAACTCCCTCCGTCGATAATCAAATTACACCACTTATCTCCAACTTGACACTTTGTATGGAATATTTGGTTCCGTTGTTCTGACTCGCTCGGAACTGACTTAGCTTGCAAAGTGCGAAGGACCAAGGCTGTATCGTAATTCGGAGCATCGTAAGCCTCACATTCTTCTCCTTCTTCGTCCTCCATGTTGAGATCAAATACATCCCCCATTCTTTCTTTTTCGTCTTCAACCAACAATTCATCTCGGATTGTGACAGCTTCCCTTAGTGTCACCACTCGTTTGTTCGGACAAGCATTTTGATAATGCCTGAACCCTTGACATTTGAAACATCTTACTTTAGCCAGACTCATCTCCTTCGGTACGTAGGGTGTCTTAGGAATCGCAACAGGGACTGGAGTCGGTACAGTTGCCTTAGCAATTGAACTAGACCCGACGCTTGGGTTTCCAAATTTGACTGGAAACTCGGGTTTATACAACTTCATCCTGTTTTGAGCTTCTAACTTCACACATAGCCCACATAATGTATCGAAGTCCTTGTATGGATACAGTTCCACCAAGTTAGCTATGCTTCGATTCACGCCACGCAAGAATCGCGACATCTTCTGCTCCTCATTCTCCTCTATTTCTCCCATTAAGGTCAGATTCTCAAACTCCTCAATGTATTCACTGACATTCAACTTTCCTTGCATGAGATCTGCAATCTTCCTGTACAAGGATAACCGGTGTGATGTTGGTACATATCTTTTACGAAGTTTTCTTTTTAATAAATCCCAGAACGGATCTTTTCTTTCCCCGCACGAGCTCTTCGTGTTTTAACTCCTCCGTACCAAAGTGAAGCGCCTTTTCCCAACTTGAGAAATGCATACTTGCACCGTTTCTCATCGTCGAGGTCTTTAAACTCGAACATACGATCAATTTTTCATTCCCATTCCAGGTAAACTTCAGGGTATGTCCCCCCAACGAACTCCGGAAGTTCGTTCACCTTGAACTCTTCGACATGGCGTGAGGGTCGTTCATAGTCACCACGCCTAGGTTGCCAACGCTGGTCGCGTTGTTCTGGTACATCTCGCAATGCGTCACGAAGTTTTGCCAAGAAATCAGCGTCGTTGAGATCCATAATGCCAAAGATCAAGAACTTGGGCTCCGATACCACTTATGATGCGAATTCTCGCTGGTGATGCGAATTCGGTATCGATACAGCGGAAGGCTTTTTGACGAGCGGAAGCTATCGGCAAGAAACTGTCGGGAACTGGTAACGGCAGTTCGTTACAGCAATAACATGTTAGGCGGATTTTTATGCGCTTTTATGTCATTATTTTACATCCATCTTGAGCCTAATTCAGCATAAATTAGCTTTTAATGCACTATTCTTATATGTTTTGCAGGAAATCAGAGTCCGGAAGCCGAAATGATGAAAAACGGGCGAAAACAGCAGTTTTTGGTCATGAGCCGCAGCACAAACCATGTGAGCCGCGGCACAGGAAGATGGCCTGAAAGCGCCCAGGCAAAATGTACTCTGAGCCGCGGCACAGACAAGCTGAGCCGCGGCCCAGGAAGGAAAAACAGCGCCCAGGTTTTAATCTATGCCCCGTGAGCCGCAGCACAGCTTAAGTGAGCTGCGGCATACGGGGCGGTTTTGGTGTACTCCGCGCGGGTTTGGGCTGTTTTGGAGCCTGTTCTCGACCTAATCACACGGACGCGTTTTGGAGGCTTAGGACTTATATAAATAAGCATTGAAGGGCTGAAGACAAAGGGTATCGATCAAGAGGAATTCGGAGGTAGATCGATAGCTAGGGCGAAGAACACAAGGAGGAGATTTGTGGGCGACGACAAGACCACGGATCCCTACGGTTTTTCTGCATCTTAGTTCCTAGATCTATTCGAGTAGGATTTTGATTGTAGCCGATTTCATGACGGTTTGATTATTTATTATTATTTCGATTTACTCGTTATTCTATTGAATTGGATTCTTCTTACTGTTCTTAATGCTTTTTAATTGTCTGGCCAACAGTTAATTTGTTTTGAATGTCTTTATGGATTCAGGAGATGAAATTAGGCATAGTTCTTGTGAGACGAATCATAATTTTCATGAGATAGGGATATACTTATGAGAATTGTGAAGCCTTTTATTGTGGGAATTCTTGAACTGTTTTAGCTATAAATTATCTAATTCGAATAGGGATATATCGAGTTAATAATTCGTAGTATTTTCTATCGACCTTGGGAAAGGCTTTAGAATAATTTAAGAATTCCTGGCTTACAATCAATTGAATAACAGTGAATTGAATTGAATAAATATCATTTCTGATTGTTTGAGGTGAAAATCATAATCCTACTCCTATATTAGTATTATTATTATTATTAGTACTATTATTTATTAGTTTAGGTATAAATTCCGTTTAATTGTTCTTCAAATAAAATTGTGAGTCGACTCTATTTTGGTACTTAGTGAAATTAGTCCTCGAGGGAACGATACTTTACTTATCACTTTATTACTTGTTGACACCGTGCACTTGCGGCATATTGTGAGGGGTATTCCCACAACAAGTTTTTGGTGTCGTTGCCGGGGACTGATTTTTCGCTAATATCAATACTAAGCGACTCTAATTTTAATTTGAAGTTTCTTCTTTAGTCTCTATATTTTTATTTTCTTCATTATGTTTTCCTATGAGTATCGTGGCCCTTGGCATTTCATAAATTTCGATGTTCTTAATAATTTGCCAAATAGCAGTCAGCCCCCTCCCCCAAAACAAAAGACCATGCTTGAACAATGTGTAGACACTCTTAAAAATCCTGATAATACCCTTTTTGAGCTAGAATGTGCACGTCGTGGTCTTGAGATTCACTATGGTTATTTTCCAGCTCATTTATTTAGTAGTGAAGTTGAGGGGGAGGTTGAGAAGAAAGATATGCTAAGTTTTAGGGTCGATCCCCCAGCACCCGATAATTACATAAAGTGTGATGAGCCTGTAGAAGAAGTTACCATTGATGATGTTTCCAAAGAAATTTCATTAAATTGTCATCAAACTTCGACTAATAAGGTGAACACTTTTGTGGCAAAAATTTTATTAACGGTGCCACGCATAATCTTTCCTAAATCCATAATGGGAGAGATTGACCCTATTACTTTTGATTCTGTTGAGGCTGATACCATGAGTTCTAATGAGGTTGTTCATGATAAGTCTTTATTAGTTACCCATTCGAACTCTGCTTATTTTTTCATGCCTTATCATTATTATATTATTCCATCATTTTTTGATTGTCCGCATAATTATTCTTACTCATTATTTGTGGCAACCGGGCATGAACCAAAGCCTCCCCTATGGAATAAGAGGCTTATAGATTGCAAGAAGGGGGCATTTGGCAATCTCCCTAGAAAGAAGCCACGTTAAATTCTTTTTGCCACGTCGTGCTCAAGACGTAAAATAGAGCGCTTGATGGGAGGCAACCCATCATTTTTACTTGCTTTCTAGTTAGTTGTTTTTATTTGATTTTTAGTTATTAATTTTTTCTTTGTTTTTGTTATTTCGTTTGGATTCGTGTATTCTTGTTGGCCCTTATTTCTCTAATATTTTTATATAACCCCAATGAGTTATTATTCTTCATATTCTAGTCTTTCTTGATTTAATGTCTATTGTTATCTCATGACTAGAGACTAAGTTTGGGGGTCCCTCGTGATGCTGAGCGTTATTTGAAGTATGGATTGACCGATGTTTCCACTCAGACATGTGCTGGCTTCCAAGAAGACATTTGGAATAAGTTTCACTTTTCCTTATCTCTTTTATTTTCACATGAGTTGTTATTGTTGATGATGTTATGTGTAGTGGAATTGATTTTCTTGCTTATAAATTGCGATTGCTTTATTGTCCTTGCATCTTTGTTGATGATTTTGTTCAAAACGTGAATTTTTCGTGAATTTTTCATGCTTCCATGTGTTAAAGCGATGTTACGATCGATTTCCCTTGGAAGAAACGGTTGACTTTTGGTCGAGTTGCATTCGGCGATTTCTGTTTCTGTTGAGTATTCACTTAGGTCCGAAATTTTATCGTTTTTGTAGAAATCTTAGCAGATTAGAAAGGAGACATACGTGTTTTGAAATCGCCGCCTATACGTTTGGTTATACTTTTTGGTTAGCTAGTCGTCCAGTAACATAAGTCGTGTGGGGCACATAAATTGAGTTTTGAGTCGGACAGTTCTACCAAAAAGTAGTGTTTTTATTCATGATCTATGATTGGGATTTTAGTAACCGGGGGTATTCTCGTGACCCGTTGTTTTCTCTCGCGTAAATCGACGACCCTGAATAGTATAATAATTTAGAAATATTGCATTACCGATGATGGGAAGCCTAGTAACCGGGGTATTCACGTGACCGTTGTTTACTCTCGCGTAAAGCGAGAACCTTGACATGCGGGAATTGCTATTCGAGTTTTCTCACGTAGAGGGGGCTTAGTAACTAGAAGCATCCATGTGCCCCATGAGTGTCTTTTACGTCAAACGGTTTCCCGATACATGAGAATGGAAATCCACCCTAGGATCATCCCGATGAAATATCCCGAGAGCCGAAACCTAGTGGTTAACTCGAATCATATTATTGATCATACATAAGGGAATCTTTGTCCTAAGAGTAATGTTGATAATGAAACTCTTGAATTTTGCCACTAGGCCGTGGGACTGGGCGAATTGGCTTGTTTAATCTAACCCTTCATATTGACGGTCGGTTAAATTCACGCTTGTTAATCTTTGAGCTTGATTTTCTTCGCGAACGATTGATTAGGACTGAAATTGGTTACTTAGTGGAATCAGTGTCCTGGATGTGACTCGCTATTACGATACTTGTACTATTCTTTGAGATTTTCAGGGTAGTATTGATTAAGTTGAGCACTATGGACTTGCATGATTATTCACGATACATTTTGTTTAAAAATTGATAATTTTTCCTTGAGGACAAGCAAAGGCTCAAGTTTGGGGGTATTTGTTAGGCGGATTTTTATGCGCTTTTATGTCATTATTTTACATCCATCTTGAGCCTAATTCAGCATAAATTAGCTTTTAATGCACTATTCTTATATGTTTTGCAGGAAATCAGAGTCCGGAAGCCGAAACGATGAAAAACGGGCGAAAACAGCAGTTTTTGGTCATGAGCCGCAGCACAAACCATGTGAGCCGCGGCACAGGAAGATGGCCTGAAAGCGCCCAGGCAAAATGTACTCTGAGCCGCGGCACAGACAAGCTGAGCCGCGGCCCAGGAAGGAAAAACAGCGCCCAGGTTTTAATCTGTGCCCCGTGAGCCGCGGCACAGCTTAAGTGAGCTGCGGCATACGGGGCGGTTTTGGTGTACTCCGCGCGGGTTTGGGCCGTTTTGGAGCCTGTTCTCGACCTAATCACACGGACGTGTTTTGGAGGCTTAGGACTGATATAAATAAGCATTGAAGGGCTGAAGACAAAGGGGATCGATCAAGAGGAATTCAGAGGTAGATCGATAGCTAGGGCGAAGAACACAAGGAGGAGATTTGTGGGCGACGACAAGACCACGGATCCCTACGGTTTTTCTGCATCTTAGTTCCTAGATCTATTCGAGTAGGATTTTGATTGTAGCCGATTTCATGACGGTTTGATTATTTATTATTATTTCGATTTACTCGTTATTCTATTGAATTGGATTCTTCTTACTGTTCTTAATGCTTTTTAATTGTCTGGCCAACAGTTAATTTGTTTTGAATGTCTTTATAGATTCGGGAGATGAAATTTAGGCATAGTTCTTGTGAGACGAATCATAATTTTTATGAGATAGGGATATACTTATGAGAATTGTGAAGCCTTTTATTGTGGGAATTCTTGAACTGTTTTAGCTATAAATTATCTAATTCGAATAGGGATATATCGAGTTAATAATTCGTAGTATTTTCTATCGACCTTGGGAAAGGCTTTAGAATAATTTAAGAATTCCTAGCTTACAATCAATTGAATAACAGTGAATTGAATTGAATAAATATCATTTCTGATTGTTTGAGGTGAAAATCATAATCCTACTCCCATATTAGTATTATTATTATTATTAGTACTATTATTTATTAGTTTAGGTATAAATTCCGTTTAATTGTTCTTCAAATAAAATTGTGAGCCGACTCTATTTTGGTACTTAGTGAAATTAGTCCTCGAGGGAACGATACTTTACTTATCACTTTATTACTTGTCGACACCGTGCACTTGCGGCATATTGTGAGGGGTATTCCCACAACAAGTTTTTGGTGTCGTTGCCGGGGACTGATTTTTCGCTAATATCAATACTAAGCGACTCTAATTTTAATTTGAAGTTTCTTCTTTAGTCTCTATATTTTTATTTTCTTCATTATGTTTTCCTATGAGTATCGTGGCCCTTGGCATTTCATAAATTTCGATGTTCTTAATAATTTGCCAAATAGCAGTCAGCCCCCTCCCCCAAAACAAAAGACCATGCTTGAACAATGTGTAGACACTCTTAAAAATCCTAATAGTACCCTTTTTGAGCTAGAATGTGCACGTCGTGGTCTTGAGATTCACTATGGTTATTTTCCAGCTCATTTATTTAGTAGTGAAGTTGAGGGGGAGGTTGAGAAGAAAGACATGCTAAGTTTTAGGGTCGATCCCCCAGCACCCAATAATTACATAAAGTGTGATGAGCCTGTAGAAGAAGTTACCATTGATGATGTTTCCAAAGAAATTTCATTAAATTGTCATCAAACTTCGACTAATAAGGTGAATACTTTGTGCCAAAAATTTTATTAACGGTGCCGCGCATAATCTTTCCTAAATCCATAATGGGAGAGATTGACCCTATTACTTTTGATTCTGTTGAGGCTGATACCATGAGTTCTAATGAGGTTGTTCATGATAAGTCTTTATTAGTTACCCATTCGAACTCTGCTTATTTTTTCATGCCTTATCATTATTATATTATTCCATCATTTTTTGATTGTCCGCATAATTATTCTTACTCATTATTTGTGGCAACCGGGCATGAACCAAAGCCTCCCCTATGGAATAAGAGGCTTATAGATTGCAAGAAGGGGGCATTTGGCAATCTCCCTAGAAAGACGCCACGTTAAATTCTTTTTGCCACGTCGTGCTCAAGACGTAAAATAGAGCGCTTGATGGGAGGCAACCCATCATTTTTACTTGCTTTCTAGTTAGTTGTTTTTATTTGATTTTTAGTTATTAATTTTTTCTTTGTTTTTGTTATTTCGTTTGGATTCGTGTATTCTTGTTGGCCCTTATTTCTCTAATATTTTTATATAACCCCAATGAGTTATTATTCTTCATATTCTAGTCTTTCTTGATTTAATGTCTATTGTTATCTCATGACTAGAGACTAAGTTTGGGGGTCCCTCGTGATGCTGAGCGTTATTTGAAGTATGGATTGACCGATGTGTCCACTCAGACATGTGCTGGCTTCCAAGAAGACATTTGGAATAAGTTTCACTTTTCCTTATCTCTTTTATTTTCACATGACTTGTTATTGTTGATGATGTTATGTGTAGTGGAATTGATTTTCTTGCTTATAAATTGCGATTACTTTATTGTCCTTGCATGCTGTTGATGATTTTGTTCAAAAACGTGAATTTTTCGTGAATTTTTCATGTTTCCATGTGTTAAACTGATGTTACGATACTGATTTCCCTTGGAAGAAACGGTTGACTTTTGGTCGAGTTGCATTCAGCGATTTCTGTTTCTGTTGAGTATTCACTTAGGTCCGAAATTTTATCGTTTTTGTAGAAATCTTAGCAGATTAGAAAAGAGACATACGTGTTTTCAAATCGCCGCCTATACGTTTGGTTATACTTTTTGGTTAACTAGTCGTCCAGTAACATAAGTCGTGTGGGGCACATAAATTGAGTTTAGAGTCGGACAGTTCTCCCAAAAAGTCGAGATATTATACATGATCTATGATGGGGAGTTTAGTAACCGGGGGTATTCACGTGACCCGTTGTTTACTCTCGCGTAAAACGACGACCCTGAATAGATTAATAATTTAGAAATATTGCATTACCGATGATGGGAAGCCTAGTAACCGGGGGTATTCACGTGACCCGTTGTTTACTCTCGCGTAAAACAGCAACCTTGACATGCGAGAATTGCTATTCGAGTTTTTCTCCGCTGTAGAGGGGGCTTAGTAACTAGAAGCATCCATGTGCCCCATGAGTGTCTTTTACGTCAAATGGTTTCCCGATACATGAGAATGGAAATCCACCCTAGGATCATCCCGATGAAATATCCCGAGAGCCGAAACCTAGTGGTTAACTCGAATCATATTATTGATCATACATAAGGGAATGTTGTCCTAAGAGTAATGTTGATAATGAAACTCTTGAATTTTGCCACTAGACCGTGGGACTGGGCGAATTGGCTTGTTTAATCTAACCCTTCATATTGACGGTCGGTTAAATTCACGCTTGTTAATCTTTGAGCTTGATTTTCTTCGCGAACGATTGATTAGGACTGAAATTGGTTACTTAGTGGAATCAGTGTCCTGGATGTGACTCGCTATTACGATACTTGTACTATTCTTTGAGATTTTCAGGGTAGTATTGATTAAGTTGAGCACTATGAATTTGCATGATTATTCACGATACATTTTGTTTAAAAATTGATAATTTTTCCTTGAGGACAAGCAAAGGCTCAAGTTTGGGGGTATTTGTTAGGCGGATTTTTATGCGCTTTTATGTCATTATTTTACATCCATCTTGAGCCTAATTCAGCATAAATTAGCTTTTAATGCACTATTCTTATATGTTTTGCAGGAAATCAGAGTCCGGAAGCCGAAACGATGAAAAACGGGCGAAAACAGCAGTTTTTGGTCATGAGCCGCAGCACAAACCATGTGAGCCGCGGCACAGGAAGATGGCCTGAAAGCGCCCAGGCAAAATGTACTCTGAGCCGCGGCATGCATAAGCCGAGCCGCGCAGAAGGAAAACAACGCCTGTGTTTTAATCTGTGCCCCGTGAGCCGCGGCACAGCTTAAGTGAGCTGCGGCATACGGGGCGGTTTTGGTGTACTCCGCGCGGGTTTGGGCCGTTTTGGAGCCTGTTCTCGACCTAATCACACGGACGCGTTTCGGAGGCTTAGGACTGATATAAATAAGCATTGAAGGGCTGAAGACAAAGGGGATCGATCAAGAGGAATTCAGAGGTAGATCGATAGCTAGGGTGAAGAACACAAGGAGGAGATTTGTGGGCGACGACAAGACCACAGATCCCTACGGTTTTTCTGCATCTTAGTTCCTAGATCTATTCGAGTAGGATTTTGATTGTAGCCGATTTCATGACGGTTTGATTATTTATTATTATTTCGATTTACTCGTTATTCTATTGAATTGGATTCTTCTTACTGTTCTTAATGCTTTTTAATTGTCTGGCCAACAGTTAATTTGTTTTGAATGTCTTTATGGATACGGGAGATGAAATTTAGGCATAGTTCTTGTGAGACGAATCATAATTTTCATGAGATAGGGATATACTTATGAGAATTGTGAAGCCTTTTATTGTGGGAATTCTTGAACTGTTTTAGCTATAAATTATCTAATTCGAATAGGGATATATCGAGTTAATAATTCGTAGTATTTTCTATCGACCTTGGGAAAGGCTTTAGAATAATTTAAGAATTCCTGGCTTACAATCAATTGAATAACAGTGAATTGAATTGAATAAATATCATTTCTGATTGTTTGAGGTGAAAATCATAATCCTACTCCCATATTAGTATTATTATTATTATTAGTACTATTATTTATTAGTTTAGGTATAAATTCCGTTTAATTGTTCTTCAAATAAAATTGTGAGTCGACTCTATTTTGGTACTTAGTGAAATTAGTCCTCGAGGGAACGATACTTTACTTATCACTTTATTACTTGTTGACACCGTGCACTTGCGGCATATTGTTAGGGGTATTCCCACAACAAGTTTTTGGTGTCGTTGCCGGGGACTGATTTTTCGCTAATATCAATACTAAGCGACTCTAATTTTAATTTGAAGTTTCTTCTTTAGTCTCTGTATTTTTATTTTCTTCATTATGTTTTCCTATGAGTATCGTGGTCCTTGGCATTTCATAAATTTCGATGTTCTTAATAATTTGCCAAATAGCAGTCAGCCCCCTCCCCCAAAACAAAAGACCATGCTTGAACAATGTGTAGACACTCTTAAAAATCCTGATAGTACTCTTTTTGAGCTAGAATGTGCACGTCGTGGTCTTGAGATTCACTATGGTTATTTTCCAGCTCATTTATTTAGTAGTGAAGTTGAGGGGGAGGTTGAGAAGAAAGACATGCTAAGTTTTAGGGTCGATCCCCCAGCACCCGATAATTACATAAAGTGTGATGAGCCTGTAGAAGAAGTTACCATTGATGATGTTTCCAAAGAAATTTCATTAAATTGTCATCAAACTTCGACTAATAAGGTGAACACTTTTGTGCCAAAAATTTTATTAACGGTGCCGCGCATAATCTTTCCTAAATCCATAATGGGAGAGATTGACCCTATTACTTTTGATTCTGTTGAGGCTGATACCATGAGTTCTAATGAGGTTGTTCATGATAAGTCTTTATTAGTTACCCATTCGAACTCTGCTTATTTTTTCATGCCTTATCATTATTATATTATTCCATCATTTTTTGATTGTCCGCATAATTATTCTTACTCATTATTTGTGGCAACCGGGCATGAACCAAAGCCTCCCCTATGGAATAAGAGGCTTATAGATTGCAAGAAGGGGGCATTTGGCAATCTCCCTAGAAAGAAGCCACGTTAAATTCTTTTTGCCACGTCGTGCTCAAGACGTAAAATAGAGTGCTTGATGGGAGGCAACCCATCATTTTTACTTGCTTTCTAGTTAGTTGTTTTTATTTGATTTTTAGTTATTAATTTTTTCTTTGTTTTTGTTATTTCGTTTGGATTCGTGTATTCTTGTTGGCCCTTATTTCTCTAATATTTTTATATAACCCCAATGAGTTATTATTCTTCATATTCTAGTCTTTCTTGATTTAATGTCTATTGTTATCTCACGACTAGAGACTAAGTTTGGGGGTCCCTCGTGATGCTGAGCGTTATTTGAAGTATGGATTGACCGATGTTTCCACTCAGACATGTGCTGGCTTCCAAGAAGACATTTGGAATAAGTTTCACTTTTCCTTATCTCTTTTATTTTCACATGAGTTGTTATTGTTGATGATGTTATGTGTAGTGGAATTGATTTTCTTGCTTATAAATTGCGATTGCTTTATTGTCCTTGCATGCTGTTGATGATTTTGTTCAAAAACGTGAATTTTTCGTGAATTTTTCATGCTTCCATGTGTTAAACTGATGTTACGATACTGATTTCCCTTGGAAGAAACGGTTGACTTTTGGTCGAGTTGCATTCAGCGATTTCTGTTTCTGTTGAGTATTCACTTAGGTCCGAAATTTTATCGTTTTTGTAGAAATCTTAGCAGATTAGAAAGGAGACATACGTGTTTTGAAATCGCCGCCTATACGTTTGGTTATACTTTTTGGTTAGCTAGTCGTCCAGTAACATAAGTCGTGTGGGGCACATAAATTGAGTTTAGAGTCGGACAGTTCTCCCAAAAAGTCGAGATATTATACATGATCTATGATGGGGAGTTTAGTAACCGGGGGTATTCACGTGACCCGTTGTTTACTCTCGCGTAAAACGACGACCCTGAATAGAATAATAATTTAGAAATATTGCATTACCGATGATGGGAAGCCTAGTAACCGGGGGTATTCACGTGACCCGTTGTTTACTCTCGCGTAAAACAGCAACCTTGACATGCGGGAATTGCTATTCGAGTTTTTCTCCGCTGTAGAGGGGGGCTTAGTAACTAGAAGCATCCATGTGCCCCATGAGTGTCTTTTACGTCAAACGGTTTCCCGATACATGAGAATGGAAATCCACCCTAGGATCATCCCGATGAAATATCCCGAGAGCCGAAACCTAGTGGTTAACTCGAATCATATTATTGATCATACATAAGGGAATGCTGTCCTAAGAGTAATGTTGATAATGAAACTCTTGAATTTTGCCACTAGACCGTGGGACTGGGCGAATTGGCTTGTTTAATCTAACCCTTCATATTGACGGTCGGTTAAATTCACGCTTGTTAATCTTTGAGCTTGATTTTCTTCGCGAACGATTGATTAGGACTGAAATTGGTTACTTAGTGGAATCAGTGTCCTGGATGTGACTCGCTATTACGATACTTGTACTATTCTTTGAGATTTTCAGGGTAGTATTGATTAAGTTGAGCACTATGGACTTGCATGATTATTCACGATACATTTTGTTTAAAAATTGATAATTTTTCCTTGAGGACAAGCAAAGGCTCAAGTTTGGGGGTATTTGTTAGGCGGATTTTTATGCGCTTTTATGTCATTATTTTACATCCATCTTGAGCCTAATTCAGCATAAATTAGCTTTTAATGCACTATTCTTATATGTTTTGCAGGAAATCAGAGTCCTAAGCCAAACGATGAAAACGGCAAAAACAAAGAAGCTTTTGGTCATGAGCCGCAGACAAACCATGTGAGCCGCGGCACAGAAGATGGCCTGAAAGCGCCCAGGCAAAATGTACTCGAGCCGCGGCACAGACAAGCCGAGCCGCGGCCCAGAAGGAAAATGCGCCGTGTTTTAATCATGCCCGTGAGAGCCGCGGCACCTTAAGTGAGTCGGCATACGGGGCGGTTTTGGTGTACTCCGCGCGGGTTTGGGCCGTTTTGGAGCCTGTTCTCGACCTAATCACACGGACGCGTTTTGGAGGCTTAGGACTGATATAAATAAGCATTGAAGGGCTGAAGACAAAGGGGATCGATCAAGAGGAATTCGGAGGTAGATCGATAGCTAGGGCGAAGAACACAAGGAGGAGATTTGTGGGCGACGACAAGACCACGGATCCCTACGGTTTTTCTGCATCTTAGTTCCTAGATCTATTCGAGTAGGATTTTGATTGTAGCCGATTTCATGACGGTTTGATTATTTATTATTATTTCGATTTACTCGTTATTCTATTGAATTGGATTCTTCTTACTGTTCTTAATGCTTTTTAATTGTCTGGCCAACAGTTAATTTGTTTTGAATGTCTTTATGGATTCGGGAGATGAAATTTAGGCATAGTTCTTGTGAGACGAATCATAATTTTCATGAGATAGGGATATACTTATGAGAATTGTGAAGCCTTTTATTGTGGGAATTCTTGAACTGTTTTAGCTATAAATTATCTAATTCGAATAGGGATATATCGAGTTAATAATTCGTAGTATTTTCTATCGACCTTGGGAAAGGCTTTAGAATAATTTAAGAATTCCTGGCTTACAATCAATTGAATAACAGTGAATTGAATTGAATAAATATCATTTCTGATTGTTTGAGGTGAAAATCATAATCCTACTCCCATATTAGTATTATTATTATTAGTAGTACTATTATTTATTAGTTTAGGTATAAATTCCGTTTAATTGTTCTTCAAATAAAATTGTGAGTCGACTCTATTTTGGTACTTAGTGAAATTAGTCCTCGAGGGAACGATACTTTACTTATCACTTTATTACTTGTTGACACCGTGCACTTGCGGCATATTGTGAGGGGTATTCCCACAACAAGTTTTTGGTGTCGTTGCCGGGGACTGATTTTTCGCTAATATCAATACTAAGCGACTCTAATTTTAATTTGAAGTTTCTTCTTTAGTCTCTATATTTTTATTTTCTTCATTATGTTTTCCTATAAGTATCGTGGCCCTTGGCATTTCATAAATTTCGATGTTCTTAATAATTTGCCAAATAGCAGTCAGCCCCCTCCCCCAAAACAAAAGACCATGCTTGAACAATGTGTAGACACTCTTAAAAATCCTGATAGTACCCTTTTTGAGCTAGAATGTGCACGTCGTGGTCTTGAGATTCACTATGGTTATTTTCCAGCTCATTTATTTAGTAGTGAAGTTGAGGGGGAGGTTGAGAAGAAAGACATGCTAAGTTTTAGGGTCGATCCCCCAGCACCCGATAATTACATAAAGTGTGATGAGCCTGTAGAAGAAGTTACCATTGATGATGTTTCCAAAGAAATTTCATTAAATTGTCATCAAACTTCGACTAATAAGGTGAACACTTTTGTGCCAAAAATTTTATTAACGGTGCCGCGCATAATCTTTCCTAAATCCATAATGGGAGAGATTGACCCTATTACTTTTGATTCTGTTGAGGCTGATACCATGAGTTCTAATGAGGTTGTTCATGATAAGTCTTTATTAGTTACCCATTCGAACTCTGCTTATTTTTTCATGCCTTATCATTATTATATTATTCCATCATTTTTTGATTGTCCGCATAATTATTCTTACTCATTATTTGTGGCAACCGGGCATGAACCAAAGCCTCCCCTATGGAATAAGAGGCTTATAGATTGCAAGAAGGGGGCATTTGGCAATCTCCCTAGAAAGAAGCCACGTTAAATTCTTTTTGCCACGTCGTGCTCAATGTAATATCCGCAATTTTCGATTTTCGGTAAATTTCTTTTTTTGGTCGGAGTCTGTTTTGACGACTCTCTCATGACCGTTTCGTCATTCGGAGAATATTTAATTCTGCACTTTTGTCATCCGAGTTCGTTTCGGTGCTGCTTTGTTGAGTTCCGTGCTTTTTAGCGACTTTTCCGCGCTTGAGTTCGGTTCTTGCGAATCTCGTTCGAAACTGTCGTTTGGGGTTTTTCGTAAGTTCATTTAACGTTGTTATACGTGTTGTGAGCTTCGGTTGATTATTCGTTGTCGTATGGTGATTTTCGGGCATTTGGGCCATTTTCGTAATTTCCCAAAGTTTGGGGTAATTACCTTCCGTTGTCGAATTTCGAGCCTTCGGGTGGTCGGAATCGTGTGTTCTACTAGCTCTTAGATTCGTCTTTGTGATTACTTCGTAACCGTATCTTCGGTTCGTATTCAGGTTCGGGTTTCGGTGTCGTTTTGTTGAATTCAGGATTACTAAACGACTTTTCTAAGTATGAGTTCGACTTTGTTGGATCACCATTAATTTTTGATAACTCCAAAAATTCTGAATCTTTGCAATATTATAGAGAATCGAGTTAGCTTTCCAATGGTTCGAACGGTGAGTCAATCGGAGTCCGGACGAGAGAGTTATGATCGTTTTCGTTCACCCGCTCATTTGGCCGATCATCGCCGACCGGACTCGCCGTGTCGTCCGACACGGCCGTGTCGTACTCGTCCGATAAGCCGAAGCGATCGCCTCGAGACCCGACCGTGTCGTCGCACGGCCGTGCCGTACTCGTCCCGATAAGCCGGTAGCCATCGCCTGCAGGCTCGACCGTGTTCCAGACACGGCCGAGTCGATGCCGAGCGCCCTTCGCGACACGACCGTGTCATGCCGACACGGCCGAGTCCCCGCCCGATTGCGCGCCACGACCGTGTCATGTCGGACACGGCCGAGTCTGTCCGCCCTATAAATTCGTTTTCTCGGCATTTCACTCATTTTTCCCCGTTTCTTCACCCGCAACCGAGAGAGAGAGCCGAGGGAGGGTTTTTACTTCACAAATCATTTGAGTGTTTTATTTTCTTCATCCTCCTTCAATCGCTTAGCTCGGATTGTGGATTTAGCACGTGTTCTTCGGATTATAGGATTGAATCTTCAAGAGGTAAGAACTCCTTCAATCCTAGTATGATTTTGGGGAGGATTTGGTGGTGATCTTGTGTTTTAATTGAATTTACCGATGTTGTTGTTAGATTTTGATAGTATAATCATAACCCTTGGTTTTCTTGTTATTGGTTGGGATGAAATCCCGTTAATCCACCGTTGACCGATTTCTTTTCCTTATGCACGCGTGGTGTCCGGCGAATTGTCTCAACGGGTAGAACTAGGATGATTTTCTTCGTATTCATGGTGTTGAAATTGGTTTTATTGATTATATGTTGTTAGGGTCGAATTCTTGTGAAGAACTCGAGTCGGAACCCTTTCGCTCGTTGTCTTCTTGGTCCGAGCTTCCCGTCGAACCGTGTTCTTCGGAGCGTTTGGTAGCGGTTATTAAGGCAAGTATCTTATTATACGACTTGTATCTTGTGAATAGTAAATTACGTATGATATGTATAACGATTTTGCTTGCCTCCGTAAATATGTTCCGTTTGAGTTGGTTGTGTTTTTCCGAAATTTGAAGGCTTTGTGATAATAGTGATATATTGGTATACGTGTTAGGCGTTGTGCCATTTGTGCAGGATTTCGATGTACATATGAGATGGTTGTACAAGTGTTTCTTCAATGAATTGTGTACCGAATGTGTGTTGTGTTGGTTAAGAGTCGTTGTGATGATCATGATGTTTGTGTTGTTTTGGTTTACTTGCTTGATTGTACATTCGGCGTAATGTGGAATGACTTGACATTTAATGATTATGAAATGTGTCGAGTCGATGTGTGTGTGATCCAGGTAGGGTCTGACGAGGCCTCTGGAGTTCGGTACATGATGTGTACGAACAAAGTGTGTGAACCAGGTAGGGTCTGACGAGGCCTCTGGAGTCCGGTACATGACGTGTACGGACAAGGTGTGTGATCCAGGTAAGGTCTGACGAGACCTCTGGAGTTCGGTACATGATGTGTACGAACGATGCTGTAGCCGGGTAGGGTCCGTTGAGGCCTCCGGAGTTCGGTACATGATGTGTACGAACAGTGTGTGTTGTAGCCGGGTAGGGTCCGTCGAGGCCTCCGGAGTTCGGTACATGATGTGTACGAACAATGTGTGTAGTCCGGGTAAGGTCCGTCGAGGCCTCCGGAGTTCGGTACATGATGTGTACGAACAGTGATCGTGTAGCAGTGATTGTTCGGGTAACAATTTAAATATGGATCTCGGATTCATAATGATATATTATTTGGTGTGCTTTGAAACGAGAATCGGGCTAAGGCCCTAATGTTTTCGAAAAGGTTTTGTAAATTGGGACTCGAGGTCCAAAAGATTTTCTGCTTTAAAAATCCCCGAGATGATGTGTTCCTTTTCAAATATCTCTTACTTGAGTTCGAAAGTCTAAAACTTCTCGGGAACATTTTGATAATTGATTTCCGTATTAAATTCATAGTTGCTATTTGCTTGTTACATTTCGTATGGTTTGATACTTGCACTAGTAAAACAGTGGAGTTTTACTAACCCCCGAGTATTCGGGGGGTGGATGTCTGTTCTGCGTCCGTGTACATGCAGTTCGGGAGCAACACAGATTGGCACAAGGGGATGACGAAGTGCGATACTAATCAAGAGTTGAGAGTTGGTAGAGTTTAGTTGTATTATTAGAGTTGATTCGGTCTTCCGTTGTATTGTATTTCACCCCTGTGTGGGTAATGTTTGTTAGTCGATCCGTTGATAGAGTTGTGTGACCTCACTGGCCTGTGTGTTTATGTGTAAGTGACCTTGACTCGTATTATTATATTGTTTGACCACGACGGGCAAGCGTTTGGTTGTTTATGGACGTTTAGCCTGGTAGATCCTTGCGGAAAGGGTTTACGGCGTGTAATATTCCCATACGGTTTTGGGGGTGTTACATTTATGGTATCGAGCTTAGGTTGCGGAAACCTAGGTGTCGGGTCGAGTCAAGTCGTGATTTGTCGAGTAATGTGTTGTCATGTCGTTTGAGTCATCAGTGACAAGTTGAGTTGTGCGTAGTCACAACGTGTCGGTTATGTTGTCGGACGAGATTAGTATCGTGGGCGACCGTCACCTCCGTGCGACTGTGGATGTAAGTCTCCTCTTTTATGTGAAGTACCTGTATCTCGATTTTATCTTAGTGAGTTAATTGCGATGCATGATTTTCTTTACACAGTATTGTGTAATATAATTGTGTTTAGTACTTGTGGCATATAGTATGTGTATAGAATCGGGCACATTATTGTTTTATCTTTTAACCACCGGTGGTGTGGTATGGTGTGGAAGTTGTAAACCTTGACGGATTTCAAAAGGTATCGGATCGAGAATTAGTTTGAAAACCGATTCCTTTAACCGAGTTTTGGCGTTATGGCCTTGAACGCTTTGGCAAAATTCTTGTGACGGTACTTAGTATTTTGTAAATGGCTTTTGTGAGTTTTTGAAATATTACCGCCATCGGCCCTTTGGCGTTTTTGTAAATATTTTTATCCTGGTGGTTCCGGCGGGACCCACAACGCTATAATGTTCCGTGTAATTACCTGAGATTTTTGGGCATTCTAGCCCATTGAATTATCTTTGAAAATCTTGAGTATCCTAGAAATAAATTTCGAGACGTACGTTTAAAATGAATTGTTTTCTCATGGTACTTCCAAGGTGCCACGATATGTTTCCGAATTCTTCTACCTCGAGGACCAAAATGTTTTGAGATATTTTTCAATGTTTTATAAACACTTTTACTTAGACCCGATGGTCGAATATTTCCGAAAGTTTTTCACGAAAAGAAAGTGTCCTCATTTTTATCGAATGCAAAATAGTTTTCCAAAGTCTCGATAACGATGTTTCACGATTGTACTTTTTTTTTGAAGGGTGATACTCAAGATCAATCGGTGTTTCCAAAATTATTTTCAAAAGGAGGTTTTCGTTTTTTTTAAAAACTATCCATTCCCGTTTGAGGGTTGGGTATGTATGTATGATGTTCACGTTGTCGTTATGATGTTTGCTCCCGAGTATGATCGAATTGGTGCCATGAACATCGAGGCGTTGCCACGCATTTGCTGTACTAGCCCTCTGTGAGAGGTGTGAACTGGTGTTTACTGTTTATCGCCTCGTGGCGATTTGCGTGTTGTCGCACGAGTGTGAGATGTTGAAGCCTCAGGTTTGTACGTTTGTGTACATGTGTGATTGTTTCATAATGTTTGTAATTATGTGTTGATTATCGCTCGGGCCGTTGATGTCGCGAACGATAATCACGTTGTTGTAGTGTTTGTGTGTGTATTACTTTAAGATGGTAATCGTTGTATATGATATGTATTATGATTCTTTATTATGTTGGGTTGGCATCTCCAGATGTTGTTTTGCGGTGTTATGTTCCATCAGATCTAGCATTTGTATTTTCGATATGCCGAGCCGAGGCATTTCGAACGTATTGTCGGGAGCATGTACGTGCCAATTGTCCTTCTCGTCGCAACGCTTTTCAAGTGAGGACCCGAGAGACACAGGATCCGGTTGCGAGTTGGGTTCCGAGTCTTTCGAGCGCGAACTTCAAGAAAGATATGAGGATCGGATCGGAGAGGCCCATGGGAGATATTTCGCTGCTTACTTTTTGTGTTGTCACCTTACTCCAGCTTGTTGTGAGTTGCGGAACGACATTTCTTTTATAAGAGGTCGAATGTAATGCCTGTATCGTTTTGACTTCTGCATTTCCTCTTTCTCAGGTCTATCGACTCGTCGTGTTCGTTGATACTTTATGAACTTGTTCTGTATTTCGGTTTCATCGTTCGAACGAACTGTGATCTTGTTGTGGGTCGATCTGGTTATCAATGTGACTTTTTGGGTTCAGTTCGATTCTTGTGAACCTTGTTCGGGAGTGACATCATCAGGTTCTAATAGTTCTTTTATTCGAAGTGGATCGGACTTGGAACTCTTGTGTTTTCGACTCTGTCGACTCATTATGTTCGTTGACATTTCTGAGCTTGTCCTGCCCCTTGCTTTTGTTGATCGAACGAGTGTGGTATTGTTTTGGAATAACTAGTTTGTCGCTGTGACTTTGCAATCGCTATTCCCTTTCCTGTGGATCTTATGGGAATGCATGTCTTGTAGTTCTCACCAGATCATCCTGGGAGTTGTGGTTTGAATTTTATTATCCTTCGTGTTTCGGACATGATTGTTCGATTTTTGTTGTCTCGATCGTTGTGGTTCGATCGTTTGTTTGTTCGGTTTTGTTATCGTTTCGTGATTGTTGAGCATTCAGGCTCCTTCCTAATTCCCTTAAGTTCGGGAAATTAGTCTCGCGATCTTCCATCCCTTGGGCGGTGGGATTCCGTATTTGTTCAGCGGTTGGCTCGCGTTTTGATTGATGTACCGTTGGGATGGTCAATCATATTGATTTTCGTTCGTTGTGTTTTGTGATTGTCGGATAATTGACTTGACCATATTATCCGTTTGATAACGCTTGTCATTTGTTGCTTTTATTATATCCCTAACGGCGACGTTGTGTTGGTCGCCGTGGAGCGTGTTTTCACGCCGTATATTCCTTTGCGTTGTTTGTAACATTTCGCCGTTGGGCGTTAGTTACGCATTCTTGTGTATCTTGTTGAGTTTTGCTCATGGAATATTTCTCCTCCCTACTTGTTTTAAGTTTCGGACGAAACTTCTTTAAGGAGGGTAGAATGTAATATCCGCAATTTTCGATTTTCGGTAAATTTCTTTTTTTTTTTTGGTGAGTCTGCTTTTGACGACTCTCTCATGACCGTTTCGTCATTCGGAGAATATTTAATTCTCGCACTTTTGTCATCCGAGTTCGCTTTGCCGCTTTGTTGAGTTCCGTGCTTTTTAGCGACTTTTCCGCGCTTGAGTTCGGTTCTTGCGAATCTCGCTCAAACCGCCGTTTGGGGTTTTTCGTAAGTTCATTTAACGTTGTTATACGTGTTGTGAGCTTCGCTGATTATTCGTTGTCGTATGGTGATTTTCGGGCATTTGGGCCATTTTCGTAATTTCCCAAAGTTTGGGGTAATTACCTTCCGTTGTCGAATTTCGAGCCTTCGGGTGGTCGGAATCGTGTGTTCTACTAGCTCTTAGATTCGTCTTTGTGAGTACTTCGTAACCGTATCTTCGGTTCGTATTCGTGTTCGGGTTTCTGTCGTTTTGTTGAATTCAGATTACTAAACGACTTTTCTAAGTATGAGTTCGACTTTGTTGGATCACCATTAATTTTTGGTAACTCCAAAATTCTGAATCTTTGCAATATTATAGAGAATCGAGTTAGCTTTCCAATGGTTCGAACGGTGAGTCAATCGAGTCCGGACGAGAGAGTTATGATCGTTGCTCACCCGCTCATTCGCCGATCACGCCGACGGACGGCCGTGTCGTCCGACACGGCCGTGTCGTACTCGTCCGGATAAGCCGGAAGCGATCGCTCAGACCCGACCGTGTCGTCAGCACGGCCGTGCTGCACTCGCCCGGATAAGCCGGTAGCCACGCTGCAGGCTCGACCGTGTTCCGTGACACGGCCGAGTCGATGCCGAGCGCCCTTCGCGACACGACCGTGTCATGCCGGACACGGCCGAGTCCTCGCCGCCGATTGCGCGCCACGACCGTGTCATGTCGGACACGGCCGAGTCCTGTCCGCCCTATAAATTCGCTTTCTCGGCATTTCACCATTTTTCCCGTTTCTTCACCCGCAACCGAGAGAGAGAGCCGAGGGAGGGTTTTTACTTCACAAATCATTTGAGTGTTTTATTTTCTTCATCCTCCTTCAATCGTTTAGCTCGGATTGTGGATTTAGCACGTGTTCTTCGGATTATAGGGATTGAATCTTCAAGAGGTAAGAACTCCTTCAATCCTAGTATGATTTTGGGGAGGAGTTGGTGGTGATCTTGTGTTTTAATTCGAATTTACCGATGTTGTTGTTAGATTTTGATAGTATAATCGTAACCCTTGGTTTTCTTGTTATTGGTTGGGATGAAATCCCGTTAATCCACCGTTGACCGATTTCTTTTCCTTATGCACGCGTGGTGTCCGATGAATTGTCTCAACGGGTAGAACTAGGATGATTTTCTTCGTATTCATGGTGTTGAAATTGGTTTTATTGATTATATGTTGTTAGGGTCGAATTCTTGTGAAGAACTCGAGTCGGAACCCTTTCGCTCGTTGTCTTCTTGGTCCGAGCTTCCTGGCCGAACCGTGTTCTTCTGAGCGTTTGGTAGCGGTTATTAAGGCAAGTATCTTATTATACGACTTGTATCTTGTGAATAGTAAATTACGTATGATATGTATAACGATTTTGCTTGCCTCCGTAAATATGTTCCGTTTGAGTTGGTTGTGTTTTTCCGAAATTTGAAGGCTTTGTGATAATAGTGATATATTGGTATACGTGTTAGGCGTTGTGCCATTTGTGCAGGATTTCATGTACATATGAGATGGTTGTACAAGTGTTTCTTCAATGAATTGTGTACCGAATGTGTGTTGTGTTGGTTAAGAGTCGTTGTGATGATCATGATGTTTGTGTTGTTTTGGTTTACTTGCTTGATTGTACATTCGGCGTAATGTGGAATGACTTGACATTTAATGATTATGAAATGTGTCGAGTCGATGTGTGTGTGATCCAGTAGGTCCGACGAGGCCTCGGAGTTCGCACATGATGTGTACGAACAAAGTGTGTGAACCAGGTAGTGGTCCGAGGAGGCCTGGAGTCCGGTACATGACGTGTACGGACAAGGTGTGTGATCCGTAAGGTCCGACGAGACCTGGAGTTCGGTACATGATGTGTACGAACGATGTCGTAGCCGGGTAGGGTCCGTTGAGGCCTCCGGAGTTCGGTACATGATGTGTACGAACAAAGGTGTGTTGTAGCCGGTAGGGTCCGTCGAGGCCTCCTGAGTTCGGTACATGATGTGTACGAACAATGTGTGTAGTCCGGGTAAGGTCCGCCGAGGCCTCCTGAGTTCGGTACATGATGTGTACGAACGGTGATCGTAGCGTTGATTGTTCGGGTAACAATTTAAATATGGATCTCGGATTCATAATGATATATTATTTGGTGTGCTTTGAACGAGAATCGGGCTAAGGCCCTAATGTTTTCGAAAAGGTTTTGTAAATCGGGACTCGAGGTCCAAAAGATTTTCTCGCTTTAAAAATCCCCGAGATGATGTGTTCCTTTTCAAATATCTCTTACTTGAGTTCGAAATTCTAAAACTTCTAGAACATTTTGATAATTGATTTCCGTATTAAATTCGTAGTTGCTATTTGCTTGTTACATTTCGTATGGTTTGATACTTGCACTAGTAAAACAAGGAGTTTTACTAACCCCGAGTATTCGGGGTGGATGTCCGTCAAGGCCCAGTACATGCAGTTCGGGGAGCAACACAGGATTGGCACAAGGGGATGACGAGTGCGATACTAATCAAGAGTTGAGAGTTGGTAGAGTTTAGTTGTATTATTAGAGTTGATTCGGTCTCCGTTGTATTGTATTTCACCCTCGTG
This sequence comes from Orobanche coerulescens, assembly GCA_033398695.1. NCBI lineage: Eukaryota > Viridiplantae > Streptophyta > Magnoliopsida > Lamiales > Orobanchaceae > Orobanche > Orobanche coerulescens. The sequence goes on from CM065814.1 coordinate 134,206,244, forward strand.
TGTGGGTAATGTTTGTTAGTCAGTCCTGTTGATAGAGTTGTGTGACCTCATCGGTCTGTGTGTTTATGTGTAAGTGACCTTGACGGTCTGTATTATTATATTGTTTGACCCTGGACGGGCAAGCGTTTGGTTGTTTATGGACGTTTAGCCTGGTAGATCCTTGCGGAAAGGGTTTACGGCGTGTAATATTCCCATACGGTTTTGGGGGTGTTACACTCAAGACGTAAAATAGAGCGCTTGATGGGAGGCAACCCATCATTTTTACTTGCTTTCTAGTTAGTTGTTTTTATTTGATTTTTAGTTATTAATTTTTTCTTTGTTTTTGTTATTTCGTTTGGATTCGTGTATTCTTGTTGGCCCTTATTTCTCTAATATTTTTATATAACCCCAATGAGTTATTATTCTTCATATTCTAGTCTTTCTTGATTTAATGTCTATTGTTATCTCACGACTAGAGACTAAGTTTGGGGGTCCCTCGTGATGCTGAGCGTTATTTGAAGTATGGATTGACCGATGTTTCCACTCAGACATGTGCTGGCTTCCAAGAAGACATTTGGAATAAGTTTCACTTTTCCTTATCTCTTTTATTTTCACATGAGTTGTTATTGTTGATGATGTTATGTGTAGTGGAATTGATTTTCTTGCTTATAAATTGCGATTGCTTTATTGTCCTTGCATGCTGTTGATGATTTTGTTCAAAAACGTGAATTTTTCGTGAATTTTTCATGCTTCCATGTGTTAAACTGATGTTACGATACTGATTTCCCTTGGAAGAAACGGTTGACTTTTGGTCGAGTTGCATTCAGCGATTTCTGTTTCTGTTGAGTATTCACTTAGGTCCGAAATTTTATCGTTTTTATAGAAATCTTAGCAGATTAGAAAGGAGACATACGTGTTTTCAAATCGCCGCCTATACGTTTGGTTATACTTTTTGGTTAACTAGTCGTCCAGTAACATAAGTCGTGTGGGGCACATAAATTGAGTTTAGAGTCGCTTCTCCCAAAAAGTCGAGATATTATACATGATCTATGATGGGGAGTTTAGTAACCGGGGGTATTCACGTGACCCGTTGTTTACTCTCGCGTAAAACGACGACCCTGAATAGATTAATAATTTAGAAATATTGCATTACCGATGATGGGAAGCCTAGTAACCGGGAGTATTCACGTGACCCGTTGTTTACTCTCGCGTAAAACAGCAACCTTGACATGCGGGAATTGCTATTCGAGTTTTTCTCCGCTGTAGAGGGGGGCTTAGTAACTAGAAGCATCCATGTGCCCCATGAGTGTCTTTTACGTCAAACGGTTTCCCGATACATGAGAATGGAAATCCACCCTAGGATCATCCCGATGAAATATCCCGAGAGCCGAAACCTAGTGGTTAACTCGAATCATATTATTGATCATACATAAGGGAATGCTGTCCTAAGAGTAATGTTGATAATGAAACTCTTGAATTTTGCCACTAGACTGTGGATCGGGCGACCGCTTGTTTAATCTAACCCTTCATATTGACGGTCGGTTAAATTCACGCTTGTTAATCTTTGAGCTTGATTTTCTTCGCGAATGATTGATTAGGACTGAAATTGGTTACTTAGTGGAATCAGTGTCCTGGATGTGACTCGCTATTACGATACTTGTACTATTCTTTGAGATTTTCAGGGTAGTATTGATTAAGTTGAGCACTATGGACTTGCATGATTATTCACGATACATTTTGTTTAAAAATTGATAATTTTTGCTTGAGGACAAGCAAAGGCTCAAGTTTGGGGGTATTTGTTAGGCGGATTTTTATGCGCTTTTATGTCATTATTTTACATCCATCTTAAGCCTAATTCGGCATAAATGAGCTTTTAATACACTATTCTTATATGTTTTGCAGGAAATCGGAGTCCTAAGCCAAACGATGAAAACGGCGAAAGCAAGAAGCTTTTGGTCATGAGCCGCAGACAAACCATGTGAGCCGCGGACAGAAGATGGCTCAAAGCGCCTGTGCAATCAGACTGAGCCGCGACAGCATAAGCCGAGCCGCGGCTCAGAAGGAAAACAATACTGTGTTTTAATCAGGCTCGTGAGCCGCGCATGCCTTAAGTGAGCCGCGGCACACGGGGTGGTTTTGGTGTACTCTGCGCGGGTTTGGGCCGTTTTGGAGCCTGTTCTCGACCTAATCACACGGACGCGTTTTGGAGGCTTAGGACTGATATAAATAAGCATTGAAGGGCTGAAGACAAAGGGGATCGATCAAGAGGAATTCGGAGGTAGATCGATAGCTAGGGCGAAGAACACAAGGAGGAGATTTGTGGGCGACGACAAGACCACGGATCCCTACGGTTTTTCTGCATCTTAGTTCCTAGATCTATTCGAGTAGGATTTTGATTGTAACCTATTTCATGACGGTTTGATTATTTATTATTATTTCGATTTACTCGTTATTCTATTGAATTGGATTCTTCTTACTGTTCTTAATGCTTTTTAATTGTCTGGCCAATGCTAATTTGTTTTGAATGTCTTTATGGATTCGGGAGATGAAATTTAGGCATAGTTCTTGTGAGACGAATCATAATTTTCATGAGATAGGGATATACTTATGAGAATTGTGAAGCCTTTTATTGTGGGAATTCTTGAACTGTTTTAGCTATAAATTATCTAATTCGAATAGGGATATATCGAGTTAATAATTCATAGTATTTTCTATCGACCTTGGGAAAGGCTTTAGAATAATTTAGGAATTCCCGGCTTACAATCAATTGAATAACAGTGAATTGAATTGAATAAATATCATTTCTGATTGTTTGAGGTGAAAATCATAATCCTACTCCCATATTAGTATTATTATTATTATTATTAGTAGTACTATTATTTATTAGTTTAGGTATAAATTCTGTTTAATTGTTCTTCAAATAAAATTGTGAGTCGACTCTATTTTGGTACTTAGTGAAATCAGTCCTCGAGGGAACGATACTTTACTTATCACTTTATTACATGTTGACACCGTGCACTTGCGGCATATTGTGAGGGGTATTCCCACAACATAACACGGACTATCGGCACGCACTCGCGACAGGAAAGGATGACGGTAACTCGATACAGCAACAAGACAGGAACTTGGCCGAATGGAAATGACTCGAAACAGGTAACCTCCAAACAGCGGCACTCGAGACAGCAAACTTCGGTCAGATGTTAATAGAAACAGAAAACAAGTTCGAACAATCGAACAGCACTTGAAGCGGAAATTTAATTAAGTATAATAATGTATCGAAAACGAGAAGAATATCGAAACAGGATAGAAACAGTGGTTTTTATCGAATTAGACCTATAATTCGATAAAGAGATTTCTCCTCAAGACCTATTGAGAATCAATCAGATTAATACTCGAAAACGCGTCGAATAAAAATCAAGTTTTGATGAAAAGCATTCACCAGAGATAACACGGAGTGTATTCTTATTTCTTCAACATTCAATGATTGTTCATTACACTTCATCGCCATTATTTATAGGCAAAGTAGTCTGACAAGAGCCTGGCAAGATAATCTTAAACTAATACAAGCTGATCTTAAAATAAGAAAAAGATAATAAAAAGGCCCTCATGTCACTTGCAAACAAAAGTAAAAGATGGGTTTTGTCTTCAAGGTGATAGCCGCCCTTTATGTTGCCGAGAATCCTGCTACTTTAATAATAAAGAAAGTGCTACAGCTCTTTTCTATTCTTTTGCCTTCACTACTTGGACCCCTTCCCCAAGGTGCAAGTTGCCTATGTTTGATTTACTCCAAGCCCGATTATCAAGGTAACTCCGGGTCTCGTATCCGCTTTCTCGCCCAAGTATGTTGAAATATGGTCGAGGTGTTTTACGTCAATCCTTACTTCGTCTTCTTCGCTTGGAGTAGTCGGTTTCGTATCACTTCACGATACACATGCCTATAATGAATATCTCTGGATGTTCCACAGCTAGGGCTTTGGTCTGCCGAACCATGCTATAATTTTGTAATTTTATTTTATACTTTACATTTTATGCACGATTGCACTATTTTGATACAAATTTTTTTCCTAACCATTCATATATATTTTGGTAATTAACTTATATCATTATGGACTTTACGAATTTATAAATACATATTTCTAAAATATATAAGCAATTGATTTTCGATAAGAGCATGTGAATCAACTGCATTAATTTTTTGAGAATCAAAATTGATTGTTTTTTTTTTTTTTAAAAATGCGATCGGATAAATATTTTAATGATCTTAAAATTTAAACCATTTAAAAAATAAAAAATTCATGTGAAAAAAAATACGGAAAACCATAAATTCAACACGTAAGCACTGTCCATAAATTCAAAAACCATCTTGACAAATTTTCAAATTCGGGACACTAATTTTTATTTAATTTTTTTTTTCAAATGCTATACAAGTAAGCATTTAATTAAACAATCACAATAAGATATTATATTATTGTATACAAACAAGAAAAAAAAGTCTTACTAAAATATGTCAATTAATCTTAATCACAATTCACAAGTCACAAGATATGGAAGTGTTTGTGAATCAGCGGGCTGATTGCATGATTTGACTAGTTGATTTGACTAATTAATTGTATTAATAATTTGTATGAAAATATTTTGCAAAATTAACTGATAATGATAACGGTATGTTTAACCAAGATACATATATCATTAGTTAATCGCCATAAAATACTAAATAGTAACTTTAATTCATATTTATTATGTTTTACTTATTAAAATTAAATCTATTAATTATAATATTTAATATTAATAAAAATTATTAATTTTTATATTTACGGGTGTTTAGATTAATTAGTGTAAACACGACTAAAAATTATGTTATTCTTTTAACATAATTTAGAAAGTGTTTCAGGAGAAAGTAAAAGACAGCAAATCAATTGTGTTGATAACAATGAATAGAGGGGCCTTTATATAGGCATTACAATGAGAGTCCTTCCATACATAGGATTCCTAGTTAAGGTAAGACATCTAACAGGATCCTACTACCTTTGGAAGGGTCTAGAACCTTCCATATCTCTATCCCCCTACAACCAGTATTAGGTAAGCACCAATAAGGGAAGGATATCCCGGAACACTCCCCCTGTGTCGAGCACTAATACTAACATGGTGCATAAGATGTTGCCTCGGTAAAAAACCTTTCCAAGTCAAATAAAACCCCATGGGAAAAACAAAGACTTGGTGAGGAAAAAAAGCACAACGCACCAACTACAAATGTCAGAATCATGTGAAGTATACCCCCCCGAGGTATACATGACAGCTCATCCCGTCCAGCTATCATTAGTTGAGCTTGGATGATCGACACATGCCGATGCTTCTCAAATGTTTCTCAAATGTAGATTTTGGCAGAGACTTAGTGAACAAGTCTGCGATATTCTCATCGGAACTCACTTGTTTCACTTCGATATTTAGCAATTTCTGCCGGTGCTGATTATAAAAGAACTTCGGTGCGATATGTTTTGTATTGTCACACTTAATGAAACATTGTCCTCAAAGATGCAAGTAGGGGTTGCTGTAGTGGTATCTAATCCACAAGTTCCTCGTATATGGTCTATGACTGACCGAAGCCAAATGCACTCCCTTACGGATTCGTGAAATGCAATTATCTCTGCATGGTTCGAGGAAGTTGCAACCAGGGTCTGCTTGGTAAATCGCCAAGATATCGCCGTATTCCCAATGGTGAACACATAACCAGTTTGGGAACGTCCTTTATGCGGGTCAGAGAGATAACCGGCATCAGCAAATCCAACTAACGTATAGTTAGGATTCTCTGCATTGGGGGTAAGCTTGCTCGCATTAGCACTTTTGGTAGTCAAGCTACCATGCTTAGCTGCAATATCAGAGGAAGATAGACGGTCGGTATGCATCGTCTTAACCTCAACAATTCCTTTCGGAATATCGCTCTCTCTTGCATAGGGAAAGAACAATCCAAGATCACTGGAGCCTTTCAAGGATCGAAAGATGTGTTTTACTCCATTCCAATGCCTTATCGTGGGAGCGGAGCTAAATCTCGCTAACAGATTCACATACAATGCGATGTCTAGACGAGTACATTGAGCCAGATACAACAACGCACCAATTGCGCTAAGGTACGGTGTTTCTGCTCCAAGGACCTCTTCATCCTCCTCTTTAGAACGAAACGGATCCTTGTTCATTTCCAAACTTCGACCAACCATGGGGGTAGCAAGAGGATGTGCTTTGTCCATGCTAAATCGCCTGAGCATTTTATGGACATAGGCAGATTGATGAATGAGTGTATCATCATCTCGATGTTCTAGCTCTAAGCCCAAGCATAATCGAGTCCTCCCCAGGTCTTTCATCTCGGATTCGAATTTAAGGTAGCGGGCCGTTTCATTGACCTCATCTATGGTACCGATAACATTCACGTCATCTACATAGACGGCTACAATCACGAATCCTGTATCTGTTCTTTTCACAAAAATACATGGACAGATATCACTGTTCTCGTATCCCTTCCCAACCAAGTATTCACGTAGGCGGTTGTACCACATCCTTCCGGATTGTTTCAACTCATACAGTGAACGTCGCAGTTTCACAGCGTAAGCGCTCCGTGGTTTAGAGCTACTTGATTTGAAAAACGAAATCCCTTCGGGGACTTTCATATTAATATCCGTATCAAGATCCCCATAAAGATACGCTGTAACCACATCCATAAGATGCATATTCAGTTTTTCGGACACTACCAAACTGACTAAGTAGCGGAAAGTGATGATGTCCATAACGGGAGAATACGTCTCCTCTTAGTCAATGCCAGGGCGTTGCGAGAAGCCTTGGGCAACTAGTCTCGCTTTGTAATGCATGACCTCATCCTTATCATTGCGTTTACGAACAAAGACCCACTTATGTCCAACTGGTTTAACGCCCACGGGTACTGGCTCGATACGGCCAAATACCTCACGTTTAGCCATTGAGTCTAGTTTAGCCTGCATTGCATCTTTCCATTTTGGCCAATCGGCTCGTCGTTGACATTCAGCAACCGAGCGCGGCTCAGCATCGTCGTCTTCAATAATTTCTTAAGCGACGGAGTAGGCAAAAGCATCATAGACTAGCGTGGATGTCCTGTCCAATAGTACGTATTCACTCGTACATTGCATCGAGATTTCTTTATTCTCTGGCATCAACAAAGTTTCCGACGCGTCCGTCGATTGTTCCATTGTTGATTCGAGGACATATCCGTAGTCAGAGATAATATCATGTGACGGAGTCACTGTGTCGATAATGAGAGGATTTTGTGCCTCCGTTCCTCTTCTCTTTCGAGGTTCGGTATCCTTTCTACCCACTGGCCTCCCCCTCTTTCGAGCAGGAATAAGAGCAGCCGAAGCAACCGTCCCACCACTAAGGTTGACGCTGGGGGCATCATTCCTTTGGGCGACTGAACCTTGCCCTATAACCTGGACTTCTAACCTTGCAGGAACATTCGCAGTGGGAATGGTAGATCTTGTCACTTTCACAGTATCAGTAAAGCTATCGGGCATCGAATCCGCAACTTCTGAAGACTGAGAATACGTTGCACTTCTAGCTCGGATTGAGCCGTGCGGGGATCTTGATGAGGCAATAAGGGAGCACACCAGATAATTTCTTGGCGTTCAACTGGAATCGTTCGATTCCTCTCTTCCCCTAACGACGGGAAGTTTGTCTCATCAAAGTGACAGTCTGCAAATCTTGCAGTAAATAGATCTACTGTCAAAGGTTCCAAATAGCGGATAATTTTAGGCGATTCATAGCCAACATATATACCTAATCGTCTTTGCGGACCCATTTTAGTACGCTGTGGAGGCGTAATTGGCACATAGACTGCACAACCAAAAATGCATAAGTGTGAAATATCAGGCTCATATCTAGTTACCAACTGGTACGCACTAAACGGTTGATTGGCAGTGGGTCGAAAGAGAATAAGTATAGCCGCATGCAAAATTGCAGAAATCGGCAAGTTGGTGTGCAATACCAATGCTCGGACGATAAGCTGTAACCGCTTAATCATAGCCTCAACAAGGCCATTATGCGAATGAATATGGGGGACGGGATGTTCAACTTCAATCCCAATGGACATGCAATAGTCGTCAAAAGACTTTGACGCAAACTCACCAGCACTGTCCAATCTTAATGACGAGATTGGAAACTCGGGGTGGTTAGTCCGTAACTTGATGATTTGTGCTAGGAGTTTAGAAAATGCAGCATTTCTTGTGAATAGCAGAGCGACATGTGACCATCGCGTCGATGCATCAACCAGAACCATAAAGTATCTGAATGGTCCACACTCTGGTTGAATAGGTCCACAAATGTCCCCTTGAATTCTTTGTAAGAAGCGAATGTTTTGTGTTGAGTCTTTAGCAAAGGACGGAGAGGGTATCAACTTTGCTAGTGAACAGGCTTTGCAAAACGATTTATGGGCATTGGAAATTGCCACGGAAGCCTCGGGATTTACGAAAGATGCACCGTCAACCTTATAAGGACGTACTATGTTTAATCCCGGTGATACGGTATCAAGCTCACTCACATCAATGCCGATATCGAGTGGTGCTTCCAATCGTTTTCTGGACTTGAAAAATGGATGACCATATGAGTTTTTCAAAATGCGAATCATCATGTCGCGTCCAGGGTGACCGAGTCGGTCATGCTGACACGCTTTTTGTGTAACTATCGCAAGTGCCCGATATCGTATCAAGTAGTAAAGTGGACTTTTTTAGTCCGGTTTATCGATCCCACAAGGAAGTTATGTTATAATTTGAATTATACACTATTAGTCTATTTTTATAGATACTTAAGATGAGTGAAACACACAATTAAAAAGTTTGGTTTAATAATTGCAAAGAAATTGCAATAATAGTTCTAATATTATAAGGTAATAAAAATATAGCAATAATAATAGATTGATTATCGATAAAATGAAATAGTTGGGATTACAAACTTAGTTCGTCATTAGTTATAAAAGATGTATTGGAGATCATAAGATGAATTTACTTATTATGTTGTGTAGATTCGATTTTCCTTAAAAAGACGGTTTCTCTTTCGAACTATAAAACGCCCCTTACATATTGAATCAATCCACTATATTTCTATGTTGATTGGCTTCAATACATAGCATTAGGATTTGTGAAAATAACTCAATGAATCATCTAAGGACTAGGGGTATATTTCTATCCCTTAGAACAACTTAGAGTGAAGATCATTTGATCTAATCAAACATATTTTCTTTCGAAACATATGAAGACCATAAATATCTTCATTAATTGGCCAAATAAATAAAGATTGTTAAAACAATGAAAATCACACACAATAATAAGTAATTCATAATATATCTTTATACAAACATAAATAACATGACTAACCTTGTTTATAATCCCAACTTAAGAAACTTAGCCCATAAAGGGTTTATTACACATATTACAAGCTTTGGTGGTCATGTTTAGTTGAATCAAGAGAAAGAATTGATCCTAACTCCCTTAGTAGATAAAGGAGATAGAAACAATAAACTCTCTGAACAACATATGTTGTACCACACTAACAAAGATCACTCAAGAACACAAGTGTGTTCTTCACACAAAAGGAAAAGTTTACAAGAAAATGGAAAATTATATGATGAATGATGATTGATGAAGGATCTAAGGGGTCTATTTATACACCTAAAGTCATCTAATAGCTCCAAAACTCCAGCATTATTACATTATATCAGATCATTGTCAGCCATCCCCTCAATAATACACAAAAGTATAAAAATTAGACAAATCATAGCAATCTGTCAAGAGTTACTAGTAACATTCGGGAGTTACGGCCGTAACTAGGTGACTTACGGCCGTAACCCCCAGATGTTACGGCCGTAACGTGGCTTCGTAAATTTGCTCATTTGAAGCTTTGATAGTTACGTTTTTAGCCCGAATTCCTCGGACTTTGCGTTTTTGCCCTGCATCTTCTTCTGATGATAACTTTTGATATATAACTCGATTTTGAATCGGAAGAACCGCCGAATTCGTCTCGGAAAGCCCTACAACATGAATATATCAAAATTCAATAAATAGAATATTTATTAAACATGTTGTTTCTTGAGTAATTCAGTTATTTAATCCGATCATCATCCGATAAAAATAAAATTATTAAAACTAATAAATTAAAAGCAAAAAACGAGTAGACTAGCTCAATTATGGGTGAATTTTATCGATACAAACCATGGATAAGTGTACAAAACTGACACTTATCACACCCCCAAACTTGAATTCTTGCTAGTCCCGAGCAAGACTCTTTATTATTCACACTCCAAAAATAAAAATAAAAATCACTAAAATAAGAAAATTAATACACACATAAATTAAAATATAAAAAAAAAGGAGATCAAAATTCCATTAATAAACAACAACTAGCTTTATACAGTAAATAGAAATGAATCAAGATTCAAAATAAATCTACTAATGTTTTTGAAGTTAAAACACGGTTTTTATTTTGTAATTCCAAAATGTAAGGTTTTCCCCCCAAAAGGTTGATTATTTCTTTCCCACTCGTGATACACACGACTCCCTTTAATGGTTGCTCTCGATCACTCGTTTATTTTTCGACTCAATATGAAGAAGAATTTCATTGGCGTCATCAAATATTGTGATTTTTACAAAATTGAGTGTATTGAAATTCAGCTTCTAATTAATTCAAATCTGCTCATAAACTACATCCCTTTTAGTGATAGCTTTCACACCGTTATTTGCTAACGTGTAGCTCTTTTCACTAACACAATTTCTATCTTATTTTTTTTTCTTTCGTAAAAAGGTGATAGCTTTCACACCGTTATTTGCTAACGTGTAGCTCTTTTCACCAATTTTTCTGAGACGGCAGCTACGCACCAACAATGGTTAGTCCTTTATTTTTCGCAAAATTTAAGACTTCCAAAATTAGGCATTTATTCTTTGCTCAACACTTCTCCTTTTCGTCATTTATTTTTTAGGTGATAGCTTTCACCGTTATTTGCTAACGTGTAGCTCTTTTCACCAATGACTCCTTTTTTAGGGAATAGAATTTTTGCGAGAAAATCATTTTTAGTTAAGCATGAAAAATCAAAAACTCCACAAATTGAGTAAATTTCAGTTTTATTTTTCATCAACCAATTGATTCTTCTTTTCTCAAGGTAACGAATGACTCGATTTTATATGATAATTACAAGGCTTGGAAAGAGAGATTAAGGCTCAAAAAATTTTGGAATATACAATTTTTTTTTTGTTTTTTTTTTACCGGTTAAAACGATTTTAGAAGTTTGTATATAGCTAATTTATGGTGTTATGGCCAGATCTAAAAATCTCAAAAATCAAAATACTATAAATATATATATATATATATACTAAACCTAATCTATGCCAAATAATAAAAACACACCACACAATACACTAATCAAAACATACCACAATGAAAATCCAAATAAAAATCATAGTTCAAAAACCACAAAATAAACACACAAGTACGAAAACATCACCCCCAAACTTATAAGTAAAATTGTCCTCAGTTTTAAAAAAAAATATAATAGCATGCGAGAAAACAGAAAACTCCCTGAAATTTTAGCTTTGTGATCCTCCAGGTGTGTCGTCAGGGATGTTTAGAAAACGGAAAAGCTTTTCAAAGCGCTTCTCCGTTTCTAATTGTCGTTCGAGTATTTCATTCTGATTTCTCATAATTTCAGCCTGGGATGTTTCTAATCCCTGAACTCTTTCAAGCAAATTTTCCTCAAAAGCCGTCAACTCATAACCGGCATCTTCCTCGGCCTCATATTCCTCTTCCTCGCTACTCTCCTCTTAGGTTCCAAACGTGCCCGTTTGCTTCTCAATTAGTACTTGAAAAATACTACTCCGGCCGTTCGGTCGATCCCCATGTGTTAAAATATCACCCCCTGCCGAAATTTTGACTCTCGCTCCCGCAAATACCGGTGATAAGGCGGGGGTATGGCATTTTCGCCTAGTCGGGACCATGCCGGCATAGTGACAAATAGTAGTGTAAATCGAGTACCCAAATCCATTTTTACCCCTCGGCGGATAGCATATAAACCTCGCAGTGGCCAATGGAAACCGTCGTCAGTCGAAGTCGGGTAAATACTCCTACGCCCACATCCATAAATACCAAGCATCATCCATAAGGTCCGCTGGTTGTATCGGGGTTTGATCATCCCAATCTTGTCATGCAACTCGCTCACTAACGCCAGCGTAAAACTCTATCATCCGGCACCTCTTCATTAGGCAAGATAGTAATGTCAACCGCGTTAGTACCATTAACCCCAAAACTTGTTAATGACATCCGGTGAAAAATTTATCGATTTCCCATTCACGGTAGTCGATGATAAGTAGGTGACCCTACCCGCCCAATGGACTTGTTGAAAGAATTGTAAAAGTTTAGGGTCAAGGTCGGGTTACCATTTGGGAGATCGGAAACGAACTTCTCGGCCGTTGTCTAAGAATTTTTGGATGAAAGGGGTAGTGATTGTGTCTCTATCCGCATGGCCGATGAAATCATCAAGATTGAACAATCTTTCCTTAATGCACTTCGTGTTTTGCTTTCTTTGTGGCGGTCTTGACTTGAGATGACGAACCGACCTTTTCTTTTCCTTTTGTTGATTTCTTCGGTGCCATCCCTGAAATTGAACAAAATCAACTTCTTTTCATCACACGACTATAATCATCAAGCAAAACCAATAAAAACATACAAAAAAATTCAAAGATTTTCGTTGTGGCATTTCGTCGGACACCTTGAGTTCATAGTTTTTTAACAAGTTTTTCTTATTCAAACTCAAATCCATAAAGCCACCACAAATCAATGAATCAAATAACGATACAAATATCAACAATACTCACAAATGAATAAGATTTAATCAACGAATCATACAGAAATAAGAATCGAAAAACAAATATGAAGAGAAAAACTACAAACTAAAACTCAAGAATATATAAATTGAAACAAGGATTGAAAGAGAACCTGATGATTATGTGTGAATGTTGATATGTTAATGAATTGTATTGATGAATTTGAGTTTTTTAGCAAGTAGGGATTGATAGGGGGAAAAAAATTGCTCTCCCGGCCGCTTGTGTCTCGTCTGGTGTGTGTGAAGTGTTTAAGGACGGTTTTTTTTTTAATACAGACTACTAGTTACGGCCGTAACCTATACAAGTTACGGCCGTAAGTTGCTTTCGTTTTTCAAACAGGTTTTAAGATACGGCCGTAACACAAAGAAGTTACGGCCGTATGTGACGTTCGTTTTTTTTTTTTAGTGGCAGTTTTTAAAGATACGGCCGTAACGTACACTAGTTACGACCGTAATGCGCTTTCGTAAAAATATAATTGGACAACTTACGGCCGTATCTAATAACTTACGGCCGTATTTATTTATATTATTATTATTATTTTTTTTTTTTAAAAAAAAAAAACAAAATTATAATTATTATATGTTTGAGAATAATGAAAGAAAGACTCCCTGGATTTTATGAACGATCTGATCCTTGCTGTTGTTGTTGAATCCTTCCGTGTTACCCCCAAACTTATTTGCGAAATAATAGAGATTGGGTTGCCTCCCAATAAGCGCTTTGTTTAACGTCCTTAGCTTGACTTCTCGCCGATTAATTAGGTATTTCGGATTATGATTGATTTTCTTTGTCGAGAATTCTCCTCCCGGATATGGCTTTAACCGTTGACCGTTTACTTTGAAACTCCCGTCGGTTGTATTATAAATCTCCACACTCCATGAGAAAACACCTCTTTGATCGTGTAAGGGCACATCCATCGTGATCGTAGCTTACCGGAAGCAGACGCATCGTGCATTAAAAAGCGTAACTTGGTCTCTGTTTTAAAATCTCTTCTTTGAATTTTGTTGTCATGCCATCTTTTCGTTTTTCTTTGTAGATTTTGGCATTTTCATATGTGTCAGTCGGATTTCATCCAACTCATTTAAGCTATGACAACCTTTTCTTTCCAACCAACTGTTCGTCAAAGTTTAGTTTTTTTATAGCCCAAAAGCTCGATGTTCAAGTTCTCTTGGCGGTGTGAGGCTTTTCCAAAAACTGAGACGAAATGGAGACATGCCTATCGGTGTCTTATAGGGTCATTACGTAAGCCAGAGCGCATCATCCGACTTTTCGACCAATCTTTTCGAGATGAGTCGACTGTCATCTCAAGTATACGTTTCAGTTCACGATTGGAAATTTCGACTTGTCCACTGGTTTGTGGGTGATAAGAGGTAGCGACACGGTGTTTTACTCCGAATTTGGTCAATAGAGCCTTAACCTGGTGATTGCAGAAATGAGATCCGCCATCACTGATAATAACTCTCGGAGTTCCGAAGCGAGTGAATATATTTTTCTTTAGAAAATTTACCACGACCTTAGCTTCGTTTGTTGGTAATGCAACAGCCTCCACCCATTTGGATACGTAGTCAACAGCTACAAGGATGTATTCATTAGAGAATGATGATGGAAACCTTAAGGTAGGATAGACTTTCTTTGGTTGGCCAACCGACGCTCCTTCTCTTCCTGCGGCTCATCTGGTGCTAGTTCGTCTGCGCCTCCTTTGTCTTTGTGATCGTCCCGCCGATGAGACTTTCCAGCTCAAGGCTAGAAGCTACCAACACTTTTATACAAACAAAAACATAAATCGGAATTCGTGGGGCCCGAGGCCTTACAGAAAAGGATCGATGATCCCATGAAATCAATTCCCCAAACGTCGAAGATTTCAACTTCAAGGATGAAATTCATTGGCATTTCATTTCTTTTTGACATGTTTCCATGTCTTTGGCACCGGTCACACTTCGAGACAAGTGTATGTGCATCTTTGAACAGAGTGGGCCAATAGAATCCTGCTTCAAGAATTTTCTTCTTGTTTTGAACCCCCAAAATGTCCTCCATAGTGAGAGGAATGACATCTTTCTAATACCTTCTCCATTTCTTCTTCCGGTATGCATCTCCGGATGATTTGATCAGGTCCTCGTCTAAACAACAGAGGATCTTCCCAGTAATAGTATTTCAACTCGGAGAAGAATTTTTTCTTTTGATGATGGGAAAAATTTGGGTGAATTATTCCACTAACAAGGAAATTAACGATGTCAGCATACCATGGTGCATTTTGTTTTTCCTGGATATTAGAGATTTGGAACAGTTGTTCATCCAGAAATACTTCATTTATTTCCTTCTCTTGAGCATTGTTTTGGTCGAGTCTAGAGAGATGATCCGCCACTTGGTTTTCTGTTCCCTTTCTGTCTCTGATTTCTATGTCGAATTCTTGCATAAGTAGAACCCATCGGATTAGCCTTGACTTTGCATCTTGCTTTGTCATTAAATATTTCAAAGCTGAATGATCAGTGTAGACTATGACCTTTGATCCCAATAAGTAGGATCGAAATTTGTCAAAGGCATAAACCACTGCAAGCATCTCTTTTCAGTTGTTGTGTAGTTCAGCTGAGCATCATTCATAGTCCTGCTAGCATAATGGATCACTTGCATCATTTTGTCCTTCTTCTGGCCCAGTACGGCCCCTACGGCATAATCACTTGCATCGCACATTAAAATGAAAGGAATAGTCCAATCTGGAAAAATGATGATTGGAGCTGATGTAAGCTTATCCTTCAAAGTTGCAAAGGCCACGTGGCATTCATTTGTGAAAAGGAATGGTGTATCCTTCTCAAGCAAAGAACAGAGAGGTTTTGCTATTTTTGAGAAATCTTTTATAAACCTCCGATAGAATCCTGCATGTCCGAGAAAACTCCTTACTCCTTTCACCGAAATTGGTGGAGGAAGTTTTGCAATCACTTGGATCTTTGCCTTATCGACTTCAATTCCATGTTGTGAGATTCTATGGCCAAGTACGATTCCTTCCTGGACCATGAAGTGACATTTCTCCCAATTGAGAACTAGATTTGTGTCTTCACATCTTTCCAAGACCATGCCTAAGTGAATTAGGCATTTATCAAATGAATCTCCGAAAACCGAGAAATCGTCCATGAAAACTTCAATGAATTTTTCAACCATGTCTGAGAATATTGACATCATGCATCTTTGAAATGTGGCTGGAGCATTGCACAATCCGAATGGGATTCTTCTATAGGCAAATGTTCCATAAGGGCATGTGAATGTTGTTTTCTCTTGGTCTTCTGGGGCTATTACGATTTGGTTGTACCCTGAATAGCCGTCGAGAAAACAGTAGTAAGAATGTCCCGCCAATCTATCTAGCATCTGATCAATAAATGGGAGTGGAAAATGATCTTTTCTTGTCGTCTTGTTTAGTTTCCTGTAATCAATGCACATTCTCCATCCTGTGATCGGTCGTGTTGGTATAAGTTCATTGTGCTCGTTCTCAATGATCGTGATTCCACTCTTTTTGGACACCATATGTACAGGCTCACCCATGGACTATCTGAGATTGGATAAATGATTCCTGCGTCAAGTAATTTAAGAATCTCTGCCTTCACAATTTCCTTCATGTTTGGATTCAAACGTCGTTGATGCTCAATTGAAGGTTTGCAGTCATCTTCCATCAAGATTTTGTGAGTGCATATAGAGAGGCTTATTCCTCTAATGTCTGTAATAGTCCATCCAATTGCTCTTTTGTGATTCCTCAATACCCTTAGTAATTTCCCTTCTTCAAGTTTGGTCAATATGTTAGATATGATGACCGGAAGTGTTGAGAAACGCCCAGTAAGCGTATCTCAAATGTGTGGGTAGAGGTTTGAGATCAAGTGTTGGAGCTTCTTGTAAAGAAGGGAGGGGTTTAGCGGAGCTTGTCCCAATTCTTCAAAATGTGGATGCTTTCTTAAGGTTGGTAGTGCTTCCAGATAGTTAACTGTTTCGGCCAAGTGATATTCTTCTTCCATGTCAAGTTAGAGAATTTGCTATACATGTCTCAAGAGGATCTTTAGATAGAATTTTCTCTAAAGACTTGTTCACCATGGCTTCAATTGTGTCTATTTTTAGACAATACTCATCTGTGGAGGGTTGATTCAAAGTTTTTAAGACATCGAAGATGACATGTCTGCCTTCCACTCGAGAATTAGCTTTCCTTCATAGACGTCAATAAGAGCACGTCCGGTTGCGAGAAATGGTCGTCCCTGAATAATGGGAATATCCCGATCTTCTTCCATGTCGAGGATGATAAAATCTGCTGGGAATATGAATTTATCAACTTTGACGAGCACATCTTCAACTATCCCATGGATATTTGATTGACCGATCGGCTAATTGTAGTGAAACCGTTGTTGCTTTTGCTTCTCCCAAGTTCAATTTGTTGAAAATTGACAGGCATCAAGTTGATACTTGCCCCTAAATCACAAAGAGCTTTGCCAAAATTCACTTCACCAATTGTACGGGATTGTGAAAGTTCCTGATCTTTTAGCTTGGGTGGCAACTTCTTTTGTAGTATTGCGCTACATTCCTCTGTTAGCATGACAGCTTCGTATTCTTCAAGCCTTCGTTTGTTTGAAAGAATATCTTTCATAAATTTGGCATAGCTTGGCATTTGTGCTAGAGCATCGGCAAAAGGAATGTTGATGTGTAGCTTTTGAAGATTTCAAGAATTTCCCGAATTGAGCATCGAGCTTGTGATTCTTCAACCGTTGAGGAAATGGGATAGGTGGAACATAAGTTTTGTAGCAATTGGACCTTTTTGAGATGAAGGTCCTGTCGATTCTTTTTGTTTATTTTTTTGTTTTTCCGGATGGTTTTCCATAGAAATTTCGCAATCGAACTCCACTTCTTGTTGTGATAGCTTGGACACTTTCCCTTGGATTTACCTCGGTATTGCTAGGTAACATGCCTTGAGATCTTTCTGAAAGTATTTTGGCCATTTGGCCAACTTGTGTCTCCAGATTTTTAATTGAAGCATCATTGCGTTGTTGATACTTCAGTTGTTGTTCAGCTAGCTTCGTGATTGCTTCTTCCCATCCGGGCTTCTTTTCTTGATGCGTTGGATTCAACACATTGTTGTTGTTTGCATAAGAAAAATTTGGATGATTTTTGTATCCTGGATTATATGTTGGCCCGTAAGGATTGTATGCTTGCCTTTGGAAATTCTGAGCATACGCCACTTGTTCTGGTGGTGGTGGTGGTGACTGTTCTTGTTGCACTAAGGGACAGATAGTGCTGTTGTGAGTTGCTCCACAAATTTCACATGAAAAAGCTGAAATTTGTGGAGTTTGCACCGTCTTCACAGATTGAGGAGTTGAAAAAGACATTTCCTCGACTTTCTTTGATATAGCTTCAATTTTTGCCAACATAAGTGAATAAGAATCCACTTCAAAAACACCATTTGGTTTCTTTTGGATATTTCTGTCTGGCCATCTTGCACTTTGTTCACTTATAACCTCAAAAAGATTATAAGCCTCTTTCATAGTTTTGTTTCCCAGTGAGCCATTTGATGATGAATCGACATTGGCTCGGCATGAAGGTAAAATTCCAGAATAGAAGTAATTGACTTGTGCTCCCAAATTGAAACCATGGTTAGGACATTTTCGTAGCATATCCTTGTATCTCTCCCATGCTTCGTGGAATGATTCTGAATCTTGTTGACGAAATGTAGAGATTTCGTATTTGAGTTTCGCCACTTTTATTGGTGGAAAGTATTTAGTGGTGAATTTTTGGACAAATTCAGGCCAATTTGTTATGCTTCATGGTGGCAAAGTATCTAGCCACTCTCTTGCTCTGTCCTTCAAAGTGTGCACGAAAAGTCTCATTTTGATCGCCTCGTCATTTACATTTGGATATTTGAAATTTCCACATATTTCCACAAAACGGTTAATATGGATATATGGATTTTCCTCGGTTCTTCCATAGAATGAGTTGTTGTTGGAGAAGAGATTGATGACATCTGGGCGAATTTGAAAATTGTCCACTCCAAGTGGTGGATAGATTACACTTGATTGAACGCTCAAAGATGGGGGGTTCATGAATTCCCCAAAGAGCATGTTGTCTTCATCTATTTCCGGTACAATAGGATATTGTTGATGTTGAATATTTTGAACATTAGGTATTCCCCCCACTGGAGGAATTCTTTCGTTATCATTTCCTTGGGGGAGACGTGGATTTAGTTCGTCCGCCATTGATGGTGAAGAAATAATGTTTTTCTTTTGTTCTCTTCGCCTTCTTCTGAATGTGGCTTCGATCTCGGGATCTAGTAAAACTAAATCGAGATTGTATGTCCTTCGCATAGACAAGGGAATCTACAACAAAGAAAAAGTTGTATTTATAACAATAGTTAATAATGTAATTTTTTCAAATATAACTTATACTTCCCCGGCAACGGCGCCAAAAACTTGACACGCTTTTTGTGTAACTATCGCAAGTGCACGATATCGTATCAAGTAGTAAAGTGGACTTTTTTAGTCCGGTTTATCGATCCCACAAGGAAGTTATGTTATAATTTGAATTATACACTATTGGTCTATTTTTATAGATACTTAAGATGAGTGAAACACACAATTAAAAAGTTTGGTTTAATAATTGCAAAGAAATTGCAATAATAGTTCTAATATTATAAGGTAATAAAAATATAGCAATAATAATAGATTGATTATCGATAAAATGAAATAGTTGGGATTACAAACTTAGTTCGTCATTAGTTATAAAAGATGTATTGGAGATCATAAGATGAATTTACTTATTATGTTGTGTAGATTCGATTTTCCTTAAAAAGACGGTTTCTCTTTCGAACTATAAAACGCCCCTTACATATTGAATCAATCCACTATATTTCTATGTTGATTGGCTTCAATACATAGCATTAGGATTTGTGAAAATAACTCAATGAATCATCTAAGGACTAGGGGTATATTTCTATCCCTTAGAACAACTTAGAGTGAAGATCATTTGATCTAATCAAACATATTTTCTTTCAAACATATGAAGACCATAAATATCTTCATTAATTGGCCAAATAAATAAAGATTGTTAAAACAATGAAAATCACACACAATAATAAGTAATTCATAATATATCTTTATACAAACATAAATAACATGACTAACCTTGTTTATAATCCCAACTTAAGAAACTTAGCCCATAAAGGGTTTATTACACATATTACAAGCTTTGGTGGTCATGTTTAGTTGAATCAAGAGAAAGAATTGATCCTAACTCCCTTAGTAGATAAAGGAGATAGAAACAATAAACTCTCTGAACAACATATGTTGTACCACACTAACAAAGATCACTCAAGAACACAAGTGTGTTCTTCACACAAAAGGAAAAGTTTACAAGAAAATGGAAAATTATATGATGAATGATGATTGATGAAGGATCTAAGGGGTCTATTTATACACCTAAAGTCATCTAATAGCTCCAAAACTCCAGCATTATTACATTATATCGGATCATTGTCAGCCATCCCCTCAATAATACACAAAAAGTATAAAAAATTAGACAAATCATAGCAATCTGTCAAGAGTTACGGCCGTAACATTCAGGAGTTACGGCCGTAACTAGGGTGACTTACGGCCGTAACCCCTGAATGTTACGGCCGTAACGTGGCTTCGTAAATTTGCTCATTTGAAGCTTTGATAGTTACGTTTTTAGCCCAGAATTCCTCAGACTTTGCGTTTTTGCCCCAGATCTTCTTCGGATGATAACTTTTGATATATAACTCTGATTTTGAATCCGGAAAGACTGCCGAATTCGTCTCGGAAAGCCCTACAACATGAATATATCAAAATTCAATAAATAGAATATTTATTAAACATGTTGTTTCTTGAGTAATTCAGTTATTTAATCCGATCATCATCCGATAAAAATAAAATTATTAAAACTAATAAATTAAAAGCAAAAAACGAGTAGACTAGCTCAATTATGGGTGAATTTTATCGATACAAACCATGGATAAGTGTACAAAACTGACACTTATCACATGCCATAGTTGGTATGCTTCGGAATCACAAAGTTCGTGACTCACAGTGTAGGATTCAATGACTCTTATTGTAGTCTGGTATAAACCACTACTTAGACTCATAAGTTTCTCGAGAATGCGGCGTCTTTCGCATTCTGCCAGAGTAACACAAAAAAATTATGTCCCATTCTCACAGTGTGTATCAAGGTGATAACCGTTGGCACGGATGTCCCTAAAACTTAGCAAGGTTCGGTTTGGTCTTGGGGCATAGAGAGCATTTGTGATATTAATATGCATATCATTAGGTAGCAAGAAATGAGCAGGTCCCCTCCCTTGAATTACTTGGGAGGAACCAATCATTGTTGTCATTGAGGATATATATGGCACAATATCCTTAAATAATTGCCTATTCCGAAGAATAGTGTGGGTTGTTCCACTATCAGCAAGGCACTCAATTTCGCCACGAGACATCTACAATAAGATATGAAACTCGATTAGTCTTGTGATGAAAGACATAGAGAAAACTCATTAACTTCAAGTTTGGGGAAATTCGACCAAGTTTGTTAGGATCAAAGTTAGCACAATCGCTGGAAATAATTTCCGCGTAGCTTGACATTTGTTCACTATAACAGCAATAACTTCTTCGTTAAGAAGGCTATGGATGAACGGTCAGTTGTTCTGGAAACTAGACTTTCGTATATTTCTGTCCATAGGTCGTGCACTTTCTGGATCATTAAACTCAAAATCTCAGTGCTCGTTTCAAGTTGCTATTTTGGTATTTCCCTATTGTTGAGTGATGGAGCAAGGTTGAAGCCTTTTTCAAAGGCATTATTGTCGATACAATACTATGGCAATATGGCCATAGGAGAGTTTAAACAGTTCAAAATTCATCGGGGTTTTCGATTTATATCTCGACTAATGATCTTTTCGGTAACTCCAACTTGGTAGACTTGCAGAGAAAGTAGGAATGTCGGTACAGCTAAGGCTATCTAAAAACCACTGATTCTGTTTGAACTTTCAAAGCATAAACAAATACCAAGGAGGATGCGTCTAGTCTTGATCAAAAGTTTTGATGAAATCCACCAATGTATCAAATTAACCAAGTAATTCATTACTGAGCAATTGTTTTGTGATAAACCAAACATGCTTTCGAAGGGAAAAATAAAATTCGTTTTTGCACAATCACAGCAATTAAAAGAATTTTATTCATCATGGCCAACTTTATTACATTCATAGAAAATCCCAAAGTAGTTCTCGAAAACTAGAAACAAGGCAAAACATAACCAAAGCGTAAAACTAGTCAAACTACAATGATCTAGTCAAAGTCAGCAACATCCAAATGTTGGTCTTTGTCCGCAATGGTGAGAGGAGGGATCTCAGTATGGTTCACCTCCGTATTCTAATTATTTTCCTCCATGTAATTTGACTCTTGAGTCAAGTACTGCTTATAGTGCTTGTAGTAAGCTTGGATGTTCTTTGGCGCCTTGCAATTGCGGTAAGTATGCTTCTTTGAGCCGCAAGTATAGTAATTCTAGCCTTCCTTTGGAGTGGTTCCAATCCCGGCAGCAGGAGGCGGTCCACGTGGTTGGGCTCCACTAGGTCCCGTGGCCGAGCCACCTTGCCTCTTCCACACATTGGAACGATGACCTCGTCTTTTCCCTCGCTTGCTCGAGTCATGCACCGTGGTGCCTGCAAAAACTGAGTAGCGTTGCCTTTTCTATTTTGTCGTGGTGCCTTCTTGTGGGTAGCTTGATTCACTTCCGGAATCGGCTTCGTACCAGCTGGGCGCGCATTGCTATTGAGAATAATCTCATGGTGCCTTTCTTTTTTCGCGAGGTGGGAGATAAGGTCACTAAAATTTTTAATTCTCCCTTCCTCATAGGCAACGCGCAACTAATGAGCAATCACACTTGCTCCCACGGGAAACGTGTTAAGAGTCTTCTCGATCAAATCTTGACCAGACTTCTTGACACCACAAAAACCAAGATCAGCGCGAAGATCGAGGATGGCTTGGTTATAGGCCTCCACATTCGCATAATCCAAAAATCGGATTTGCTCCCACTGAAGTTGCAATTCGTGGAAGCGCTGATCATGCACATTATTAAATCATTGTTCGAGGGTATCCCATAGTTCTTTGGGGGTTTACAAATTCATGTAACACTTTTTCAACAACGGATGTATATGTCTACGCAAGTACATCAGTGCATTAGCCTTGATTTCCTCGCTCGGTTCTTGAGCGGTAGGCTCGTTAGAGGGAAAGATGGTGGTGGTAAATCTCTTACCGACGAACGCCAAGCGAACGTCTGAGACCCACCTATGGTACTCCTTACCAGCATGGTCAAGGATGTCGAACTCCGGATGAACATTGGAGCTTTGTGCCATCTACAAGATATAAACAAGAGGAAGTTAGTCTTGTTGGATTTTCAGTGACAATGTAAACGGTCATAATCGATGCTTTTAAAAGCGTGTAACATAACCGTTACTCAATGTACTTCCCTTAATTGTTGTTTAGTAAAGTCGATAAAAAACGGCGATGTCAAATCGCACCCAGATACGTGGTATATGCAACAACCACAAGTATCGACTTTCAACAATTCCGTGACTCCCCCAAGACCATCACACAGTTTTCTTCGACACGCATAGATACCGACTTCTCCCGTGGTCTCATCCACTGCAAAGTAGCGTGGGAGATAAAGAACCCAATAACCCATGTCCCTAAAAGAAAAATTCCCAAAAAGGAGAGAATTGAATAGGAACAAGTGAGATAATTCTCTCGATTATAAAATTAGACACGTGATATGGATGAATTTGTGGTGTGCTTCGATCTACTGGTTGGTACTCGATGCGACGACGTGAAACCGGGGGCACAATTTTGGCGGCTTCCGAACATAAGTTGATGTTCGGGTTTTGGTCCGAGGTTTTGAACCGGGTCAGACTTGGCTGGGCTGGAGCTGGCCCCAGCGGCGGTGGTCAGCGGCGGTGGTGGCTGGACTGGATCGGCGACGATAGTTGGCGGCGATGGTCCGGCGGTGGTCGGCTGGACTGGATCGGCGGTGGTGGTCGGCGGCGATGTTCCGCCGGTGGTCGGTTGGACTGGATCGGCGGCGATGGTCCGGCGGTGGTCGGCTGGACTGGATTGGCGGCGGCGTTCCGGCTGGACTGGATCAGCGGAGGCGTTCGGCGGCGCTGGCGTGGCGGGGCCCAGCGATGCGGCCAGTGCGATGGCGGCGGTCTTTGGCGATGGCGGTGGGCAGGCGATGGCGCGGTCTTTGGCGCGCGGCGATGGTGCGAAGTGGTTTTTTTCGTCTTCGAGCTACGCGCTGATAACGTGTTTCAGGAGAAAGTAAAAGACAGTAAATCAATTGTGTTGATAACAATGAATAGAGGGGCCTTTATATAGGCATTACAATGAGAGTCCTTCCATACATATGATTCCTAGTTAAGGTAAGACATCTAATAGGATCCTACTACCTCTGGAAGGGTTTAGAACCTTCCATATCTCTATCCCCCTGCAACCAATATTAGGTAAGACACCAATAAGGGAAGGATATCCCGAAACAGAAAGTAATATTTTTTTCACTTAATAGTAATTTAGAAAGTAATATCTTTTCACATATTATTAATGCACAGTTAGATACGGTATAATATTGATTAAAAAATTTAGAAAATAAAAAAGATTCCATAATACTACTGGGTAAGAATGTGATTTAGAAGGAATAATTCAATCCACTTTTTCCAAAATGCTGCTAAAAGTAGCGTTTTCAAAATTAGTTTTTTGAGGCCAATAAATTCTTTCAATTCATTTTTCACCAGACACCTAAATTAAGTGTTTCATTTTATCAAACTTCTAATTAATTCCAATCCTCTATTTTTCCTTTTTCCAATCCACTTTTCATCAATCGTATTTATATATTTAGCAAAAGCTACTTCGGAAAATGATAAAATTTTTAAAGCAAATTATTCGAGTGGATTTATATAAGATTCACAAAAGTCATTACCTTAGACCTATCTAGGACTGTTCTCGGTCCGATTCGGTTTGGATATTGTCTTTTCGGATCTGGACCGTTAAGATATCGAGTATTACCGGTTTCGGTCCTTATCGGTCTCGGTTTCAACTTTGGTATCAGTATTCGGACCGCTAACGTTTCGGGTGAGTATCGGTCCCAGATATTATCGAACGGTTCTCGAGCGATTCTCGAATATACTTGGACCGCTAACCGCCCTACACCTATCAAACATCGACTTGTGAGTGCCCCAAAACCACATGAGGTGAAATGATTGAACTTTGCAATTGCCCAGATCTCAAAGAATCATCAAGGGACAAGACTAGAGCAGCCAACATTTACCAAACGCACATTCCATCCGTTCCTATAATAAATTTATTTTTAAAATATTGAAACAGTTTAGATATTTGTTTTATAAGTTTACTTTTAAATTTTTTGTCAAAATAACTAAAATAAAACCTCAAGTTTATCAGTTTTAACACTTGAGAATCTAAATTTTTGAAGGTATCAAACTGAGTCATCCGTTAGATCAAGTTAAGACCTCCGTTAATTTTTATCCGTCAAGTCCTAACGGAGTGCTTAGTTGGCAGTTAAATGACACGTGCCATATGTTTATTGGCTGGTTAATATATGACATAAAATAATAATAAATATAAAAGTTTAAAAAATATAAAAAATCTAAAAAAATCTGAAAACTTAAGAAAAAATCATAACTTCATTTTTTTATTTAAAAAATCTGTAAAATTAAAAAAATCGTAACTTCAGGTAATTTTTTTTAAATTCTGGAATATAATTAATATTAAAAAATAGAAATTTTTTATTTAAAATTTGGAAATAAAAAATTAAAAAATCTGGATCTTATTTATAAAATTGTTTAAATAAAAATAAAAACTAGAATATTATTTTCCATAAAATACATAAACAATCTGAATTATTTAGTTTATTTGTAAAAAAACTGCTAGTAGTTTTATTTTATTTTATTTTTACTTTTCATAAAAAACTATTTTATTTTTTAAAAAAATCTAAAAATCTAAAAAAAAAAATAAAGATTAATTACTTGAAGTCAACTTCACCGGAAAAGATAATCGATCATATATTTTATTTATTTTATGAAAAATAATATTTCGGTTTTTATTTCTATTAAAATAGTTTATAAATAAGATCTAGATTTTTTTTTTAATTTTTTTTTTCGAATTTTAAATAAAAACTTGATTTTTAATATTAATAATCCAGAATTTAAAAAAAAATTACCTGAAGTTTCGATTTTTTTAATTTTCTAGATTTTTCCAATTTTTTAGATTTTTTTATATTTTTTAGAATTTTATATTTTTTTATTATTTTTATTATTATTTTAGTCATATATTGACCAGCCAATAAACATCTGCTATGTGTCATTTAACTGCCAAATAAGCACTCTGTTAGGACTTGACGGACAAAAATTAATGGAGGTCCTAACTTGGTCTAACGGATCAAAGAGTAGGTCCCAGTTTGATACCTTCGAAAATTTAGGTCCTCAAGTGCTAAACTGGTAAACTTGATGTCCTATTTTAGTCATTTAGCCAATTTTTTTTTCGCGGGTGGCTTGCCGATCTGTTTTCTGGAAGGGCTATCGCCGGTACAATTCTGACAACCGACTAATTTGTTTTTCTTCTGATGCTGGACTGTCGGTAGACCTCTGGTGAATTCCATTTTTTATGGTGCCGCCGGCGGATCTCCTATAATGGTCATCTTTCTTTTGGTGAGGCCGCATGCCGCCAGCGTAATCGTTGCTGGCAGACCTCCGAGAGTCAACATATTTTTTTCAAGTGAGGTAATTTGATAATTTCATTATTTTAATCTAATTATGGCACGAGTTATTCTTCAATATGTAATACAAATGACAATGGTATATTTTGGTTGTATGCATTTGAAAAGACCAATTTATCCCTCCAAAATATAAAATTGTAAAAGAACTTAGAATATTAAACTTAATAAAGTTGATATTGAGTGATAATTTTTTTTCGTCTGTCGAACTGCTTTTCGGCAGAGCCACCACGTGCCACAAGCAATCATTCGGCGATGCCCATTATTATTTTTCTTATTTTGGCTTGCCAATCAATTTTCCGACAAGGGCCATCTCCGGCCAACCATTTTCTGTTTGGTTTGTTATTTCTGTTTGCGCCGGCCAACCGACCTGCTTTACTAGGGGGTTGCCGGCAGCCGACCAGTTTATTTATTCATTATACTTGTATATTTTCAGCGGGGCACCCGCCGGTAAATCTCTGGCGACCGGCCTCTTTTTTTGTCGTAGGCCTTCCAGTCCACCGACCGACTTCTAACGGCATCCAAAATTTTTTCTTTTTTTTTTAAGGCGGCCTCCCGACAAGGCCGCCTCAGCTGATGGACTCCGCCGACCGGGCTAGTTCTCTTTCTTTTGGGCCAGTCTGCCGATTTGCTCTCCAGTGAGCCTCCAACAGAAATTCAACGACCGAGCAGTTCTTTTTTTTACGGTCGTCAATTGGTAGACCTCCGTCAACCAGTTAGTTTTTTTTCTTGCGCGTGCCTGTCTATTCCAGAGACTCTGTGGCAGTTGTCGGCAGACCTTCGGTGACATGTCATTTTTTTTTGCATTTGTTTCCCTACCTGTTCTCCAATTGATCCCCTAACAACCGACCACCAGACCTTCCGCGATGTGGCATTATTTTTGGTACGGCGGCTCCGGAGCATGAAGGCGATAGACCTCCAGCAACGGCTATTTTTTTTTCTTTTTTTTTCTGGAGCGGCCGCCTGCCGACCTACACGCTGTCGGAGCCGTCATCGGTCGTCTGCAGACCTCCGGGGATGGTCAATTCTTTTAGTATGGTGCCGATCTATGTGCCGGCTGAGTCATCATCGACAGACCTTTGGAGCCAACAATTTTTCTAACAAGTTAGTATGGTAGTTTAATTATTTTAATCCAATTATGGCACCACCGCCGTCCCATTATGACACGAATTTGGTCTATAATATAAAAGACAAAGATATTTTTTGATCGTGTGCACCAGAAAAAATCATTACCTCTCCTTTCCATATTAAATTTAATAATATAAAAAATTAAAAAATACTCATCAACTTAAAAAAATAGGATATTATATTAATTAGAGGGCCAAATAATCATCTACTTGTTATAAAATCGAAATAATAGAAAGAGAAAATTTAGAGAGAGAATAGAGAGAATGATTCTCAGGTATATTTTTCATTAATAACTGAAGTCCTATTTATAGGAAAACTTCAGATGGCACAATCGTAATTACATATTTACATTAGGGGTATAATAGTCATTCACACTATATAAAAACAAAAGGGTAATTGAAATGTCACTTTCAAGACTTATTATAACACTCCCCCTTGAATGACTATTTACATAAATATCTGCTGAACTAGTTTGAAGAAAAACCCAATGGGAGAAAAACTTTCAAACTGTTTGTATTGGAGCTTGTGGCAATCATATCATGTTGCATCATAATGTTGGTAGGAAATCTCCGTTGGATAAAAACTTCAGCAATCGGTGATCTCGTAAATTTGCTCCCCCTTATCTCGATAGTTCTTGTATGAATATTCTTGTGCCGTCTCAGTAAAACCTCGTGGTATAAAAACTGAGTGAATCTGTCATGTATATCATTCGTTGGAGTATCCATGTGTTGACTCATTAAAACCTTGTCAAGAAAACCCAATGGGAAAAACTTGATCGAAGGAAAAAGAGTACAACTACCCCTTCCGTTTTCAAACTTTGAGGAATAATCTTGATCTTTGTAGTGTTCCTCATTATGTCATGAATATGCCTCGTTAAAACCTTATTAGGAAAAACCCGGTGGGAAAAATCCTAATGAAGGAAAAAGAGTACATTATTCATACTAATACGCCATTCGAGTTGCCTCGTTAAAAACCTTGCTAGGAAAACCCATTGGGACAAAACCTCAGTCAAGGGAAAAAGAGTGCAACGCGTATTTTATAAATATGCCCCATGCATTTCAATAATCCTCCAGGGATTAGTATGGGTATCATCTTCAGTGCAATTTGTAATATCGAACTCATATTCTTTGCGATATATTCCAAATATCTTTTGGAGATTCCATATTTGTTGTGATTAGGCTGCCTCGTTCAAAACCTTGCTGGGAAAACCCAGTGGGATAAAACCTCAGTCAAGGAAAAGAGTACAGCATATAATTTTCGTTCACAACGTTTTGAGTGACTGCACGCACTGATAATATGTTCAAAATCTCCTTACGAGTCACTTTCAGTAAGCCCATATATTTCATTTTATTATAAGGGCATATATTTCAATTTCGATGGATTTCAATATCCTCATTTTCACAAATCATGGATTTTAATATCCTCATTTCCAATATCCATATTTCACAGTCATGGGTATCCTCATATCATTTATCGATATTCTCTTTCCAATCATTGATATCTTCATTTTATTCATAGCGCTATATTGTGTCGACACTTTTCAATATTTATGGCAATATAACTTGCCGAGATATCTCATTATCAATCACCTATTGGGATTATGTCTATATACTTCTCAAAAGTATATGCCTCCTTTTATCATTTGCTTTGATTTATATTCGGGGAATTATTATGTATTTATCAAAGCAGTTGTAGTTGGTATCAAAGATTAATAATCTATCATGCATCTTTGAACTTCATGTTCATATAATTGTGAGGATATAATGTGATGCATTTCGTATATTTCCAACTACCAATACTCCCCCTCATGCTGAGAGATTTCTTGAGCACCAAACACATATGCCAGTATCTCAGTATTCATCTTCAGTCATGGGAGTTTATATATTATGTTCTCGATATTGGCTGGAGGACTTCAAATAGTATGCCAATTGATATCCCACTCGTATGCGCATATCTTGATCCTTTATCGGATCTATAAAAATTTATTTGGGATATATTACTAGCTCAATCTGATATGGAATATATGCTCAAACCGTGAGCAAATCATCTCGTAAATTTCTGATTACGAGTCATATAAACATGTGACTATCTAGTGGATCCATAATATCTAGTAGTTCACATGTAGAGGAAGTGGGCCCATACTTCCCCTTAATATATTCCAAATTTATTAGGGATTCATTCCCAATATTGGCTAGTAGTGATATTAATCGAGAACAAATATTTAAAGACGATGTGTCTATATCACCATATAGATATTTTACCAGCATATCACATCATCTTTCGGTGCCATTTTGCACATCATTATCAACATGGAGTCGTTGCTCCCACATGTCATATTATATTCATTATTCAAATATAGAGACGTAGTTCATACGCTTCAGGACACGGAGTCAAATCTCATACGCGTAATTCAAATCTATAAATAGATTATCATTGTATTCACAAAATTCACCCATATCGAGGGTCTGAATATCATAATGGATTCAATGCTTTCGAATCTTCGTAAATATTATCCATTTCTTCCAGTGAATATCATAAAAAGAATTTATCGAGCTCGACTCGAAAGATTAAGGGTGCTAATGAGAAATGGCATCCCAGAAGATATTCGATGGTTGATCGAAGCACAAGTTCGATTATCTGGCGAATTTTCAAATTCATTTAAGTACATGCAGTGCAGTAAGAGTAGTTTTGCAAAGAAACGGAGAGCAAAAAGATTAGGTGGGTGCTATAAATGTGCTCGGTGGATATGTGACACACGATGCAAATCTGTGGGGTTTGTATCCAAAAATCGAGAAGATAAAATAGCATTTATCAAGGATGGATTGAGTAAGGAATCTATGGATCATGATATTCAACAGATTCTTGATGCACATCCGAGTGGATACGTTCATCGTGAACTAATGGCTTTGTGGATACAATTTAAGGATGAACGAGAACGTTATAGTCATGAAAAATTAATCTCAAAAGATCCAGTTTGTAAGTCCGTTCTGTCAAAATTGGTATAAGGTAAATAGCAAAATAATGCAAGTTGTTGAATATTATTTTCTAATATTTAAATTTCTCAGCTGCCGATTGGTAACGTCATTTTCATTGAAAAATATAATATCATATCTTTCGTTTTCTTTTGCAATTTTGTCAAAAGTAATGACTTATCTGCCGCTCCATTTTCAATGAAAAATAGTGAAGTCATTTGTCATTTATAAAGAAGTTTGTTCTTTAAATTTGGGATCCACAAATCAGAAAATGTATCTCTCATAAAAGTATTTTGAAAGTCTTGTGTAGAAAAATGGAGTTCTCAGAATCCTCATATAGATCTCATCCATTTAAAACTATATGTATTTTAGGTGGATCCAAACTGATAGGTCATATCCAGCATGTAGATATGGCATATCAATTCGTAAAAGAATTAGGAAAGCACAAAATCGATATATTGTATGGTGGGAGTAATCATAGATTTTTGGGTTATCTTTTAGATGCTGCACAAAATGGGAGAATAAGTGTAACAAGTGCCTTACACTTTCCCACAGTCAGAACCAGTAGTATAGGAGGTTCAACTGGGTTGATGTAATACCCGGTTGTAATTCAGTCATTATCATTCAGTAATTTCATTCGGTGATTGTCACTCAGTGGATTTTCACTCATTTATAATCATTCATCAATCATGTTCATTCACCCGTGTTCACCGTTCGGAGAAACTTCGAGTTGTGTATCATTATTGTTCATTATTTCAACTTTCCTCATATGAGTTCGACTTTGTTAGATCACCATTAATTTTTGGTAACTCCAAAAATTCTAAATCTTCGCAATATTATAGAGCATCGAGTTAGCTTTCCAATGGTTCAAACGGTGAGTCAATCGGAGTCCGGACGAGAGAGTTATGGTCGTTTTAGCTCAACCGCTCACTTTTCAGTTATTGGCCGATCACTGCCGAACGAACTCGGCCGTGTCGTCCGACACGGCCCGTGCCGTACTCATCCGGAAAATGCCGAAGTGTTCGCCTCAGACCCGACCGTGTCGTCGCACGGCCGAGTCGAACCCTTCCGGATAAGCGAGCCGAAGACGCCCGGCCGCGCCCGCCGTGTCGTGCACGGCCGAGTCATGCCGAAGTCATTGTCGGACGGGTCATCGTCGGAAGGCCCTCCGCGCGCGACCGTGTCAGCGGGACACGGTCGAGTCCCCTGTCGCCAACCGTCGGCCACGGTGTGCGACACGACCGTGCCGATCGGCACGGCCGTGTCCGTGAGCACCAACTCCCTTAAATTCGTTTTTTCAAGATTTCACCATTTCTATCCCTTTTCTTCACCTTCAACCGAGAGAGTAAGCTTGAGGGAGGGTTTTTCCTTCACAAATCATTTGGGTGTTTGATTTTCTTCATCTCCTTTCGATCGTGAAGCTTGATAATCAATCTAACGTGTGTTCTTCGGATTAAAGTACTTGAATCTTCAAGAGGTAATTCCTTCAACACTTTGGACTTCGATTTTGTGTTGAGATATGATGTTTTGGACGTTATAATCATGTTATATGAAGGGATATGTATATGATTATGAGTTTGTATAAGGATTCATTGGATTATTGAGGAATTATTCAAGAACACCTTGAATATCGAGTTGGAATTGGGGATTTTCGACTAATTGTTGTTATAATCACGTTTTTGGATATTCATATCGGATTATTGATCGTATTGGAGATGTTTTATTGGTTTGAAACACTTATTGGAGATTTGAGATTGGTATTGTTGAGGTTTAGTTGTAAACAATCGGAGTTTGGCCACAACGTATTCGATATAATGCCCCAATGAACTTAGTTTAATCGTATCGACGTTTTGAGTTCGTTATATTCGTGTTTAATTCGTATATTGATCGGATTGTCAGTAATTGTATTGAATTAAGGTTGTTCGTGCGACCGACACTTCATTTAGGACATTTGTTCGTGGAAGGACTTTCTTCATCGGTATTTTGTAAGTTAATTCTTACTCGGTTAAAAGGATATTCATACCTTTTGTTGTTGTTCATTCATAATCATAACTCATTCATCATTATATTAACCGTATCAAAACTTGTTGTTGTCAATTAATTACTTCAGTCATAAGGAACAGCGGTTCAATCTTTTCATTGAATTGTCATTTTTTTATTACCATTCCACCTCGGTGAGTCATTATTCATTTTCGATGTCACTTTTGTTATATCGTGGCATTCCGGTCATACTGGCGTGCCGGTTGGTATGTGTTGGATTTTCATGTCGGGCACGTGATGGTCATGTATTGGGAGTGATACATTGGGTGTGCACACGGGTCATATTGTCTCGTGAGATCGATTAGGTACAAGACCACACGTGTATTTGATCGATACTCGTTGGTGGCTTGTGCACGGACACATTTCCATCCGGGCGTAGTGTGGCGCCACCCTTTGAGCCGCATCGTTAGTTGATTCATATAGCATGTTTGATTGCGTATGTTTCGACAAGATATTTCATAACTTCGGATATAATCATGATTGTGTATTTTCAACCCTTGAGGATTGTTGTTCTTTGTATGTGACCCGTTTGGGGATTTTGTTTTTCGTGTCAAGGCAAGGCAAACGCACGGGAATAGCATGTTGATGTCGAGGAGTCCTAGTGATACTAGTAGGGCCCCGATCTTTCGATTATTCATGTTATTGTCCTTTATTTTCATTGCAGACTTTCATTTGAATACTCCGTTTCATTCAGTGTTGTGTATTTTATCTTCATATAAAATACACTAGTATTCGGTATTGTCCTGGTGTGTTGTAACTAAACTCCTCATCGGAGTAATTATTGTTGTAATGTAGTTCGGTACTACATTTATCTTGTGTAATTCATTCATTTTCATTGCCTGGTGGGTCCCAGTTGGGGATCTACGGCACTGTAATATCCGCCTAGTATGGGGTGTTACAGAGTTGGTATCGGAGCGTGGTTTTGAATACTACCCTCCAAGTCATGTCTCATTTGAAATCATCGTCATCGGACTAGTATCATTGGACTTTCGCGTCACGTGTGACTGTGCGAATGCCGAGCCAATCGCATCAAAGAACTGTAAGACTTCTAACGCCATGGTATAATTTCTGGCAATAGTCATTCATTCATCATTCATCATTTAACAATCCTCAAACATCATCATTCATTATGATCGGCACGATCATATTAACTCATCAATCACTCAATTCATTTCATTACTCAGTTAATAATCAGGACGATCATATTAACTCATCAATCACTCAATTCATTTCATTACTCAGTTAATAATCAGGACGATCATGTTAACTCGTTAATTACTCAATTCATTTCATTACTCAGTTGTCAATCTGGATGATCATATTATCAATCTTGTTAAGTTATTCAAGATAATCATTTCAAGAATTTCATCAGATAATCATGTAACTTCAGTAAATCATTCATATAATCACTAAGTTAGAGCATGTATACTCATTTTCATCATCTCATGACATAATCATAACGTGCTAATCATGCGGGAAATATAATTATTATGCGACCTTCTTACTTCAGTATGGAGAGAGCTGTCAGGGGATGCACGGGGAGAGGCCGCGGTGCGGACCCGAGAAATAATCACTCGGCCGGAAATCGTGCCAGGACTCGGCTCGATCATAAGATGTTCGGGTTGATCCACTCACTTTTATGCAGGCCATGATGACCCATGTGCAGTTGCTCAATCATCATTGCGCCACTCTGACCGGATTAATCGAGAGAACTCTCCCGTATGAGACGGCTGCTAAGGAAAGTGCTGAACAACAACCTTCATATTTCAGCAAGAAATCAACGAAGCGTAATCTACCCAAAGGCGGTCAGTCAACCTTCAAGAAGCCTCGTGTGAGCCCTATCGTTTCTGAACGACCTTCTACGGCGCATAATCGTGCGGGATCTCATTCCCGAGCGGCCAGTTCGGCCATCACCTGTTTCAATTGTGGAACGCCGGGTCATTTCAGCACTGAGTGTCTGAAACCGTCCATCACGTGCTATAATTGTGGGAATTTTGGGCATAAGGCCCGTTTTTGCCGAAAGGACTCCAAGTCGGCTCCGGCGGCATCTCAGGCCCCGAAACAACCAGCGTTTGAATCGATCGCTTTGTCATCGTCGTTTAAGACAATGGAAGCAAATAGAGTTGGAGCTCGTATTTATCAGACGGGAGCGTCCGGTTCGGGGACCGGCAAGTCCCAGATTCATATGATGAGGAGGATCGACGATCCGGTGGCCCGAATGATTTCAAGTATACTCGTAATTTTATTTCAACTTGTGTGTATCTTTTGATGCTGGTACACCGCATTCATTCATTTTCGAATCATGCTTGAATAGACTTATTTCGGGATAGTCCTATTGCTTGTGGACCTCATACCATCGGTCTACCTGACGATGGAAGAATTTTCGGAATCATACCTAAGTAAGCTTAGTAACCGCGATTGGTTGGTGGACCTAATCGTGGTGAATTTATCTTAGGACGATGTATTTTCGGTATTAGTTGGCTTAACCGTCTTGATACTATCCTCAGTGCTTGTTAGCGTTTGGTCGCTATCTTTCCGTCGTTGGTTGTCGAATGTGTGCTTCAGGGAAGTAATCCCCGTTGTTCCAGTAGAAATTTTATTATGGCGAAAGCAGAGAAATTCCGCAATCGAACTATCCAATCATTCATTGTATCATTTTCATCGATTGACCTTTCTAAGGCAATCGAGTTATTCAATCATTTCTTGTATCATTTCCATCGATTGGCTTTTCTAAGACAATCGAGTCATTCAATCATTCATTGTATCATTTTCATCGATTGACCTTTCTAAGGCAATCGAGTTATTCAATCATTCCTTGTATCATTTCCATCGATTGGCTTTTCTAAGACAATCGAGTCATTCAAACATTCATTGTATCATCTTCATCGATTGACCTTTCTAAGGCAATCGAGTTGTTCAATCATTATTGGTATCTCTTTTTATCGATTGACCATTCTCGGGCAATCGAAATGTTCAATCATTCGTGGTATCATTGTCATCGATTGACGATGTATTTCCAGACGAGTTATCTAGTTGCCTTCACATAGAGTAGGGGAATTCAGGAGTGAGTGGGAGCCGGTACGTCCCATTTATCGAAGGCACCGTATCGGATGGCCACGACCGAAATGCGAGAGTTGAAGAATAAACTTGAGGAATTGTTCGAGAAAGGTTATATCCAACCGAGTACGTCCCCGTGGGGAGCACCAGTGCTGTTTGTCAAGAAGAATGATAGTTCTTTTCGCTTGTGTATCGATTACCAGGAGTTGAATAGGGTGATGATCAAGAGTAGTATCCTTTACCTCGTATTGATGATCTTTTAGATCAACTTCAGGGAGCTTCAGTATTTTCCAAAATCGACTTAAGATCTGGATATCACCAGTTGCGGATTCGAGAGTCGGATATCGAGGACAGCGTTTCATACACGCTATGGTCATTATGAGTTCGTAGTTATGCCGTTCGGGCTAACTATTGCACCTGCGGTATTCATGGAGTTAATGAATCGGGTTTTCATCGACTTTTTAGATCAGTTTGTTGTTGTCTTCATCGATAACATTTTGATTTATTCTCGTAGCCAAGAGGAACACGAGGTACGTCTTCATCAGGTTCTCGACGTGTTGAGACGAAAACAACTTTATGGAAAGTTTTCCAAATGTGAGTTCTGGAGGTCCGAGGTGACTTTCTCGGACATGTAATTTCATCTGACAGAGTTCGTGTCGACCCTCAGAAGACGGAGACTATCCGAGATTGGCAACCTCCGAAAGATATTAAGTAAATCCGATGTTTCCTCGGATTAGCTGGTTAATTATCCAACCCACGGCCGGAACTAGCAACCGTGGTTTTCGCGTTGGAAATTTGGCGTCGTTACTTTTATGGCATCACCTGTCAGATCTTCACCAATCACAAGAGTTGAAGTATATATTTACTCACAAGGAGTTAAATATGCGACAGAGGCGGTGGTTGGAACTAATCAAAGATTTTGATATCGAGATCCTTTACTACCCGGGGAAGGCGAACGTTGTCGCCGACGCCTTGAGTCGTAAGTCCGTTCAGGAGCAGATGCTTGCTCGTTTAATAGTTCAGAAGGAGCTTCAACAGGAATTCCTTAGACCCGAGATCGAGGTCCGCCGGCGAGTTCGAGACGACTTTGTATGTTAGAGATTTCATCATCTCTTGAGGATGCAATCAGGGAGAATCAGGGTTCAGACCCAGCATTGTTGCGCATTCGTGAAGATGTGGCTCAGGGGAAAGCCCCTGGATTCGTGGTTCACGAGGATGGACTTTTGAGGTTTAAGAACCGGTTGTACGTACCGGCGAATGACGAGTTGAAAAACTCTATTTTGAGAGAAGCTCATGCTACCCCTTATTCTGTTCACCCGGGGTCTAGCTAGATGTATAAAGACTTGAAACAAAATTACTGGTGGAGTAATTTGAAGCGAGAAGTCGCGGAATTTGTTTCGAGATGCTTAACTTGCCAACAAGTCAAGATTGAACATCGGCGGCCGTGGGTATGTTGAAAACTCTCCCTATTCAGTGGAAGTGGGAAGACATTTCTATGGATTTCATCACGAGTTTGCCGGCCAGTCGTCGTGGCATGAATACGATCAGGTGATTGTGGACCGCTTAACTAAATCAGCTCATTTCCTTGAGATCAAGGATACGTGGGGTCCCGATAGATCGCCCAGTTATTCATCAAGGAGATAGTGAGACTGCACGGTACTCCTAAGAGTATCGTTTCCGATCGTGACGGTCGATTTGTGTCTCATTTTTGGAAATCAATTCATCGTGCTATGGGAACTCAGCTTAATCTCAGTACTGCCTTTCATCCTCAGTCCGACGGACAATCAGAGAGGACTATTCAGACATTAGAGGACATGTTGAGAGCTTGCGTCCTCGATTGGAAGGACGATTGGGAAGCCCAACTACCGTTGATCGAGTTCACGTATAATAATAGTTGGCATGCTTCCATTAAGATGGCACCTTACGAGGCCTTGCACGGTCGTCGTTGTCGATCTCCTTTGTGTTGGGATGACTTATCAGGATCAATCGGCACCGAGCCCGATATGCTTATTAGCCGCCCGGGAGAAGGTAGCTTTGATCAAGAGTCGTTTGTTGACAGCTCAGAGTCGACAGAAATCATATGCAGATAATCGTCGTCGACCACTAGAGTTCGAGACGGGTGACCATGTTTTGGTCAAGGTATCCCCGAGTCGAGGTATTTTCCGTTTCGGAAAACGGGGGAAGTTGAGTCCGAGATTCATTGGACCGTTTGAAATTTTGGATCGAGTAGGCGAGTTAGCTTATCGATTGGCTTTACCTCCGGCTTTGAGCCGAATTCATAATGTGTTTCACGTCTCTCAGTTGCGGAAGTATGTTACCGACCCGAGTCACATACTTCAGTTCG
Source organism: Orobanche coerulescens (assembly GCA_033398695.1). Lineage (NCBI taxonomy): Eukaryota > Viridiplantae > Streptophyta > Magnoliopsida > Lamiales > Orobanchaceae > Orobanche > Orobanche coerulescens. Next base: position 134,244,442 of record CM065814.1, read on the forward strand.
ACGTAATCGAGATCGCGGATGATCATTCGTACGAGGAGCGTCCTGTACGAGTGTTGGAGCGGCGAATCAAACAGTTGAGAAATAAGTCGATTCCTTTGGTCAAGATTCAGTGGTCTAGACACGGAGTCGAAGAGGCTACTTGGGTAACCGAGGATAGTATGCGGGAGGGTTATCCCGAGTTGTTTGACCCTTAGTTTCGGGGATGAAACTCTTTTAAGGGGGGGGGGTGTATGTAATACCCGGTTGTAATTCAGTCATTATCATTCAGTAATTTTATTCGGTGATTGTCACTCAGTGGATTTTCACTCATTTATAATCATTCATCAATCATGTTCATTCACCCGTGTTCACCGTTCGGAGAAACTTCGAGTTGTGTATCGTTATTGTTCATTATTTCAACTTTCCTCATATGAGTTCGACTTTGTTAGATCACCATTAATTTTTGGTAACTCCAAAAATTCTAAATCTTTGCAATATTATAGAGCATCGAGTTAGCTTTCCAATGGTTCAAACGGTGAGTCAATCGGAGTCCGGACGAGAGAGTTATGGTCGTTTTAGCTCAACCGCTCACTTTTCAGTTATTGGCCGATCACTGCCGAACGAACTCGGCCGTGTCGTCCGACACGGCCCGTGCCGTACTCGTCCGGAAAATGCCGAAGTGTCTGCCTCAGGACCCGACCGTGTCGTCTAGAACGGCCGAGTCGAACCCTTCCGGATAAGCCAGAACCGGCGCCCGGCCACGCGCCCGACCGTGTCGTGCAGCGCGATCGAGTCATGCCGAAGTCATTGTCGGACGGGTCATCGTCGGAAGGCCCTCCGCGCCCGCGGCCGTGTCAAGCGGGACACGGTCGAGTCCTGTCGCCAATCATCGGCCGGTATGCGACACGTGCCCGATCGGCACGGCCGTGTCCGGCAGCATCAACTCCCTTAAATTCGTTTTTTGAGATTTTGACCATTTCTATCCCTTTTCTTCACCTTCAACCGAGAGAGTAAGCTTGAGGGAGGGTTTTTCCTTCACAAATCATTTGGGTGTTTGATTTTCTTCATCTCCTTTCGATCGTGAAGCCCGGATAATCAATCTAACGCGTGTTCTTCGGATTAAAGTACTTGAATCTTCAAGAGGTAATTCCTTCAACACTTTGGACTTCGATTTTGTGTTGAGATATGATGTTTTGGACGTTATAATCATGTTATATGAAGGTATATGTATATGATTATGAGTTTGTATAAGGATTCATTGGATTATTGAGGAATTATTCAAGAACACCTTGAATATCGAGTTGGAATTGGGGATTTTCGACTAATTGTTGTTATAATCACGTTTTTGGATATTCATATCGGATTATTGATCGTATTGGAGATGTTTTATTGGTTTGAAACACTTATTGGAGATTTGAGGTTGGTATTGTTGAGGTTTAGTTGTAAACAATCGGAGTTTGGCCACAACGTATTCGATATAATGCCCCAATGAACTTAGTTTAATCGTATCGACGTTTTGAGTTCGTTATATTCGTGTTTAATTCGTATATTGATCGGATTGTCGGTAATTGTATTGAATTAAGGTTGTTCGTATGCGACCGACACTTCATTTAGGACATTTGTTCGTGGAAGGACTTTCTTCATCGGTATTTTGTAAGTTAATTCTTACTCGGTTAAAAGGATATTCATACCTTTTGTTGTTGTTCATTCATAATCATAACTCATTCATCATTATATTAACCGTATCAAAACTTGTTGTTGTCAATTAATTACTTGATCATAAGGAGCAGCGGTTCCAATCTTTTCATTAATTTGTCATTTTTTATTACCATTCCACCTCGGTGAGTCATTATTCATTTTCGATGTCACTTTTGTTATATCGTGGCATTCCGGGTCATCTTGGCGTGCCGGTTGGTATGTGTTGGATTTTCATGTCGGGCACGTGATGGTCATGTATTGGGAGTGATACATTGGACTGTGCACACGGGTCATATTGTCTCGTGAGACTGATTAGGTACAAGACCACACGTGAATTTGATCGATACTCGTTGGTGGCTTGTGCACGGACACATTTCCATCCCGGGCGTAGTGTGGCGCCACCCTTTGAGCCGTACTGTTAGTTGATTCATATAGCATGTTTGATTGCGTATGTTTCGACAAGATATTTCATAACTTCAGATATAATCATGATTGTGTATTTTCAACTCTTGAGGATTGTTGTTCTTTGTAATCGACCCGTTTTGTGATTTTGTTTTTCAGGTCATGGCAAGGCAAACGCACGGGAATAGCATGTTGATGTCGAGGAGTCCTAGTGATACTAGTAGGGCCCCCCGATCTTTCAGTTATTCATGTTATTGTCCTTTATTTTCCGCTGCAGACTTTCATTTGAATACTCCGTTTCATTCAGTGTTGTGTATTTTATCTTCATATAAAACACACTAGTATTCGGTATTGTCCTGGTGTGTTGTAACTAAACTCCTCATCGGAGTAATTATTGTTGTAATGTAGTTCGGTACTACATTTATCTTGTGTAATTCATTCATTTTCATTGCCTGGTGGGTCCCAGTTGGGGATCTACGGCACTGTAATTTCCGCCTAGTTTGGGGTGTTACAGAGTTGGTATCGGAGCGTGGTTTTGAATACTACCCTCCAAGTCATGTCTCATTTGAAATCATCGTCATCGGACTAGTATCATTGGACTTTCGCGTCACGTGTGACCTGTGCAGATGCCGAGCCAATCGACAAGAAAGAAGCGTAAGACTTCTAACGCCATGGTATAATTTCTCGCAATAGTCATTCATTCATCATTCATCATTTAACAATCCTCAAACATCATCATTCATTATGATCGCACGATCATATTAACTCATCAATCACTCAATTCATTTCATTACTCGATTAATAATCGGGACGATCATATTAACTCATCAATCACTCAATTCATTTCATTACTCGATTAATAATCGGGACGATCATGTTAACTCGTTAATTACTCAATTCATTTCATTACTCGGTTGTCAATCTGATGATCATATTATCAATCTTGTTAAGTTATTCAAGATAATCATTTCAAGAATTTCATCGATAATCATGTAACTTCATAAATCATTCATATAATCACTAAGTTAGAGCATGTATACTCATTTTCATCATCTCATGACATAATCATAACGTGCTAATCATGCGGGAAATATAATTATTATGCGACCTTCCTACTTCAGTATGGAGAGAGCTGTCAGGGGATGCACGGGGAGAGGCCGCGGTGCGGACCGAAACCCGAGAAATAATCACTCGCTTCCGGGAAATCGTGCCCAGGACTCGGCTCGATCAGAAGATGTTCGGGTTGATCCACTCACTTTTATGCAGGCCATGATGACCCATGTGCAGTTGCTCAATCATCATTGCGCCACTCTGACCGGATTAATCGAGAGAACTCTCCCGTATGAGACGGCTGCTAAGGAAAGTGCTGAACAACAACCTTCATCTTTCAGCAAGAAATCAACGAAGCGTAATCAACCCAAAGGCGGTCAGTCAACCTTCAAGAAGCCTCGTGTGAGCCCTATCGTTTCTGAACAACCTTCTACGGTGCATAATCGTGCGGGATCTCATTCCCGAGCGGCCAGTTCGGCCATCACCTGTTTCAATTGTGGAACGCCGGGTCATTTCAGCACTGAGTGTCTGAAACCGTCCATCACGTGCTATAATTGTGGGAATTTTGGGCATAAGGCCCGTTTTTGCCGAAAGGACTCCAAGTCGGCTCCGGCGGCATCTCAGGCCCCGAAGCAACCAGCGTTTGAATCGATCGCTTTGTCATCGTCGTTTAAGACAATGGAAGCAAATAGAGTTGGAGCTCGTATTTATCAGACGGGAGCGTCCGGTTCGGGGACCGGCAAGTCCCAGATTCATATGATGAGGAGGATCGACGATCCGGTGGCCCGAATGATTTCAAGTATACTCGTAATTTTATTTCAACTTGTGTGTATCTTTTGATGCTGGTACACCGCATTCATTCATTTTCGAATCATGCTTGAATAGACTTATTTCGGGATAGTCCTATTTCTTGTGGACCTCATACCATCGGTCTACCTGACGATGGAAGAATTTTCGGAATCATACCTAAGTAAGCTTAGTAACCGCGATTGGTTGGTGGACCTAATCGTGGTGAATTTATCTTAGGACGATGTATTTTCGGTATTAGTTGGCTTAACCGTCTTGATACTATCCTCAGTGCTTGTTAGCGTTTGGTCGCTATCTTTCCGTCGTTGGTTGTCGAATGTGTGCTTCAGGAAGTAATCCCCGTTGTTCAGAGAAATTTTATTATGGCGAAAGCGAAGAAATTCCGCAATCGAACTATCCAATCATTCATTGTATCATTTTCATCGATTGACCTTTCTAAGGCAATCGAGTTATTCAATCATTTCTTGTATCATTTCCATCGATTGGCTTTTCTAAGACAATCGAGTCATTCAATCATTCATTGTATCATTTTCATCGATTGACCTTTCTAAGGCAATCGAGTTATTCAATCATTCCTTGTATCATTTCCATCGATTGGCTTTTCTAAGACAATCGAGTCATTCAAACATTCATTGTATCATCTTCATCGATTGGCCTTTCTAAGGCAATCGAGTTGTTCAATCATTATTGGTATCTCTTTTTATCGATTGACCATTCTCGGACAATCGAAATGTTCAATCATTCGTGGTATCATTGTCATCGATTGACGATGTATTTCCAGACGAGTTATCTAGTTGCCTTCACATAGAGTAGGGGAATTCAGGAGTGAGTGGGAGCCGGTACGTCCCATTTATCGAAGGCACCGTATCGGATGGCCACGACCGAAATGCGAGAGTTGAAGAATCAACTTGAGGAATTGTTCGAGAAAGGTTATATCCAACCGAGTACGTCCCCGTGGGGAGCACCAGTGCTGTTTGTCAAGAAGAATGATAGTTCTTTTCGCTTGTGTATCGATTACCAGGAGTTGAACAGGGTGATGATCAAGAGTAGTATCCTTTACCTCGTATTGATGATCTTTTAGATCAACTTCAGGGAGCTTCAGTATTTTCCAAGATCGACTTAAGATCTGGATATCACCAGTTGCGGATTCGAGAGTCGGATATCGAGGACAGCGTTTCATACACGCTATGGTCATTATGAGTTCGTAGTTATGCCGTTCGGGCTAACTATTGCACCTGCGGTATTCATGGAGTTAATGAATCGGGTTTTCATCGACTTTTTAGATCAGTTTGTTGTTGTCTTCATCGATGACATTTTGATTTATTCTCGTAGCCAAGAGGAACACGAGGTACGTCTTCATCATGTTCTCGACGTGTTGAGACGAGAACAACTTTATGGAAAGTTTTCCAAATGTGAGTTCTGGAGGTCCGAGGTGACTTTCTCGGACATGTAATTTCATCTGACAGAGTTCGTGTCGACCCTCAGAAGACGGAGACTATCCGAGATTGGCAACCTCCGAAAGATATTAAGTAAATCCGATGTTTCCTCGGATTAGCTGGTTAATTATCCAACCCACGACCGGAACTAGCAACCGTGGTTTTCGCGTTGGAAATTTGGCGTCGTTACTTTTATGGCATCACCTGTCAGATCTTCACCAATCACAAGAGTTGAAGTATATATTTACTCACAAGGAGTTAAATATGCGACAGAGGCGGTGGTTGGAACTAATCAAAGATTTTGATATCGAGATCCTTTACCACCCGGGGAAGGCGAACGTTGTCGCCGACGCCTTGAGTCGTAAGTCCGTTCAGGAGCAGATGCTTGCTCGTTTAACAGTTCAAAAGGAGCTTCAGCAGGAATTCCTTAGACCCGAGATCGAGGTCTGGCTTCAGCGAGTTCAGGGACAGCTTTGTATGTTAGAGATTTCATCATCTCTTGAGGATGCAATCAGGGATAATCAGGGTTCAGACCCAGCATTGTTGCGCATTCGTGAAGATGTGGCTCAGGGGAAAGCCCCTGGATTCATGGTTCACGAGGATGGACTTTTGAGGTTTAAGAACCGGTTGTGCGTACCGGCGAATGACGAGTTGAAAAACTCTATTTTGAGAGAAGCTCATGCTACCCCTTATTCTGTTCACCCGGGGTCTAGCAAGATGTATACAGACTTGAAACAAAATTACTGGTGGAGTAATATGAAGCGAGAAGTCGCGGAATTTGTTTCGAGATGCTTAACTTGCCAACAAGTCAAGATTGAACATCGGCCGTGGTATGCTGAAAACTCTCCCTATTCCAGAGTGGAAGTGGGAAGACATTTCTATGGATTTCATCACGAGTTTGCCGACGAGTCGTCGTGGCATGAATACGATCTGGGTGATTGTGGACCGCTTAACTAAATCAGCTCATTTCCTTGAGATCAAGGATACGTGGGGTCCCGAGAGACTGGCCCAGTTATTCATCAAGGAGATAGTGAGACTGCACGGTACTCCTAAGAGTATCGTTTCCGATCGTGACGGTCGATTTGTGTCTCATTTTTGGAAATCAATTCATCGTGCTATGGGAACTCAGCTTAATCTCAGTACTGCCTTTCATCCTCAGTCCGACGGACAATCAGAGAGGACTATTCAGACATTAGAGGACATGTTGAGAGCTTGCGTCCTCGATTGGAAGGACGATTGGGAAGCCCAACTACCGTTGATCGAGTTCACGTATAATAATAGTTGGCATGCTTCCATTAAGATGGCACCTTACGAGGCCTTGCACGGTCGTCCTTGTCGATCTCCTTTGTGTTGGGATGACTTATCAGGATCAATCGGGAAGGCTGAGAGATGATTGGTTGGGTGCTGCTGTGCAGTTGTACCCTATGGTGCTTGGCTGGGCTTGTACATGATAGATGAATAGAAAGAGGGAAAAGAAGGGGAATAGTAGTAGTAGATACCTGGGTTTGGTTGTTTTCATTATATTTTTGCTCAAGTTCTTGAATGGCTCTGTGTGTGTGTGTGTCTGCGCGTGAGGGAGAGAGAGGGATGAAGTTTTGGAGATGATTAGATTTGTAATAATTAGATTTCTGATACAGAGGATCATCTATAAGATGCAACCGTAGAGCATACTCTCGTCATATTACTCATTTGGTTAGAGTCGTGCTGATAACGTGTTATAAAATCGAAATAATAGAGAGAGAAAATTTAGAGAGAGAATAGAGAGAATGATTCTCAGGTATATTTTTCATTAATAACTGAAGTCCTATTTATAGGAAAACTTCAGATGGCACAATCGTAATTACATATTTACATCAGGGGTATAATAGTCATTCACACTATATAAAAACAAAAGGGAATTGAAATGTCACTTTCAAGGCTTATTATAACACTACTCTCTTTTTTTTTTCCGTTCTTGGGAGGGCTCTTCGATGGGTCCTCCAGTGACCGGTATTTTTTTTTGGATGCGGCCACTGTCGCCTTTCAAGTTTTTTTGCATGTTGCTGCCTACTTGCGCGTTAGTCGAGCCGTCACTGGCTGTCGGTGCTCGGTCATTTTTTTTACGGCCGTCTGTTGGCCTGCACGCTAGTGGAACCGCCGCCGGGAAATCTCAAACGACAGTCATTTTTTGTTGTGCAGCCATCGTCGACTGACATACAAGAGTCAACATATTTATTTTCTAAGATAATCTAGTAATTTAATTATTTTAAATCCAATTACGACACCAGCACTGTGCCATTATGGCACATGTTATCTTTAGTTTATAATATAATTGACATTGATGTTTTTTGGTTGTGTGCACTCGAAAATACCAATGTTTATCGAAATTATAAAATAATAAACTTGCCAAAGTATCTTTTGAATATTAAATTAAATGGACAATCTTCTAATTTTATTTCATGCGTGACGGTTCTAATTCCAACCCGTCGATAGCAGTACGTTAGTCGCTCCACATCAGGTAGTCAATTTTATTGATGTACTTTTCAATACTTGTCCCTATTTGAGACACTCCCTTTCAGGATTTTTTTTTTTTTTTCATTTTGACGAATCGAGTACTTCAGTTCTTTTCCTTTCGCGCTACTTTGCGGTAGATGAGAGTGCGAGAAAATTCAATATTTCTCAAACTTGATATTTAACTCACGACGGTAGTGAGGAAGTCATTGTCCACAATTGTTGAAAATCAACAAGTGTGGGCAATTATATACCCCACCATTTTAGGTGTGATATATTATCACCATTTAATTATTTTTTTCATAATATCTAAAGGGAAGTATATCTAATAACGATCATGTTACAGCTTGTTAGCATCAATTTGTGACCTTTTACATGGTCAGTGATAATCCAACAAGACTATCTTACTCTTATTTATATCTTATAAAAATGTCAAGTAACTCATATGTCCATCCGAAATATGAGATCATTGACCATGTCACTAAGGAGTGCCATATGTAGGTTTTAGATGTTCGCTCGGCGTTCAGTGGTAAGAGATATAATACCACCATCTTCCCCTCTAACGAGTCTACCGATCAAGAACCGAATGAGAAAACCAAGACTACTGCACTAATTTATTTGAAAGGCCATATTCATACATCATTGAAAGAAATACCATATGGATTTACAAACTCCAACGAGAAATTTGGGATATTTTTGAACGTTTCATGATGTGCATGATCAATGCTTCCTTAAACTGCAACTGTAGTGGGAGCAAATCCAGTTTTGGATTACGCAAACATGAAAGCTTACAATCAAGTCATATTGGACCTCCACGCCGATCTTAATTTCGATGGTGTAAAGAAGTCTGGTCACGATTTGATCGAACAGACCCTCTTAACTTTTCCAACGGGAGCAAGCGTTATTGATCATCAGTTGCGTGCAACCTAAGAGGAAGAAAGGACAAAGATTTTAGTGATGCTAGACTTATATGGTTAACATGTATTATTCTAGTATCAAAGGGTATTAAAACATGCAAAAACTAATACTCGATAACTTAATAACATCCCAAGGTTAATAATTTTCACCGGTCCACATTTGAGCGCCTTTAGTAAATTAATAATTTCGATAAATTAATAAGATATTTTTTTTGAATACCCTCTATAGTCCGATCAACATCATAAATTAATATTTTCCAAGAATTATAAAGATAACTAGAATAACTCAATAAACCATAAATCAAGGGAGTAGTTATTTGTTTTTTATTTAAATTTCAACCCGTAGAATTTTTTGGTTAGTTTTGGGCTTCAGGTCGTTTCTTGCAGTCCATTTTTTGGGATGTATTTTTTGTAGATCTGAGGGTAAATTACACATTTTACTACATTTTATAAAAGAATTGTAAGAATCTCATAAAATTAAAATAATTACAAGAATAACGACTTATATTGGTATCCAAATAAAATAATGAGGTAACCGAATTATTATTTGCAGGTATCCAATCATATTTTACTTTACTAAATGATGGGCATTTGATACCCAAATGGCTGGTATCCGAATACAATTCAGGTAAACAAACTACTAATTGTAAACAACTAATGCGTCAATTTTGTAATTATTTTTTTATATTAAATTTGTGTAATTAATTTATAAATATTGTATAAATATATAAACAATTCTAGATTTTAAATGTGATAAGCCCAAATTAGTTGGTTTTATTTTAAAGTGTTGTCTTTTGGGTTTTTGTCTTAGATCGGGTTTTGTCCCTCATTTTTTAATTTTAATAAAATCTCACTTCGCATAAAAATACATCTTTTAGTTATAAATTATTAATTTATTATTTAATTAATGGATTATTAATTTTTAATTAATTTGTACCTATCTAAATTAATAAAACAGTACGGTCCGAATATTATTAATTTAGAGAAGTTTCACTTATAACTAGAGGTGGTCACTGGGTAGGCCCGATGCATCCCACCGAGATCCCGGACGATTCTGGTCCCAAACTTCGAGTTCAAACCCAGCCTTACCGAAACGGCCCAAAACTCAGACCGACCCAGCCCACAATCCATCCGAACCTGGCCAATCTGCCCAACCCATCCCAACATACACCACCCCCTTCTTCCAATTTTAGGAGGGTGTATTTAGTTAATATTTTAATAGAATTTGATAAATTTTAGAATTTGATGGATTTGATAGATTTTAATAGAATTCAATAGACTTTTATAAATTCTCTTTGATTTCAATAGACTTCTATCTATTAGAATTCTACAGATTTATAGATTCTTATGAACTTTTATGAATTTCTAATGACTTTATTTTTCTCAAAAAAATAGTAACCACATGAATTTCATTTATTAGCGTTCTATCTTAATAGATAGTTGTTCTATATGTGATTTTCAATAAATAGTTATGTATAATAAATTTTTTAATTAAATATAAATATCTATTGCAAATAGAAATTTTACAACAAGTTGATATAATTTAACGAGAAAAACTAAAAACCATCTCATATTAAAAAGACTAAAATATATATCAAGTTATTAAAGCAATGAGTAGATATAAAATATTTAATTATAAATTAATTTTTTTTATAATTTTTGTAAATAATTATTTTTTTTCATAAAAAGTTGAAGAACAAAAGATAAAAATATTATAAGAACTTCTTTACTGCTCCGGGATATGGTGGTAGTGGCGACGGGGTGACCGTGGAAATGGTATTGGTGATGGGACGGGACGGTGGTAATGGTAGTGGTGGAGGCGGTAATGTGGTGGTGGTGGAGGCGACTATGGCAATGGTGGTGGGTGATGGTGACGAGTAAAAATCTATCAAAATCTTAGGGGTGTACGAAAGATTTTAAAAGACAAATTATATTTGTACTTTGTGCTTAAAGATGAGTACCTAGATAATTCTATTAAAATCCTTAGAATCCAAAATAAATTTGAATAACTCGAAATTTTGTAAGATTTATAGAAGTTTTCATTTAATACCTCATGACTTTAATAGACTTTTAAAAACTCCATAAAATTCTATATTGAATACCATAAAAATTTAATTGATTTTTAAAAGTCTCAATTAAATACACTCATACATTTTCAAATCCATCAAATTCTATAAAAGTGTTTGAAACTGATTCCAAGTCTCAATTGAATACAGCCCCTTAGTTAATGTTAATAAACTTTTTTGAATTCAAAATATATTTTTTAAATCAAAATAGATTTTTTTTTATTGACTTCTTAGTTAAATCTTAACATATTGTTTTTTTTTCAAATTCAGAACAGATTTTTTTAATTTAAATTTTTAGTTGATGTTAACAGTTTTTTTTTTTTAAAAAAAAACATAATAATTTTTGTGTTCATTTTTTAATCTAATATTAATAAATTCAAATTCAAAATAGATTCTTATAAATATATATATATATATATATATGTGTGTGTGTGTGTGTGTGTGTGTTTGTTCAGGGATATCCTTCCCTTTTCTGGTGTCTTACCTAATACTGGTTGGAGGTGGGTACATAGATGGAAGATTTTAGATCCTTCTAGAGGTAGTAGGATCCTATTAGGTGTCTTATCTTATCTAGGAATCATATGTATGGAAGGACTCTAATTGTAATACCTATATAAATGCCCCTCTATCAGTGTTATGAATACAATTGATTGACTCGTATTTACAGTCCTTTACTTTCTCCTGAAACACGTTATCAACACGTAGCTCGAGTGTAACACCCCCAAAACCATATGGAAATATTACACGCCGTAGACCCCTTTTCACGAGGATCTACCAGGCTAGACCTTACAAAATGACCAAATGCTTACCCGGCCAGGGTCAACCAATAAAATAATACAGACCGATAAGGTCGTTTACACGCGAATACACAGACCGATGAGGTCACACAACTCAATCAACAAAACTGACTTATGCAACATTACCCACACAGGGGTCGAAACACAATACAACGGAAGACTGAAATCAACTCTGACAATACAATTAAACTCTACCAACTCTCAACTCTTGATTAGTATCGTAGCCTGTCACTTCCTGTGCCAATCCTGAGACTGCTCCCCGAACCTGCAAGCACCTGGACACAAAACAGACATCCACTCTCCGATTACTCGGGGGTTAGCAAAATTCCACTATTTTGCTAGTGCAAGTATAATACGATATGAAATGCAACAAGTAAATAGCAGCCACGAATTCACGAGGAAATCAACTATCAAAATATTCCCGAGAAGTTTTAGAATTTCGAACTTCAACAAACAATATTTGAAAAGGAACTCATTAGCTCGGGGGTTTTTAAAGTAGAAAATTCTCTTGGACCTCAAGTCCCGATTTACAAAACCTTTTCGAAAATGTTAGGGCCTCAGCCCGGTTCTCATTTCAAAACACACTAGTTAAGATATAATCATGAGTTCGTAATTCATGTTTTAAAATGTTATCCAAACAATCACTGTTATACGATCACTGTTCGTACACATCATGTACCGAACTCCAGAGGCCTCGACGGGCCCTACCTGAACCACACGCATTGCTCGTACACGTCATGTACTGAACCCCAGAGGCCTCGACGGACCCTACCTGGACAACATACATCGTTCGTACACATCATGTACCGAACTCCATAGGCCTCGAAGAACCCTACCTGGAATACACATCTTGTTCGTACACTTCATGTACCGAACTCCAGAGGTCTCGTCAGACCTTACCTGGAACACACACATTATTACGACGCAACTAATATTGATCAACTCAACACATCACAGCAAGTAACACACATTATTATCAATAAGTCAAACCATTCAACAATACATCATAATGCATATTCAAATACGTAATCAAATCGACGCAAATGTCATGATCATCACGATAATTCAACCATGACCAATCACGCACAACACGAACCATATGATTAATACAACCAAGACCATTCCACGATATTAACCAAGTGAGAAACATCATCACCACCATCAATTGTTCACACTTATCAAATCATACGAAGTATGTTCATGAAGGCAAAACAATTCATCATAAACCTAACACGAAGTTTCTATCCACAAGACACAAATCATATAGCACGATACTTGCCTCATTAACCGCTACCGAACACTCCGAAGAACACGGTTCAACCGGGAAGCTCGGACCCCAAAGAAGACAACAAACGGGAGGGTTCCGACTCGAGTTCTTCACAAGCATTTCGTTCCTAAGTTATATCAACAATAAATCAACAATCTTACGATGAATAATAATCGCATAACGCCCGAATCCCCCTCTAAGACCTTTTATCGGACACCTTCAAGGCGTCGATTAAGAACTCGACCAAAACGACGAATATATACAATCCAACCATGGAATAACAAGGGAAATGGTAGAATATATCTAAATAATCATCAATCTATCACAAACCGAAGTTATTACGGTTAAATCAGACGAAAACAACAAAACCCCCAATTTTCCCAAACTAGGGTTTTTCAGGAAATCTGACCTGATTCGCTCGATCAAAGGATGTTATAGGATGGATAATCGATGATATAAACTCCAAGACTTCATGGATTCATCACTTGACAACATGCCTCCACGCCTACCAAGCCTCCAGCCGCGGAAGGAAAATAAACGAGGTGAGAAAATGGGTGAAAACACGTCTGATCGATCATATTTATACTGCCCAGTGTGTGCCGACAACTTACGGTCGTAACTGGCACTCCTTATGGCTGTAACCGGCCTTCGTCCGGAAGCTGCCCAGTCCCTTACGGCCGTACCCGATAACGCCTTACGGCCGTAACCGACATTCGTCCGGCCTGTGCCTGCCGATCACTTATGGCCGTAACCGGCACCTTACGGCCGTAACTCGGCCAGGCTAGTACCTGCTCCAAAATGTGCGGCCGTGACTCGGCCGTGGCCACTTCCGACGGCTCGGAAGACCCCGAAACCCGAACCTGAATATGAATCGAAGATACGATTACGAAGTACTCGCAAAGACAAATCCAAGCGCTAAGAGAACCCACGATTCCGACCACCCGAAGGCTCAAAATTCGACAACGCAAAGTAATTACCCTAAACTTTGGGAAATTACAAAAACGGCCCAAAACGTCCGAAATACACGATACACGATTGAAACACCAAGCCAAAGCTCGCAACATGAATAATAACATTAAATGAACTTACGAGAAACTCGAAACAACAGTTTCGGACGAGATTCGCAAGAATCGAACTCAAGTGCGGAAAAGCCGTTTAAGAACACGGAACTCAACAAAACGATACCGTAATGAACTCGAATGACAAAAAGTGCAGAATTAATCATTCTGGAATGACGAGACGGTCATAACAGAGTCGCTAAGATGAGCTTCCGCCAAAAAAAGGAAAATTACCGGAAATCAAAATTGCGGATATTACATACTACCCTCCTTAAAAGAAGTTTCGTCCGGAAACTTAAAACAAGTAGGGAGAAACAATATCCCGCCAGGAAAACTCAACGAGATACACAAAAAATGCGTAACTTTCGCCCATCGGCGAAACGTTACAAGCAACGCAAGGGAATATACTGCGTGAAAACACGTTTCACGGCGACCAACACAACGCCACCAGCTATGATTCAAAACAATAAAGAGTAATTAACGACACATCACATACCACATCACATGCACACATTTAGTCAAAGAAACGCACACGACAACAAGTCGCACCTGACTAAAACGGCTATACGATAGAAACAAATAGAGTATCACGATAGAAATCGCTCCAATTCTTATCAACAAGAAAATGTCCGACGTCAAAACACAAACAATTCAAGATAACGGAAAACGAGAATATAGGATATTACATCGAGAAAATCTTACAAATTCCGAAAAAAAAAAAAACGGCCCAAAATTGCGCCCCCGGTTTCACGTCGTCGCTGTAACACCCCCAAAACCGTATGGGAATATTACACGTCGTAGATCCTTCCCACGAAGATCTACCAGGCCAAACATCACAAAACGATTAAATGTTTGCCCGGTCGGGGCAAACAATATAATGATACGGAATGTTAAGGTCAATTATAAACAACTACACGGACTAGTGAGGTCGTACGACTGACACAAACAGAAAAACACAACTCTATACAATGAATACCCACGCAGGGATAAAGATACAAAATAGCGGAAGGCGGAAAATGACTCTGACGATACAACACAACTCGACTTGACTCCCAACTCTTGATTAGTATCGTAGCCCGTCACTTCCTGTGTCGATCCTGTGACTGCTCCCCGAACCTGCAAGCACCTGGACACAAAGCAGACATCCACCCCCCGATTACTTGGGGGTTAGCAAAATTCCACTATTTTGCTAGTGCAAGTATAATACGATACGAAATGCAACAAGTAAATAGCAACCATGAATTTGACAGGGAAATCAACTATCAAAATCTTCCCGAGAAGTTTTAGAATTTTGAACTCAAGCAAAGAAGCATTTGAAAAGAACTCATCATCTCGGGGATTTTTAAAGTAGGAATTCTTTTGGACCTCGAGTCCCAATTAACAAAACCTTTTCGAAAGCGTTAGGACCTCAGCCCGATTTTCGTTTCAAAACACACTAGTTAAGATATCATCGTGGGTCCGTGACCCAAATTTAAAACACTATCCAATCAATCACTCTTATACGATCACTGTTCATACACATCATGTACCGAACTCCAGAGGCCTCGACGGACCCTACCCAGACCACATGCATTGTTCGTACACATCATGTACCGAACTCCAGAGGCCTCGACGGACCCTACCCAGACCACACACATCGTTCGTACACATCATGTACCGAACTCCAGAGGCCTCGTCAAACCCTACCTGGATCACACACCTTGTTCGTACACATCATGTACCGAACTCCAGAGGCCTCGTCATACCATACCTGGAACACACACATTATCACGAGCAACACACATTATTATCAATATGTCAAACCATTTAACAATCCACTGTAATGCATATTCAAGTATGTAAATCAAAACGACACAAATATCATAATCATCATGACAACTCAACCATGACCGACCACGCCAGACACAAACCATATGATTAACACAACCAACACAATTCCACGACGTAAACCAAGTGAAGATATCATCACTACCATCAATCGTTCACGATAATCAATTCACATGAAGCATGTTCATGAAAGTAAACCAATTCATCATAACCCTAACACGAAGTCCCTATTCAAAAGACACAAATCATATAGTAAGATACTTGTCTCGATAACCGATACCGAACACTCCAACGAATACGCCTCAACCGGGAAATCTCGAATACCTACAAATCCTTCGGCAAAAACAACGAAGATACGATTACAATGAGAATCAGGACCAAAAACAATAGAAATCCCACCAAACTATCGAAAAAACTCATTGGGACATTTAATCAAACATTAAATGTTCAATAACTCCCAAGAATACTCAAATCACCAATCGAGTTAAACAAACTCGAAATATGGATATACAACCCGTAGAAAACGATTAATAATACTCAATAACATCAACTAATTCATCAAAATCAGATGAACAACGAAAATCAAGAAGGGAATCCAGAAAGTCAACCCTAGGAGATTTCAAGAATTTACCTCGATCCGACAAAGAACAAGGATTAGATGATGATATAATCGACAAGAGCATTCCAAAACGCCTTGGAATTGATTAAAATCGACCTAGAACTCAAGTTCCCGAACCTCCCGTCCGACAGCCGCAAGAAAAGGTGAAGAAAGGGTGAAAATAAGGCCTGCCCGTCGCCCAGGCCTATATATGGCCGAGCGCGTTACGGCCGTAACCGGCAGCGCATTACGACCATAACTCGGCCAATCACCTTACGTACGTACCGGTCCCGACATTACGTATGCAATGGGAACTACCTTACGACCGTACTCGGCACATCCTTACGGCCGTAACCGAGTTCCCAGGGCTACTGCCCGAAACCTGCTGGTGCATTACGGCCTTAATCGGCCAATGCCTTGCGGCCATAACGAAGCATTACTGCCGTAACCGATCACTCCTTACCGCCATAACCGAGCTTCCCAAGGTTGCTGTCCAAGATGTGCGGACACCTTACGACCGTAATCGGCCAGGCCTTACGGCCGTAACTCGACTCAACCAACATCCGACAGTCCGGCTAGATGCTCGACGACGTCTCGATCCCACTAACGCACCGGCTATGATTCAAAATAATAACGAGCAATTTACGGAACATAACATACCACAAGCACGCATTTAATAAAAGAAATGCACGCGACACAAGTCTCACTCGACGAACACTACAACAGAATATATCACACCGCTCATGATAGAAAAATGAATCCCACAAAATCATAATGAAACGAAATAACCAGCAACAGACGACAAATAATTTAGGGCAACTGGAATAAAAATCTCGGGTATTATATTCTACCCCTCTAAAAATAAGTTTCGTCCCGAAACTTAAAACAAGGTCATCAGAGTGATACAAACAAAACACAACGACACATATAAAAATACCAAATTCATGACCCCATGGTCTACTATCACGTCTCCGTAGGTTCAACAACCACACGGAACTTATCCAAAACAAAATATCAGTCATCAAGCTCCAAACATAAAAACATCACCTAACATAACTCCACACGAGAAACAATCTGTAATACGAGCACAAAATACTATCACTGGACATCAGTGGGCCCTCCAGAAGTAGGTATGGAACTCCAGTTCCCTACCATCTTAGCAACGATCTCGCAGTACTGAACTCGATGCCCCTTGCATCCACAATTATAACAAGTCACCGACAGTTTCTTACAATGCGCACGTTCGTGGCCCAGAACGTTACAGTTGAAAAACCTTGGAGCACTACCAGAACTCAAAGACACCGACTTGGGTCTTTTAGATTCTCCAGTCGACTGAGAAGGTCCCATACTCAACTGATATGAGGGTGGAGATTTAGGAATCCCAATTCCCTCACTTCCCGATGCGTCATCAGAATTCTTCCGTTTCCTTGGCGCAGATGCAGACTCTGCAGACATTATAGTCATTTCAAATGCTAAGGCTCGATCCTGATAGTCCTTCAACGTTGTACACATAAAAGGAGCCATACACTGTCGAACATGAGGTTTCATATGCATATCGAAATAACGAACTTTATCTGTCTCATTTCGCACTTGATCCTGAACATAACACAGCTGTCGATTGTAATTGGCTATTGCCTGAGATATCGATACGTCTTGGGGCGTAGCCGAGAAAAACTCCACAATCCTGCGCTCTTTAATAGGCAGCGGACAATACTCCGCCTCCATAGCAATCTTGAATTCAGCCCAAGTAGTTGTACGATCACTAGACGCTACGGTCTCCCACGAGTCTGCAGCTTCCTTGTCGAGCAGGTATTGAGCAATAGGTACTCTTCTTTCATCGGGACAAGCTACGGCATCGAATGTTCTGTCCAACTGGAAGAGCCAGTTCTCCCATCCTAACGAGTCCGAAGAACCTACAAAACGGGGCGGGTGCATTCTCATCACATCTCGTAACCACTTACTAGCTCCATTTAGGGGTGTTCAAAAATACCCGATATCTGATATCCGATCCGAACAACCGAAAATCTGAAGTTTCGGATATCCGGACTTTCGGATATCTGAAAATTCGAATATCCGAAAATCGGATATCCGCTTTTCCGGATTCGGATATCGGATATGCCTTTTGAAAATTTTCGGATATTTGGATATCCCGAAAATATATAATTTATATTTTTTATATTTTAAATAATATGAAGATATACACTTTGTTTGGCAAACAATATGAATATATTTACTTTTATTGGTTTGAATTGGTATTGTAGTATTATTTATTTAAGATAAATAATTAATTGAGCCTATATTTAATTTATTGTGAAAATATTTATAGTAAAAAAAATATTTCAGTTATTTATTTTGGATATCCGGTTTTGAACACCCCTAGCTCCATTATCCTCATATGGGATCCCATCCCGGTGTACGGTCTGATTCATATGCGCCAACTGGTCAACCACTTGACGAAGTGGCGGCGCCAAGGTCAACATTACCTCTGGCTGATTGCCCCTGATCACGCGATTGGTCATCTCGACCATCTGTACTGAGCTGATTGGCGCTCGACAACAAGCGAGTCGCCCTCTCATGCTCCTGATTACGACCACAACAATGACCACATCCTCGGTCTCAACCTCTCGGCATACTGAACGGGCAACCATTCAGAATAACATAACAAAACAACATCACATAATCAACACAGGACAACAAACAGCAGCACGATAAAACATTAACTCCAAGTCATTACACGATTACACGAACTAACACCGCAATAATAGAACTTAAATTCAAAAGTAATTTGCACGGTCACATCAACAGAGACGTACGACTTTTACCAAAACAAACACGGTCAAAACCACATACATATCATTGGGATCAAACACTTGTAACATTCTTTAAAAATAAAAAAAATTTCCGAGATATTTGTTTAAATGATAATATTTCAAAATTCGTGAGATTGAAAGATTTTGCTGAAATGAAATTTTTTAAAACACTTTTAATACCTCATCGTTTAATCAAAACCATGAACCCATTATAAAAACTGTTTTGCTTGAAATTATCTACAAAACAACACGTTGGAACTTCAATCTTCTCGATAAACGATATCAGCAAAATGATCTTATCAATTTATATCATTATCACCGTTAACGACATACAGGGTAACCACATGTTACCACGCCAACTATCACGAATAATAATGCACATGATAATCCGCAGCCATGCCCCTCGGCATCGACCCCCAAAGGTTTCGCCAAACCAATCTCGGGTGGAAAACCTCTCGTACTCGCACTCAAAATTTCCACAGATTAACTACCACATCAAAATAATGTTATAGAATAATACGATAAAATCATACTATGCAGTCACGACACTTATGTGTACAACTAAAATGTTCTAGCAATGATGGTAACAATCAACAACACGTCAGACCCTACCTGGATCACACACCTTGTTCGTAGACATCATGTACCGAACTCCAGAGGCCTTGTCAGGCCTTACCTGGAACACACACATTATCACGAGCAACACATATTATTATCAATATGTCAAACCATTCAACAATCCACCGTAATGCATATTCAAGTATCTAAATCAAAACGACACAAATATCATAATCATCACGACAACTCAACCATGACCGACCACGCCCGACACAAACCATATGATTAACACAACCAACATAATTCCACGACGTTAACCAAGTGAGGATATCATCACTACCATCAATCGTTCACGATAATCAATTCACATGAAGCATATTCATGAAAGTAAACCAATTCATCATAACCCTAACACGAAGTCCCTATTCACAAGACACAAATCATATAGTAAGATACTTGTCTCGATAACCGATACCGAACACTCCAACGAATACGCCTCAACTGGGAAATCTCGAATACCTACAAATCCTCCGGCAAAAACAACGAAGATACGATTACAATGAGAATCAGGACCAAAAACAATGGAAATCCCACCAAACTATCGAAGGAAAACTCATTGGGACATTTAATTGAACATTAAATGTTTATTAACTCCCAAGAACACTCGAATCGCCAATCGAGTTAAACATACTCGAAATATGGATATACAACCCATAGAACACAATTAATAATAGTCAATAACATCAATCGATCCATAAAAATCGGACGAACAATGAATATCAAGTAGGGAATCCCGAAAGTCAAACCTAGAAGATTTCAAGAATTTACCTCGATCCGACGAATAACAAGGATTAGATGATGATATATGTTAGGAGTATGCCCTCGAATGCCACTCAGAGGTTGTTGAGTGAGGGCATTGTACTTGTAATTATGTAAACCATTTATATAAGGCAAATGAATGTTTCTTTATTTACTGGTAGTTACTGGCATTCCTAACTCGTAAATAAACATATAGAAACTAGTCCGTGTATTTGAGAGCAAAACGTTCCACTCCTTATTGGATAAGGGGTCGGCCTTTGGAAAGGTTTATAGCTCAAATACTTAATCATTCGCAAGTCGATGAAACTTGACTGGGCGTTAAGTTTATGTGAAGACTTGTATGACGTGTTCTTTGACATGGAGAGTGCCTGTCGAACACTAATGGTTAGTGGGAGCACACGTTATAGGTATGCTAATTAGATTAGTATACTCGAACTGACTCACCCTCGATTCGTCACACAGATTTCACTCCGGGACAGTCAATGACGGAATCGAAAGGTTGTGATAGGTATTCGTGAACCTTCGACTTGAGGATTTAGTAGGGATGTGCTTGTGACGTCAAGATTTTCATTAGAGTAGTTCGACCCTGTAAACCGGAAGGCGGGGGTCAACCTCGAGGTGCATCTTGATGGGTAAATAGCAGGTCCTACTGAATACCAAGATAGAATTCTTTCTCCTGTTAGTGAACGGGTTATATGTCCTATGCGGTTATTGGCAGATGAGATCATAAGTCTTTGGCCAAAGCATTGGAGCTAGCTGTATTAGATACACGAGAGCTCGATGATCTCGATTTGCATTAACGCATGCATAGCGTCAAGTACAGATAGGGTTTGACTGACCGTGACCCTATAACTTGATCGGGATATTTGAAAGAAGGGTTTATACGTATACTGGTATTCACGACAGAATGGTTCTTGAATGATCCCAATCATTCGTTCTCAGTCGGGGTACAGTGTAGGCCACCAGGCTGGCTAGGTGGTGCTACTACTCTTTGGTTCCTCCCATTGCTGACTGAGACGGACCTACCGAGTCGCGCATTAGGATTGACGACGGAATGAATTAAGCTAATTCTCTCATTATGAATATTAGATATTGGATATCTAATTTGGGACATTGGATGTTTAAATCGATTTATCGGATAAATTGATTTACGGCTTAATGGATTAAATATATCACTGGGTGATTAATTTAATTCATGAATATAATTATTTCTTGGAGAAATTAATTATGTTATTTTGTATTTGATATGTTTAATTAATTGGATTAATTAATCGATACAAATACATCGGAACGGAATTGTAGTTTATCTGTTTGGACTCACGGGAGTCCGAAACGAACCGAACTCATCTGTTTCTGCATGGTAGCCGCCCCCTTAATTTCCACCCACTTTCCTCTTGTCTTGTTGTTTTCATTTTATATGAAAAAGATGACTTTGTGGGCCTTTGATTCTCATAATAATGATATGTATCATGTGAAGAGTTGAATAAATGAAGAAGACATCTCTCACTTGAGAAAGAAAGCCTTTCCTACGTGAGTGAGATTGAGAGAGAGAGAGAAAAACCATTTTCTCAATTATCTTCATCTTCTTCATTCATTTTCTTCTTCATTTTTCTTGGAGAAAAATTGAGAAAAAATCATATAGAGAGAGAATGATTAAAACACTTAGAGTGTAGTAATCTTTACATATATAGCTTCATCACTTAGCTCTAGCCGTATCCTCGGAGGATAGCAAGGTGATCGTCGTTCCGGTTGTTTCTCCGGCGTGGCAAGTAGAGACGCGGTGCTTTCGGCGTTGGATCGTTCAAGAGCTTGGGGAATAGCTCAAGAGAAGGTTACCATTTAATCAACGGACTTCGAGGGTTAGTTTCTTATGACTCTTGCTTTTCGTTTATATATTCGTATATACGTAGCTCGATCGATCCTCGTAGGGATTCGGATCGAATTAATTTTCGTTTTACCGCCCCGGGCCTCGTTTTAGGCACCGAATCCCAAAGGGTATCGGAGCGTAGGTCTTGCGATCGTATATACGATATTAGCATTTGGAATGCTTGATTAGATGGTGAATGATTTGGAATCATTTTAGTCATAATCGTGGTATATGTTTTTCGTTCGTAATAATTGTATTTTTCGTAAGTTTATGTCTAAATATAAATCTTAAATTTCGGGAAATATGATTTATATTGAAGATATGAAAGTCTAAAAATATAGATATTGGATATCCGGTCGAAATCTAGCTCGAATCGTCGTCGGACGACTTTTCGACAAAGGGCGTGAAGTCGCCAGGTGACTCGGCCGTGTCCGTGACACGGCCGTGTCAGCGCCTCAGCCATCGCCAGTGCACCCGACCGTGTCGAGACACGGGCCGTGCCTGCCCCGGCACCGCCGAGCGTGATCGGCCATGCAGTATGTCTGCGCATGTCACGGCATGACTTGGCCATGGCAGGCCAATTTCGCCTCGGCTCGATTTTTTCGTGTATTCTTGAAAATTAATCTCCCGCATGTTAAATTGGATTTAATATGATTAAAATGATTTATGGTATTTCATTTTATAAGGGAAATTTGATTAATTGGAATATTTATGGTCGATCAATTATTTTGAACGTTATCATATTACCGATTGTGTGAATCGATTGGATCGGTTCGAATTGTTGATTGGATCAATGTATCTCTACGCTTTCCATTTATTTAGTATTTATTGAATGAATGCTTTTGAATGGGGATGTGGTTCGTGGACTTAGTTTTTGAATCGTTCGTTTTATTCGATTGGGTTGTAAAGGCCGTTTTGAGCCTATTTATTTTACTAGAAAAATTTGTATCTAGGATGCAATTTTCAATGTAAAATTTATATGTAATGACGAAGACCGGAGGAAGATCCATTTCGAGAAGACGAAGATTCAAGACGAAGACTTGTAATTAGATTACGGAGTTTTTGTTTTCTAGGAACGGTCCATGAACCACATGTTGGTAGCAACTAGGTTGTGAATGGTTGTTTCATATTGTATGAATGCCACAAACGCGCTTAAATGATTAATGTGCAAAGTGTAACGTTAATCGCGATCATTCTCCCACAATAAATAATTAAGTTTATAAGGTTTCAAGGTTTTCCTTCCCTCCATCGAGTTTTTGGGAAATTGAAATCCAAACCGGATGTGCTATGCTTCCGAGTTATCGGGGTAGTCGTTCGGGGAGGACGGATAAATTAATGAGCGCATTGGATGCCTTCGGTTGGAGCAAATTTTATCCCTAGAAACCTGATAGGTTGCCGGATAAGATTCAATTGTGAAACTGATTTGCGTCGATGGTATACACTTAACTTGTTCACGAACCATAGAAACCGTATAGGTTGAGGGGAGTGAACAAGGGGAAAAAGAAGATCGAATCATCCATTAGATGGGTTGGTGTTGGACACCACTTTATGAAAATTAATAGACTAGAAACCTGTTCGGTTGCCCTCTATTAAGATTTATAAAGAACTCGATCACCACTATGAAGTAGAGCGACGATACTTCCGGATTTCACATGGGAGTGTGTTATTCCGATAAAAAGAGTGGGAGCCGGGTAACAAGAATAGAAAAGACCTTAATTCTATACTCGAACATAATATAACAAGTCACTAATTAACTGCTATACTTAATGCGTACATAACTCAATATGACAATGAATCCACTCGCAATTCTACTCGAAAAGAACACCTTAATGGGACCTAACTTTGTGGATTGGCTCCGCAACCGATGATTGTCCTCGGATAGAGGCACCGGGATACGCCTGGAGACGGACATTCCGCGCGCCCCGTGCGGACCCGAGCCAATCAGAAGAGATTGAAACCACGAAAAGTGGGTTAATTATGACGTGAAAGTCCGTGCTTATATGATGGCTTCCATGTCTAATGAGCTTCAGAGAGCTCATGAGAAAATGACTTCGCTGGCGCATTCTATCTCACTTAACCGAACTTTATGGTGAGCACGCAGAATCGCTAGATATGAGATATCCAAGCAATCGCTCTGCAAGGATGAAGGAAGGTGAGAAGGTTGGGGAACACGTCCTCAAAATGATATCCATGATCGAGAGATTGGAGGCTCTTGATTTTAAAATGGATACTTCTCTCCAAACCGACCTTATCCTACAGCCTCTCCCCGATTCCTTCTCACGCTTGTTATGAACTTCAACCGCAATGAGATTGCATGTAACTTAGCCGGGCTAATGAACAACCGTGACCGCTCGCCTCGATGAAGACCGCGGATGAAGGAGTCTCGCACTTGTGATTTCTTACGGACTTCTAAGTCTAAGAATAAGAAGAAAAAGACCAATAAGCGGACTGGACCACAAGCTAAGGACCTTAAGGGAAAGGGCAAGGCCCCGATGGTTCCAAAGAACAAGAAGAAGAAGGATGCTTGTCTCAAGTGAGGTGAGCTGGGCCACTGGGCTAGAGACTGTCCGATTCTTCATGGCACTTCGTGCTGTAACTTTTAGTTTTGGAAACAAATTGTTCTGCTCTTGTATTTTCTACTTCCTAGATAATTGGATTCTCGTGCTAGTTCTCATATTTGTACCGTGAATCGATCTGAACAAAGTAGGAAGCTTGAGCCGGAGAAGTTATGATCACAGTCGGAAGCGGGCATAGTGTCGAGGCGACCGACATAGGATCACTTCTTTTGGGTTTAGAATCCGGTTTTGTTTTGACTTTAGAAGATGTACTTGTTTTGCCCAAGGGGCACAAAAACATTGTAT
Source organism: Orobanche coerulescens (assembly GCA_033398695.1). Lineage (NCBI taxonomy): Eukaryota > Viridiplantae > Streptophyta > Magnoliopsida > Lamiales > Orobanchaceae > Orobanche > Orobanche coerulescens. Next base: position 134,269,749 of record CM065814.1, read on the forward strand.
CCATTTCGGTCATGGACCGAAAAGGCTTTTCATTTTTCATTGGTGATGGTTCCTGCAAAATTTATTTTAGAAATAAACTAGTGGGTACTGCTACATTGTTGAATGGATTGTATCATCTAAATCTCAGCAACAAAGTAGTTGTGAATACTATGACTAGAAAACGTGGTAGGGATGAAACCAATCAAGTTTTGAAATGGCATCTTAGACTTGGTCATGTTGGTCAGACCAAGGTTTACAAGATGGAAAAAGATGGACTTATGGCTCCATTGGAATCAGATCCCTTTCCTACTTGTGAATCTTGCCTTAAAGGCAAAATAACTAAGTCCCCCTTCACAGGGACATTTCAAAGAGCCGCTGATAAACTGGGATTAATCCATACCGACGTATGTGGTGCTTTGGAAGCAGCACGTGACGGATATCAATATTTCATTACATTTACAGATGATCATACTAGGTATGGTTATGTGTACTTAATGAAACATAAATCCGAGGCCTTTGAGAAATTCCAGGAATTCAAGGCCCTAGTCGAGAAACAAACTGGTAATCATATCAAAGCACTTCGGTCGGACCGAGGTGGCGAGTATATGAGTACGGAGTTTGACGAGTTCCTTAAGGAACATGGAATAGTTTCACAACTAACACCTCCAGTACTCCTCGGTTAAATGGTGTGTCGTAAAGAAGGAACCGGACCACTGAACATGGTCCGTTCCATGCCGGGCTATACCGACTTGCCGATTTACCCGTGGGGTATGCACTGATCCGTGTATATCTTGAACAGATGTCCTTCTAAATCCGTTCCTAAAACTCCACATGAGATGTGGGAAGGAAGGAAACCAAGTCTTGATCATATTAGGATTTGGGGATGTCCCGCTTATGTCAAGAAGACTAAGGTGGAAATGTTGGAAGCTAGGTCTGCGAAGGGATGTTTCATTGGATTCCCGTCTGGGACGATGGGATATCTATTCTACATGCCCGAAGATCGAAGGATCATTGTTGCTTTACAAGCACACTTCCTGGAAGATGAGTTCATTCAGGAAGGCGGAGCAGGTAGAAGTATTTCTTTAGAAGAATACAATGAAACTCCTCGAGAGACACTGCAAGAAACCGAACCGAACTTTCTGAAACACAAGTACAACCACCTCGTAGGTCTAGTAGGGTGTCTCATTTACCTGAGAGGTATGGGCTTGTGCACTTGGAGGAGCTGGGTCTCCATGAGGTTCCAAGTGATAGCCAAGAGACCGACCCAACAACCTATGACCAAGCGATGGTGGATGTAGACTCCGCAAAATGGCGTGAAGCTATGGAAGCTGAGATAGACTCGATGCATGTCAATCAGTCTGACTCTAGTAGACCGCCCCAAGGGCATAGTGCCTATTGGGAACAAGTGGATCTACAAGAGAAAGACCGATGGTGATGGCAAGGTTGACGCCTATAAGGCCGGGCTTGTGGCAAAGGGTTATACCTGAAGGAAGGGATCGATTACCATGATACCTTCTCGCCCGTAGCCATGATCAAGTCTAATCGCATGATGCTTGCTATAGCTGCCTACCACGATTATGAGATATGGCAAATGGACGTAAAGACTGCTTTCCTAAATGGATTCCTCGAAGAGGAAATCTATATGGAGCGGCTAAAGGCTTTGTGTCCGAAGTCGATATTCGAAAGTGTGCAAGCTTGCGTTCCATTTATGGATCAAGGAAGCGTCGCGTAGTTGGAACCTTCGTTTTTGACGAGGCGGTCAAAGAGTTTGACTTCGTGCAAAATGAAGAGGAACCTTGTGTATATAAGAAAGTTAGTGGGAGCAAGATCGCATTCTTAGTACTATATGTAGATGACATTCTACTAATAGGAAATGATGTGGGAATGCTCAGTTCTGTGAAAGCTTGGCTTTCGAGTAATTTCTCCATGAAAGACTTGGGAGAAGCAACCTATATTCTTGGTATTCGACTCTACCGGTAGAGAGCGAAGAGAACAATAGGCCTTTCCCAAGCCCTCTATATAGATAAGATCTTAAAGCGATTTAAGATGGATGATTCTAAAAGAGGGTTCCTACCGATGCAACATGGAATAAAACTCACCTTGAAGATGTGTCCTCAAAGTGAGGAACAACGCAAGGAAATGAGTAATATACCATATGCTTCGGCCGTGGGTAGCCTTATGTATGCTATGTTGTGTACAAGACCTGACATCGCGCATGCTGTAAGCGTGGTGAGTAGGTTTCGTGCAAACCTGTAGGGAACATTGATCGTCAGAAAGAACGTTCTCAAGTACTTGAGAAGAACGAGAGATATGGTTCTTATGTATGGCGGTGGAGATTTGGATGTGGTGGGATTCACTGATTCGGACTTCCAAGGACTGAAGGACGACTCGATGTCCACTTCTGGCTACATATTTACTCTTAATGGAGGAGCAGTATCTTGGCGTAGTGCCAAACAAAGCGCGACTGCTGATTCCACCTGTCAGGCTGAGTATCAAGCAGCCTCGGAGGCTTCCAAGGAAGGGTTCTGGATTAAGAAGTTTCTAGGAGAACTTCAAATGATACCATGTGCTGAGCTGCCTATTCCGCTGTACTGCGACAACGACGGAGCTGTAGCACAGTCCAAGGAGCCGAGGTTTCACAACAGCACCAAACATATTGAGAGGAAGTATCATCTCGTAAGAGAATTTGTTCGCAAGGGATACATTGTGCTGCATAGAGTAGACTCGGCCGACAACGTCGCCGATCCACTGACCAAGCCACTATCTCAGACTAGCTTGGAGCGTCATGTGGAGTTCATGTGTATTAGATACCTTAGTGTGTGGAATTGTGTGCATGTGGGAGATTGTTAGAGTATGCCCTCGAATGCCACTCGAGGTTGTTGAGTGAGGGCATTGTACTTGTAATTATGTAAACCATTTATATAAGGCAATGAATGTTTCTTTATTTACCGGTAGTTACCGGCATTCCTAACTCATAAATAAACATATAGAAACTAGTCCGTATTTGAGAGCAAAACGTTCCACTCCTTATTGGATAAGGGGTCGGCACCGAAAGGTTTATAGCTCAAATACTTAATCGTCAAGTCGATGAAACTTGACCGGCGTTAAGTTTATGTGAAGACTTGTATGACGTGTTCTTTGACATGGAGAGTGCCCGTCGAACACTAATGGTTAGTGGGAGCACACGTTATAGGTATGCTAATTAGATTAGTATACTCGAATCGACTCACCTCGATTCGTCACACGGATTTCACTCCGGACATCAATGACGGAATCGAAAGGTTGTGATAGGTATTCGTGAACCTTCGACTTGAGGATTTAGTAGGGATGTGCTTGTGACGTCAAGATTTTCATTAGAGTAGTTCGACCACCGTAAACCTAAGGCGGGGTCAACCTCGACGTGCTTCTTGATGGGTAAGTAGCAGTCCTATCAATACCAAGATAGAATTCTTTCTCCCGTTAGTGAACGGGTTATATGTCCTATGCGGTTATTGGCGGATGAGATCATAAGTCTTTGGCCAAAGCATTGGAGCTAGCCGTATTAGATACACGAGAGCTCGATGATCTCGATTTGCATTAACACATGCATAGCGTCAAGTACAGATAGGGTTTGATCGACCGTGACCCTATAACTTGATCGGGATATTTGAAAGAAGGGTTTATACGTATACCTTGGTATTCACGAGAATAGTTCTTGAATGATCCCAATCATTCGTTCTCGATCGGGGGTATAGTGTAGGCCACCAGCCGGCTAGGTGGTGCTACTACTCTTTGGTTCCTCCCATTCCGATCGAGACGGACCTACCGAGTCGCGCATTAGGATTGACGACGGAATGAATTAAGCTAATTCTCTCATTATGAATATTAGATATTGGATATCTAATTTGGGACATTGGATGTTTAAATCGATTTATCGGATAAATTGATTTACGGCTTAATGGATTAAATATATCACTGGGTGATTAATTTAATTCATGAATATAATTATTTCTTGGAGAAATTAATTATGTTATTTTGTATTTGATATGTTTAATTAATTGGATTAATTAATCGATACAAATACATCGGAACGGAATTGTAGTTTATCTGTTTGGACTCACGGGAGTCCGAAACGAACCGAACTCATCTGATTCTGCATGGTAGCCGCCCCCTTAATTTCCACCCACTTTCCTCTTGTCTTGTTGTTTTCATTTTATATGAAAAAGATGACTTTGTGGGCCTTTGATTCTCATAATAATGAGATGTATCATGTGAAGAGTTGAATAAATGAAGAAGACATCTCTCACTTGAGAAAGAAAGCCTTTCCTACGTGAGTGAGATTGAGAGAGAGAGAGAAAAACCATTTTCTCAATTATCTTCATCTTCTTCATTCATTTTCTTCTTCATTTTTCTTGGAGAAAAATTGAGAAAAAATCATATAGAGAGAGAATGATTAAAACACTTAGAGTGTAGTAATCTTTACATATATAGCTTCATCACTTAGCTCTAGCCGTATCCTCGGAGGATAGCAAGGTGATCGTCGTTCCGGTTGTTTCTCCGGCGCGTGGCAAGTAGAGACGCGGTGCTTTCGGCGTTGGATCGTTCAAGAGCTTGGGGAATAGCTCAAGAGAAGGTTACCATTTAATCAACGGACTTTGAGGGTTAGTTTCTTATGACTCTTGCTTTTCGTTTATATATTCGTATATACGTAGCTCGATCGATCCTCGTAGGGATTCTGATCGAATTAATTTTCGTTTTACCGCTTCCGCTGGGCCTTCGTTTTAGGCACCGAATCTCAACAATATAATCGACAAGAGCCTTCCAAAATGCCTTGAAATTAATTAAACTCGACCTAGAACTCAAGTTCCCGAACCTCCCGTCCGACAGCCGCAAGAAAAGGTGAAGAAAGGGTGAAAATAAGGTCTGCCCGTCGCCCAAGCCTATATATGGCCGAGTGCGTTACGGCCGTAACTGGCAGCGCATTATGGCCGTAACTCGGCAGCGCATTACGGCCGTAACTTGTCCAATCACCTTACGTACGTACCGGTCTCGACATTACGTACGTAACGGGCACTACCTTACGGCCGTACTCGGCACATCTTTACGGTCGTAACCGACTTCCCAGGGCTACTGCCTGAAACCTGCTGGTGCATTATGGCCGTAACCGGATAATGCCTTGCGGCTGTAACGAAGCATTACAGACATAACCGATCACTCTTTACGGCCATAACCAAGCTCACCAAGGTTGCTGCCCAAGATGTGCGGACACCTTACGGCCGTAATCAGCCAGGCCTTACAGCCGTAACTCGACTCAGTCAACATCCGACAGTCCGGCTAGATGCTCGACGACGTCTCGATCCCACTAATGCACCGTCTATCATTCAAAACAATAACGAGCAATTTATGGAACATAACATACCACAAGCACACATTTGATAAACGAAATGCACGCGACACAAGTCTCACTCGACGAACACTACAACAAAATATATCACATCGCTCATGATAGAAAAGCGAATCTCACATAATCATAACGAAACAAAATAACTGACAACAAATGACAAATAATTTAGGGCATCTGGAATAAAAATCTCGGGTATTACAGTCGCATCGAGTACCAATCGGTAGATCGAAGCACACCCCAAATTCATCCATATTACGTGCCTAATTTTATAATTGAGGTACTTATCAGAACTTGTCCCTATTCAATTCCGTGTTTGGGGAATTTTTTGGGGGACATGGGTTATTGGGTTCTTTATCTCACACGCTATTTTGTGGTGGTTGAGACCGCGAGAGAAGTCGGTATCTCTACGTGTCGAAGAAAACTGTGTGACTGTCCTGGGGGAGTCACGGAATTGTTGAAAGTCGATACTTGTGGTTGTTGCATACACCACGTATCTGGGTGCGATTTGATATCGCCGTTTTTGTCGACTTTACTAAACAACAATTAAGGGAAGTACATCGAGTAACAGTTATGTTACACGCTCTTAAAAGCACCGATTGTGATCGTTTACATTGTCACTGAAAATCGAACAAGACTAACTTCCTCTTGTTTATATCTTATAGATGGCACAAAACTCCAATGTTCACCCGGAGTTAGACATCCTTGACCATGATGTTAAGGAGTACCATAGGTGGGTCTCAGATGTTCGTTTGGCATTCATCAGTAAGAGATTTACCACCACCATCTTTCCCTCTAATGAGCCTACCGCTCAAGAACCGAGCGAGGAAACCAAGGCTAATGCACTGATGTACTTGCGTAGACATATACATTCGTTTTTGAAAAATTGTTATATGAATTTGCAAATCCCCAAAGAACTATGGGATCCACTCGAACAACGGTTTAATAATGTGCATGATCAGCGCTTCCCTGAATTGCAACTTTAGTGGGAGCAAATCTAATTTTTGGATTATACGAATGTGGAGGCCCATAACCAAGCCATCCTCGATCTTTGTGCTGATCTTAATTTTTGTGGTGTCAAGTAGTCTGATCAAGACTTGATCGAGAAGACTCTTAACACGTTTCACGTGGGAGCAAGTGTGATTGCTCATCAGCTGCGCATTGCCTATGATCAAGGGAGAATTAAAAATTTTAGAGATCTTATCTCCCATCTCGCGAAAAAAGGAAAGACACCATGAGATCTTTCTCAACAGCAATGCGCGCCCAGCTGGTACGAAACCGATTTCGGAAGTGAATCAGGCTACCCATAGGAAGGCACCACGACAAAATAGAAAAGGCAACGCTACTCAGTTTTTACAAGCACCACGGGTGCATGACTAGAGCAAGCGAGGGAAAATATGAGGTCGTCGTTCCAATGTGTAGAAGAGGCAAGGTGGCTCGGCCATGGGTCCTAGTGGAGCCCAACCACGTGGACCACCTCATGCCGCCAGGATTGGACCCACTCCAAAGGAAGGCGAGAATTGCTATGCTTGCGGCTCAAAGAAGCATACTTACCGCAATTTCAAGGCGCCAAAGAACATCCAAGCCTACTACAAGCACTATAAACAGTACTTGGACTCAAGAGTCAAATTACATGGAGGAAGATAATGAGAATACGGAGGTGAACCATATTGAGATCCTTCCTCTCACTATTGCGGACAAAGACCAACATTTGGATGTTGCTGACTCTGACTAGATCATTGTAGTTTGACTAGTTTTTACGCTTTGGTTATGTTTGGTCTTGTTTCTAGTGTTATTTCGAGAACTACTTTGGGATTTTCTATGAATGTAATAAATTCGGCCATGATGAATAAAATTCTTTTAATTGCTGTGATTGTGCAAAAACGAATTTTATTTTTCCCTTCAAAAGCATGTTTGGTTTATTAAAAAACAATTGCTCAGTAAAGAATTGTTTGGTTAATTTGATACATTGGTGGATTTCATCAAAACTTTTGATCAAGACTAGGCGCATCCTCCTTGGTATTTGTTTATGCTTTTAAAGTTCAAACGGAATCAGTGGTTTTTAAACAGCCTTAGTTGTACCGACATTCCTACTTTCTCTACAAGTTTACCAAGTTGGAGTTACCGAAAGGATCATTATTCGAGATATAAATCGAACACCCCAATGCATTTTGAAGTGTTTAAACGCTCCTATGGCCATCATTGCCATAGTATTGTATCAACAATAATGCCTTTGAAAAAGGTTTCAACCTTGCTCTGTCACTCAACAATAAGGAAATACCAAAATAGCAACTTGAAACGAGCACTGCAATCTAAGTTTAATGATCTAGAAAGTTCATGACCTATGGACAGAAAGATACGAAAGTCTAGTTTCCATAACAACTGACCGTTCATCCTTAGACTTCTTAACGAAGGAGTTATTGCTATTTTAGTGAATAAAGGTCAAGCCACGCGGAAATTATGATCCTAACCAACTTGGTCGAATTTCCCCAAACTCGAAGTTAATGAGTTTTCGCTATGTGTTTCATCACAAGACTAATCGAGTTTCATGTCTTATTGTAGATTTCTCGTGGCGAAATTGAGTGCCTTGCTGATAGTGGAACAACCCACACTATTCTTCGGAATAGGCAATTATTTAAGGATATTGTGCCATATATATATCCTCAGTGACAACAATGATTGGTTCCTCCCAAGTAATTCAAGGGAGGGGACCTGCTCATTTCTTGCTACCTAATGGTCCGCATATTAATGTCACAAATGCTCTCTATGCCCCAAGAGCAAATCGAACCTTGCTAAGTTTTAGGGACATCCGTGCCAACGGTTATCACCTTGATACACACTGTGAGAATGGGACAGAATTTTTATGTGTTACTCTGGCAGAATGCGGAAGATGCCGCATTCTCAAGAAACTTATGAGTCTAAGAAGTGGTTTATACCACACTATAATAAGGGTTATTGAATCCTACGCTGTGAGTCACGAACTTTGTGATTACGAAGCATACCAACTATGGCATGACCGACTCGGTCACCCTGGACGCGACGTGATGATTCACATTTTGAAAAACTCACGTGGTCATCCGTTTTTAAAGTCCAGAAAATGATTGGAAGCACCACTCGATATCGGCATTGATGTGAGTGAGCTTGATACCGTATCATCGAGATTAAAGATCATACGCCCTGATAAGGTTGACGGTGCATCTTTCGTAAATCCCGAGGCTTCCTTGGAAATTTCCAATGCCCTTAAATCGTTTTGCAAAGCCTGTTCACTAGCAAAGTTGATACCTTCTCTGTCCTTTACTAAAGACTCAACATAAAATATTCACTTATTACAAAGAATTCAAGGGGACATTTGTGGACCTATTCAACCAGAGTGCGGACCATTCAGATACTTTATCATTCTGGTTGATGCATCGACGCGATGGTCACACGTCGCTCTGCTATCCACAAGAAATGTTGCATTTGCTAAACTCCTAGCACAAATCATCAAGTTACGGACTAACCACCCCGACTTTCCAATCTTGTCATTAAGATTGGACAATGTTGGTGAGTTTACGTCAAAATCCTTTGACGACTATGCATGTCGATTGGGATTGAAGTTGAACATCCCGTCCCCCATGTTCATTTGCAGAATGCCCTTGCTGAGGCTATGATTAAGTGGTTACAGCTTATCGCTCGAGCATTGGTATTACGCACCAACTTGCCGATTTCTGTCTAGGGTTATGCAATTTTGCATGCGGCTATACTTATTCGCTTTCGACCCACTGCCAATCAACCGTTTAGTGCGTGCCATTTGGTAACTAAATATGAGCCTGATATTTCACACTTACGCATTTTTGTTGTGTAGTCTATGTGCCAATTACCCCTCCACAGCATACTAAAATGGGTCCGCAAAGACGATTAGGTATATACATTGGCTATGAATCGCCTAAAATTATCCGCTATTTGGAACCTTTGACAGGAGATCTGTTTACTGCAAGATTTACAGACTGTTACTTTGATGAGACAAACTTCCCATCATTAGGGGAGAGAGGAATCAAACGATTCCAGTTGAATGCCAGGAAATTGTCGGTGTGCTCCCTCTTTTCCTCATAAAGATACCCACACGGCTCAATCTTAGCTGGAAGTGCAACGTATTCTCAGTCTTCAAAAAGTTGCGGATTCGATGCCCTACAGCTTTACTGAAACTGCAAAAGTGACAAGATCTACCATTCCCGCTGCGAATGTTCCTGCAAGGTTATAAGTCCCAGTTATAGGGCAAGGTTCAGCCTCCCAAATGAATGATGCCCCCGGCATCGACCTTAGTGGTGGGATGGCTGCTTCAGCTGCTCTTATCCCTGCTCGAAAGAGGGGGAGGTCAGTGGATAGAAAAGATACCGAACCTCGAAAGAGAAGAGGAACGGAGGCACAAAATCCTCTCATTATCGACAGTCGACACAGTGACTCTGTCACACGAGATTATCTCTGACTACGGATATGTCCTCGAATCAACAATGGAACAATCGACGACGCGTCGGAAACTTTGTTGATGTCAATGAATAAATAAATCTCGATGCAATGTACGAGTGAATACGTATTATTGGACAGGTCGTCCACGCTAGTCGATGATGCTTTGCCTACTCCGTCGCTCAAGAAATTATTGAAGACGACGATGCTGAGCCGCGCTCGGTTACTAAATGTCAACAACGAGCCGATTGGCCGAAATGGAAAGATGCAATGCAAGCTGAACTAGACTCAATGGCTAAACATGGGGTATTTGGCCGTATCGAGCCAGTATCCGTGGGTGTTAAACCAGTTGGACATAAGTGGGTCTTTGTTCATATACGCAATGATAAGAATGAGGTCATACGTTACAATGCAAGACTAGTTGCCCAAGGCTTCTTGCAGCGCCCTGGCATTGATTACAAGGAGATATATTCTCCCCTTATGGACATCATCACTTTCCGCTACTTAGTCAGTTTGGTAGTGTCCGAAAAACTGAATATGCAACTTATGGATGTGGTTACAATGTATCTTTATGGGGATCTAGATACGGATATTTATATGAAAGTCCCCAAAGGGATTTCATTGCCCAAATCAAGTAGCTCTAAGCCAGGAGCGCTTATGCTGTCAAACTGCATCGTTCACTGTATGGGTTGAAACAATCCAGAAAGATGTGGTACAACCGCCTACGTGAATACTTGATTGGGAAAGGATACGAGAACAGTGTATGTACATTTTTGTGAAAAGAACAGATATACGATTCGTGATTATAGCCATCTGTGTAGATGACATGAATGTTATCGGTACAATAGATGAGGTCAATGAAACGGCCTGCTACCTTAAATCTGAATTCGAGATGGAAGACCTGGAAAGGACTCGATTCTGCTTGGGATTAGAGCTAGAACATCGAGATGATGGTATACTCATTCATCAATCTGCCTATGTCCATAAAATGCTCAGGCAATTAAGTATGGACAAGACACATCCTCTTGCTACCCCTATGGTTGGTCGAAGTCTGGAAATGAACAAGGATCCATTTCGTCCTCAAGAGGAGGATGAAGAGGTCCTTAGAGCAGAATCACCATACCTTAGCACAATCGGTGCGTTGTTGTATTTGGCTCAATATACTCGCCTATACATCGCATTCTCTGTAAATCTGTTAATGAGATTTAGCTCCGCTCCCACGATAAGGCATTGGAATGGAATAAAACACATCTGGGAGGGCTCGAGTGATCTTGGATTGTTCTTTCCCTATGAAAGAGAGAGCGATATTCCGAAAGCAATTGTTGTGGTTAAGACGATGCATACCGACCGTCAATGTTCCTCTGATATTGTAGCTAAGCATGGCAGCTTGACTACAAGAAGTGCTAATGCAAGCAAGATTACCCCCTATGCAGAGAATCCTAACAATATGTTAGTTGGATTTGCTGATGCCGGTTATCTCTCTGACCCGCATAAAAGACGTTCCCAAACTGATTATGTGTTCACCATTGGGAATACGGCGATATCTTGGCGATCTACCAAGCTGACCCTGGTTGATACTTCCTCGAACTATGCAGAGATAATTGCATTGCACAATTCTGTAAGGGGGTGCATTTAGCTTCGGTGAGTCATAGACCATATACGAGGAACTTGTAGATTAGAGCCCACTGCAGCAACACCTACTTGCATCTTTGAGGACAATGCGGCATGCATTGAGCAGATGAAGTTAGGTTTCATTAAGGGTGACAATACAAACATATCGCGCCAAAGTTCTTTTACAATCAGCAACAATAGAAATTGCTGAATATCGAAGTGAAACAAGTGAGTTCCGATGAGAATATCGTAGACTTGTTCACTAAGTATCTGCCAAAATATACATTTCAGAAACATGTGAGAAGCATCGACATGTGTCGATTATCCGAGATCAGCTTGTTGGAATGAGCTGTTATGTATGCTTCATGGGGAGTATACTTCACATGATTCTGGCATTTGTAGTTGGTGCGTTATGCTCTTTTTCCTCACCAAGTCTTTGTTTTTCCCACGGGTTTTTGTTTGACTTGGAAAGGTTTTTTACCGAGGTAACATCTTATGCACCATGATAGTATTAGTGCTCGACACAGGGGGAGTGTTCCGGGATATCCTTCCCTTAATTGGTGTCTTACCTAATACTGGTTGTATGGGGTACATAGATGAAAGGTTCTAGATCCTTCTAGAGGTAGTACGATCCTATTAGATGCCTTCCCTTATCCTATGTATGGAAGTACTCTCATTATAATGCCTATATAAAGGCCCCTCTATCGGTGTTATGAATACAATTGATTGATTAGTATTTACAGTCTTTTACTTTCTCCTGAAATAGTATTTAAATTCAAAGTAGAATTAATTTAATTTCTTTTATTATATGTGTCCGGTGAACGGATAGCACGGGGTGGATGGACACTGGACTTCAGTCCAATCGGACCCGACCCATGGCCACTCCTGCTTATAATGCCCATAACAAATTTTGTTTTAGATAATAGATACATAGATAGTTTTTTAGCTTTAAGGAGAGGTGGCTATTAAGGAGAGGTGGAGTAGGTATTTTTTTTAACTTTTCAATGAGGCTAGGGGAAGTGACTCGGTGGTGCAAGCAGTTAGTCTATCTTCTGCTTGTTTGTTTAGTTCCTGTAAGAGCATCAGCAAGGAGGAAGTAAAGGGTGCCCTAATTAAAATGGGTAGAGCTAAGGCGGTAGGCCCGGATCAGATCCCTATTGAGGTGTGGCTTTGTCTGGGGGAAGTTGGAGTTCAGTGGCTAGCAGAGTTGTTCAATATCCTCCTCAGAGGTTCTAAGATGCCGACGGAGTGGAGGCGTAGTATTGTCGTGCCGTTTTTCAAGAACAAAGGCGATGCACATAGTTGTAGTAACTATAGGGGTATTAAACACCTCAGTCATACTATGAAACTTTGGGAAAGAGTGGTGGAATGCAGGGTTAGAAGAGAAGTTGAGATCTCAGAGAACCAATTTGGCTTTATGCCGGGGAGGTCCACGACTGAGGCCATTCATCTCGTCAGACGCATTATGGAGAAGTTTAGAGAGCGGCGTAAGGACCTCCATATGGTGTTCATTGATCTAGAGAAGGCTTATGATAGCATTCCGCGCGATGTTATTTGGAGGAGCCTAGAAGAGAGGAGGGTGTCGTTGCCGTTCGTTAGGGAGATCCAAGATATGTACTCCCAAGCTAGGACTTGCGTTAGAACCCCAGTTGGTAACACCCAGTATTTACCGGTTGAGATAGGGCTACACCAGGGATCAGCGCTAAGTCCTCTTCTCTTCGCTCTAATCATTGACGTCATTTCGCGGGGGATACAGAGTGGCATTCCGTGGTGCATGCTTTTTGCTGACGACATTGTGTTAGTGGCGGAGTCGAGGAGGGAGGTGAATTTGAAGTTGGAGCTACGGAGGTCTAAGTTAGAATCCCAAGGCTTGCGTGTGATCCGGTCTAAGACCGAATATCTCTGGTGTAACTTTAGTGGTGAGGCCAACGAGGAAGAAGTAGATGTAATGATTGTGGATCAGATCGTACCCCGTACGGATAAGTTCAAGTATTTGGGTTCGATCATTCAGAAAGAAGGTGAATGTGAAGAGGATGTCACTCATCGTATCAAGACGTGGTAGCTAAGGTGGAGAGCAGCGATAGGGGTCCTCTGCGACAAGAAAGTTCATCTAAAGTTGAAGGGTAAATTCTATAGAGCGGCAATCAGACCTGCAATGTTGTATGGCTCCGAATGTTGGGCGATGAAGAAGTCGCATGAGAGCAAGTTGGAAGCGGCTGAAATGAGAATGTTACGTTGGTCGTGTGGTCGCACAATGTTGGATAGAATCTCGAATGAGGTTTTCAGGAACACGCTAGAAGTGGAGCCCATTTCAGCAAAAGGTAGAGAAGGGAGATTGAGATAGTTTGGCCACGTCCGCAGAAGGCAGGCTTCTGCTCCGGTGAGAAGGGTCGAGAGTTTATTGGTTGCTGGGATGAGGAGGAGAGGCAGACCGAGGAGGACGTGGGAGGAGCAGTTGAGATTAGATTTGAAGGCCTTAAATCTTTCTGAGACCATGACTATTGATAGGTGCTCTTGGAGGCGCCAGATCAGAGTTGTGGATTCGTATGTAGGGAGCGGTGCTGTAGTTGAGAGCGTCAGGGTTGGGTTGTCTCGGTTAGCTTTTGTTGGGAATGCTTTGCATCCAACGTCCTCACCTTCGACTCGGGAGAACGTAACTGGCCGGACTTAACACCCCGATCCGCGGCACCCTAGTGGTGCAGACCCTCATGTCCGCCTGTCGCTTAGTACGGGGCTCTGCGCTGCCACTAGAAGGTGGTTAAATGAATTAATTTGGACTACTCATACCAACAAGATGCATCTTCTTTTCAGGTAGCCATCTCATAAAAACTTCAAAGTTAAGCGTGCTTGGCCTGGAGTAGTTATGAGATGGGTGACCCCCTGGGAAGTTTCTCAGGGTGCGCGTGAGTAAGGACAAAGCGCGCTAGAAAAGACGCGTGTTGGTACAGTGAGGATAGTCTTCATCATTTTCAGGGACCAACACTTGGTATCAGAGCGAGGTCGCGGGTTCGAGTCTTCTGGCGTACGCTGAGGGGGATTGTTGGGAATGCTTTGCATCCAGCGTCCTCACCTTCGATTCGGGAGAACGTAACTGATCGGACTTAACACCCCGATTCGTGGCACCCTAGTGGTGCAGCCCCTCATGTCCACATTGTAACACCCCCAAATCCTTTTGGGTTATTACAGTGCCGTGGACCCCACGCCAGGAGATCCACCAGGCGAACATGACTAAAATACGTTAAATTAAACAACAAGGGAAAATCATAGTCCCTACCATGATATCCAACACAATATTCCGATAGGGAATTTCAACGACAAAAGTGGCCTACATGGCCAAAATGAAATACAACAGCATCCACGAACATCTGTTCGGGTAATACAACACGACAACAACTGACAAGACTGGAGTACACTCCAACTGACTGACCAACGATGAACAACTCGGACTAGTATCGCTCGAATGCCTCGTCGCCATCATCATGCTCCTGTGTCTCAACTCTCTCCTCGCAAGCACCTAAAACATGAAAACATGTTCCGCCCCCACGGGGTCAGTCATCCATATAATGAATATCAAATACATGTATAACATGATATGCATCCAAAGGCAGAATGAAACGGTACAATGATAATAATAATACGAGATGCTCACAAACCAATATAAGAACCGAGCATTCGTGAAATACTATGCCCACGGCATACTATTAATACCTGTTCAACAGGTTAGAACATAAGTGCCCAACGGCGAATCATAATCACAGAGTACCACAATGAATTACACGATATGAACCAAACCAGGACTGAATTAATTATGAATCACAATGCCCGAAGGCTCCAATGAAATTACCAAGACAATCACAAAGGCCTTAAAGACACTCAGCCGAAGCTGTCAAATATCACAATCACATGAAGTCGAAGCGATTGAAGTTATTGATTAGGGCCGAAGCCACGGCATGAAAACCGTATCACAATTAGGGCCGAAGCCACGGCATGAAAGCCGTATCACAATTAGGGCCGAAGCCACGGCATGAAAGCCGTATCACAATTAGGGCCGAAGCCACGGCATGAAAGCCGTATCACAATGAATGATAGTGTGCTGCCTTGAGTCGGCCAACACGATGATAGTAACACACGGATAGACACCGTCCTTGAAGGTCCCAAATTAACACCTCGATTGCCTTAGAACGGCCAACCGACAACAATAATGCAGCGGATGATTCAATACCTCGATTGCCTAAAACGGTCAATCGACAACAATGATACCATAAATGATTGAACACTTCGATTTGCCCGAGAACGACCAATCGATAACAATGACACGATGAATGAGTGAATACCTCGATTGCCTTAGAAAGGTCAATCGATAACAATGATTTAGTGAATGATTGAACATTTCGGTTTGCTTGAGAACGGCAATTCGATAACAATGATATGAAGGATGCCCCGGCACCTTTAATCGATTCTACAGCGAAGGCGAGAAATGAATAAGCCAATGCCTTTAATCGGCACATGCAGTTTTAATGACAATCAAACAGAATAACAATGATCTCAACGATGTCTTTAATTGACATCTATATTACAAAAATCGATACATCGATACATGAACCGGCTATCGACAATGACATTAATAATGAGTATCACAATGCCTTGAACCGGCCATTAACGAACAATGAAATATTTGGCATAATTGCCGAAAGGTATCGTATCGAACGATCTCTTAATATCAATGAATTCATGAAGAGACTAAGTCTCGGAATGATACAACACATTCATACACATATATGATAACATTAATCTCATTGACTAGTACAAGTATAAAACTTGCCTCAACCGAAGACGGTGAAATCCCTCCACGAACAACGAACGGCGTCCTCCGGTAAACACAAGTACTCGAACCACCTTGAATGAAATACAATTCATTCAATAACACAATATCAATCGAAATCAACATAACGACCGAAAAAAACTCCTTGAGGCATTTAATCGAACACTAAATGTTCAAAGTTCCTCAAGACCCTAAAAATCATCAATCGGGTTGAACGAATCGAAAATATGGATATACAATCCATAGAACATGATTAATAATGTTTACTAACATCAACCGATTCATCAAAATCGGATTAGAAACGAAATCAAGAACAAATCTCCAAAAAGTCAACTTGAAAGAAAATCAAGAAATATACCTTGATTCGATGAAATACTCGGATTAGATGATGATATAATCAACAAGGATCTTCCAAAATGCCTTGGAAATGATTAGAATCGGCCAAGAACTTGATTTCCCGAGCCTCCGTCGCGGGCGTCGAAAAAGGAAGAAAAATCGCGTTGAAATGAAATCGGCCGAGCCGAGCTATATATAGCCGCGGGGTTACGGCCAGAATCGGCAGCCTTACGGCCGTAACTCGGACACATTACGGCCGTACTCGGCAGCCTTACGGCCGTATGCGCATTCGTCAAAAATGCCCGGCCAAATGGACACTTACTACAGCCGTAACTCGCACACCTTACGGCCGTAACTTCGCCGTCAAAATCCGCCCCGGCGCTCGTGCGGCCGTACCCGATCACGCTTACGGACGTAACTCGGACACCTTACGGCCGTAATCGGCACCTTACGGTCGTAACTCGGCGAGCCGAGCCACTCGGCCGTGACTCGTGGCCACTCGACGGCCGGACGACCCGAAACCCGAACTGAGTAAAAATCGAAGATACGGCTACGAAGTACTCGCAAAGACGAATCAAGCACTAAGAGAACACACGATTCCGACCATCCGAAGTGTCGGAATTCGACAACGAAATAATTACCCGATTTTGGGAAATTACAAAAATGGCCCAAAGCGTCCGAAAATCACGATACGTGATCGAAACACCGAACCAAAGCTCGCAACATGAGTAATAACATTAAATGAACTTGCGAGAAACTCAAACAACAGCTTGATTTGGACGAGATTCGCAAGAATCGAGCTCGATCTTGAAAAAGTCGCTAAAAGCATGGAACTCAACAAAAGCGACACGAAACGAACTCGGATGACAAAAAGTACAGAATTAATTATTCTCGAAATGACGAAACGTTGATGAGAGAGTCGTCAAAAAGGCATTCCGCCGAAAATTAAAATTACAGAAAAATCGAAATTGCGGATATTACATACTACCCCTTAAAAGAAGTTTCGTCCGAAACTTAAAACAAGTAGGGAGAAGCAATATCCCGCCATGAAAAATCAACGAAATACACACGAACAAGAATGATCACAATGAATGATAATGAATCGAAATCTAACAAGGATCAAGAATGGCTCACCGGGGTGAAATGATAACGTAATGAGTGATAGCTCAAATGAAATGATTGGAAACATAGTTTCCCGTGAAGTGAATGATTAGTTTGATAATTATAAGTCTCAACGTGATTGATATATGATGAATGAATTATTTGAATGAATGAACGACAAATGAAATGAATGATTATACTATTACCGAGCAAGAATTAACTTGTTCAAAACCGGTGATGAATGTCCCTACCTATGGCTCTCGAAGCCTGGTAGGACCCCTTGGATGAAGCACGAGCTGGAGTAACAAAGTCCCCCGAGGCCCTAGAGCTCTCTCGAGATCTACCGGCACTAGAACTCCTGCAGTATTTCCGTAGGTGTCCCGGGTTCCCACACAGAAAACAGACAATAGCTGGCACCGTACACCGAGTACTCACGTGCCCTGCTGAATCACAGTTAAAGCAAACAACAGTCGAACTCGTCGTCTGAGAGGAAGATGCTTTCTCAGCACGAAGACGACTGGAAAACGACCTCTTGGACGTCGTAGCCCGATGTCCCTCAGAACGAACCGGCATCCTAGTCCTCTCACCCGAAGAAACTGAAGGATGCTTCTGAGTAAGCTCCTTGATCAAAAACTCTGCTCCAAGAGCCTTCTTGATGAACTCGCTAAGTGAATTACAATTGTGATTTAACAACTGCATCCTCAACTGCGGATTTAGCCTCTTGCTAAAATATTTGATCTTATCCGCCTCAGTACGGATAACTGACGAAGCAAACTGAAGTAGTCCCTGAAACTTCTCAGCAATGACAATAACACCCTCATCCTCGATGGATTCGGGGTTCAAAACCTCTGACAATTTGGCTTCACGAAGTGGAGCCGGATAATACCTCGCTAGCATGAGGGTCTTGAACTCACTCCAACCACAATCACGATCGAAGGGTTTCACAGAAAGCCACCACGAATAAGCGCCCTTACTCAAGTAATAAGCCGCTACTGCCACTTTACTCTCTTAGGACCTTTGAACCATGTCGAAGAGTTTATCAAAATGCTCGAGCCAATGAACAATATCAGCTGGTTCCGACGAACCCTCAAAAGTAGGTAGCATCTGACGAGAGATATCGCCCACAATCTGATTCACTCCTCCAGTCTGTCCATGAAATGGCAACTGGCATCCCTGTTGCGGTGGACCACGAACTATCGAGGTCTGCATGGTCTCCACTATCCGCGTCATCTGAGTCATCTGGGCCATCATGCCCTGCATAAATATGAATGGATCAACCCGAACACCTTCCGAGTGAGATGCCTCTCGGGTACGACTCCCTGACAGTGAATGATTATCTGCTGATGAATGAGTAGCCTCGCTATTTGATGAATTAATGATATCCCTCGCGTTCGTGTGGGCATGCACACGAGATCCCGGTTTCTGGCCCGCACCGCGGCCTCTTCCCCTGCGTCCTCTGACAGCTCGATCCATACTGAAGTAGGAAAGTCACATGATTATAGATTCCGCATGAATATCGCATTATGATTACATTACAGAGTGACAATAATGAGCATACACGCCCTCGCACAATGAATGCATTAATGATTTAATGAAATGATCGTCGAAATTACGTCAGAGTATGATAAGATCGTATGAGACATCAAATGAGGTAACATGATTGCCTGATGAAATTCCTGAAATGATTACCTTGAACAAGTTAACAAGGTTGAAAATTCGATCCTCAAGATCAACAACTGAACCGTGAGATGGGCTGAACGATTAATGAATTAACTGAACAATGAGATTGACTGAGTGACGAGTGAATTAGCTAAATGATGAGATTAATTGAGTGATGAATGAATTAGCTGAACGATGAGGTTAATTGAGTGATGAACGTAGCAACTGAGCCATGATATTGGTGAATGATGAATGAATTAACTGAGTGATGAATGAGTTAACTAAGTGATGAATTAATGACTAATGATATTGGTGAGTGATGAATGAATTATCCGAGTGATGAATTAATTAACTGAATAATGAGATTGGTGAGTAATGAATGAATTGACGGAACAATGAGATTGGTGAGTGATTAATGAATTAATCTTAACAATGAGATTGACTAAGTGATGAAGGAATTGGTGAGTGATGAATGAATTAACCGAGCAATGATATTGACTGAGTGATGAATGAATTAACCGAGTGATGAATGAATTATCTGAGTAATGATATTGACTGAGTGATGAACGAATTAACTGAGTGATGAATGAATTATCTGAGTAATGATAGTGACTGAGTGATGAACGAATTAACTGAGTGATGAATGATATTGACTGAGTGATGAATGAATTAACTGAGTGATGAATGGGTTAACTAAGTGATGAATTAACTGACTAATGATATTGGCTGAGTGATGAATGAATTAACTGACTGATGAATGAATTATCTGAGTGATGATATTGACTGAGTGAGGAATGAATTAACTGAGTGATAGATGAATTATCTGAGTGATGATATTGACTGAGTGATGAATGAATTAACTGAGTGATGAGATCAAAATGATGATTGAAAATTATTAACTGATAAATGAGTTGATCCTTAATGCTTACACAAGTCACACGTGCTCCAAAACAATTAATCATGAATCAACCATAGCACTAATATCACATATAGGTTTCAGCAAAGCATGAACGATTAATGACATGATGGATGTATGAACACAAAGCGAATCGAGTCCTTACACAGGTCATACGAAGCTTCGAGGTCTCGCGATACTAGTCTTCACTGACGACGACTCGATGAATGAATGACTCGTGCAGTCGCACTAATATTACGACTCACAAAACCTGACTGACTAGATTGTCATAACCTGACAATCCCACTACTACCGCGTCGGTAGGACCACATAACTCACATCTCAGGGTATTTCACAACCCAACTCTCTGATACCATTTCTGTAACACCCCCAAATCCTTTTGGGTTATTACAGTGCCGTGGACCCCACGCCTGAGATCCACCAGCGAACATGACTAAAATACGTTAAATTAAACAACAAGGGAAAATCATAGTCGCTACCATGATATCCAACACAATATTCCGATAGGGAATTTCAACGACAAAAGTGGCCTACATGGCGAAATGAAATACTGAGCATCCACGAACATGCATTCGGTATCTGTTTCGACAACAATCGACAAGACCGGAGTACACTCAGTAGTGACCAACGATGAACAACTCGGACTAGTATCGCTCGAATGCCTCGTCGCCATCATCATGCCCCGTGTCTCAACTCTCTCCTCGCAAGCACCTAAAACATGAAAACATGTTCCGCCCCACGGTCGATCATCCATATAATGAATATCAAATACATGTATAACATGATATGCATCAAAGCGAGAATGAAGCAGTACAATGATAATAATAATACGAGATGCTCACAAACCAATATAAGAACCGAGCATTCGTGAAATACTATGCCCACGGCATACTATTAATAATTGTTCAACGAGGTTAGAACATAAGTGCCCAACGGCGAATCATAATCACAGTACCACAATGAATTACGATATGAACCAAACCAGACTGAATTAATTATGAATCACAATGCCCGAAGGCTCCAATGAAATTACCAAGACAATCACAAAGGCCTTAAAGACACTCGGTAAAGGTCAAATATCACAATCACATGAAGTCAAAGCTTGACCATTTGTTATTGATTAGGGCCGAAGCCACGGCATGAAAACCGTATCACAATTAGGGCCGAAGCCACGGCATGAAAGTCGTATCACAATTAGGGCCGAAGCCACGGCATGAAAGCCGTATCACAATTAGGGCCGAAGCCACGGCATGAAAGCCGTATCACAATGAATGATAGTGTGCTGCCTTGAGTCGGCCAACACGATAATAGTAACACACGGATAGACACCGTCCTTGAAGGTCCCAAATTAACACCTCGATTGCCTTAGAACGGCCAACCGACAACAATAATGCAGCGGATGATTCAATACCTCGATTGCCTAAAACGGTCAATCGACAACAATGATACCATAAATGATTGAACACTTCGATTTGCCCGAGAACGACCAATCGATAACAATGACACGATGAATGAGTGAATACCTCGATTGCCTTAGAAAGGTCAATCGATAACAATGATTTAGTGAATGATTGAACATTTCGGTTTGCTTGAGAACGGCAATTCGATAACAATGATATGAAGGATGCCCCGGCACCTTTAATCGGTTACCGACGACGAAGGCGAGAAATGAATAAGCCAATGCCTTTAATCGGCTTGTACAGTTTTAATGACAATCCAAACAGGAATAACAATGATCTCAACGATGTCTTTAATTGACATCTATATTACAAAATCGATACATCGATACCGCGAACCGGCTATCGACAATGACATTAATAATGAGTATCACAATGCCTTGAACCGGCCATTAACGAACAATGAAATATTTGGCATAATTGCCGAAAGGTATCGTATCGAACGATCTCTTAATATCAATGAATTCATGAAGAGACTAAGTCTCGGAATGATACAACACATTCATACACATATATGATAACATTAATCTCATTGACTAGTACAAGTATAAAACTTGCCTCAACCGAAGACGGTGAAATCCATCCACGAACAACGAACGGCGTCCTCCGGTAAACACAAGTACTCGAACCACCTTGAATGAAATACAATTCATTCAATAACACAATATCAATCGAAATCAACATAACGACCGAAAGAAACTCCTTGAGGCATTTAATCGAACACTAAATGTTCAAAGTTCCTCAAGACCCTAAAAATCATCAATCGGGTTGAACGAATCGAAAATATGGATATACAATCCATAGAACATGATTAATAATGTTTACTAACATCAACCGATTCATCAAAATCGGATTAGAAATGAAATCAAGAACAAATCTCCAAAAAGTCAACTTGAAAGAAAATCAAGAAATATACCTTGATTCGACGAAATACTCGGATTAGATGATGATATAATCAACAAGGATCTTCCAAAATGCCTTGGAAATGATTAGAATCGGCCAAGAACTCGATTTCCCGAGCCTCCCGTCGCCAGACGTCGAAAAAGGAAGAAAAATCGCGTTGAAATGAAATCGCCGAGCCGAGCTATATAGCCGGCAGGTTACTGGCCAGAACGGCAGCCTTACGGCCGTAACTCGGACACCTTACGGCCGTACTCGGCAGCCTTACGGCCGTAACCGGCATTCGTCAAAAATCGCCCGGCCTGGTGGACACTTACGGCCGTAACTTCGCACACCTTACTACTGCAATCGCCTTCGTCAAAATCCGCCCGGCGCTCGTCGGCCGTACCCGATCATGCTTACGGCCGTAACTGGACACCTTACGGCCGTAACGGCACCTTACGGCCGTAACTCGGCGAGCCGAGGCCACCTTTCCGTGACTCGGCCGTGGCCACTCCGACGGCCCGGACGACCCCGAAACCCGAACCTGAGTAAAAATCGAAGATACGGCTACGAAGTACTCGCAAAGTCGAATCCAAGCACTAAGAGAACACACGATTCCGACCATCCGAAGTGTCGGAATTCGACAACGGAAATAATTACCCCAGACTTTGGGAAATTACAAAAATGGCCCAAAACGTCCGAAAATCACGATACGTGATCGAAACACCGAACCAAAGCTCACAACATGAGTAATAACATTAAATGAACTTGCGAGAAACTCGAAACAACAGTTTCGGACGAGATTCGCAAGAATCGAGCTCCAGTGCGGAAAAGTCGCTAAAAAGCATGGAACTCAACAAAACGACACCGAAACGAACTCGGATGACAAAAAGTACAGAATTAATTATTCTCGAAATGACGAAACGGTCATGAGAGAGTCGTCAAAACGGACTTCCGCCGAAAAAAGAAAATTACCGAAAAATCGAAATTGCGGATATTACACACATGTCGCTTAGTACGGGGCTCTACGCTGCCACTAGAAAGTGGTTAAATGAATTGATTTGGACTACTCGTGAGTAAGGATAAAGCGCGCTAGAAAAGACGCGTGTTGGTACAGTGAGGATAGTCTTCATCATTTTCAGGGACCAACACTTGGTATCAGAGCGAGGTCGCGGGTTCGAGTCTTTTGGCGTACGCTGGGGGGGATTGTTGGGAATGCTTTGCATCCAGCGTCCTCACCTTCGACTCAGAATGTAACTGATCGGATTTAACACCCCGACCCGCGACACCCTAGTGGTGCAGCCCCTCATGTCCGCCTGTCGCTTAGTACGGGGCTCTGCGCTGCCACTATAAAGTGGTTAAATGAATTGATTTGGACTACTCATACCAACACGATGCATCTTCTTTTCTGGTAGCTATCTCATAGAAACTCCAAAGTTAAACATGCTCGGCCTGGAGTAGTTATGGGATGGGTGACACCCTGGGAAGTTTCTCAGGGTGCGTGTGAGTGAGGACAAAGCGCGCTAGAAAAGACTTGTGTTGGTACAGTGATGATAGTCTTCATAATTTTCAGGGCCCAACAGCTTTGACCTAGAGCATTGCATTTTTTACTTTTATTGCATATTTTATCCTATTGCCTTTAGCGTGTGGTGTATTTTTGACAGGGAGCTGTGCGCAGAGTCAACCTCTTTTCAGCGTTCATCGAGAGTGCAGTTGCCAAAGTCCCCTTAGGTAAGTCTCATGTGAATTAAGCCATGGGCTCAGGTATGGTCTTGAGCTTTTTCGTATCATATGCTTCTTTGTATATATCACACAATACTTTGTTGTGCACTAAGCCGGGGGTCTTCACGAAAATAGCCTCCTTAGCGTAAAAAGTAGGGGCATGGTCTGTGTATATTTTACCCTCCCCAGACCCTGCTCTGAGCGGGATATACTGGGTATGTTTGGTTTGGTTTTATAATTTTTTTTATCTTTAGGTTCATATCTATTATATTAAATAATTCAGTCCCCTTATAAATGTGGGAGTCTTAATGTTGTATGGCATAAAGAAAATATGGGACTGCATGAAGCAAATTATTGGTGGAATGTAATGCCATGGGAATACACAGTGCAAAAAGAATCCGGACCAGTGCACCCCTTTCAACTTCATCACGTTTATTATTAATTCACTTTTAATTGACACTAATATTCATAACTAATTTACATTTAAAGAATTCCTGCAACCCTCCAAGTTCCATCTCATTTCATAACTGACATTTAAATCTCTATATACTAACCACATCTATAAAAACTCATTCATACACACAGTGATGTGCCATGTGACCAATCGGTCAGTCTCGGTCGACTCCAACAAGAAACGAAAAAGAAATACTATTATAAGATCTCAGTTCTTTGTTCACTTATTACCAATCCTCATAGATCTCATCCGTGTGAAGATTACATCATAGGTCTTTGTGAAATATACAACTTATTCAATATCCGAATATTAAAGAACGAGTTATAACAAGAGTGTTATGCCCGTTTCTTTCATTCGGTTCAAAGACAAACACAAAACAAAGACATAATATCAATACCTACCTCAGATCTTCTATAAGACCTTGAAGCCGAAACAAAGAGATTGAAAAAGGTGTTCGTGTTTCTGTTTTTAAAAGAAAGTGAGCAAAAGGTATTATGTGTTGGTATTCGATTTGTACATGAAAAGGTTTTGTGCTTTGGTTTGATGATTTTATCTGTGTTGTCGTGTGATGTTGTTCGAGTAGAAGAATGGGAGCAAATTCGTTTGGAGAAATAAGGAGATAGGTTGTTGATGTTTGTGTTTTTTGGCTGCACACATGTGTGTTTAAGGTTAACTAATGTGAGGATTTTTAGGGTTAGAAGTATTTTCATTTGATTTTGGCTTTTTTTTTTATCCGATTATTTGGGCTTATTTGCTATGTCATATGGATTGGGCTGCTGATATAATGGGATCCAAAATTATCAATGTGTTGCGTTGAAATTTTAATATCCATTGTATTTTAATACATTGTTAATTTTTGGTATAATATTTGGCCTATATATGTGACCCGTGAATTGATTTGGATTAAATACTATGATAGGTATACAAATGGAACTATGCTTTGGATATGGCAATTTTGCTAAAAAAAAGAATATCATTGTAAATGAATGTTAGATATCATATGCCGAAAAAGATTAAAAGCTACAGAGTTTGACAGGTAGCTATGATTTGTTTTATTCCGAATAAATAAGTGAAAAGTATCAAATCTCATACTTACCAAACTATACGAATATGACCAATTTCCCTTTCACATCTGAGCATTGAAAATAATCAATATAATAAGCCAACATGTGCATAAAGAATTACAAGTATAAGGCTTCATTATGTAACTTACATAAAATATATACTGTAGTAATTACGTAATATTCTTAGAGTTTTCTTATTATAAAAACACTTTTTTTTAGTTAAACTTTGGTGCTAAACTGTTAACTAGAAATTGGGTTGTTAATGTGTTTATACGAATTTTTTTGAGTTACTTAGTAACTTAGTAGTTGGGTTAAAATTTTTAATGTTGGGGTGCTTGGGATTAGATATACTTGCAAAATCAACTAAAGGAACTCAAATGATAATATAAATAGCCGTACAAAATAATCATCGACAAGTTATATCTGTTAACAATTAAACAACTTATTTCAAAGTTGTGCATCGCATGTCTTGGATTAGTAATGACAAAGCAAAATGAATTAAGAGATCATTACTTGAGATGTTTAAATTGAGTGTAACGGATTGAAACATTGAAATCATACTATAATTAATGAAACCTAAGGATACTCGAGTGGTTCGAAATTGTCAAAATGGTTAATGGCTTAATCCCTTCGATTCGTAAACATACATCCTATAAAAATTAGTTTTTGACAATACTAAGAGTTAGAATTTCTAATGGTAAATAAAACCCGTGCGATGTGCATCACACGGGTCAGTGAGTTTTAGTACATCCTATTTAAACATATAAATTAAAAGAGTTTGCTAAAATAACAAAATACGGCATATTTAAAATATCACCTTGAATAATGAATAGAAAGAAAAAATTACATAATTTTGGCTCGAAGTCATTTATAAATTATAATAAAAAATTAAAAAGCTGTGTACATCGCACGGGTCCTGAGGGAGCCCGAGTTATATATTGTATTTTGAGTGTTTGACTCGACCTCAATTAAAAGTAACAAATACACCAACAATTTTCATGTCATACTAACAAACACAACTGAGAAACTTATTGACCAACAAAATACATCCATGATCAAAATGACGAAAAGTAGTACTGAACAATACGCTATGAACATTTAGACCGAGCCCGTGTGCATTGCACGAGTCTAAATGACTCGCATTTAATACATTTCAATGCACTCAAATCAATTATAAGTTAAAGCGAATCGTGAAATGTCAAAGTAATATAAATAACATGTAATTAATAACTAATGCTTAATTTATGTTGGCCAAATAAATAGTATAGGGCTATACTTTTTAATTGGAAATGTCGATAAGAAATATTATGGTTCCGTCGATACAAATTTCAAATTACAAAACTCAATCTGTCCAAGTTTGCGATCGAGTACTTATTACCTCTTGGGTTGTTATTGCTATTTTATTAGGTTCAGCTACTGCAACTGTTCGGAATCCACAAATCATTCGACCGAGGCTCAGAATTCATATGTTCTTGAATTCATTCGAAATTTGAGTAAAACTCAAATCGGAGAAAAATATGGAATTGAGTTCCTTTTATCAGAACTATGTTTCTATTTCTTTTTGTTTCTAATTGGTAAGGAAAAAATCAATTAGCCTGGAAAATCATAGAATTACTTCATGAAGAGTTAGCCGCACCTACAAAAGATATAACACTACTTTTGCTTGGCGTTAGCATATTTCTATGCAGGTCTTAAAAAAAGGGATTAAGTTATTTTGGGATATATATTCAACCAACCCCAATTCCTTTACCCATTAACATTTTAGAAGATTTTACACCACGCACGTGATCAGTTACCGACAACAATATAAATCATGGAGTTAGATGTATAACATACATCTTTTTTTTATTAATTTATATAAAATTTTACAGTTTTTGGAGTTTATTTTTAATTTCATACCAATTCTTAGAGTTCATTTTTATACTCAGTTTTTATGATTTATTTTTAATATCTTCCAATTTTTGTAGGGATTTTAGTTTATTTTTATATGCTATTTAATTTGTTATGGTTCCTTTTCAGATTATTCAATATATGAAGATTTTTTTAATTTAATTTTCAATGTCAAAAAAGCATACTGCTGTTATAATATAACACGAAAGTGATGTTTCAATTACCCCTTTGTTTTTATATAGTGTGAATGACTATTATGCCCCTGATGTAAATATGTAATTACGATTGTGCCATCTGAAGTTTTCCTATAAATAGGACTTCAGTTATTAATGAAAATCACACCTGAGAATAATTATCTAATTTCTCTCTCTATTATTTCGATTTTATAACACGTTATCAGCACGACTCTAGCCATTTGAGTAATATGACGAGAGTATGCTCTACAGTTGCATCTTATAAATGATCCTCTGTATCAGAAATCTAATTATTACAACAAATCTCAAAACTTCTCTACAAGAAATTCTTGATCTAAATTTAAAAAATATTCCATTATTTTGATCCAACTTATCTACCAGCTTCACACATCAATTATGAAACTAAACCATGACTATCACTTGTTTGCCGCACAGATTTGTGTTTTCACAAAACTCAGGAAATCATCAAATATGAATATGATGATTAAGAACGAGACGCACCCGCCACTCCTCAACCTCCATCTACACGCGGCGGTTCTACTAACATACACTTTTTGCGCATTCTTTCTCCTGTTAGTTGAATAAAGTAAACAAACCCGGCTCATCCTTACTATTTTCAAGACCCAATCCTCTTCCAGTTAATCATCTCATCAGAGGGGGAAGATGTTGATTGAGAACAAAAAATCTAGAAGCATTTTCAAGCTTCTTCAGTAGCTTCTCGCCTTGTTCGTCGACGGATCAATCAGGGTCGGCTACACCTGAATAACAATTTGAGTTATATGTGGAGATCCGATCCAGATCAACATTGAATGTTGAACGTGACTATACAGAGGAGCCTCGTTGCCGCTGTAGATGACGCCGTCGGAGGCTACGGTGGCGAATTTTTTTGATGGCGGCAGTGGAGCCGTTGACCGACGACAGCCACGAGGTACTATATGTATGTGTCTATGTTTTAAGAAAAAATAAAGAAGGTAACGAAGAAGAAGCCCAAGCTGAAGAACACATAACGAAGGCACAAAATAAAAAAAAAAAAAATGAAGATGACAGCACATAGCGGGTTGTGCCCAAAAGCAGAACAAAAAAATTGAAAACTCATTCATGTTTGAAGTAACCCTAAACTGACAAAGAAAATTTGATAAAATAATAAAAGAATAAAATATTCTTTTAATTTATTAAATTATACATTCGTTTTTCTTACATATAAGATACATATGATATCAGAATTGATTTTTCTTGATACCATCGTGATCCATTTTATGAGAGCTTCAATTTGACACTAATATTGATATGAGTGTTAACTCTTTTCGTATGTATTATTATTAATTTATTAAAATAGACGAATTAATATCCAACTCTGAAAAATGCAAAGATTTATCAAAACATACCATTACACTTGCTATTAACTGCAGTCGATATTTCGACCAATATCTTGACGAGTATTATATTTTGAGTAATTGATTGGACGATTCTGCTCTGGTAGAAGAAGTTAATTATTTTGCAGTTTAAATTATGTCTCTTACTTATCTCAAAGTGGTGGCTTCAAACCACACATTTATTAAGCTTACTTTCTGTAATTACAATACCTCCCATGTGATGAGTTCAATTATCACAAGACGGATGGTTTTTACATGTACACAATTTATATATTATATATCACCATCGTGGTTGGTTATACCACATGAATGGTTTATAAATCCTGCTCTCGAAGAAGAAGCAGTTGATAAAAATAAATCCTACTCTGGAGAAGTAGTTGATCGATTATCTAAATCCTGTTCTGAAGAAGCAGTTGATAAAAATAAATCCTACTCTGGAGAAGTAGTTGATCGATTATATAAATCCTGCTCTGAAGAAGCAGTTGATAAAAATAAATCCTACTCTGGAGAAGTAGTTGATCGATTATCTAAATCCTGCTCTGAAGAAGCAGTTGAAATAAATAAATCCTACTCTGAAGAAATAGTTGATCAATGATTCAAATCCTACTCTCGAAGAAGAAGCAGTTGATGGAAATAATATCCAATCTCCATAATTATTAAATACGAACGGAGAAAATTGAGCAAGTGATACCATAAGCTATCACCGATTAATTAAAGAAAATCCCATGCAAACTGCATGATGGGATCATGTGACAACTGATATGAAGAGCTATCACTGAAAAATAATTGGTCAATAAGTCCCATGTTGAATATATCACATGGTGGGATCATTGAAATCATATTGATATGACCATATTTATGGAGAAACATATATCACATATTCGTGATAATAATGTATTTGTATAAAGGCAAAAGATGATCTTATTATTGCTGAAGAAGCACACAACAGTCGAAGTGAAAATATCGAAACTAGCTGAAAGACAGTAAATACTCGACAATATGAAACGCGAAAAAGAAAATACATATGAAACCCATAAAAGAAAAGGGGTGCGTCTCGAGAGTATAAAACTCCGTAACTCTGCCACCCCCTGGCATAAGGGTTTATAATGAAAGATCTAAAGGATCTAAACTTCTTTTCCGTTTAGCGCCAATAGCCTGTGGCTGATGAGCTTTGACTTCCAAATTCTTAGTTGAAATATATGCCTGAAACTTTATAAGTAAATCAGCAACAGTGTCAGCACATATTATTATATCTCGTGATGGCTGAGATATAAACTTGTGATCTACTCCTTGATCCAAAAAGGCAAGCAAATCGCTGAAGAAATTATTAATATTCAACAAACCTATAGGTTTGGTATGGAAGTCCTTTCGGCCCATGACGTGATGTTGAATATCTCATTGAGTGTGCCATAGCCACCTGGAAGAACAATAAATGCATCACTATTATTCACCACATACATCAAACTATCATGCACAGACTGTGTTTGAAGCATCAACCCAGTTGAACCCCCTGTACTAATGGTTCTAACTGTGGGATAGTGTAAGGCACTTGTTACTCTTATTCTCCCATTTTGTGCAGCCTCTAACAGATAACCCAAAAATCTATAATTACTCCCATCATACAATATATCGATTTTGTGTTTTCCTAATTCTTTTACGAATTGATATGCCATATCTATATGCTGGATATGACCTATCAGTTTGGATCCACCTAAAATACATATAGTTTTAATTGGATGAGATCTATATGAGGATTCTGAGAACTCCATCTTTCTACACTAGACTTTCTAAATAATTTTATGAGAGATACATTTTCTGATTTGTGGATCCCAAATTTAAAGAGCAAACTTCTTACTAAAAGACGAATGACTTCACTATTTTCATTGAAAATGGAGCGGCAAATAAATCACTACTTTTACTATTTTCTTTTTGATAAAATTACAATAGAAAATGAAAGTTATGATATTATATTTTTCAACGAAAATGATGTTACCGATTGGCAGCTAAGAAATTTAAATATTAGAAAATAATATTCATCAACTTGCATTACTTTTTCTATTACCTTATACCAACTTGGATAGAATGGACTTACAAACTGGATCTTTTGAGATTAATTTTTCATGACTATAACGTTCCCGTTCATCCTTAAATTGTATCCACAAAGCCATTAGTTCACGATGAACGTATCCACTTGGATGTGCATCAAGAATCTATTGAATATCATGATCTATAGATTCCTTACTCAATCCATCCTTGATAAATGCTATTTTATCTTCTCGATTTTTGGATACAAACCCCACAGATTTGCATCGTGTGTCACATGTCCACCGAGCACATTTATAGCACTCACCTAATCTTTTTGCTCTCCGTTTCTTTGCAAAACTACTCTTACCTGTACCTGGCATGTACTTAAATGAATTTGAAAATTCGCCAGATAATCGAACTTGTGCTTCGATCAACCATCGAATATCTCCTGGGATGCCATTTCTCATTAGCACCCTTAATCTTTCGAGTCGAGCTCGATAAATTCTTTTTATGATATTCACTGGAGGAGATGGATAATATTTACGAAGATTCGAAAGCATTGAATCCATTATGACATTCAAACCCTCGGTATGGGTGATTGTGAATACAATGATAATCTATTTATAGATTGGAATTACGCGTATGAGATTTGACTCTGCGTCCTGAAGCGTATGAACTACGGCTCTATATTTGAATAATGAACATAATATGACATGTGGGAGCAGCGACTCCATGTTGATAATGATGTGCAATAATGGCACCGAAAGATGATGTGATATGTTGGTAAAATATCTATATGATGATATAGACACATTAGGGGTGAGCAGAAAAACCGACAAAAACCGATAATACCGAAAATACCGAAAAAAACAAAACCAAAAAACCGAACCAATAAGATATTGGTATGGTACTGTTCTTAAAATTTTGAAAACCGAATTATGCGGTTCGGTTTCGGTTTTAGATATGGATCCCGACTTTAAAAACCGAACCGAACCGATAAAACAGATGACTATTCTGCAGACTTTGTTTTTTCTTTGTGCAGGTTGTTATGAATTGATGGACCTGTGCTGAGGAGGAAATTCAAGACTTTTGTTTAATCTGATATTGGACTTTTTGAATCCTTAGTTATTATCATGTTATTGAAGTAGATTTTATTTTTATTCAAGCTTTGAAGTGGATTAATTATGTATAAATCCTTCTATTTAAACTTACAATTGTCTGATTTAGCCCAAGTAGTTCAGTTTGGGCCTGTGCAAGCCCAACTTAAGTGGCCCATTTAATCAGCCCATTGACATCGAACCGCTACCGAACCGACACCGAAACCGATCACACCGAGTCGATTTAAAACCGAATCATTTCGGTACTCAAATGCTAGATACCTATAAGATACGGTTCGGTATCGATTTTAGCTAGAAACCGTAGCAAACCGAACCGAGCTCACCCCTAAGACACATCATGTCTTCAAATATTTGTTCTCGATTAATATCACTACTAGCTAATATTGGGAATGAATCCCTAATAAATTTGGAATATATTAAGGGGGAGTATGGGCCCACTTCCTCTACATGTGAACTACTAGATATTATGGATCCACTAGATAGTCACATGTTTATATAACTCGTAATCAGAAATTTACGAGATAATTTGCTCACGATTTGAGCACATATTCCAAATCAGATAAAGCTAGTAATATATCCCAAATAAACTTGAATAGATCCCAGAAAGGATCGAGATATGCGCATACAAGTGGGATATCAATTGTCATACTATTTGAAGTCCTCCAGACAATATCGAGAACATAATATACAAACTCCCATGACTGAAGATGAATACTGAGATACTGACATACGAGTTTGGTGCTCAAGAAATCTCTTAGCATAAGGGGGAGTATTGGTAGTTGGAAATATGTGAAATGCATCACACTATATCCTCACAACTGAAATATGAACTTGTAGTTCAAATATGCATGACAGATTATTAATCTTTGGTACCAACTACAACTGCTTTGATAAATACATAATAATTCCCCGAATATGAATCAAAGCAAATGATAAAAGGAGGCATATACTTTTGAGAAGTATATAGACATAATCCCAATGGGTGATTGATAATGAGATATCTCGGCAAGTTATATTGCCATGGGGAAATAAATATTGAAATGTGTCGACACAATATAGCGCTATGAATAAAATGAGGATATCAATGATTGGAAAGAGGATATCGATAAATGATATGAGGATATCCATGACTGTGAAATATGGATATTGGAAATAAGGATATTAAAATCCATGATTTGTGAAAATGAGGATATTGAAATCCATCAAAAATTGAAATATATGTCCTTATAATAAAATGAAATATATAGGCTTACTGAAAATGACTCGTAAGGAGATTTTGAACATATTATCAGTACGTGCAGTCACTCAAAACGTTGTGAACGAAAATTATATGATGTACTCTTTTCCTTGACTGAGGTTTTATCCCACTGGGTTTTTCTAGCAAGGTTTTTAACGAGGCAGCTTAATCACAACTAATATGAAATTTCTAAAAGAGATTTGGAATATATTGCAAAGAATATGAGTTCGATATTACAAACTGCACTGAAGATGATACTCGGAGGATTATTGAAAGGCCTGGGGCATATTTATAAAATACGCGTTGCACTCTTTTTCCCTTGACTGATGTTTTGTCCCATTGGGTTTTCCTAGCAAGGTTTTTAACGAGGCAACTGGAATGGCGTATTAGTATGAATAATGTACTCTTTTTCCTTCATTAGGATTTTTCCCATTGGGTTTTTCCTAATAAGGTTTTAATGAGGCATATTCATGGCATAATGAGGAACACTACAAAGATCAAGATTATTCCTCAAAGCTTGAAAATAGAAGGAGTTGTTGTACTCTTTTTCCTTCGATCAAGTTTTTCCCACTGGGTTTTCTTGACAAGGTTTTAATGAGGCAACACATGGATACTCCAACAAATGATATACATGACAGATTCACTCAGTTTTTGTCCCACGAGGTTTTACTGAGACGACACAAGAATACTCATACAAGAACTATCGAGATAAGGGGGAGCAAATTTACGAGATTACAGATTGCTGAAGTTTTTATCCAACAGAGCTTTCCTACCAACATTATGATGCAACATGATATGATTGCCACAAGCTCCAATACAAACAGTTTGAAAGTTTTTCTCCCATTGAGTTTTTCTTCAAACTAGTTCATCAGATATTTATGTAAATAGTCATTCAAGGGGGAGTGTTATAATATAACACGAAAGTGATGTTTCAATTACCCCTTTGTTTTTATATAGTGTGAATGCCTATTATGCCCCTGATGTAAATATGTAATTACGATTGTGCCATCTGAAGTTTTCCGATAAATAGGACTTCAGTTATTAATGAAAATCACACCTGAGAATAATTCTGTAATTTCTCTCTCCAATCTCTCTCTCTATTATTTCGATTTTATAACAACTGCAACATACTGTTAGATGCATTAAGCGAGGCCACGTCCGCATGGCAGCTCAGCTGGTTCATAGGTGGTAGATTGCTACAAGGACGCAGGTTCGAGTCCTGGCAACCGCAGTGTGGGAGTTTTATCCCTCCAATGTGGGGATAACTCCTTATGGGCACCAAACACTGTTCCTCACACTTAGTGGACCATTGAATCACCATGATTTAATTTCTCCACCAACTTCCACCGGGACTGGGTGGTGGCCAAGCTAGGCCACGTCACACCAACTACCGCCAATTGGGCCCGCTAACCACAGCCACAGCCCAGAGATCTCTCCCCTTCCACTCTATTTAAACAGCTTTACCACACAAATCGTCACAACTCTCTCATCTCTCTCTCTCGCTCGCTCCGTGTTCTCCGTTGCCAAAAGCCCTGGATTTTAAGTAAGGTTTCGTGGAGTTCCTTCCCTTTTTCGCTCTCTGGAGAGGGGTTAAAACCCGTGGAATAAAAGTTGTCGACAATCACGGCTATATTAGGAGCAAATCGACCTGTTATACATGTCCGATCAGCTCGACGCAAGGGTTGTGTGACGGAGAGCAACCCTCTGCCGCACGGCGGACGTGGAGCTTTGCCCTCTGAAGGCGGCAGCCCCTCCGATCTCCTCTTCCTCGCCGGCGGCGGTTACATCTTTAATTAGCTTCATAGTTCTGTAAATATTACTCTGCATTTGCAAAATTTTAGTATTTTCTAGTTATTCGGTCAAGAATCGTTAGAAAGGGAAAAAAGAGTGGTGATAAATATTGAGAAAAAGATCTAAAGATGATGCTTGGGATTAAGAGAGTTCCTACCGTTGTCTCCAACTACCAGAAGGAAGAGGCGGAGGACGACGGCGCTCGCCATGCAATTGGCTGCGGCCGTAATTGCCTCAGAAGCTGCTGCCTTCCAGGTATTTGTAGATTTGTTTATGTGGCTAATTAATGTTTTTGATTTTGTTTTTCATTTTTTTATCATCAGATTTTCTGGGATTTTAATTGAATTAGGGTCAAAGCTGCCTTTGTATGCTTTTAAGAAGGCGAGCAAAGGTGTTCGTGAAAAGGTTTCTGTCGGCACTGAGAACGACGAACCTCCTACTGACTTCCTGGATTCCCTTCTTCTCGGGGAGGTAATAATATGTTTAATTTTTTTATTTTCTACTTATTTTTGTTCTTCTGAAATTGAAGTGATGAATGTCTGAAACTTGATGATTCTTGATGGTAGTGGGAGGATCGTATGCAGAGAGGACTCTTTCGCTATGATGTCACTGCTTGCGAAACCAAGGCCTGTCTTTTTTCTCAATGTCACCTAATTACAGATAATTTTTTCTTTCCACCTTGTGTGCCACGAATTGAAATATTAGGTGAATCCCTTTTAGTATTTCTATTTTCTTTCTCTTATTTATTTTTCAATTAAAATGATTTACAGGTGATTCCTGGAGAGTATGGATTTATTGCACAGCTAAATGAGGGCAGGCATCTCAAGAAGCGGCCAACCGAGTTTCGTGTTGACAAGGTCCTTCAGCCCTTTGATGAGAACAAGTTCAACTTTACGAAGGTCGGGCAAGAAGAGGTGCTCTTTCAATTCGAGGCCAGCAAGGACAATCAAGTTCACTTCTCTCCAAATGCACCAGTTGATACCGATAACTCGCCCAGTATTGTCGCCATTAATGTATGTTTGTTATTGCGCACTTTGAATTTTTTTTGCCTTCTCTTGTCCTTTTAGGTCTATTTCTGAGTCATTATGATGGATTTCATGAATTTTAGTTCGAATTTCTTCCATCGCAATGTAGTCTTAACTTTATTCGAATTAATTAACACTCCAGTAATAGTTTGATGGACTTTGTTGGGTATGATTTAACAGGTTAGTCCAATTGAATACGGACATGTATTGCTCGTCCCTCGAGTCCTTGAATGCTTGCCTCAAAGGATCGACAGGGAGAGTTTCTTGCTTGCACTCTACATGGCTGCAGAAGCAGGGAATCCCTATTTCCGATTGGGTTACAATAGCTTGGGTGCATTTGCAACCATCAATCATCTCCACTTTCAGGCCTATTACTTAGCAGTACCTTTCCCCATAGAAAAGGCTCCTTCTAAGAAGACAACCACCACTAGTGGTGGAGTCGAAATATCCGATATTCTTAATTATCCTGTCAGAGGCCTTGTTTTCGAGGGTGGAAATACTTTGGAAGATTTATCCAATGCCGTCTCCGATTCTTGCATTTGCCTGCAGGAGAACAACATCCCCTACAATGTACTCGTTGCTGATACCGGAAAACGAATTTTCGTCTTCCCCCAGGTTAAGATAAATCTAATGAAAAATTGAAAGAAATATACAAAGGGTCTTTTTTTTTTAGACTAAATCTGAAGGGTGAGACATGGATGTACATGTTGATTTTACAATACCGATCATGCCATGTGACATGACTATAACATTTATTTCGACTTCCAGGTAACTGGAAAAACCTATGATCTTGATGGTTTTGGAATTTCATCTCATTTGTCCTTCGTATGAAGGTTGTAATAGGAAGGACATCCGGCCCAAAACTTTGCCGCTTTGTCTTTTGCATGAAGTATTGTGTTAACTAATTTTAGACAATTAACTGGCACTATAATACATAGTTGGGATTAAAGTGCAGTTGATGATTTGATGATGATCATACTAAATTTGAAGGGTATGTTTTGTAATTAACTCTATTTATGTTGTTCAAGTTTGGTCTGTATATGAAATATGAGTTTTGTATGAACAAGCAGTGCTATGCGGAGAAACAGGCACTTGGGGAAGCGAGCGCTGAGCTACTCGACACTCAAGTTAATCCAGCAGTTTGGGAGATTAGCGGACATATGGTTCTAAAACGGAAGGAGGATTATGAGGAAGCGTCCGAAGAAAATGCTTGGAGGCTCCTAGCGGAGGTTTCCTTATCCAAAGAGAGGCTCCAAGAAGTGAAGGAACTTGTGTTTGAATCCATCGGCTGCAAAATTGACGAGGAAAGAGACGGTCCCACTACAGTGGAGGCGGAGGCCGGTGAGACACCCGAGTCGCATGATGATGCGGATGCGCTTAGAGGGGTCCAACCGGCTTTGATGCCTGCGTAGTGTAATTATTTCTGCATGGGATGGTTCGGTTTTGGGATTTATTGCCGGAATAATGTTAAAATTGTGTGGTTTGATGCCTTGTTGGGTTATTTATGCAACTTGTGTCTGGTCTGGTGCCAGTCTTAGTCTTGAATAATTGTATGCTACTTGTGGGTGGGTGGGTGGGTGCTTGGGTTAAACTCTGGGCTTGTGTTTTATGTGTTGTGTGAAACCTTGTCTTAATGGATATGCTTTATTTAGAGTCCACCCGACTTCTTCTTTATTGATTATAGCTACGCCGAAGACTAGACAGCAACTGTTTGCTCTTTTTTTTTTTTTTTTTTTTTTAAGTTTTAGGTTATATTTATTAATTATTTTATGTTTCTTAGTTTTAGATTATATTATTTTATAATATTTATTTTTCTCTGTCATTTTCTTTTTAATTTATATTACTTGAAAATATAGTATGAGCTAAACCCACATCCCACATGAAATTTTCACCCCCCATATAAGTTTGAAATGTGAGTTCAGGATTATATTTTTATCAAGCATCATATGAATTTTACCAAACGCCCACACCTACATATTTTATATTCTTCTTCAAACGAAGTTTCATCACTCCCCCTCCCATTCTTTACGCACACTGCTCTGCTTTGTGAAGTTGTTGAATCCTCAAATTTGTATAAGTTGCTGGATTCGAACTCGTTTATTTTAGTTTGTAAGTTAGAATTTATGTTAATTTAGTATTGAGCTGATACTTTTTGGTTTAAAATTTGCAATCGACAGTATCGTAGTGAATTATGACGCGTGTTGCAAAATAAACCGAAAACTTTGAGCCGTAATGCCGTACAAGCCTTCTGGTATTGGGCTAACCAAAGAGAAACTTCTTGAATTTATTCAGCCATTTGTACACGGCAGGTACGTTCAATCACGTGTTGCCGAGCGAACTTGATATGTTTGGACTACAGAGGTCGAACAATTTGTTCCACAACGTGCAAAAAGTATTTCCAGAACAACTATAAATATTAATCTGAATTACATTTGATCGTTCCGTGGTTCAAATTGCATGATTCCTTCATATCAAGGTGCTATAATTATTAAAATTTGGGGAGACAAGAAATATCGTTAGGGTGGAAGTATTTGGTAGGTGTTACGATTTTTTTTTATAAACTATTTACATAAGGGCATTTTAAGCAAACTATTTTATGTTTTAAATGTCTTACTAAATGGATAAAAGTTGTGGTGTATTTAAGCTTATTTAAAAAATCCCATTTGGTTCGCCACAAACTAACTTATCAATCAACTTATAAGTTAGCTTACTGAGATGCTACTTTAGCTTAACAATCATCAGCTAGCTAATTAGCTATACAGTCAAACACACATCACTCACTCCAAAAAATCTTGCAACATCATTCATATTCCTGTTTCTTTAAAAAATGTCATTTCCCGGGACTAGTTGGTTCACGAATAGTTTGCATAAAAATTGCACATTTGGGACGTATCAACCAAAATTGAAGCTTGAAACCTGAAAACCGATATGCAATACTTTAGGGTTGATCGATTGTGATAAATAAAATTATACTCAATACTCAAAGTACAAGTACTAATAAGGAGAGAGAGAAAAATAGCGCAAGAATTTGCCGCGACAGAAGTGGCGCATGATTTCATATCACGAAAAGTGGCACAAGATTTGCCAAAACCAAGGTTCAGTATAACCATAGAAATATTCTCATGTCCCTCGAGGTGTGTTTGACGCTATGAAGCACCGACACTTCAAATTATGAATTTTAGCCGTGTCGTATCACATCTTTTATGTTTAAATGTGTCCCCATGTCGTGTCTCGTGTGCGTGTCCATCTTCCTACTTTGATGTCATTATCGAAATTAGCTAATTATTTGCGTCCAAAAGTCATATAATCTTCTTATTGCATGAATTTATAGTGTTAACTAATTTGAGACAATTAATTAACAGTATAATCTTCTTGTCACATGCCCCAACATAGTTGAGCTTAACGTGCCGTTGAAGATGATCAAAAACAAAGAAGATGATAATGAATTTGATTGTGTCGACTTCTCGATACATATTCATTCATTTTCATACCATCAAACAACCAAAACGAAAGGTCTGTCAGTCTCGGTTTCCAAACGGACAGTCTCATGCAATCTAATAGGTACAACAGACTGTAAACTGCTTAAAAAAAATGCAACATCAGACAATGGCAGCAAGGTACTATCTATCCAGCCAACTTCAAGCTTAAGAACATTTAAAAAAAAAAAAAAAAAATGAACATTCACGTACAGAGAAATCAAAACAGAGGACAGTTCAGCATAATTAACGAGAGCACAGCTTAACAGAAGTATGCTAAATTTAGTTCGAAACACACACACACACACACACTCTCCAAAAAAAAAGAGTGTACCGTGCTCACTGAAATCATTTATTTTCAGGTTCCTCTCCCTTCTCTCCATACCGGCGCTTAAACTTGGCAATCTGTCCGAGGCTCTGAGCCATTTGCCTCTTTGCACGGAAATGATAGACTTTACCGACCTGGTGAATCTTGGTCATCATCACATTCATCAAACGGCCGCTTTGGGTCACGTAGGATATCCATTGCATCTGAGGGTGAACTCCTTTCTTCATTTTCTTTTCCCTAAAAAGAGAAATTCAACATTGAAACACATTTTTAAACTCCTAATCCCACAAATTCAAAGAAAAATAAACTTGCTAATTGTTAGTAAATGGGAGCAATATAAAAAAAAAAATTACATTTTTTGGGGGAATGGGGATCTACACTAGGGCTAGGAAGGGCTACAGCCCGCCCGAAGCGGGAATTTTCGTATTACCTGTTGTTTCCCGTCACGTTCAAGTGTTGTTCCAGGCAGATACGCAGAGATCCTCGACGAACTGGAAGGGGAGGAGGAGGAGGAGCGCGGTGAAGATACTGGCTGAATCGGAGATCAGGTGACTGAGTAGTAACAAACGCCCAGCGAAGGCGAGGCGACTTATTATTCTAGCACGATTCGAGTGTGTCGTCGTAGAAATTTAGGTTTAGGGTTTGGCTTATCGATGAGTTACACTGACATGACATACATGGTGATTGATTGTTTGACAGAGAATATCGCGTTTTACCCCCCCTAACTTACAAGTTCTGTCATTTTACCCCCCTAAGTTTTATAATAGCGATTTATTTCCTCGATTGAAACCAAACCAAACCAAACCAAGCATACCCAGTATATTCCGCTCAGAGCGGGGTCTGGAGAAAGTAAGATGTACGCAGACCATGCCCCTACTTTTTGCAGTAGGGAGGCTGTTTCCGTGAAGACCCCAGCTTAGTGCAGAGCAAAGTATTGAGTGATATATACAAAGAAGCATATGATGCGGAAAAGCTCAAAACCATACCTGAGCCCATGGCTTAATTCACATGAGACTTACCTAAGGGGGTTTTGGCAACTGCACTCTCGATGAACGCTGCTCTAATAGAAGAGAGGTTGACTCTGCGCACATCTCCCTATCAAAAATACACCACACGCAAAAGGCAATAGGATAAAATATACAATAAAAGTAAAAAAAAAATACAATGCTCTAGGTCACAGCTAACCGAGACAACCCAACTCTGAGGCTCTCAACTACAGCACCGCTCCCTACAAAAGAATCCACAACTCTGATCTGGCGCCTCCAATCGCACCTATCAGTAGTCATGGTCTCATAAAGGTTTAAGGCCTTCAAATCTAATCTCAGCTGCTGCTCCCACAACCTCCTCGGTCTGCCTCTCCTCCTCTCCCCGACAACCAATAAACTCTCGACCCTCCTCACCGGAGCAGATGCCTGCCTCCTGCGGACGTGGCCAAACCATCTCAATCTCCCTTCCATAACTTTCGCTAAAATTGGCGCCACTTCTAGCGCGTTCCTGAAAACCTCGTTCGAGATACTATCCAACATTGTGCGACCACACGACCAATGTAACATTCTCATTTCAGCCGCTTCCAACTTGCTCTCAAGCGACTTCTTCATCGCCCAACATTCGGAGCCATACAACATTGCAGGTTGGATTGCCGCTCTATAGAATTTATACCCTTCAACTTTAGAGGGACTTTCTTGTCGCATAGGACCCCTATCGCTGCTCTCCATCTTAGCCACCCCGCCTTGATACGATGAGTGACATCATCTTCACACTCACCTTCCTTCTGAATGATCGAACCCAAATATTTGAACTTATCTGTACGGGGTACGACCTGATCCGCAATCATTACCTCTACATCTTCCTCGTTGGCCTCACCACTAAAGTTACACCAGAGATACTCGGTCTTAGACCGGCTCACACGCAAGCCCTGTGATTCTAACTTAGACCTTCATAGCTCCAACTTCGAGTTCACCTCCCTCCTCGACTCCGCCACTAACACAATGTCGTCACCAAAAAGCATGCACCACGGGACACCATCCCGTATCCCCCGCGAAATGACGTCGAGGATTAGAGCGAAGAGAAGAGGACTTAGCGCTGACCCCTGGTGTAGCCCTATCTCAATCGGTAAATACTGGGTGTTACCAACTGGGGTTCTAACGCAAGTCCTAGCTTGGGAGTACATATCTTGGATCGCCCTAACGAACGGCAATGACACCCTCCTCTCTTCTAGGCTCCTCCAAATAACATCGCGCGGAATGCTATCATAAGCCTTCTCTAGATCAATGAACACCATATGGAGGTCCTTACGCCGCTCTCTAAACTTCTCCATAAGGCGTTTGACGAGATTAATGGCCTCAGTCGTGGACCTCCCAGGCATGAAGCCAAATTGGTTCTTGAGATCTCAACTTCTCTTCTAACCCTGAATTCCACCACTCTTTCCCAAAGTTTCATAGTATGACTGAGGAGTTTAATACCCCTATAGTTACTACAACTCTGAGCATCACCTTTGTTCTTGAAAAAAGGCACGACAATACTACGCCTCCACTCCGTCGGCATCTCAGA
This sequence comes from Orobanche coerulescens, assembly GCA_033398695.1. NCBI lineage: Eukaryota > Viridiplantae > Streptophyta > Magnoliopsida > Lamiales > Orobanchaceae > Orobanche > Orobanche coerulescens. Next base: position 134,312,582 of record CM065814.1, read on the forward strand.
GCCTCTGAGAAGGATGTTGAACAACTCTACTAGCCACTGAACTCCAACTTCCCCCAGACAAAGCCACACCTCAATAGGGATCTGATCCGGGCCTACAGCCTTAGCTCTACCCATTTTCATAAGGGCACCCTTAACTTCCTCCTTGCTGATGCTTTCACAGGAACTAAACGAACGAGCAAAAGATAGACTAACTCCTAGCACCACTGAGTCGCTACCCCTAGGCTCATTGAAAAGTTCAAAAAAATATCTATTCCACCTCTCCTTAATAGCCACATCTTTCACCAACACTTGGCCCAAATCATCCTTAATATACTTAACAGAACCCAGGTCGCGCCGCCCTCTTTCCTAAGCTTTCGCTAGTTTAAAAATAGCATTCGCTCCTTATTTGGCGTCTAGGCGCTTGTACATCTCCTCGTATGCCTCAACTTTAGCCTTAGCCACTGCCTTCTTAGCCTCTCTTTTCGCCACCTTGTACGCTACAAACTTCAAGTTTCTCTCCTCCGCAGCACTAACCGACAAAAGCTCCTTAAATAGCGCTTGTTTAGCCTTAACCTTCTTTTGGACCTCCTCATTCCACCACCATGCCTCCCTAGGTCCACTAGACCCGCCCGAGGAAACCCCTACCACCTTCGCACCCACACTCATAATAGCATTGGCCATGCTGGTCCACATAAGGTTAGCATCGCCCCCTCGCAAAAAACCTCCTTCACGGGTCAGAGACTCCCTGAATTCTTTCGCCTTCTCACTCTTCAGATCCTTCCAGAGAATCCTAGGTCTAGCTTCTCTAGCCCTGCTGTAACACCCACAAAACCAACCGAGAATATTACAGCGCCGTGGGCCCCATATTGGAACCCACAAGGCTAAAATTATTTTCGCAAACGTTTAAAAATGCCAAAAGGCCAATGACGGTAATGTTTTAATTACTCAAATATTTTTCAAAATGTTGTTCTCAATTACCATCAGAAAATAACATTTGAAATCACAAGGCAAAGACGCCAAAAGGGCATTTAGAAAGTAAACACGAGTTGGAAAAATACTAAAAGCCATTATAAAATTACACACGCAATGGATAGAGACATAATTAAATACATTTGCAGCAGAATTTATAAAACCAGAAAGAACAATCGAATCCCAATAACCACACCATAGCCAGTATCACCGGAAAGCTCATCCTTTCACGACCGTTACTAGCTCGAACTTTGAGTACCTAAAAGATAAAGCCCACGATGGGGTCAGCCATAATACTCAACAATGATAACGATCACATCACAAAAACAATTACATATCAATGTAATTACAAGGTAAGAATATTTCCAATGTAGTCTTACCGACATAACCTTACCAACCCATCACAATCCATATCAAATCAATCCTTACCATAATCCACATCTCACGTCCTTAAGTGACGAATGAATTCAAAAGTAACCATCTGTATTGTATCCGAAACGATGCCAAGATCCTCAAACATAAACATATCCCCAATATGGAATAATCTGGCCAAGTCCGATTCTGTCCGCTGGATCGTACAATCAGATCCCAATCCTGATAAAACCGATATCACACGGCACATCTGTAAACCAACTGTCCCGAGATAATGGCAAGTCCCGGATATCAATACAAAGCATGAATGCTCACACAATCAATAATGATAAACAATCAATGCATCAAACGGGAATATCAATGACATGATAACTCCACACAAGATCGACAAAGGATCAACCACGAACGAGAATACCATGATGTGGTAACTCCAACAAGATCAGTGAAGGATCAACACCCGAGAATACCAGCAATACGGTAAACTCCAATAAGATCAATAAAGGATCAACAACCGAGAATACCAAAGATACGGTAAACTCCAACAAGATCAATAAAGGGTCAACAACCGAGAATACCAACGACACGGTAAACTCCAACAAGATCAATAAAGAGACAATAACCGACAATACCGACGACACGGTAAACTCCAATAAGATCAATAGAGAGACAATAACCGACAATACCGATGACTCCAATAAGATCATTAGAGACTATAACCGACAATACCGACAACACAGTAAACTCCAATAAGATTAATAAAGGAACAATAGCCGAGAATACCGACAACACGGTAAACTCCAACAAGAGCAATAACGGATCAACAACCAAGGATACCGACGACACGGTAAACTCCAACACGAATCAATCAAGGACCAACAACCGAGAATACCAACGGTAAGGCAACTCCCACCGGAATCAATAAGAATCAATAACGAACGAGATTACCAATGATAGGGGGAACTCCGAACGATATTAATAAAGGGTCGATGACAAACGAGTTGACCATCTGTATGGTTACTCCAAACGAGGTAAGTAAAGGGTCAACTGTAACACCCCAAACTAGGCGGATATTACAGTGTCGTGGACCCCCGACTAGGACCCACCAGGCGAATGAAAATTAATGAATTAAATAATACAATTGTAGTACCGAACCACAATATATCATCAATCACTCCGATGAGGAGTTTTATTACAACACACCCAAGATAATAACCGAATACAAGTATATTTTATATGGAGATAAAATATACAACTCTGAATGAACTCAATATCCAAACGGAAATCTGCAGCGGAAATAAAATAAAGAAAACACGATGAATGAAAGGACTGGGGCCCCCTACTAGTATCACTGGGACTCCTCGCCGTCAATGTTCTCTTCCCGTGCCTTAGCCTTGCCATGACCTGAAAACAATATCCCCTAACGGGGTCAGTTACACAGAACAACAATCCTCAAGAGTTGAATAAACACAATCATGATATATCTTAATTATGAAATGAAGCTGAAGAGAGGCATCATAGTACACCCGTAATAGAATGTGCACGTGCACAAGATGGATGTCCGGACACACCCGCCATTGTACCTAATTAGTCTCACGGGGGTACATTACCGTGTGCACAGTCTAATGTGTCGGTGAACCCAACACATGACCATCACGTGCCCGACTAAAAATCCCACACATCCACACCCGGCCGCGCAATATGAACCCAGAAGGTCATATGAACAAGAATGACCATGGAGAATAATAATGAATAACAATCCGACAAAGTCAAGAATGACTCACCGAGATGAAATGATAGTGAAACGAATGATAGCTTAATGAAATGATTGGAACCGTCATTCCTTGTGAATGAAGTGATTAATTGACAATTACAAGTCTCAATACGATTAATACATTATGAATGAATTATGATTATGAATGAACAACAACAAAAGGAATGAATATCCTTTTAACCGAGTAAGAATTAACTTACACAACATCGGTGAACAATGTCCTTCCACGAACAAACGTCCTAAATGAAATGTCGGTCGCTCGAACAACCTTGAATAACACAATTACTAACAATCCGTTCAACATAAGAATCAAACACGAATATAACGAACTCAAAACGTCGATACGACTAAACCAAGTTCATTGGGGCATTATATCGAACACGTTGTAACCAATCTTTGATTGTTTACAATAAACCTCCCTTATAACCATACCAAACCTCCAAGGAGTGATTCAATCCATCGAAACATCTTCAACACACTCAATAATCCATAATGAATACACAATTCGAGATTATATCGACATCTAATCGAAAACCCCCAAATCCAAATCAATATTCAAAGTGTTCTTGAATAACCTTTCAATAATCCAATGAATATTCACACACTCGTAATCATACGTACATATCTTCATACAACATGATTATAACGTCCAAAACATCCTATCTCAACACAAAATCGAAATCCAAGATGTTTGAAGAATATTACCTTTGAAGATCCAAGTACTTTGATACGATGAACACGCATTAGATCGACAATCCGAGCTTCACAACTGAATGAAGATGATGAAAATCGAGTACTCAAGTGATTGATGATGAAAAATTTCTCCCACAAACCCTCTCTCTCGGAACTATGATGAAGAAATGGTGAAAATGAGGAAATCCCGTCGTTCCACTTATATAAGTCCCAGGGACGCACGACCAACCCGCACGACCAAGTGTCCGTGCATCCGGTCATGCATGAGGCTTCTGCCAGCTACTGCTCTTAGCGCACGAGCACCGCGCACGAGCAGTAACTCTTGTGGTCTGCTCGTGCGGCCCTGACTCGAATGCTGGGCCTCCTGCCCAGTACAGCCGCAACACACGAGCGCCGCGCACGAGCAGTTGCTCGTGTGGCCTGCTCGTGCGGCACTGACTCGGCCGCTGGGTCTCCTGCCCAGTCCAGCCGCAACGCACGAGCGCCACGCACGACCAGATGCTCGTGCGGCCCTGCTCGACAAGCAGTTCAGCCTATAACGATGCACCGAGTACAAAAATCACATAATTCGAGAAGTACGTGGGCAAAAGCACGAGTAACACAATTATTACGCCGAATGGTGAACACAATTGAATGAGTATGAATGATGAGTGATTATTAATGAATGAAAATTACTGAGCGACAATTACTGATTGATAATTACTGAATAAAAATGACTGAATTACAACCGGATATTACATACTCCCCCCTTTAAAAAGAGTTTCGTCCTCGAAACTAAGGGTCAAACAACTCGGGATAACTCTCCCGCATACTATCTTCGGTTTCCCAAGTAGCCTCTTCGACTTCGTGTCTAGACCACTGGATCTTTACCAAAGGAATCGTCTTGTTCCTCAACTATTTGATTCGCCGCTCTAATACTCGCATAGGATGCTCCTCATATGAATGATCATCGACGATCTCGATTTCGTCGAACTGAAGTATGTGGCTCGGGTCGGCAACATACTTCCGTAACTGAGATACGTGAAACACATTATGAATTCGGCTCAACGCCGGAGGTAGGGCCAATCGATAAGCTAACTCGCCTACTCGATCCAAAATCTCAAACGATCCAATGAATCTCGGACTCAACTTTCCCCTCTTCCCAAAACGGAAGATACCACGACTCGGGGATACCTTGACCAAAACATGGTCACCTGTCTCGAACTCTAATGGTCGACGGCGATTATCTACATAAGATTTCTATCGACTCTGAGCAGTCAACAAACGACTCTTGATCAAAGCTACCTTCTCACGGGCGGCTATAAGCATATCGGGCTCAGTGCCGATTGATTCTGATAAGTCATCCCAACACAAAGGAGATCGACAACGACGACCGTACAAGGCCTCGTAAGGTGCCATATTAATCAAAGCATGCCAACTATTATTGTACGTGAACTCGATCAACGGTAGTTGGGCCTCCTAATCGTCTTTCCAATCGAGAACACATGCCCTCAACATGTCCTCCAAAGTCTGAATAGTCCTCTCCGATTGTCCGTCGGACTGAGGATGAAAAGTTGCACTGAGATTAAGTTGAGTTCCCATAGCACGATGAACTGATTTCCAAAAATGAGACATGAATCGTCCGTCACGATCGGAAACGATACTTTTAGGAGTACAGTGCAATCTCACTATATCTTTGATAAACAACTGGGCAAGTCTCTCGGGACCCCACGTATCCTTAATCTCAAGGAAATGAGCTGATTTAGTTAGGCGATCCACAATTACCCAGATTGTATTCATGCCACGACGACTCGTCGGCAAACTCGTGATGAAGTCCATTGAAATATCTTCCCACTTCCACTCTGGAATAGGGAGAGGTTTCAGCATACTCGCCGGTCGCTGATGTTCTATCTTGACTTGCTGACAGGTCAAACATCTCGAAACAAATTTCGCGACTTCTCGCTTCATATTACTCCACCAGTAATTTTGTTTCAAGTCTTTATACATCTTGCTAGACCCCGGATGAACGGAATAAGGGGTAGCATGAGCTTTTCTCAAAATCGAGTTTTTCAACTCGTCATTCTCCGGTACGCACAACCGATTCTTAAATCGCAAAAGTCCATCCTCGTGGACCACAAATCCAGCAGCTTTTCCCTGAGTCACATCATCTCGAATGCGTAACAAAAATGGGTCCGAACCCTAATTCACCTTGATCGCCTCTTTAAGTGGCGATGAAATCTCCAACGTACAAAGTTTCCCTTGTATTCGCTGTAACCAGACCTCGATCTCGGGTCTCAGGAATTCCTGCTGAAGTTCCTTCTGAACTGTTAATCGAGCAAGCATCTGCTCCTGAACGGACTTACGACTCAAGGCGTCAGCGACAACGTTCGCCTTGCCCGGGTGGTAAAGTATCTCGATATCGTAATCTTTGATTAGTTCCAACCACCATCTCTGTCGCATGTTTAACTCCTTCTGAGTAAATATATACTTTAAACTCTTATGATCGGTGAATATCTGACAGGTAACGCCATAAAGATAATGACGCCAAATCTTCAATGTGAATACCATGGCTGCTAGCTCCAGGTCGTGGGTTGGATAATTAACCTCGTAAGGTCTCAATTGCCGCGAAGCATAAGCAATAACATTCCCATTCTGCATTAGTACACATCCGAGACCCTGTCCGGACGCATCACTATAAACCACAAATCCTTCCGTCCCATGCGGCAAAGAAAGGACAGGTGCTGAAATTAACCGGCTCTTGAGTTCCTCAAAACTCTGTTGACACGCGTCGGACCACGTGTACTTCTTATCTTTCCTTAAAAGGTTCGTCATGGGTTGAGCGATTTTAGAAAATCCTTCAACAAATCGCCGATAATAACCAGCTAAACCGAGGAAACTTCGGATTTCCTTAACATTATTCGGAGGTAGCCAATCTCGGATAGCCTCCGTCTTCTGAGGGTCGACACGAACTCCATCTGATGAAATTACATGTCCGAGAAACGTCACTTCGGACATCCAGAACTCACATTTGGAAAACTTCCCATAAAGTTTCTCTCGTTTCAACACATCGAGCACTTGATGAAGGTGAAACTCGTGCTCCTCCCGGTCACAAGAATAAATTAAAATGTCATCAATAAAGACAACCACGAACTGATCCAAATAGTCGATGAAAACCCGATTCATTAACTCCATGAATACCGCAGGTGCATTAGTTAACCCAAACGGCATTACCACGAATTCATAATGACCATAGCGTGTTCGAAACGCCATCCTTGCGATATCCGACTCTCGAATCCGCAAATGATGATATCCAGATCTTAAGTCAATCTTGGAAAATAGTGAATCTCCCTGAAGTTGATCTAAGAGATCATCAATACGGGGTAGAGGATACTTATTCTTGATCGTCACCCAGTTCAATTCCCGGTAATCAATACACAAGCGGAACGAACCATCCTTCTTCTTGACAAAAAGCACTGGTGCTCCCCATGGGGATGCACTCGGTCGAATGTAACCCTTCTCGGTCAAATCCTCTAATTGATTCTTCAACTCCTACATTTCGGTCGGGGACATCCGGTACGGTGCCTTCGATATTGGGGACGTACCAGGCTCCAACTCAATCGTGAATTCCACATCTCTCTGTGGATGCAAACCAGGTAACTCGTCTGGAAATACATCGGCATATTCTCTCACCACAGGAATATCCGTCAACATTACTGATGGTTTTTCGGTCTTGGTCATATAGCACCAATAACCGACACACCCCTGATTGAGTAATCTCACTGCTTTCATCAAGTTAATGACTCTCCTAGAACAGTTGGGATTACTTCCCTGAAATACACATTCGAACCCATCGTCTGAAATGATAGTGACCATACGCTTACGGACACTAATGACGGCATCGTGACGATCCATCCAATCAATACCCAGAATGACGTAGTCTCTCGGTAAATCTACCACGATTAGGTCTGCTAACCAATCACGGCCATGAAACCGAATCGGACAATCCTTAATCTCATGATTCCCGATAATTCTTCTACCATCAGGTAGACCAATGACATAAGGCTCACAACTAGTAGCACTACCCAGACGTAGTCTACTCAGACATGACTCGGAAATGAATGAATGCGATGCACCAGTATCAAAAAGGGTACACATAGGTTGAGATAGAATATCGAGTGTACCTGAGATCATCTGGGCCTCTGGATCGTTGGTCTTCTTTATCTCATAAATTCGGGGCTTGCCGGCCCCCGAACTGGATGCTCCCGTCTGATAGCTCTTGGATCCGCCTTTATTAGCTCCTGTTGTCTTGAACGATGTGGACTGAGTGGCCTGATTCTGCACCGCTGAATGTCTTGGGGCCTGAGTTGACGCCTGAGTAGGTTTAGAGTCCCTTCGGCAAAAACGGGTCTTATGCCCAGCAATCCCACAGTTGTGGCACGTGACAGTCTGCCTCGGACACTTGGTGCTGAAATGACCCTGTTCTTCACCATTGAAATAGGTGATGGCCGAGATGGACACTCGCGACTGAGATTCCGCGGGTCTAGGCGCCATAGGAGGTCGCTCAGAAAAAATAGAACCTGCACGAGGTTTCTTGAAAGTGGCCTGACTGCCGCCAGACTAATTACGATTCTTAGATTTCTTGCCAGCAGATGAAGATTGTTGCTTAGCAATCTCCTTAGCAGTAAGCTCATAAGTAAGAGCTTTCTCAATGAATTCGGCCAGAGTGGTGAAATTGTGATTAAGCAACTGCATCCGCATACGAGGTTTCAGCCTCTTGCTGAAATACTTGATTTTGTCCGCCTCTGAATGAATGATAGATAAGGCGAAAGGAAGAAGTTCCTGAAATTTCTCGGCGATGGCGAGAACATCATCGTCCGCTGAAAGGTCGGGATTGAGTAATTCTGACAACTTGGCCTCCCTGAGTGGGGCCGGATAATACCTCTCCATCATGAGAGTCCTGAATTGTTCCCATGTACAAGATCCGTCGGTGGGCTTCAGCGATAACCACCATGAATGTGCGCCCTTACCAAGATAGTAAGCCGCAACTGAAACTTTGTGTCCCTCAGATACCCACCATAGCAAACAGTTTCTCGAAATGTTCAAGCCAGTGAATGATATCCGCCGGCTCAGATGAGCCCTCGAAGGTAGGTGGTCGCTGGCGAGAGATATCGCCAATGATACTGCTCAGACCCCTCTCTTGCCTCTGAGGTGGCGGCGGAGGAGCCTGCTGATTTTGAGTAGTCGAGTTATGCATCGTCTCCATCAGTTGTGCCATATGAGTCATTTGGGCCATCATGCCCTGCATGAAAGCGAGTGGATCAACCCGAACACCTCATGACTGAGCTGTGTCCCGGGTAAAACTCCCTGATAGTGAATGATTACGTCCAGGTGAACGAGTGGCAGCGTCACTGCTCGATGAATTAGCATTATTCCTTGCATTAGCGCGTGTATTCACACGAGCTCTCGGGTTTCGGCCCACACCACGGCCTCTTCCCCCGCGTCCTCTGCCAGCTCTTTCCATACTGAAGTGGAAAGTCATATGATAATTATATATCTCGCATGAATATCACATTATGATTATATTATGAAATGATGAAAATGAGCATACGCGCTCAAATACAATGATCACATGAATGATCAATTGAAGTGACGTGATTATCTGATGAAATTCTTGAAATGATTATCTTGAACAAGTTAACAAGATCAATGATATGATCCTCAAGATCAACAACTGAACAATGAAATTAACTGAGTGATTAATGAATTAACATGATCGACTTGATCAAAAATGAAAATGATGAAAGAGGATTGTTGACTGTTGAATGATGAATGAGTGATTCTATTGCCAGAAATTATACCATGGCGTCAGAAATCTTACTGTTCTTTGGTCTGAGGGGCTCGGCTCTTGCACAGGTCACACGTGACGCGAAAGTCCAATGATACTAGTCTGATGAACGATGATTTCAAATGAGACATGACTCGGAAGGTAGTATTCAAAACCACGCTCCGATACCAACTCTGTAACACCCCAAACTAGGCGGATATTACAGTGCCGTGGACCCCCGACTGAGACCCACCAGGCGAATAAAAATTAATGAATTAAATAATATAATTGTAGTACTGAACCACAATATATCATCAATCACTCCGATGAGGAGTTTTATTACAACACACCCAAGATAATAACCGAATACAAGTATATTTTATATGGAGATAAAATATACAACACTGAATGAACTCAATATCCAAACGGAAATCTGCAGCGGAAATAAAATAAAGAAAACACGATGAACGAAAGGACTGGGGCCCCCTACGAGTATCACTGGGACTCCTCGCCGTCAACGTTCTCTTCCCGTGCCTTAGCCTTGCCATGACCTGAAAACAATATCCCCAACGGCCGGGCCATACGTAACAACAATCCTCAAGAGTTGAATAAACACAATCATGATATATCTTAATTATGAAATGAAACTGAAGAGAGGCATCATAGTACACCCGTAATGGAATGTGCACGTGCACAAGACGGATGTCCGGACACACCCGCCATTGTACCTAATTAGTCTCACGAAGGTACATTACCGTGTGCACAGTCCAATGTGTCGGTGAACCCAACACATGACCATCACGTGCCCGACTAAAAATCCCACACATCCACACCCGGCCGCACAATATGAATCCAGAAGGTTATATGAACAAGAATGACCATGAAGATTAATAATGAATAACAATCCGACAAAGTCAAGAATGACTCACCGAGATGAAATGATAGTGAAACGAATGATAGCTCAATGAAATGATTGGAACCGTCGTTCCTTGTGAATGAAGTGATTAATTGACAATTACAAGTCTCAATACGATTAATACATTATGAATGGATTATGATTATGAATGAACAACAACAAAAGGAATGAATATCCTTTTAACCGAGTAAGAATTAACTTACACAACACCGGTGAACAATGTCCTTCCACGAACAAACATCCTAAATGAAATGTCGGTCGCTCGAACAACCTTTAATAACACAATTACCAACAATCCGTTCAACATACGAATCAAACACGAATATAACGAACTCAAAATGTCGATACGACTAAACCAAGTTCATTGGGGCATTATATCGAACACGTTGTAACCAATCTTTGATTGTTTACAATAAACCTCCCTTATAACCATACCAAACCTCCATGGAGTGATTCAATCCATTGAAACATCTTCAACACACTCAATAATCCATAATGAATACACAATTCGAGATTATATCGACATCTAATCGAAAACCCCCAAATCCAAATCAATATTCAAAGTGTTCTTGAATAACCTTTCAATAATCCAATGAATATTCACACACTCGTAATCATACGTACATATCTTCATACAACATGATTATAACGTCCAAAACATCCTATCTCAACACAAAATCGAAATCCAAGATGTTTGAAGAATATTACCTTTGAAGATCCAAGTACTTTGATACGATGAACACGCATTAGATCGACAATCCGAGCTTCACAACCGAATGAAGATGATGAAAATCGAGTACTCAAGTAATTGATGATGAAAAATTTCTCCCACAAACCCTCTCTCTCGGAACTATGATGAAGAAATGGTGAAAATGAGGAAATCCCGTCGTTCCACTTATATAAGTCCCAGGGACGCACGACCAACCCGCACGACCAAGTGTCCGTAAGGCCCAAATCGTGCGTGAGGCTTCGGCCATCGCTCTTAGTGCACGAGCGCGCGCACGAGCGAACTCGTGTGGCTCGTGCGGCCACGACTCAACGCCGGGCCTCTCGCCAAGATACAGCCGCAACACAAGAGCGCGCACGCAGCGATTGCTCGTGTGGCTCGCTCGTGCGGCAGCTTCGGCCGATGGGTCTCACCCGCCGGCCCAGCAATGCACGAGCGCCACGCACGACCAAATGCTCGTGCGGCTTGCTCGTGCGGCCCTGCTCGACAAGCAGTTTAGCCTATAACGATGCACCGAGTACAAAAATCACAGAATTCGAGAAGTACGGGGGCAAAAGCACGAGTAACACAATTATTACGCCGAATGGTGAACACAATTGAATGGGTATGAATTATGAGTGATTATTAATAAATGAAAATTAGTGAGTGACTGTAGTGGAAAAATTTTGTCAATCCAGCCCAAGCCCAACAAAGTCTTTCCAACCAGCCCAACAAACCCAATTGACTAGACACTTTGTCTAAGATAAAATTCGTTGGGCCCCTGGCTTGAAAAGATCCGCAAAAACTGTAGTGGACAAATTTTGTCAATCCAGCCCAAGCCCAACAAAGTCTTTCCAACCAACCCAACAAACCCAATTGACTAGACACTTTGTCTAAGATAAAATTCGTTGGGCCCCTGGCTTGAAAAGATCCGCAAACCAACCCGGATCCAGGGGTTCGCCACGTCAGCCACGCGTATTCGAATGGTCAGATAAAATGACTTTTGAGCCAGTCAAAAGTCAAAAAAGCATGCTAAAGTAACGGACGAATAGAGTTGAGGGCCAAGGAGGTCAACAACGGACATGTGACAGGACAAAACGAATCAACGGGCATGTGCCAGACAAGCGAATCAACGTGACGGACGAATAAGGGAATAAGGATCCCAAGCTGTCCTATATAATGACAAGACAACCGACCCAATCGATTCATTGAATTCTAAGTCATTCTTTACTTAACTTACGCTCTCTAATAATTCTCAGTCATCCTCATGTGCTCTCAACCACCGCCTTATCTCCATCACTAGCCAGACGTACCTGATTGTCCAATATCACCGATTTCCGGCGCTCTCAACCACCGTCTTACCTCCATCACTCATCGGACGTACCTGATCGTCCAATACCACCAACGTCATCAACTGCTCCACTATTTATTATATTTAATTCGCATTTTCAACGTTATTCAATATAAAATTACTTACTGACTTGAGCATCGGAGGCTCTTCGACTGACACCCCACCGGTGCTCTCTGAGGGCTCTTACGTGTTTTGTGTTGACAGGTTGTTAGTGCCCGATTTAATCAACCTGACTGACGTGCCTGACGTCATCATCATCATCATCATCAATTGGAGAAATCACCCCTACAATTTGGCGCCCATTGTGGGGCCCTAGCAATCGAGTTAATCAACAATCATACTATAGAGTCTTTACTACCAGCCATGTCTGACGGATCCGCTTCGATGATTTTGTCCAACCCGATGCCTACTGGATCTCGCACCAGATCGCCGCTCTGACCGAGCAGATAAACCAAGAGCGAGAGAATAGGCTAAAGCTGGAGAAGGAAAATGCTGATCTACTTGTCCGCCTCGAGGCAGCGGCATCCAAAAGGCAGACCGACTCGACCTCTCGCTTCAGGGTTCCAATCAACCCAATGATATGTCTTGATGATGACATCGTAACCCCTCCTGGCGGCGGATCTGAGCAACAAACGCTGAACCCGACCTCATTGGTAAAGAATTCTAATATTTCTATCGCACAATCTAACACAGGCCGTGTGACTTTCCTTGTAGGTGAACATATCATAACTCCCGAACCACCTATTATGACAAAACAGAAGGCTACTGGAGGACAGATGGGCGATGCAATCACCAATGCAACCGGCGCCAACAACACCACAACTGGATCTGGTCAAGCAGGGGCACCAAGGATCGAACTTGGAGCTTCCTGCGCCCGAAGCAAGAATCTTGAAATCACCTACGAGCCAACTCAGCCTCCTATATCAACTTTCTACACAATCAAGGAAGCAGACCTGGCCCATAAGTTGGCCGAGATGGAGGCCCTCATTCAGAGAATTCCGGGTGTTCCAGCGCCGATACACAAGAGCTCAGAGAACTGTTATGCCGACTCACCTTTTGTTGACGAGATAGCATTAGTGGAGATGCCCAACAAGTTCAACTTCCCAACCATGTAGATGTTTGATGGGACAACTGACCCGAGCGACCATATTGCGCAATACAAACAGAGGATGTTCACCGCTGTCATTCCACGAGAATTACGGCAGGCTTGCATGTGTAAGGGGTTCGGTTTTAGTCTGACAGGACCAGCCCTCCAGTGGTACACAAATCTACCTAATTACTATATCTCGAGCTTTGCCCAACTAACATATATTTTCGTCCAACAATATGCTAGCAGCAGGAAGCTGGAGAAGATCTCAGAGGACCTGTATGCGATAGTACAGCGACGCGGAGAGTCCCTCAGGGACTATATCAAGCGTTTCAACAGGGAGAAAGTGTCCATAACTAACTGCAATACCCAAACAGCCATCACTGCCTTCAGGAAAGGACTCCTCCCTGATTCGGATCTTTACAAGGAACTCACCAAGTATCCTTGTCAAACTATGGAGGACGTCCTCGCTAAGGCATGTGTGCAGATTAAATGGGAGGAAGACCAGTACAATCATCATCGATCATCTCCGTAAAGGAGCTTGAGAAGAGACACTCGAATGGAACGAAGGACAAATGACAGGAGAGTTGAACCTTACCCACCCCCTCGGCGACAAGAATATCTGAGAAGGGAATACAGACAAATGCCAGAAACACAACCGCGTGAAAAATCTAAGGTTCCAAAATATAACCTATCCATCTCACCAGCCGAAGCTGTGGCAACTCTCAAAGTACTCGGGGGCAAAGTCAAATGGCCAGAAAAAATGAGATCGCTAGCTAACCAAAGAGACAGCTCGAAGTGGTGCAAGTTTCATGCCGGCCATAGGCACCGAACGGATGACTGCATTGCTCTGAAGTTGCAGGTATCCCACCTACTCAAGAAAGGATACCTAACAGACCTCTTGACTGACAAGGGTAAGCAGACTTACCAGCAAAATCAGGACAGACGCGATACTCAGAGAGAGATCAGTCCACCTAGACCACCGACCCATGAGCGGACAGTAAATGTAATCACAGGTGGCTCCGAAGTTAGTGAAGTCACTCACTCAGCGGCCAAGAGACATGCCAGAGAGGTCGGACGAGTGGGAACAGAATCAAGCAAGACCGGAAGAAACGCAGCCATCCAGCTGGCACAAACCATCAGCTTCACCACATCTGAATCAACGAGACTTCTAAATCCTCATCATGATGCTTTAGTTATTTCCTTATTTATTGCAAATTGTCTAACCAAACGTGTGTTGATTGACAATGGCAGTTCTAACAATATCTTGTTTTTGTCTGCTCTCAGGGAAATGGCAATTGATGAATCCAATATTATCAAAAGGCCACTGTCCTCATCGGCTTCAGTGGAGAACAAAAAAGCACGGTCGGTGAAATCGAGTTGCCTATCTATGCTGAAGATGTCAATCTGTGCACTAGATTCCTGGTGGTGGATTCCCCGTCTGCCTATAACTTCATCTTGGGCCGACCATGGATACACGAAATGGAGGCAGTCCCATCCACCTACCACCAAGTACTCAAATTTCCGACCAAGTGGGGGTTGAAAGAACTAAGGGGAGACCAGAAGGATTCGAGAGCCTGCTACCAGACGATGATGAAAGCCAAGCAAGCTTCTTTATAGCAATTACAGGAGGGATCATCTAACCATCTACCGAGCTCGCCGGTCCATGTGGACGAACCCAACATGGTGGAGGTAGATGAAGTCCCCATTAATACGGAGTTTCCAGACCACAGAGTCCGGATCGGGGCAATTAGACCCCGACCTCAGAGAGAAGCTTATTTACGATTGCTTCGCTTGGTCTCATGCAGATATGACTGGAATTAATCCAAATATTATTGTTCACAGGTTGCAGGTCGACCCGGATTACCCTCCCAGAAGACAAAAAAGGAGAAAGTTCGCTCCCGAAAGAAATAAAGTGATCAATGAAGAAGTACAAAAACTTCTTGATAGAGGTCTGATCCGTGAGGTCTGTTACCCAGAGTGGCCAGCAAACGTGGTGGTGGTAAAAAAGAAGAACGGGAAATGGCGGGTTTGCATAGACTTCACCGACCTAAACAAAGCGTGCCCTAAGGACTCGTTCTCGTTGCCTCACATAGATATGCTAGTAGATGCGACTGCCGGACACGAACTTCTCAGCTTCATGGACGCCTACTCTGGCTACAACTAAATCCTGATGCATCCAGACGATCAAGAAAAGACTGCCTTCATGACCAACCTGGGCATTTTCTGTTACAAAGCGATGCCCTTTGGGCTTAAGAATGCAGGGGCAACTTACCAACGCCTAGTCAATAGAATGTTCAACAAATTCATTGGGAAAACAATAGAAGTCTACATTGACGACATGCTCGTCAAGTCATTGCATGCCAAAGACCATATCAACCACCTCAGACAATCTTTTGAGGTAATTAAAGAATATAACATGAAGTTAAACCCCTCTAAGTGTTCTTTTGGTGTAATTGCAGGAAAATTCCTTGGATACCTGGTGACACAACGAGGAATCGAAGCCAACCCAGCTCAAATTGAATCAATCCAGAGGATCACATCCCCAACTTGCATCAAAGACGTACAAAAGCTGACCGGTCGGATAGCCGCCCTCAATCGGTTCATCTCAAAATCCTCAGAACAGTGCCAACCCTTCTTCAACACACTGAGGAAGTCAAAAACATTTGAATGGACAAATGAGTGCGAGGAAGCTCTGCAACAACTCAAACAAGATGTCGACTAGTCTCCCATTGGCCAAGCGAAGGGCAATGAAGTATTGTTTGTCTACTTAGCCGTCTCCAAGACAGCCGTCAGTGCAGTCCTAGTCCGAGAGGACCAAGGTAAACAAAATCCTATTTATTATGTAAGTAAGTCTCTTTTAGATACAGAAACCAGGTATGGACAGCTGGAAAAACTAGCATTGGCACTCGTTCATGCTGCAAGAAAGTTAAGGCCATACTTCCAGTGTCACCCAATAGTGGTGCTTACCACCTTTCCGCTGAAAACCATACTACACAAACCAGAGCTATCTGGAAGACTAGCCAAATGGTCAGTGGAGTTGAGCGAATATGACATCACTTACAAGTCGCGGACCTCGCTAAAATCTCAAGTATTGGCCGATTTCCTTGTAGATTATACGCCTAACCTCCAAGTGCAGGCCGAAAAGGAATTGTGCTGCATGACTGAAGGAGAGGCAACTGGAACCTGGAAGCTAAGTGTGGACGGGTCAAGCAACTCGAAAGGAAGTGGACTCGGACTTCTCCTGGTTTCACCACATGGAGACACGATTGAACAGGCAGTCATATGTGGCTTCAAAGCAACCAACAACGAGGCAGAATACGAGGCCATGATATCCGGACTTGCCTTAGCTAAAGAGATGGGGGTGAAACGAATCAATGTCTACAGTGACTCCCAGCTAGTAGTCAACCAGATGCAAGGTAACTACCAAAGCTCGGGACAACAAGATGATCGCCTACCTCCAGAAAACCAAAGAACTACAGGCACATTTTGAGGAGTTCTCCATCAGCCAAATACCGAGAGGAGAGAACAGCCATGCGGACGCACTAGCTAACTTGGGGTCATCAAGCCAGACGACGGATCCAAAAACAATCCCTATCATCTACCTGCAATGGCCGGCAGTTTGGAAAGACGCAGAAGAACAAGTTTCAGACATATCAAGCAATCAGACCTGGATGACCCCACTGATGGAATATCTAGAGCAAGATATACTCCCTGATGACAGGAACGAAGCACGTCGAGTCAAAGCTCAATCAGCCCGATTCTCCATCATCCGAGGTAAACTTTACAAACGTTCTTATTCTGGTCCATACTTGAGATGTATTAACCCCGCAGAAGCAAAATACGTCCTGGCAGAGCTACACGAGGGGGAATGTGGAAACCACTCAGGTGGAAGAAGTTTGGCTCACAAAGATCTGACAAGTGGGTACTACTGGCCTACAATGAGGACTGATTCGGCAGATTACGCGAGAAAATGTGACAAGTGCCAATGCTTTGCCCAGGTGTCTCATCTTCATCCAGAAAAAATGACCGCGATCACGTCACCATGGCCATTCATGAAATGGGGAATGGATATAGTAGGCAAGTTACCTACAGCACCTGGACAAAAGGTGTACATGCTAGCGGTAACTGACAACTTCAGCAAATGGATTGAAGCAGAATCATTCCATCAAGTCCGAGACAGGGAAGTGAAAGGCTTCATATGGAAGAACGTAATATGTCGATACGGAGTACCTAAAGAAATCGTGACAGACAACGGCTCGCAATTTATAAGCACTGCATTCCAGGACTTTTGCCAATTCTGGAACATCAAATTAAGCTTCTCAACTCCAAGGTACCCGCAAGCCAATGGACATGCAGAGTCATCTAACAAGACGATCATCAACACTTTAAAGAGGAGACTAGAAAAAACCAAGGGAAAATGGGCAGATGAACTTTCTGGAGTCCTTTGGTCATATCGAACTACAACCAGGACATCAACGGGAGAAACTCCATTCTCCCTGGCTTACAGGATGGAAGCTGTCATTCCAATAGAAAGCGAAGTACCTACTGCAAGGCACGAACTCACAACAGACGATCAAAATTGGAGGGATATGTGCCACGAACTCGACACACTTGATGAAAAGAGGGATAATGCAAGAATCAGGATGGCAGCCTACCAACAAAGTGTCGCCAAATATTACAACAAAAATGTGCGCATTCGTATGTTTAAACCAGGAGACTGGGTGCTCAGACGAGTTTTTCAGAATACGAAGGAAGCTGGATCCGGCAAGTTGGCCCCAACCTAGGAAGGACCGTACTTGATCACCAAGGTGGTCGGAGGTGGAGCTTACAAGCTACAGACACAAGACGAACGAGACATAAGCAATAGCTGGAATGCCAACCATCTGAAACTGTATCACGCTTAAAACTTTTTCATGATTTCAAATATATTTTCGGTCTTACGAGACCAGCACTACAACCATATTATGGCTAACACTTCTACGCAGGTCCTTCTCAGAACTACATCTGGGCTTGATCCCTGAAATAGGGTATGTAGGCAGCTCTACGGAGCGCAGCCCATCAAAGCAACGCCCCTAAAAATAGGCGGAAGATGTTTATACAAGCTGAAAACCCAACAAATAAGCGGGACAACCCATCGATAACTCATCATACATGAAGTATAAGACAACCAAGACAATTGGAAGAAGATAAAAAGCTTCAATCATAGATATCAGTCAAAGTCTAAAGCCTTACAAACAGACTTAAACTTGAGCTATGAGAAGACAAGAACTACATGAAAAATAAAACCAGTCAGAAATAAGAACAACAAACAAAAAATAATAATGGCAAAAAGATCAATCTTCAGGAGGAGGGACGGAGCCTCCATCCTGACCCGTCTGCTTAGCGTCCTCGGCCTGCATTTGCTTGAACTCTTCATATTCAACTTTGTATCTCGAGACATCCCATGTTCCCGCGGGACAACTCTCATACTCCTCAACTAACATGCCTCGGATTCTGACTTCCGCTTCGAGACACATGTCGGTCATCCAATCTTCTAACATTTTTGTCTTTCTTTAGAGAGCGGCGTAGTCGGTAGCAGCACGTCGGGCGTCCTGATCCCGAGCAAATAGCTTGGCCTTCAAATCGGCAATGTCGCGTCCGGCATTCTCATGAAGGGACTTGACTTCCCTTACTTCATTCCGCAGTTGGCTTTTCTCGGATCGGAGCCCAACAACCTGCTCACCCAACTCTTTTATCCTCTTTTTCGTGAAAATAGTCTTCTGAAGAACCTACAATATACGAAGACCAAGTCAAGACATTAGTTGCACAATAATTTTTAGTAAAGTTGTGGTAACTAATAGACTCACTTACCATGAAGACACCTTCTAAACTAGCAGCACCAAAGGAGTCATCCCTCATGGCCTCGAGCTGATCATTGTCTTCGTCAAATAACAACTTTTCAACCTCCCCGACATGAGGAGCAAATTCAGAATGAGCAGCAACAGAAGAAGGAAATGAAAAAGTGACACAATCGGACAAGTCCATCAGATCAAATGCACCATCACGCTTTTTCTTCAGCACGCGAGCTGGGGGACTAGGAAGAGCAATAACCTCTTCAATCCCTTTGGGGCCTTCATCACTTGTGACAGCAACCATCTTTTTCTTGCGGCGCTGGCGATATAGCTCCATGGCATTCTTGCCGGCTAGTGGGGGGAGAAAAATGTCAGACATGTTTTCGCCTATCAATAAGACAATTAGACACGTTAGCCAAGATATATCCAAATCAACTAAAATAAACTACACAAACATGTAGACCGACAATACCTGTAAGAAAAGAACTGGTCGAAACACTCTGCACAGATATAATGTTGCGATAATCACGATCCTCTTCAGAGAATCTAAAGAACCAGGCAAACTTCTCCTAAGTAGCCTTGGAAAGTACAGGATTCCTTCTCTTCAAGCACACTGCACAAGGGATAAAGGAATGAATCAATCAGACAAATTAGAAGCATATAAATGAGACTAAATATTCTAACTCATCAAAATCAGGCACTCTCGGGCAACAGACCATGCTTGCGGAATGTCGTGATCAGTCGACACTCCCAACACATCAAAAGGAACAAGAAAGTAACGTTCCTTCCACCTCTTATCACAATCCTTAAGGCCAAGAATCAAAGGCGTCTTTGAACAACTCAAAAACTGGTATCGACCGTAATCGCTCTTATGCATCTTAAGGCTGTAGGCAACCAGGACGTCCTCATAAGAAAAGCTAACTTCCATCGCCTCAGTAAATGCCTGGATGGCCATCAAAACACGCCAGACATTCGGCATCAACTGACTTGGCGCAATAACATGGAACTTACAATCTTCTAGCACCATTCGGGGAAGCGGAAACCGAGCACCTAGCACAAATGGAAGCTCGTACATCACCAACCAACCTGGATAAATCCAATCAGCCCTCTCTAGGTAAGAGGTGTAACACCCCCAGTTCAGCCCGGGAATATTACACGCCGTGGGCCCCGCGCCGGAACCCACCAGGCTAAAAACCATTTACAAAAACGCCCAAAAAGGCCGATGACGGTAGTATTTTCCAAAACTCACAAAATCATTTGAAAACACCAACTACCATCAAAATGATCAAGGCCAAAAACTCGGTTAAGGGAATCGGTTTTCGAAATGAAGCTCAGTTGGCAAAAAAGCCGAAAGCCATTTGAAAGAACTCACGCAGCGGATAGAAATATAGTCCAAGATACATATACATCAATAATGATATACACAAACAAAATACACGATTCCCCAACAATATGCCATAGCCAGTATCGTCCGGAATCCTCGCCTCACGACCGCTACCATCAAAGCCCTCAATACCTGAAAAACAAGTCCCACAACGGGGTCAGCAATAATGCCCGACAAATAACCGCAAGTACATAAACATAAATATTCACATGCCATGCATCATGAGAATAATAACCTCAACGATAACCTTACCACTTCCGGTAATCCAACGATTCTCGTCAAAATCCCAATATCACGATAATACCATAAAAATCCCAGTATCACAACAATACCGTATAATACCTCAATACTGAATACTTTCTCGTACATAATCATCTATGTACGATTACCATAAAACATACCTCTATCCGGACATCCTTCCGAAATGCATACCACAGACCAAGAATATCCAAAATGACATCAACAATATCCGAATACTACAATCTTCCCAAGATTGTCCAAGTATCTCAACAATCATCAACTGTGCATTCTAATCCTTTTAGAACATCACTGAACATTCGTCAATATGCAATACAACATAAAATACTTACGAAATGTAAATGGAATTACTCATCAAAACATTACAACCGAACAAGTAAACACTTGCCTGGATACCAACACGACAAAACCAACACCGAACTAATCGCCCTCGTCTATGAGCTCTTCAGACCCGACTGGACGGAATCAACGGCTTTTCACCGCGGCACATCGGTTATACCTATTGGTGAATCAACCTAGAACAATAATCATATCAATAATCAAACCAACTTGGTAACAAGGATCATAACATACTCAATCTGGAATTCAACTTAGTATCATGATTCATCTCTTCTAAATCAACCACTATCATCACTGTGATTTAGAATACCATCTAAACACGGTATAAACGAATCACCAGTCATCATAAACATCATCTTCCTCAACATCTATATCATATGGCCTCAAGAATTGTAACAACAAGATCAAGGACATCAAGAACTCTATGATTCCACAATCATAATCAACATATAATATCATAACATGATTGTCCAACATGCTCCTCACATGTAATCATCCTTAAAAATGAACCATAAACAAAAGGGATACCAAATTTACCTGGATTAGACGAACCAAAAAGAAGAACACTTGAACTCCATTCCAAGAATCATGAATAACTTGAAGAACAAGGCTTGAATTCATGCTCTCAATATAATGTTGTTAAAGATTATCATTATACAGTGTTTGGGAACCTCAAATGCATCCCAACTCTCTCTCCCGACTGAAGGAAGAAAAATGGACGAAATGATTCTCAGCACCCGTCTGTCCCCTTTTATAATATTCATTATTAGCGTGCACTAACATCTCATGTTTAGCGTGCGCTACAGCCTTAGCGTGCGCTAACTGACTTTGTTAGCGTGCGCTATCGAAGCCCAGAGGCTACTGCCTCGCTTCGTAAACTAGCTTACGTACGTAATGCCCATGCATTAACGTATGTAAAACATCCTGCCTAGCGTACGCAAGTCATTGACCTTAGCGTGCGCTATCCGAAGTTGACTTGCTACAGTGTTCACCTACCACTCGTGCCCCCACATGCCGGCAGCATCTGACAAGGACAAGATTCCCTCTGCCCGATCTGGAATTAGCGTGCGCTAATCATAGGGTTTAGCGCGCGCTAGCCCTACATGACAAACACCCGCTGACCTTATCTGGACACGCGTCGAAAATGACCGGGTCCACCCGCCGAAAGCTAAGATTCCATTATTGGTGGTCTGATGTTAGCGTGCGCTAACCAACATGTGTTAGCGTGCGCTAGCTGCATATAAAAATCTACCTGGGCCTACCTGTCGGCCACCTTCCGGAACTCACCCAGCAAGTCGTTACGTACGTTAGGGGTCCTCCTTAGCGTACGTAACCGAAACTCTTAGCGTACGCAACCGAACCTCTTAGCGTACGCTACCTACACTTCGTAGCGTGCGCTACGCGTACCCAGTAGCGTGCGCTAAGCATATCTCCTAGCGTGCGCTATCGTGGCTGTGCTTAACCATATTCAGTTATCCTCGACCAACATCTCGACATACCAAACGATCATACGGCACAATGAATACATATACGCATTTCAATAACATTGTCATACGTTCACAACATCCTCAAGCACAATTATCCATCAACGATATCCAACATATAAACAAAAAATATATCTGAAAAATCGGGGTACAAGAGGGAGCAACCAGACAGACATGTCTTGGGATGTCGTAGCTCTGGCGAAAACTCTTGAGATGCTCTAAGGTGATCTCAGACTTTGGGTTCCTCCCCAAGAGCAATTTTTTAGGTTGGCTATCTCTAACCGGCCCAACGCAGTCCACACCAATACCGGAGGTATAGGTATAACTACCCTGACTATCCTTCCAGCCTTTCAAATCATAACACGATACGCCGATTAACACCTCGCCGCAAATGTCTCTATCATCGGATTCCCCGACCCTCTCACTAGTCGACCCGCTAAACTGGGTTCGGTCGAAGAAAGACATTATGACTAGATGTCCTGCTGACAGGTTACCTAATGATAAAATAAGAGGGAGGGGCGGATGGTGTCAGTCGAAAGAAGTTGACAAAACTACTTGGATGACCATCCAGACATATCATTAGTTAGAATCATCACAATTAAATGAAATCAACAAACCCATCATAAACAAGTCAACAAGAAGACAACCGAAACACATCTTATGGGTCGACCGGACATAACAAGGCTATACTACCTACGTGGAAGAAGCCATACGAGACCATCGGTCTCTTACGCTATAAAGCCTCTACGGGGTTAAACAAAGGAAACCAACCTCCTATTTGATTAAGAGCAATCAAACACAAACACATAATTTGGCGAATCATGAAACTTAGAAATGATCAAACAATATGAAGAGCAATCAAGAATGTGAAGAACACATGAAGAACATATGAAGAACATTCAAATTCGTTGAAGAACATTCAAACAATATGAAGAACACTCGAAGAACTGACGTGACAAAGACCTTGCACCTTGCCCTTCTCCTTCTAACCCCTCCTTGCTTCCAAGCTCGCAACCCTCAAAGTATAGAATGAAGTATCAAAGTGATAAATGAACACATGCTTCATCAAACTCTTATAGGAGAGTCCTTCTAGAAACACGTACAAGACATTATAAAATGCATGCCGGATCTATCTTATCTCATTTAAATCACGTACCAAGATATTTTGAGCGCGCGCTGTCTGGGTAGATAGTCTAAGACAGACAAGCACCCGGACTTAGTTGATCGGATTAGACCGATCAAATCAAACAATCGAACTCTAATATAACGGACACAGTCCGATTATGGATTGGACGGGCCTATCCACCTGACACCAATTAAATGGGCGTCGAACAATCAACCAGACAGACTAGATTGGCCACATATATTCAAGTAGATAGAGCAATTTCAATCAGACTCATGCACGTCATCCAATCAGACACATGTATTCAAATTGAGTCGCTTCCGGATCAATTGACTGGATGCATGACCAATCAGACAGCCGGATCGCTCACGAGCTAGATCCAATCGGACGGCACAATCGGACGGGGGCCATGGCTACCTTCAATCGAACGCGGGTCGCGACTGGTTGCAATTGGATCAATCGGACAGAATGGGTCGATCGGACTGGATCAATCGGACAAGAGGGTCAATCGGATGGGAGCCACGGCTACCTTCAATCGGACGCGGGTCGTGACTGGTTGCAATTGGATCAATCGGACAGAATGGGTCGATCGGACTGGATCAATCGGACAAGAGCTGCTTCTGCTGCAAACAACTGGATCCGCGGGTCATTCGGACAGAACGGGTCACCCGGATTCGGCCCGCCACAAGCAGACCCGCGGGTTGTGCCTTGTGCCAAAATCAGCAAAAATATTTTGCTGAAGCAAGGACTCGAACGCGGGTTGATGAAGCCAGCAGCGGTTGTCCGCGCCACTCGGCCAAGTCACTTGTTATCAATCGGACAAGAGGGTCAATCGGATGGGAGCCACGGCTTTCTTCAATCGGACGCGGGTCGTGACTGGTTGCAATTGTATCAATCGGACAGAACAGGTCGATCGGACCGGATCAATCGGACAAGAGCTACTTCTGCTGCAAACAACTGGATCCGCGGGTCATTCGGACAGAACGAGTCACCCGGATTCGGCCCGCCACAAGCAGACCCGCGGGTTGTGCCTTGTGCCAAAATCAGCAAAAATATTTTGCTGAAGCAAGGACTCGAACGCGGGTTGATGAAGCCAACAGCGGTTGTCCGAGCCACGGCTTTCTTCAATCGGACGCGGGTCGTGACTGGTTGCAATTGTATCAATCGGACAGAATGGGTCGATCGGACTGGATCAATCGGACAAGAGCTACTTCTGCTGCAAACAACTGGATCCGCGGGTCATTCGGACAGAACGGGTCACCCGGATTCGGCCCGCCACAAGCAGACGCGCGGGTTGTGCCTTGTGCCAAAATCAGCAAAAATATTTTGCTGAAGTAAGGACTCGAACGCGGGTTGATGAAGCTAGCAGCGGTTGTCCGCGCCACTCGGCCAAGTCACTTGTTATGCTATACATCGGATGCAGTTTTATATATAATTGTTGGTCCACTTTCTCTCAAATTCGAAAGATGAATCAGCCGATCCAAACGGTTTTATTTGAGTGATCGGATGACAAAGCCTACTCGTAGAGATTTATTAGAAGCCGCATGTCAAGAACAACTTTTCCACTTTTTTTTCTTTTTTCGATTTATTGTCTAAATAAACGAAAATTCGCCATGGACGATGCCACATATGTTTAAACAAACAAACTCCAACGAACGGGCATATTGGACCCAAACGTTGACTCGAACGCAACACTGATAATCTCGATTACTTGACCTCAGTAACTCCCTAATTAGAAAAATTCTAATTAGAGAGTGGGGGACAAATTGTAGTGGACAAATTTTGTCAACCCAGCCCAAGCCCAACAAAGTCTTTCCAACCAGCCCAACAAACCCAATTGACTAGACACTTTGTCTAAGATAAAATTCGTTGGGCCCCTGGTTTGAAAAGATCCGCAAAAACTGTAGTGGACAAATTTTGTCAATCCAGCCCAAGCCCAACAAAGTCTTTCCAACCAGCCCAACAAACCCAATTGACTAGACACTTTGTCTAAGATAAAATTCGTTGGGCCCCTGGCTTGAAAAGATCCGCAAACCAACCCGGATCCAGGGGTTCGCCACGTCAGCCACGCGTATTCGAATGGTCAGATAAAATGACTTTTGAGCCAGTCAAAAGTCAAAAAAGCATGCTAAAGTAACAGACGAATAGAGTTGAGGGCCAAGGAGGTCAACAACGGACATGTGACAGGACAAAACGAATCAACGAGCATGTGACAGACAAAGCGAATCAACAGGCATGTGACAGACAAAACGAATCAACGGGCATGTGCCAGACAAGCGAATCAACGTGACGGACGAATAAGGGAATAAGGATCCCAAGCTGTCTTATATAATGACAAGACAACCGACCCAATTGATTCATGGAATTCTAAGTCATTCTCTACTTAACTTACGCTCTCTAATAATTCTCAGTCATCCTCATGCGCTCTCAACCACCGCCTTATCTCCATCACTAGCCGGACGTACCTGACTGTCCAATATCACCGATCTCCGGCGCTCTCTACCACCGCCTTACCTCCATCACTCATCGGACGTACCTGATCGTCCAATACCACCAACGTCATCAACTGCTCCACTATTTATTATATTTAATTCGCATTTTCTACGTTATTCAATATAAAATTACTTACTGACTTGAGCGTCAGAGGCTCTTTGGCTGACACCCCACCAGTGCTCTCTGAGGGCTCTTACGTATTTTGTGTTGACAGGTTGCTAGTGCCCGATTCAGTCAACCTGACTGACGTGCCTGACGTCATTATCATCATCATCATCAATTGTAGAAATCACCCCTACAGTGACAATTACTGATTGATAATTACTGAATAAAAATGACTGAATTAAAATCGGGTATTACATCAATGGGGACAGATACACGAGAGAATAAAATCTTCAACCATATACAAATCATATTTATATGGGATTTCAAGACAACCCGACTATCGAACAGATCCGATTATACATAGACTGAACGACCAATCAACAAGACTCAAGATGGACGTCACGATACGCCCGATCCTAACATGTGTCCGTGTATAAGCCAACCACGGGTATTGATCAAATACACATCTGGTCTCGTACCTAATTAGCCTCACGGAGTACGTCTCGTGTGCACGGTTCAATATGAGGTCGAAACCAACATATGCTACACGTACCCGCCCCGAAAATCCTACACATGAATGATCAGAACGTATTTGACTCCAGATATGCCACGATGCAACATGACAACAAATCTCGAAGAAATGCATATTCAACAATATCAGAAGACTTTCCAAGAGGGCGACAATAACTCGATCATGAAAGACCGACACGACCACAATGTCGTATTCTGTCAGACAACAGTTCACAGCATGCTCAACAATGCATATAGTAATAGCACATAAACTCCAAAGGCATCAGCCAAGGGTAACGGAAGCATCTACTCAGGAATACTCCGGACAATATCACATAAACTCCCAAGGCAGCAGCCAAGGGTCACGAAAGCATCTACTCAGGAATACTCCGGACATTGGTGCCATTTAGGTCTTATCCCTTAACACAGTTCATGCAATCACAAAATACCCCAAGGTCGCAACCAAGGGTCACGAAAGTATCCACACAGGAATACCCCGGAACATAGGTGCCACTTAGGTCTTATCCCCTAACACATCGGCCCAACAGATCACTGCTCAAAGAAAGAGCACATCACAAAACGTAACAAACGATGATGCATACTCACCACATGAAGTATCAACACACACTTGTATTAATGCAACAGGATGATTATCATAATGTATCAATATTAATTTACCTCAAGCTGGAGATGCTAACCTTTCCACGACCAACATCCCTGAACGAGCACACAGTTATCCGAATAATCCGAAATGAAGTACAATCCATTACTAATACCAAACCACCATCTCGAGTTCAATGGTAACTAGCCTTGATATTTAATCTCTCACACAATAGTCCAAATATAATTCACGTCTCCGTTTCCACTAGGCATCTTTAAAATCATATACGTTATGATTTATCTTAATCCAAGCATAATATACATACCATCATCCCGACAATTCAGATTCCATGATATCATTGCTATATGAATCATAAATGAATTGGAAACAAAATCATTCATTAAATATTATGAACTGAGCAAGCATAACTTGCCTCGATACCGATACGATGAAGTTGTGACCAATCCCATCGTCTTCATCTACAAACTCCGCAGCCCCGACCAAGGTGATTCATGCATCCTCCAATTCCAATAGCATCACAACGGTTAATCATCAACGATCACTTAACGCAACCTAGTGCAATGATCAATTAACAATATGTTCGATAACAATCAACAACCGATATAACCAACTAATCAAACTCAATGGTTAAACGACATTTTGATCATACGAAACAAAACCATATCAACTCTTAACAATACGAATAGCCGAAATTCGATAATCAATAATTCTAACAATGTCTTCAATATTCTTGGTTTCGACTTCAATCTTAATTACGGATTAACATGGCTCATCTTTGTAAATTCATTGGAATAAAATTACCGATTATCATCACGAATAATCATAGGCCAAAATTAACCGTAATCCTTCTCAATTCCATAAAATCACGACATGTATAATTCAAGTGTTCTTCAAGGATATGAATCAATCTATAATCATGTTTGTAGCAAACAAAACGACGTGACTCGATGGGTTCTATCATCTAAACCATCATTTAATTCATAATCCAAGGTATATATTGTTGGAAAGTAAAACGCAGCGGAAGCGAAGTTTGGGAAAGATGATAATCGCGTTTTACGCATCTACGAGCATAAGATCTATTTAGGCATGCTAATTAATTAATTACTAAGACTAATAAGCAATTTAAATATTATTTATTGTTTATTAATTAAATATGTTGATAATTAAAATATCCTAATCTAGATCCAAAGATCATAGGATATTACCTTTTGAAGAGTATTGATTGCTTCCGTCTTGATCACCTTGTATTTCTACCTTTAGACCTTCTAGAGTATGATCCGCCTTAACCCGGACGTTGTGTGGGCAACGAGATACCGGATCTTGTTTGGACAACCTTGGGATCGGCCGAATTCACCTTGTATGTGATCATTTTATTTTTCTTTGCTTTCTAGTATTTTATAAACACTCTTAGCAAATTAATTGTGTTATCTAAATTGTAGAATCAAAGACACAAGTTTAGATCTACAATTAAACACAAGAGCAAAAATTTGATCACACAACCTCACAAGAAAGCATGTAAAATTGGCCAACACCCTTATGTCCTATATATAGGCTCTTGGACTACTACTAGGGATCTTAATGAGGATTATGGAAGGACTCCCAATAAATTCATATTACCTTATTAGGACTCTTCCTAATATAATGAATCTATTAATATCAACTTAGTCCACTAAAAGGTTGATATTGCACTTCCTACTAAAATACCAAATTACGAAATTGGGCTCCTCATTAAATATATTATTTCTTGTGTTTAAGATATCGAATGCCCATTAATTAATTATAAGCTACTGACAGCTTTAATTAATTAATATCTTATCCAAGAGTAGTACCACTCGAACCTTATTATTATATCGAAATTAAATCCACCTGCAGGGTTTAATATAATAATCATTATCGAGCTCCTCAAGGGGACATCATCAACCCGCACGAGTCGGGACACGATTTCTAGTAATAATAATAATTGTCGTATAAACAATATTATTGCCCAAGATACGAGGCTTATTGAGTCGATCATTTCGACTCTCACCTATGATAAATCAAAACAATAATTATTATAAATACACAATTAAATATTATATACTTTGAATTAAGAAATAATAATTATCCGAGATTTACGTTCTTCTTACAGTCAGTACAGAAGACACTATCTCACCTTGATCCAGTTCAACGTATGCAAATACGCTAATGTATGCTAATAGTCAAGACCAACTATTCTCAAGCATACACTACAACCTTTTATATAATTTATCTAATAATTATATAGGTTGTGAACTATTATGTTATTTTATAAGGCACCGATAATGTGATCTTCCGTGTGACACCAACACACCACATTATCTACAATATAAAATAATTAGACATTTTATTTGCATAACCATAACGTGAATAAATATGCAAAACATGTGATTAAATGTAATTAATATTCTCATAGGTAGTAACAGGGAAATTAGGTAATACAAGCATAAAGTATGCTTTGCAGTATACAATCCTAACAATCTCCCACTTATACTCAAAGCATGCTTTTAAGTATACTACTCTGTTGCTACCCAAAATATTATCCGGAGATAGATATTGCTGGAATGGATGGATAGCAAACAAGGTGCGAGAACACTTCCGTGAGAAAGATAAGTAACACAAGATTTGCCGGGGTTGTTAGTACCGGGCTTGAATGCTCTCGCGAGATATTATTAATACTAATATTTGGGGATACAAGTACTAATGTAAGAATACAATTACAATGAGTGTAAAGATTCTTGTTATCTTAGCTAGTGAGAGTGTAGATTGCCGGAAGAACCAGATGTGATGCTATGTGGGTTCTTGTAACAACGGGGATGAACTGTGGCGGTGGTGAGAGATCGACCGTCTCTCACGGCGTATGTTAACAGTATGCTCGAGCTTCTGGGCTTATGAATCTCTTGGAATCCGCCTTGTGGAGACTTCTTGCCTATGCCGATCGTCTTCTGGATGAGAGATTCGGAGAGAGAAATCCTGAGATGTATTCCGGCGAGAAAGCTGGGAGCTTGCTGGTATGTATGTTCTTCTGTATTTCCGTGAATGAATTCGGAATGTAAGTGAATGAGTTGGGAACCTTTTTCCAGTAGGAGGAGGTTCTCTATTTATAGGACTTGGATATGCCGGGCGATCGCCTTTGCTGTATTATAATAATCGGGCGATCGTATTTTAGCACATGGGCTTGCTCCCTTAAAGTCCGCGGCTGCTGCTGGCAGCCAGCTGTACGGTCTAATGGGGAGCCTGCACGCGTCCTGAGTCGCTGTCACGGGCGGTCCCACTTCGTAACTTTCGGCGGACTTGTCAGTAGGTGAGGTAGGTGACAGGCTGGAGTCAAAGGTCTTGTCTGTCAGCGCCATTTGTGGATCTGCACGTGGGTGCTGTTGTGAGATCCAGTCTTCGATGACTTTGCCGGGCGATCGTCTCTGTTCGGGGCGTAGGTCGGTTGTCTTTAGCCGGGAACTAGAGTCGATCACCAGATGCCGAAGGGCGATCGCCTTGGGAGTCGATCGCTAGGTACTTGATGGTGGGCTGGTATCTTCGATTAGGCGAGTTAGCCGTAGTTTGATTGGTGTGGACTCGGTCGCTCGGCCTTGTAGTCGATCGCCTATCGAGTTGAATAAATCTCGACACAACAATTGCCCCCCAGCTCGCTTCTATGTTGAAAACGTGGGGTGAGGTGGTTCTGCTGGCGATCGCTGAACTTTTGACGACTGACTCTGCATTTTACTGAAATGGCGATCGTTGTTGAGCTGATTGAAACTGAATTTGGACGACCTGGATGGCCGCTAAACTGCGCGGGAAATGGCAATGGGCGTGGATAAGTCTCCGTACACGTGTCGGGCTCCTGTTGGAGGATATCAACGGTCATTAATGACTCCTCGACTGACGCGTCCTTGAAAAGACGCGTACGCGGGTCTCGAGGGAGTCAACAAATGCGACGGTTGCACTTCCGACCCCTGAGATTCTTCTTAATTGCACAGGAGTCCTTTTCGCCTCCTATAAAAGGACGTGAGGACGCAGCGTCAAAACTCTTACACGCTTCATCACTGGAGAAAGAAGGACTTTGCTGAAGAACGCTTCTGAGAGATTCGATTGCCGATCGTCGATCAATTTCATCTTTGGGTAAGAAAAAATCATTTTCTCCTTTCTTTCCTTGAGAATAGCTGGAACGTCATCATCACATGGAGTGGGTACCAGTTCCGCCGCCGGGACATCGACTGTCCGGGGAGGACCTTCTTCTGACTTCCACCTGGAGACGGCCGCTGAGGCTATTCGGGCCGGAATTGACCCTGCTGAAATTGAGGCTTTATTTAATGAATCCGACGTCGCTAACGAAGCGGCTGTTGAAGACAGACGATCGCAGATGGAGAGAGATCTGGCGATTAGGGCCTACTGGGAGCAGCATAGCGCTTTCGACTGGGCCTATCTGGCTTTTGCTGAGATTATGGAGAAGTTGGCCGGTCCGTCTCCGAGATTCGATTTCCGGGGTTACTCGATCACCTACCCTTACCAATTTGCCAAACGGTCGCAGTTCCGGACTGCGCAGCGATCTCTGTGGTCGCTTGGCCAAATCAGGAGTTCGGCGACCAGGAAAGACCTGGCCGTCTGGAGGACGAGGTTCCACGTTCCTTCAGATGTGGATATACTTGCGCCGGCGGAGAATGAGCGATCCGATCAGCCTCCGATGGGTATGGTCGCCGTGAATGAGGCGATTATGGAGGTCGGGCTGCGCTTCCCTCTATCTTTTACTGTCTCCCACCTGTTGGCCGCTTGGAACGTGGCGCCACTTCAGCTGACGCCGAACGCTTGGCTCCAGATAATCTGCACTCTCACTCTGTTTGGCGGTCACCGCCTGTACCGCCTCCCTTCGCCGTCAGAGATGAACCACTTGTTCAAGCTGACGGCTCAAAAAGGGTCGGTCGGAGGTCACCATATTCAGGCCTATCTGGTCGGGTAATCCTCGGAGTCCCGAATAAGGCGCGGGGCGATCCGACGAAGTGGTTTTGGGTCGCCGGCGCGTGGAGGGCTTCTGCGATCGACAATCCTTCGGGCGAGCTGGAGATCCCTACTAAGTTTCGGGAGAGGAATCCCGGTAAGGGTTTAGACTCTCCCTTCGTTCGGATGTGTTTTGAACTGATCTAATTTGATTTCGGCTTTGCAGGTTTTCACATTCCGGCGGTCGAGGAGCTGTCCTTTGATTTCCTGGTTGTCTGGGAGCGGATACGGAGCTTGTCGGACGACGACCTTGATGCTAGCCGGATCAATAAGGAAAGTCGTTGGTTGTCGGCTCGGCTATTCTGTTTCCCGAGACATCTCTCGGTACCAGGTATGAGTTTCTGCGACCTTCACTTTCTAGGCGATCGCCTTACTTGAGGAAAATATCTAACTGTTGATCGATCATCTTAACTGTAGAGGTTCGCTTTCCTCGCTTTTTGGAGCCCCCACCGGAGATCTCCATGTCGAATCCTGGAGTTCTGGGCCGTCTCCGCCACAAGAAGTCTTCTCGGGCCCTACCTGTTGTGCTGCTAATTATTCCGGAGGCGTAGCCCCGCGTGGAGCCGATCGTGGCTGAGGAGGGAGCTCCGGAGGAGGGGCTTCGAATGAATCGTAAAAGGCCGAGTCCGGAAGAAACTCCGGTTCCTGCCCCCGCCAATGAGGTGCCGATCGCCGCGCCTCCGATCACCGTTCTCTCTCCAGAGAATGAGCCGCCCTCTGCGGCTTTTATGCGAGAGATGGCGATCACTGACGCTGAGACTCCTCGAGGGAAACCGTACTTCGGTCGCGACCCCGAGAGGGCTGAGAGGTAGATTGCATTTTTGGGTTGAAACTTGCATTTGCGTAGGAGTTATGTTAACTTTGTTGTTTTGATGTAGGATCCGTCGCACAGATCCATCTTGCCCGCCGATAATGTTGGATTTCTTAGCGAGCCGATCTCCTCGCCAGTCCTGTGACATCCCGCAATACGTCAGCAAGGCCGCTTCTGCTCTACCGAAGGCTTGGACGACCGATCTAGATGCGATCGCTCGTCAGTGATCGGGGAGTACGATGCAGGCTGTTCTCGCCCTTTCTCTCCAGACGGCGACCATGGCTGTCCAGGCTGCGCAGGAGTTTGAGGGGCGACCTTCCACTATTCGCCTGCAGGCGGATCTCGAGGCGACTCGGAAAGAGAACGCCGAGTTCGCCGACAAGATCGCGGCAATGGAGAAGGACTCTTTGGAGGCAGCCAAGCGGGCGAGCCAAGAGCTTGAGCTGGCGAGGAAGGAAGCCGAGATGTCTCTTTTGGCGGTTGACCGATTCCGGGATAGGATGACGAATGCCGTCCGGGCGCAGAAGGTTGCTGAGGAGGAGGCCGACCATCAGAAGGTGACGATCGCTCGGTTGACTAGCGAGCTAGCGGAGTCGAGGGAGAAGATAGCTGCGAGGGAGGTCGAGCTCCAAGGATCGCAACAGGCGATGGCGGAGCTGAAAGGGGAGGTAGTCGAGGGAGAAGATAGCTGCGAGGGAGGTCGAGCTCCAAGGGTCGCAACAGGCGATGGCGGAGCTGAAAGGGGAGGTAGAGGCGACCAAGGCCAATCCCTTCCTTAACTTGGAGTTTGTCAGCGAGTTTGCCTATTATATGGCGTTCGCTCACTCGATCCGGGCTGCCAAGAAGGGAGGGCTGGAGGTCGGCCCTCTTGCCGAGAATTTCAAGGCGTATGCGCTGGAGCATCCTCTCCATCCTGCTTTCTCCTTGCCGATTTTGGATCTCTCGGAGCTTGGCGTGGATCTGAGCTGGTATCCGACTCCGGCGAACCTCGTTCATCCTGACGATCCGGAGAACGGGGAGGCCGCTCCGGAAACTGGGGAAGAGTCGCAGGTCGAGCCGAAGGCTGAAGGCGAAGGCCAGGCGGGGGCCTGAGGCTCTTCACTCTTGCTTGTTTGTTTTAGCTTTTTGTCTCGTAGCTTTGTAGTTTTCTCTTTGTAGCATTTTGGCCTTCGGGCGACCATGTATTTTGATCCTTCAAACAAGTAAATGAATGTTTGATTTTCTGATTTATCACTTGAATGACTGCTATTTTGAGTCTTTGTTTGACTTTGTACAAATGTGTGAGGAGGGATCGTTGCGAGGGTAGTTCCAAATGAATTGATAAACTCATAAAGATAACTTTTACAACAAATTCGATCACTGCACAACATCTGAAAAATGACGATCTCCGTATGTGGTTGAATAGGGACGATCGTCGTTTAGGTAGTCCGCACTCTTCCCCCTTGTTTTTATTCACTTAGTGAAAGTAAGGGGATGAAAATAATTCGTTGAGTGAGCGGTCTTCAATTTTGTCGAATCCTCGAGGACGGTCGTCCATCTTGAGGAACCGTGCACGATCGCGGAGTTCGATGGACTGACTCCATGACCATGTCTTTTGCGCGAACGACATTGTCTGTCTCGTGACTCATTTTATTGTGAGGGTCCTCTGTTAGGCTGCGCCTCGCCTCGTATTTAAACGAAGGGCGTGCGGTCTTGGTCTAGAGGAGTCCTTGCGCGGGGCAGCGTCGGATGATTCAACTCCACGCCCGCGGCTTATTAGCTCTGCTTCCACCTCGGGTCGCCATGACGATGGCGACCCTCGATGGTGTACGTTGAGACGGGGGTAGTGACGCGTCGCATTGTCCGGGTTCACCATGTTGAATGATGAAACTTTGAGGGCGGCGATCGTGTCCACTGATTAGTTTTGGAGGGCCCTCAGACTACGCCGGCCTCGTATTCAAACGAAGGGCGGGCGATCTTGGCCCAAAGGGACCTTGTATGGCCTAAGCAGTCGGTTCCATCGACCACCAGGACCATGGCTGCACTCTTCTACCTCGGATCGTCATGTAGATGCCGACCTTCGACGGTGTACGTTGTGTGGGGGAGGCGATCTCGTGCCTTAGTCCATCACGTTAGATGGTGAACTGTAGATGGCGAACGAGTCCTCCAGTTTCTTCAATGACGAGGGAGATCGGGGAGAGACTTCCGAGGTTCCCTTCTCTTGATTGAAGCATGTAGAGACGATCGCCGAGGTTGATCTAGGGGTTGGCTCGTATGAGCTTCCCAACCTATTTGTGTTCGACTCGGACGATCGTGTATAGAGATTGATAGGGGTTTCGGCTAAGCCAATAAGCTGTCCAACTTGCCCTCCTCGAACAATCTCCAGAGCTGTTTGAGGAGGTCGCGACAGTGGTTGGTGCTGTGGCCGGGACTCTTATGGTAGGCACAATATTGATTGTTGTCCAGGTGACCGTGGTACCTTATCTCCTTCGGATTGTTTAGCGGTTCGTGCCCCTTGATGGCATAGAAAATGTGGGCCGGAGTTCGGTTGAACGTATGGAGGAGATGGGCTTCCATGTCCTCGAAGGCCTTGAGATCTCCGGGTGGCTTGGCGATCGCCTTCTTTGTTTTGGCGGTCGCCTTCTTCTGGACAGGAGGTGGCGTTTCCTCGCCTAGGTGGAGGGTGAGTAGCCTTTGCCTGGCCATAAAGTCGGCAGCCTCAGCACGGAAGATCGCTTAGGTTGGGGGAATATCCTTGGTGAGATGTCTAAACATGGGTGAATGACCGTAGAATCCCCCTAGGACCGAATAGAGAGCGAGCTCGTCACTGATGGGTTCGCCGGTGAGGATGATTTCGTCTACTCGGTCGATGTAATCTGCGTCGGTTTCGTCTTTCCCCTGCCTGATTTTCATCACGCGGTGGGGGCCTTCTGGTCTGGCGAACTTGGTGGCGAAGTATGACGTGAAGTCATTCGCCAGTTTCTCAAATGAGATGATCGATCGTGGTGGTAGTGAGGTGTACCACCTATGGGCCAGCTCGCCCAATGTTAACGGGAAGATCCGGCACTTGGTTGCATCAGATGCCCCACACCCAGTCATGTTGATTCGGAATTTACTCAGGTGGGTTTCGGGGTCCGATCTCCCTTCATACAGAGGTGTTTTGGGAGGAGAAATCGTTGGTTGCACGGGGGCAAGCTCGATGTGGACCGCGAGTGGCTCGGTCGGCCCGGTGATCTTTCTGCTGGCGCTTGCCCCAGTGTCCAAGAGTGCTTTCATCTCGTCGAGTTGGCGTTGTATAGCGGCCATCGCCGTAGCCTGGATGCTCGCGGCTCGGCGCTCGGAGCGGGAGCCGAGGCGATCGAGTACTGATCCCCTAGCGATCGGGGCGGGAGTCAGACGGCTGACCTGCGTTCGGCTGTGAGTTGGGTAGGCTGAACTCCTAGTGACGGATTCGGATTCTGTCTTTTCATGGTTGGAAACAGAATGCCCCGGTCGCCAGGATGGGTCGCGCCCCAAGCGATTGAATACGGATCCGTCCGGTCGTGCGAGAGCCCTTTCTCGCGAATTAGGGCTTTCTGACGATCGCTCGCCCAGTAGCCCGTTGAATTTCCGTTTTCCCATGCGGCGGATGATCGAGGGAGTTATTGCGGGCGACGTGCATGCTCTCCGTCGCTCCTCTAGGATGGCCATAGCCTCCTCGATCTGTTCCTCGGTTTGGAACTGGTCGAGTGAGAGGTTGGGGCCATCTCTCAGGTGCGGGATCGAGAGTCTCGCGTTGCTGCGGCTTCCCCCGGTCGTCGGCTGGCGTTCAGATTGAGCCGGGATATGGTGTCCGGCGGTTCGGAGAGTGGCTCTCTTCGATGTACCGGCGGATGTCATGATTCTGAAGGTTTTCTTTGAAGCGCAGTGAGTGTCACTTCAAGTATATGCCCCGAGAACAGTGAGTGTTCTTCGGGACAGTAGGAATGAAAAACGAAGGTTCACCCCTCCTTCTAGCGCCAATTGTTGCTATCCAAAATATTATCCGGAGATAGATATTGCTGGAATGGATGGATAGCAAACAAGGTGCGAGAACACTTCCATGAGAAAGATAAGTAACACAAGATTTGTCGGGGTTGTTAGTCCCGGGCTTGAATGCTCTCGCGAGATATTATTAATACTAATATTGGGGGATACAAGTACTAATCTAAGAATACAATTACAATGAGTGTAAAGATTCTTGTTATCTTAGCTAGTGAGCGTGTAGATTGCCGGAAGAACCAGATGTGATGCTCTGTGAGTTCTTGTAACAACGGGGATGAACTGTGGCGGCGGTGAGAGATCGATCGTCTCTCACGGTGTATCTTAACAGTATGCTCGAGCTCCTGGGCTTATGAATCTCTTGGAATCCGCCTTGTGGAGACTTCTTGCCTCTGCCGATCGTCTTCTGGATGAGAGATTCGGAGAGAGAAATCCTGAGATGGATTCCGGCGAGAAAGCTGGGAGCTTGATGGTATGTATGTTCTTCTGTATTTCCGTGAATGAATTCGGAATGTAAGTGAATGAGTTGGGAACCTTTTTCCAGTAGGAGGAGGTTCTCTATTTATAGGACTTGGATATGCTGGGCGATCGCCTTTGCTGTATTATAATAATCGGGCGATCGTCTTTTAGCACATGGGCTTGCTTCCTTAAAGTCCGCGGCTGCTGCTGGCAGCCAGCTGTATGGTCCAATGGGGAGCCTGCACGCGTCCTGAGTCGCTGTAACGGGCGGTCCCACTTCGTAACTTTCGGCGGACTTGTCAGTAGGTGAGGTAGGTGACAGGCTGGAGTCAAAGGTCTTGTCTGTTAGCGCCATTTGTGGATCTGCACGTGGGTGCTGTTCTGAGATCCAGTCTTCGATGACTTTGCCGGGCGATCGTCTCTGTTCGGGGAGTAGGTCGGTTGTCTTTAGCCGGACACTAGAGTCGATCACCAGATGCCGAAGGGCAATCGCCTTGGGAGTCGATCGCTAGGTACTTGATGGTGGGCTGGTATCTTCGATTAAGCGAGTTAGCCGTAGTTTGATTGGTGTGGACTCGGTCGCTCGGCCTTGTAGTCGATCGCCTATCGAGTTGAATAAATCTCGACACAACATACTCTATTACACAGTCTCTCATTTCTCCCACTTATACTCAAAGCAATGGTGCCATACACCGTAATCTCATTCCTTCCACATGCCTTTCAAAAACTTTTGAGGGTAGGCCTTTCGTGAAAGGGTCATCAAGATTATCTTCCCATGCAACCCTGGATACAACTACGTCTCTTTCCTTTACGAAGTATCGTATGATGTGGTACTTGCGGTTGATATGTTTACTTGCCTTGTGGGCTCGTGGTTCCCTAGAATTTGCGATTGCACCAGTATTATCACAATAAAGTGTAATACCCTCTAGCAAATCGGGAATCACATCTAAGTCCTGCAGGAAGTACTTGAGCCACACTGCCTCCTTGGATGCCTCAGAGGCTGCCACGTACTCTTCCATGGTAGAGTCCGAGATACATTTCTACTTCACACTCCTCCAACTAATGGCTCCATCTCCCAGGCTAAACACATAACCCGAAGTAGACTTGGACTTTTCTTTGTCCGATGTAAAATCTGAGTCAGTGTAATCCACCGGAAATAGGTTGTCTGATTAGGCATGTCCAAGGGTCAAGGGTCGACCCGGACCCGGCGGGAACCCGTCCCGACCCGGACCCGCCGGGTCACGGGTCATACGGGTCACGGGTTAGGGTTAGGGTCGACCTAATTTCCACCCGCTGACCCGGCGGGTCATGACCGACCACTGACCCGCCGGGTCGACCCGGCGGGTCGACCAATTTAAAAAAAAAACTGCTGACAGCCGACCCCATCCCCCACCCACCACAACAGAATCTTTGGACTTTGGACTCCAAAGCTTTGTTTGGACTTGGAACCGTTGCAGGCGGGTCCAATTTAAAAAAAAAATACTGGCCGGCCCCACCCCCACCCACCACCTTTCTTTTGCGCTTCATGCAGACTGGCTGTAATAGAGCCATTGCTTGCTCTCAGTCAGGGCAACGGTCATCTGCACTGCACTGTGCAGTGCAGATTTTTTCTTTTTTTTTTAATAACAAATACACATTTTTTCCTATAAATACCCAAAATCCAATTCATTCATCTCACACCAATTCATACAATCATTTACTTATAATCTTATACTCTATCATAGTCTCAAGTTCACAATTTTTAATTCTCAAGTTTACAAATTCAAATTATTCTCATAATGTCAAACCGAAGACGTAACTTCGTGAGCGGTTCTTCAAGCATGTCCGGACTAAGGGACGAGGAGGAGTTCGATATGGAATCACCTCCTTTCTTGAACACCCAAGAATCCGAGACTCAAGTGCCCGGCTCCGAGGAGACGGACGTCATCGAAAAAGCTCAACTTAGAGCGGCGGTATTTCTATTCTGGTTTACTAAAAGTGATCCCAATATTAATCAAGTGTCTATGGTTAAATGTAGATTTTGTAGCTCAAAGTACAAGCACAAAAAGGCGAAGGATACGGGAATTACTACCGACATATTAGGACGAAGCATCCCGAAAAATATGGATTGGCACGAGGACAAACGCAACTATCCGGGTACGCATCAACCTCTAACCAACCTCCTTCTTTATTTTCATATGATTATTCTTCATCTATGGATGCATTTTCGGAAATGATAGCCGTTGATTCATTATCTTTTAGCTTTGCACAAAATGTTGCTTTTAATGATTGGGTGACAAATCATGTTCAACCCGCACATAAACAAATTTCTCGACAAACCGCAAAAAGAAAAATGATGCATAGATATAAATCACGTAAAGAAAATTTGATTAAATATTTTATGGAAAATAGTAATTTACAAGTTTCAATTTGTAGTGATATTTGGACCGATTCATTTCAAAAAAATTCCTTCATGGGCATTACATGTCATTATATTGATAAGTTTTGGGTGTTAAACAAAAGAGTTTTGGCATTACAAGTTTTTAACGACCCGCACACCGCGCAAAATATAGCTCGTTTAATTGCAAATATTTTAGAAGAATATAGATTAGTTTCACGAGTTTTTTCAATCGGATTTGACAATGCATCCGCTAACACGGCTTCGATTCAAGAACTAATCACTTATTGTACGCCGACTATTGGATGTAAATTTTTTCACATTAGGTGTGCGGCTCACATTTTAAACTTATGTGTTCAAGAATGTTTAGCTTATGTTGGAGAATTAGTAAAACCTATCTGCGGCATTCTTAATGAACTTTGGACTAAAAAAAGTGTTTGTCGTAAATGGTACCAATATTGTAAACAACATAATGTATATCCAAAAAAAATTCCAAAAGATGTTTGCACAAGATGGAACTCTACATACAAAATGATTTCCGAATCATATGATTATAAAGAACTTTTAAGTGGTTTTGCCGCACAACACATTAATGGTAATTTTGTTTTCGGGGAAGCTTGGGTTTTAGCAAGAGATGTAATGGATGTTTTTAAACATTTCTACGAGGCTACTAAAATTTTTAGTTATGTTTACAAACCAACTTCGAACTTATTTTGTTATGTAGCTATTAATATTGCATTTGCACTTAAAGATGGTCTTAACGTACCTTCCATTAAAGTTGCCATAAGTGATATGAGAATTAAATGGCTAAGTTATTTCAAAATTATTCCGGATGTTTACCTTATTGCATTTATTTTGGACCCTCGACGTAAAATGGAAGGTTTGAAACAATTTTTGGAAAATTATTATTCGTTTCTACAAATACAAAATGATCCCGCATGTATTGTTTCTACTATACTTACTAACGTTAGGAATTTACTTAAACAATTGTATGCTCATTATCATATTTCCGATCAAGCTCAATCATCTCAACAACCACCTCCCATTTCTTCTTCATCATCTACTAGTAGACGTTTGACATCAATTTCTAGAGATTTATTTGCCCCAAAGAGGGCAAAAACCACGTCGAGTTCCAATTCGGAGCTCGACGATTATCTAACCATTACCTTTGAGTTTGGACATGAAGAAGAGTTAGAAGACTTTGACATCTTGGAATGGTGGAGCCGACCGGAGAGATCAAGGTTTCCTACTCTAAGCAAGATTGCGGCACAAATTCTCGCTGTTCCCGCCTCAACGGTAGCCGTAGAGCAAACCTTTAGCCGGAGTGGAAAGGTTCTCGATCCCACGAGGTCAAACTTGTTGCCCTAGACGTTGGAAGCTCAAGTGCTACTAAGTGATTGGCGGAGAGCGGAAATGAAGACACAAAAAAACAACGAATCAACTGACGATGATGAAGATGAAGAACCACTCACTCCATCGGAGGGATCCGCGGGAAGCACGTAACCACCAAGGTAAGGGCGGAGGGGATACAAAGGAAGGTAAGAGAACTACGTGGGGCTTTGATTCCTCTTCCCCGAGAGGATACATAGGCAATCGGGAAATCGATTCAAGTCCATTCCTACTTAAACTTTACTCCCCCTCTTTTTTTTTAAAAAAAACAACCCTATTATCCTCATTAAAAACTATATAACAAATTAACAGTTGTATTTCAAAAAATAATTTTTATATTACAAAAAAAAAAAAAAATCTGACCGAAACCCGTTGACCCGGCGGGTTGACCCGCTGACCCGTCGGGTTTAGAACCCGCCGGGTTGTCCATTTTTCTGGGTTAGGGTTCGGGTCCTCCTTATTGGACCCGGTGACCCGACGGGTCGGACTCGGTGACCCGGCGGGTCCGGCCCGTGGACATGCCTATGTATGATTGATATACAAGCATGTACTCCCTAGTCCTTCTCAGGTACTTGAGTATGTGCTTGACAGCAATCCAGTGTCCTGGTCCTGGGTTTGACTGATATCTAGCAGCCATGCCCACGGCATGACAGATATCTGGTCTAGTGCAATGCATAACATACATGAGACTTCCCACAGCAGATGCATAAGGGACCATCTTCATGTCATCTATCTCCTTTTGTGTCTTAGGACACATGTCCTTAGATAGTTGAATTCCATGTCTGTAAGGTAAAAAACCTTTCTTGGAATTCTCCATGCTAAACCGCTTCAGCACTGTATCGATATAGGATGCCTGAGATAAGCACAACATTCTTTTCTTCCGATCAAGAAAGATCCTGATTCCAAGGATGTGTCCTGCTTCTCCTAGATCTTTCATATCGAACTTCTCAGATAGCCATACCCGTATGTCCGACAATTCCTTCACGTTGTTTCCAATCAGAAGGATATCGTCTACATACAGTACAAGAAACACCAACACATTTCCATCGCATTTCTTATACACACAACTCTCACTCAGACATTGGACGAATCCATATGACTAGACAACTTCGTCAAAACGAGTGTTCCAAGATCTAGATGCTTGCTTAAGTCTATAAATGGATTTCTTAAGTTTGCACACCAAGTGCTCTTCTCCTTCAGCAATGAATCCGTCTGCTTGGCGCATATAGAATTCCTTGTCTAGACTCCTATTTAAGAATGAAGTCTTGACATCCATCTGCCAAATCTCCAGATCCAAATGCACATCTATAGCTAAAAGAATCCGGATTGACTTAAGTATGACTACCGTCGAAAAGGTTTCATCATAATCGATACCCTCTTTCTAAGTGTAACCTTTTGCAACAAGCCTCGCTTTGAAAGTTTCAACCTTCCCGTCACATCCTTTCTTTCGCTTGTAGACCCATTTACTCCCAATGGCTTGTATACCATCAGGTAGCTCTACTAGCTCCCACACTTGATTGGAATCCATAGATCCCATTTCTGATTCCATTGCTACTTGCCAGGAGTCAGCATCTTTATCTTGGATTGCCTCCTTATAGGTCCAGGGATCTGATTCATCTTCGCCTGGGATTGAGTCCGAAGACTTTCCCATGCCTATGAATCATTCGGGCTGACGAACAACCCTCCCACTACGACAAGGTAAATCCTGAGTTAGTGTAAAAGTATCAGAATCGATATGTGGTTCAGTGTTAGTTGGCACTTGTACGATTGGTATAGATGGAGTCTCGCCCCTCAGCTCTTCCAGAATTATCTCGCTCATGGGCTTGTGACTAATCATATAATCCTCTTCCAGAAATCGGACATTGGTGCTAACAATGACCTTCTGATCCTGGGAACTATAGAACAAGCCACCCTTCGTTCCCTTAGGATATCCTACAAACACTCGTACTTCTGTACGAGATGCCAGCTTATCAGCTTCCTTATTCAGCACATGTGCTGGAGTACCCCAAATCCGAACATGTCCTAGACTGGGCTTACGCCCACTCCACAGTTCTGTGGGTGTTTTTGGAATTGATTTTGAAGGCACCAGGTTTAGAATGCACGCCGCTGTTTCTAAGGCGTATCCCCAAAATGGAATAGGTAAATCTGAATAACTCATCATTGATCTAACCATTTCTAAAAGAGTCCTATTCCTTCTTTCAGCCACACCATTTTGTTGTGGAGTTCCTGGCGCGGTGAGCTGGGACGAAATCCCCTCATTCGCCAAGAAATCCAAAAACTCTCCACTAAGGTATTCGCCACCACGATCAGATCGTAGTGACTTGATACTCTTCCCATGACACTTCTACGTTTCAGCCTAGAAGTCTTTGAACTTGTCAAAGGCTTCAGACTTACATCGCATCAAATAGATGTATCTATATCTCGAATAATCATCTATAAACGTGATGAAGTATTCGAAACCACCCCTAGCCTGGATATTCATTGGACCATATACATTCGTATGAACCAATTCTAACACATTCTGAGCACGGTTTCCCTTAGTTTTAAAAACCCTTTTGGTCATCTTACCTTCCAGACAGGATTCACAAATTGAAAATGACTCAACTTGGAGATCATCCAATGGGCCATCATCTACCAATTCTAAGGTTTACATGTCCTAACCGTAAATGCCACAGATATGTTTGGTTTATGCTTGAAGGTTCTTTTCTCTTTTTAGGTTTAGATAAAGAGTCACGTGATTTATGCATAGGAGTTTGTGCAGTATTAAGGACATATAGTCCATCATTAAAAATA
The DNA here is from genome assembly GCA_033398695.1 of Orobanche coerulescens. Classification (NCBI taxonomy): domain Eukaryota; kingdom Viridiplantae; phylum Streptophyta; class Magnoliopsida; order Lamiales; family Orobanchaceae; genus Orobanche; species Orobanche coerulescens. The sequence goes on from CM065814.1 coordinate 134,357,216, forward strand.
CCTTTGCAAATATATTCACCGCTTATTTTCTTAATAATGGCATCATCATCAAAAGAAACTGAATAACCATCATTTTTTAATTTAGAAACCGAAATTAAATTCATTCTAAAATCCGATACTAATAATACATTATTGAGGACTAATAATTTATCATTAATCTTCAACTGCACGACTCCCACTGCAACAGCCATAAGCCTGGAATAATCGCCCCAGTTAATGGTAATCTCGCCCCCACTAAGCTGCTTGGTTACCTGCAAACCATGCGAGTCAAAGCAAACATGATCAGTGGAGCCTGAATCAACTATCCACGAAGTGGAAGAACAAGCTGCCAAACATGTTTTGACTACTAGTGCACGAGACATACCTTTCTTAAGAGCAGGACAGTCCGCTTTAAAATGTCCTTTCTGACCGCACTTGTAGCACTTTCCCATTGGCTTTTTGTTCACCTTGGGGTGAGGAGCCTTGCATTTCACCTTGAGGATTGCCGCTTGCTTCTTTCCAACCTGCTTTTTCTTCTTTCCCCATTTGGGTTTGGAAGAAGTAGCACCGGTTGCCGCAAGAATCTGATGATAACCTTGTTTGAAGAGACCTTCAGTAGATTGAAGCTCTGTCAGAAGTTCCGCCAAACTATATGTCCAACGGTTCATATTGTAGTTAAGGCAGAACTGCTCAAAGCTTCTTGGTAAGCTGCCTAAGATAATATCGACCTGCGTTTCCGCATTGATAGTACCCCCCAGTATGCTCAGTTCGTTCAAATGAGACATCATTTTCAGAACATGATCCCTTACTGGGGTCCATTCAGACATTTGGGTTGTCATCAATACCCTCATTGCATTTTTTCTAGCCGCCCGGTTCTGATGACCAAACATCTCAGTGAGACTTTTCATCATTTCCACGGCCGAGCCCATTGTCTGATGCTGATGCTGCAATACATTTGTCAGTGAAGCCAAAATATAATAGCGAGCCATCTCATCAGACTTTTTCCATTTTCTGAATTCAGCCAACTCTTCGGGAGTGGCATCCGGTTCTGGTTCTAGAGGGCTCTCTTCGATTAAGACAAATTTATGCCCCTCAACAGTCAGGACAATGTCAAAATTTCTTTTCCAATCGGCAAAGTTAGTGCCATCAAATTTATTTTCTTTGAGAATAACAGCTAGTGGATTGAAAGACATCTGAGATTAAAATTAAAAACATCCATCACATAATGCATAGCAAAATATATCGAAAAGCCTCAAAACACAATATATGCTAGCAACCAACACCTCGAAAAATCCGCACATGCAAGCCACGATCGTGTGGACGTTTACACACACATTTCTCAAGTAGAGTTTTACGTCTTTAATTTTACTATCTAGTCAAATTACGTTATGACAAGTAAAATTAATAGTTGGTTCCTCTTGGCCATGTATTAATTAACATAGACTGCGATTGGGAGCTTATTAATTAATACACCTAAGTGAACACCATAATTTAACATCCTTAAAATATTATCTTTTAAATAATAGTCCTACAGATGGAGAGGTTCTATCATAAAAAGTAATATTTATCTTATGTTATCATTTTGAAATTTAAAACTAGTGAACCTATAATTAGCACATCCGATATGGAGGAAGACCCTAATGTCAATGCGCATGCTAGCTACTTCACAATTTAAATTAATTATGGAGGCCAATTTGATTTTATTTTTTAAAAAAAAAATCAATTTAATCACTTGGTGGAATGATGAAGTTAAGCAAATGATAAAGACCAAACGTGAATGTTATAAGGTACTGGGTAAATGCTCGAGCGATGAGAATTATGAGAAGTACAAGAAAGCTCGAACAGAAGCTAAAAAACCAGTGCTAAATGCCCGATCTAAGGTCAATCAAGAATTATATGCAAGATTAGATACTAAAGAAGGGGAAAAAGATATCTATAAACTTGATCGAATGAGAGAGAAGAAGACGCGAGATATTGGAAAAGTTAAATGTGTAAAAGATACTGACCAAAAAATTTTGGTTCAAGATAAAGAGATAAAAGAGAGATGAAGGTCATACTTTGATACCCTATTCAATGGCCATCAAGAACAAGATATTGGGAATTTAAACATCCCCTCAAGTATGGTTAATCGAGAGTTTAAGAGAAGAATTTAAAAGGGTGAAGTGACAATTGCATTGAAGAAGATGGGGTCAAAGAAAGCAGAAGGACCAGATGGTATACCTATTGAAGTTTGGAGGTGTTTGGGGGAGAGAGGGATCGAATGGGTAACTATGCTTTTCAATAAGATTTGGAGAAGCAATAAGATGCCATCAGCATGGAGGAAAAGTATTCTCGTCCCTTTGTATAAGAACAAAGGTGATGTTCAAGATTGTTCTAATTATCGCGGAATTAAACTAATGAGTCATACCATGAAGTTGTGGGAACGAGTGATTGAACAAAGGATCAGGAAATGTGTGAAGATAACAGAAAATCAGTTTGGATTTATGCCTGGAAGATCGACCATGGAAGTAATTTATCTTATCCGGCAGTTGATGGAATATTATCGAGATAAAAAGAAAGATCTGCATATGGTTTTTATTAATTTAGAGAAGGCATATGATAAAGTAACAAGAGAAGTACTTTTGTGGGCCTTAGCAAAGAAGGGTATATCGCGGAAATATATTGACATAAAGGACATGTATGAGGGAGCTAGTACAAGTGTACGTACTAATGTTAGGAGGACAGAAGAATTCCCTATTACGATAGGGGTGCATCAAGGATCTGCTCTTAGTCATTTTCTCTTTGCCATAGTCATGGACGAATTGACAAGAGAAATTCAAAATGACGTTCCGTGGTGTATGATGTTCGCAGATGATATTGTGTTGATTGATGAAACGAAGGTTGGAGTGCAACAGAAATTGGAACTTTAGAGGGATACTTTGGAAGCTCGAGGCTTTAGGCTGAGCAGAAGTAAGACTGAATATATGGAGTGTAGGTTTAGCGAAAACAGTGATACAGAGGCGGGGATGATCACATTTGATGGGAAAGTTGTTCATGGATCCACTTTCTTTCGGTATCTTGGATCTATTATCCAAAAGGATAGAGAGCTAGATGGCGATGTGGCTCACAGAATAAAGGCAGGGTGGTTGAAGTGGAAGAGTGCCACAGGGGTTTTATGTGATCCTGGCATGCCTCATAGATTAAAGGGTAAATTTTACCGCACGGCAATTAGGCCTGCGCTGTTATATGGCACCGAGTGTTGGGCTGTAAAACAGTGTCACGTTCAAAAGATGAATGTGGCAGAGATGTGTATGCTACGATGGATGTGTGGTCATACAAAAAAGGATCGGCTCAGAAATGAGGTGATTAGAGAGAAGGTAAGAGTTGCGTCTATAGAAGACAATATGATGGAGAATCGATTACGATGGTTTGGTCATGTGAGAAGAAGACCTATTGATGCCCCAGTGAGGAGGCTAGAAAATTGGGGAACAAGTAATGTTGTGAAAGGTAGAGGAAGACCCAAGAAAACTTGGATAAAGATGATTGAAAATGATATGCAGTTTCTTGGAATTGGAGAAAGTATGGCGATGGACAGGCAAATGTGGCGGGAAAGAATAAGGATGGTGGATGGAGTCTGATTTTTTTTTAATTCCTATTTTCTTTTATTTCATGTTATCTTTTAATTTATTTTTCAGGATTTTTCAATTTTTTTTTAACATTCATTCTCTTTTTTGTATTTGCTTTTTTCTCTACTTTTTCCCTCTTTTTTCCTTTTATGTTACTTATATAACGATTATTGACGGTTTCAAAGTTTGATTCATGTTAGCCGACCCCAAATCATTTTGGGACTAAGGCTTAGATGTTGTTGTTGTTGTTGTAGTTATTTTAGCCTTTAAGGTTTTTAATTTTCTCGTCCTAACATGCAAGGAAACATATCACGCATACATCCATACATGTCATACATCAAAACAGTAAAAACCAAAAAAATAAGGCATGGATAATTAAATTATCCAATTATCATGATATTCTTCCTTGAGTTGAACCCGAGAAAAATCTTCGACTTGATCTCTCCCACTGAATCAAGCATCTCGTCGCTCCTCCCCGACCGGGCCGTGGATTTCCAAAATTAAAATTTCACTTTTATGCAAAATTAATTACATAAAAAAAATTAATTTTAAATCTCGACTCTCCAGTGGACGCAACGAACAGCGCGAAATGCAGACCAAAATCGATTTGCCGGCCCGGCCGAACAATCGCCGGACGGACAGTACTGCGGCAGCTGGTACTCGCTGCCGAGCGATCGTGTCTTTTCAGCGGCGCCTGCTTGCTCGCTTTGCCGCTTTTGTCGGCCAGCATCCGGCGATCCAGCCCTGCTTCTGCTCTATTTCTTCGTGATCCTGTCTTTTCCGAATTCGATTACAATTTTATACAAAATAAAATACATCGAAATTACATCAAGATTACACGAAATGTAAAAACACCTAGAACTACCAGCGGATTTTCTCACGGGAAAAACCATTACATGCCTCAAAAAACGGGTCAAACCAACAATTGCATAATTAATAAAAATAAATAAATACACCATTCATATAAACCATGATAGTTAAATCATATCATCTGCAAGAACACATCTAGCAAAATATTCCAACATCAAAATATATGAATATTTAAATTGCTATCAATTAATCACCAAAATTAATTAAAATAGCAAAAGCCTAAAAATCCGGCTCTAATACCAATTGTTGGAAAGTAAAACGCAGCGGAAGCGAAGTTTGGGAAAGATGATAATCGCGTTTTACGCATCTACGAGCATAAGATCTATTTAGGCATGCTAATTAATTAATTACTAAGACTAATAAGTAATTTAAATATTATTTATTATTTATTAATTAAATATATTGATAATTAAAATATCCTAATCTAGATTCAAAGATCATAGGATATTACCTCTTGAAGAGTATTGATTGCATCCGTCTTGATCACCTTGTATTTCTATCTTTAGACCTTCTAGAGTATGATCTGCCTTAACCCGGACGTTGTGTGGGCAAGGCAACAAGCTACCGGATCTTGTTTGGACAACCTTGGGATCGGCCGAATTCACCTTGTATGTGATCACTTTATTTTTCTTTGCTTTTTAGTATTTTATAAACACTCTTAGCAAACTAATTGTGTTATCTAAATTGTAGAATCAAAGACACAAGTCTAGATCTACAATTAAACACAAGAGGAAAAATTTGATCACACAACCTCACAAGAAAGCATGTAAAATCGGCCAACACCCTTATGTCCTATATATAGGCTCTTGGACTACCACTAGGGATCTTAAGGAGGATTATGGAAGGACTCCCAATAAATTCATCTTACCTTATTAGGACTCTTCATAATATTATGAATCTATTAATATCAACCTAGTCCACTAAAAGGTTGATATTGCACTTCCTACCAAAATCCCAAATTACGAAATTGGGCTCCTCATTAAATATATTATTTCCCGTATTTAAGATATCGAATGCCCATTAATTAGTTATAAGCTACTGACAACTTTAATTAATATCTTATCCAAGAGTAGTACCACTCGGACCTTATTATTATATCAGAATTAAATCCACCTGGAGGGTTTAATATAATAATCATTATCGAGCTCCTCAAGGGGACATCATCAACCCGCACGAGTCGGGACACGATTTCTAGTAATAATAATAACTGTCGTATAAACAATATTATTGCCCAAGATACGAGGCTTATTGAGTCGATCATTTTGACTCTCATCTATGGTAAATCAAATCGATAATTATTATAAATACACAATTAAATATTATATACATAGAATTAAGAAATAATAATTATCCGAGATTTACGTTCTTCTTACAGTCAGTACAGAAGACACTATCTCACCTCGATCCAGTTCAACGTATGCAAATACGCTAATGTATGCTAATAGTCAAGACCAACTATTCTCAAGCACACAATACAACCTTTTATATAATTTGTCTAATAATTATATAGGTTGTGAACTATTATGTTATTTTATAAGGCACCGATAATGTGATCTTCCGTGTGACACCAACACACCACATTATCTACAATATAAAATAATTAGACATTTCATTTGCATAACCATAACGTGAATAAATATGCAAAACATGTGATTAAATGTAATTAATATTCTCATAGGTAGTAACAGGGAAATTAGGTAATACAAGCATAAAGTGTGTTTTGCAGTATACAATCCTAACATATATCATCATGTTTCTTAACATACGATTCATACAACCTCAAGAATCACAACAACAACACCGTAACCATCATCATACGAGGAAGACATCAACAACAACATCAAAATTCGAAATAGAAGAGAGGGATTATCCAACATACATCTTGAAGATGAATAAAACCATCAAACACTTGAAGAATCATTAACATCTTCATATCCAAGCCTCAAATCCATGCTCCCAAGCTCATAACCAAGTTAAAAGTCTAGAACACACTTAGAAGTGAAGAAGGACGGATATGGAGAGGAACATCTCTTTGTTCGTGAGGGAAATGAAAGTCCACACTTCATTTTATAAAATGCTTAGTTCATTACGTACGTTATCACTCAAAATTAACGTACGTAATATTCTCTAGCGTACGCTACACATCCAACTTAGCGTACGTAACATCATTTCAGAACTCACTGACCTGTTTCGTTCACTTTCTTACGTACGTAAAACTTTCTCCGTAGCGTACGTAATATAGCCGTTGACTTGCTACAGTATTTTACTTGTTTACGTATGTAATGCCCCATCCTTAACGTATGTAAGGCTCGAAGTTGACTCGCTCGCGCCGAAAGCTGCTGACACCGAGCCCACCTGCCGATCACGGCTCGATCCTGTCCGATTCCCTTCTTAACGTACGTTATGTACCCAACTTAACGTACATTAAGCTTGCTTAGTTACGTACGTAAGCTTCATCACTTAACGTACGTAATGGCTTTCATACTTAGCCATTTTTGCTCCTGTCTGTCGTCTCAATATACTGAATGCGTACATGCGACATACTGAATACATATGCTCGTTCCGATAATATTCTCATACGATACATCTGATGCACGATACCCTTAAACACAACTGTCGACTAAGTACGGCAATTGTACAAATACTCATACAATATATCCGACATCGAAAAACACCTCAAGCATGTAATATCGTAGAATTAAATATATCCTCGATAGATATACTGACACGTCTGCCACAGTTCCCAAAATTATTCACCTATGCTGTATCGGTCCCACTCTGTATAGTACAACTCAGATAAAATAATGCGAAAAATCGTAGCGAAATTCTAGGATATTACACCTGCTAACAACACGACCTCCCATAGATAAATCCATAACCAGCAATCGGTGTTGAGAAGCACATGCCTCGCTTCGGAACACCTTGCAGTCCACGCACGCCCTAACATCACAACTGCGCAAAAGAAGGTAGTCAATTTGCGTGTTGTGTCCCCCACTACCGAAGGTGATGAGGTGCTCAGCTCTCTTCTGAAAAATAAAGTTAGCAATTACCAACTCATGCGCAGTGGCAAACTCCAACAGTGTGGAACAATAAATTGAAATCGCCCCCCAGAACAATAAATTGATCGTCCGGAATACACCCGACCAACTCATCCAAACAGACCCAAAAAGCTTCCTTAATAAGCAAACCAAACCAACATGTGGGGAATACGCACAAACCACGTTAACCATCTGCTCCCCAACCACCACTCTAGGAGACATAATCCTATCATTACACCTCTTCACTTCCACGACGTTATCCTTAAGCTCCTGAGATAAAAGAATACACACACCATTACTCGAGTTAGCAAGGCCTGAATACCATAATTTATAACCGTTCGCCTCCTTGGACTGCGCCCCCTTCCACCTAGTCTCCTTAATACAAGCCACATCAACTCTTCTCTTACCCAAAACAATCCACAAGCTCCAAAAGCTTACCCGTCAAGGTACCCAAATTCCAACTGCCAACCCGCAAACAGCGCGACATCGATCAACACCAAACACAAACGCACTACGACAAATAAAATGAGGTAGTAGAGCCAAAAATGACAATATGATGAGAATGTGAAAGACAATTTAAAAGCAAGCAAACCGCATACAAAGCACAGTAAGTGGTAGATATATGCCTGACGAAAATGAAATTTAACAGAAAGTACAATGATACCAGACTTCGACACGTCTTGTAAACGAGGTAGGAGAAGCCGCGGAAGCTGGAAACCGATCGACTCCTGAACAACACCCTGAAAAACATGGAAACAGTCACGGCACAGGAAGAGGCTGGCGGTGCCTGGTAGCAGCACGGGGAGATTTCGGGCAGCTTGAAAATCCGACTGGGAAGCCTGCAAAACAGACAGCTAAAATACAATACTACTGTTAGATTGACGGGGAGGGATGAATGAAGGGATGAATGCAGTGGTGTAATGTTATTCTTCCGGCGATACGCCGATGGCCAGCAGCCCGGAGCGGCGCAAGCGCAAGTTAAGGCAAAGCTCTGAGGTTAGTTAAAAAACATTTTTGTACGCCAAGTGAAGTGAAGAGATGGATGGGCCAGCGGTGACAGCCAATCGCACTCCGCGATTGGTCGGACGGGACAGAATAGTACCGGTGCAGGAGTGGAAGAGAGAGTTAGTGTCGTCGGTCGCTGCAGACTAGGGTTTTCAGTTCGAAAAAGTTGTACTGCGTTTCGTACGACAAATATAGTACTATCAAACAATCCCTCAGATTCACGGAAGAAAAAGGAAAAAAAAGTCGCAACTCAGATCTGAACAATTCGATCGCAACTCGCCTAGCACTTCGTGCACACAAAAACAAGAAAAAGCACCCAAAGTCCTAAAAGGTTATTCAACCCCCTTCCACTAAAAGCGTCTAGGCCTAGAGAGCGGCAAAAAATATTGAAATATCAAACTATCAAGTTTAAATTTAGTGTACGGAAAATTATTAAAAGTATTGAAAATTTCAGTATATCGAATTTTTGATATGATACCGTACAGTTTTGATACAGTGACGACACAAAAAATTAATATTTTTATTATTTTGATGTATATCAGTATATCGAATTTATTTGGTACTTTGATTTCAGTATTTCGATATATATCGGTGATACATCAAATTTCTTTCGTATTTTGTTTAGGACCGGCAATTTCCGACACGATACGAAACCCGACACGAACACGCACGAAATTAATGGGTTAGTGTTTGACCTTATCGTATTCGTGTCCTTATCGTATCGACACGATAAGGACACGCTAATTTCGTGTCGGGTTCGTGCCGTGTTCCTGCAACACGATAACTTTCGTGTTCGTGGCGCGTCGTGTCGTGTTCGTGTAACCCGATAATATTTATATATTTTTAGCATTAATTTTATTATCATTTTAAATATTTTTAGTTTATTTTCTATTTTTTTTATTTGAATTTATCAATTCGTGTCGTTATCGTGTCGTGTCAACACGAAAAATATCGTGTCATATCGTATCCGTGTCGTGTTCGTATTCGTGTCGGACATATACTTAACGGGTCGTGTTCGTATTTGGCCTTATCGTGTCGTTATCATGTCGACCCGATAACAACACGACACGACACGCACGAATTGCGAGCCCTAATTTTGTTACTTCCAATATCAATAGGTTGATTGTTTCGCTCCTCTATCTTCCAAAAGGAAAAAGATATACCAAAATAAAATTCAATATATTAAAATCTTGGGGAAAGTCATACCAAAATTTTAATAGGATGTGGATCTCTGCGGTCTGTGACAAAGACTTTGCAGTCTTATTGTCGTTGGATCCATGCAGCTATGTGGCACGCGGGTGTGTGTATCAACATTTGTCTGCTGCACAGCAAATGATCCAGGTCCATTTTATGATTTTAATAAGTGCAGGGGATCCAGATCCATTTTAATATGTCCGATATGAATTTGATAATACCAAAAATAACATTCCTATGTAGGTCCAGCTTCTCTCCATAACTAACGTCGCGTAGACGCCGCCGGCTGCTAGGGCTAATTCACGTCAATTAGAGGGAAAGTCACAGTGAATCTCGCTGAAACCGCCATTGTTGTTAACGAAAGCAGAGCTTTAGAGCTTCGAAAATTGAAGCTTCCTCTTTTTGGGCAGATTGCGAAAGGAAGAGAAATGAGCGTGAAATCAAGCTTACGAATCTGAACTTAAAATCAAGCTTACTTAAGGTTTTGTATTCACCTTTACCTCCTTTATTGTCGTTACTCTGTAAAAAAATTTATTTGCAAAATCATGATTTTTTTCGTTGTTCTTGCTATTTTTTTCGAAGGGTTCACTCGAGGTTAATTAGATAACACAGTATTTAGCAGTTTCAGCTCCAGTTTTGGTTTGAAATATGTTATTTTTTAGTACAACTTAATATTTGATCAGGTCGTTCTGTTCGGTGTAATGGCATCTTCTTCCACATTTTCTGTGTGGAAATTGAATGGTAGTATACTTGCGTCCAAGGCATCAAAGACCTCTGGCTCTCCTGAGTATACTTACACTTATGTGAACCGTTCTTTCAAACAAACACTTTGCGCTGTTTCTATATCTGCATCCGCCGACACATCACACTCATATGTATTCCCAAATGGGAAGGGGACGAACGGGAGACGAGGAAAGGACTCCCCCAAGAGTGGACTCTTATGCCGAGCACTGGAGGTTGGGACTAAACCTTCCATTTCACTAGACAGTAAGTTTCAACTTGAAGACATCATTGAAGCTCAGCAGTTTGACAGAGATACTCTGAGTGCCATATTTGACGTGGCACTTGATATGGAGAAGATCGAGAAGAACTCTGCTGGAAGCCATGTTCTTAAAGGGTATTTGATGTCCACTCTATTTTACGAGCCCTCGACCAGAACTAGGCTTTCGTTCGAATCTGCTATGAAACGTTTGGGTGGGGAAGTCTTGACTACGGAGAATGCACGTGAATTCTCATCAGCCGCAAAGGGAGAGACACTTGAAGGTATTCTCTTGGTTTATATAATTATGAAAATGTTTATATGTCGACACACTAATTCTGATTTACATTGCTCCTTTAGATACTATAAGAACAGTTGAAGGGTACTCTGATATAATAGTGATGAGGCATTTTGAAAGTGGTGCCGCTAGAAGGGCAGCCGTGACAGCCAATATTCCAATTATTAATGCTGGGGATGGCCCTGGACAGCATCCAACTCAGGTCTTCAAACTCGAGTTCTTTTCTGAATGTATCTGTTGATTTTTTAAAAATCATCGGCCAATAGATAAAACCTGATAGGTAAACAATAAACCCTACCCCCAGAGAAGTAAGAAACAAACAAAAAGTTTATATAACATTTTTGCAGAAATATATAGATAATCATGACTGGTGATCTGATGGAATTTTTTAGAAATTGAGCTTGACATTTTTGTTTACTTTGTAATGGTTGTTGGTGATCAACGCTATCTAAGAATTTAGGAGAAACTCTCTAAAATTCTCCAAGAATGTTTCCCAAATATTTTAGAAGAAAGTTATAAAATTATATTTGGAAACACCCACATACTCAAAATTGGTAATGTAACAATGGTTGTGAAGAATGAAGCTTATTTCAATATCTTGAATATATATTAATATACAATTATATATATATATACTGTAATTTAAAATATACATGTATAATATAATTTTAAATATTTATATAATTGAACTTTAAATAATTACAACACACACACACACACACACACACACACACACACACATATATATATATATATATATATATATATATATATATATATATATATATATATAAAATTTGTTTGTGGCTGCTGCTGCATGGCCCTTATTTGTCTTGCCTGTTACGACTTTAAATATTTTCAGTCGATTTTTCCTTATCAATCACCGTCATTCTGTCTTGTCTGAGTGCTCATTAACTTCTGCATTGTCGCTCCTTGCCACCCGGCATACAAAAGAAAGAGAAGGTATAGTGGCAGGGAACAAATTGAGGCATCTGATACTTTGTAGTTTGGTTTTGGATATCCATTTACTTTCGTTGCATCATTTCTTACTCTACTGCCTCACCTTGACTTCGTTTTCCTCACTTCTCCGTGCGTGTCTGTGTATAAGAATAGCGTTCTGATTTCTTTCCATGAGGACTCGAAGCAGAAACTACTGTGTAGATAATGAATCTGATTTAAATTACTATTACTATGATAATCTTCTATATTTTTATTTCATTTTTTTTTTTTTACTTGGCTCTGTTGATATACAGGCGCTCCTGGATGTGTACACTATTCAAAGGGAGATAGGAAAGCTAGACGGCATAAAAGTTGGACTTGTTGGAGATCTTGCTTACGGAAGGACTGTCCGTTCGCTCGCCTATTTGCTGGCCAAGTTCAAGGATGTGAAAATCTACTTTGTCTCACCTGAAGTAGTAAAAATGAAGGTAACCAACACAAGACTGTGGCCCTTCTACAAAGAAGGTGTCGAACTCCAGTTCCGATAATAGATTCTGTCCTGTCGAACTTGCGAACTTATTATATTTTTCGATTATAATTTCAGGACGACATAAAAAATTATCTAACGTCCGAAGGAGTTGAGTGGGAAGAGAGCGTAGATTTAATGGAGGTGGCTTCTAAATGTGATGTGGTGTATCAAACCCGTATTCAGAGAGAGAGATTCGGGGAAAGAACTGATTTGTATGAAGAAGCCCGAGGCAAATACATTGTAAATCGGGATGTGTTGGATGTGATGCAGAGACATGCAGTTGTAATGCATCCATTGCCAAGGCTTGATGAGGTAGGTTTATGTTTTTCTGATTTCCTTTGCTGTTAAGAGTTGATTTAGAAACTATTAAAAAAAAAAAAACTCAATTATCTCCAAATCACAAATATCGGCTTAATGTTTGTCTCTATTCGACAAGGCGTACCCTCAAAAAGAAGGTATTTTTCTTAAGTTGAATATTTTTCAGTTTTTTTTTTGTTGTTGAAAAATGTTCTTTTTTTTATGACGCGTCTTGTTTTTTTTTTCCGGATGTGATTGTATGAGGGTTTCTTTTTGTCCTTGGATCGATTTCAGATAACGGTTGATGTGGATGATGATTCAAGGGCTGCTTATTTCAGACAAGCAAAGAATGGTCTCTATATTCGCATGGCCCTTTTGAAGCTCCTACTTATTGGATGGTGAAATGAAATGAGAGAGTACGTGTTTTCTCCTTTGGGGGCTTGAGTTTGTCGAAACTATTTTACGTCTTTGTTTGTTATAGTCGTACGGTTCTGCACATTGCAAGTTTTGCAGCAGCTTCATTAGAAACTTTTTTTTTTTTTTTTTTTTTTTTTTCTTTTAGGTTTTCATGGCTGAGAAAACTGTCTCAAGTTTTTGTTCAACTTCGGTTTAGATTATTGGGCTTGAATTTAAGTGATTCAAAGAGATTGAAGTTCTAACTAGGGAAACCATGCTTTCCTCTGCTCATTGAAATTATCTACCCCCACACACACACCACCCCCACCCCCATACACACACACACATTCTGTTGTGCTACATTTGTCCAGAACTTCGGGGCGATGCCAATGGCAAAAATGTGGCATGAAGATTAGTGTTTAAAGGGGATAAAAACTTTTTTTTCTTCATGCCACATTTTTGGGCTGGAACCGAAAATCGGGCTGGAACCGATTTCACTTATCATAATCACAGAAAATCGATTTTCGGGCTGGAACCGAAAATCGGGCTGGAACCGAAAATCGATTTTCTGTGATTATGATAAGTGAAATTGGATGTGTGAACTATGAGAACGACTGGTTTGGTGTAAATTGAAACAATAGTAAATGTCTTATTTGTTAATGTAATTTAATGAAAACTATTTTTCAAATCCATTAAGTTATCAAACATGGTTATGAAAGAAATAATGGGATACAAATTTTTCGTTTGATTAGGTCCAAACTGAGATTTTCTAGACTAAAATTAGACTCAACCCAAAACTCGACATTCTTGTTCTGAAATACATTAACAAGAAATAATAACTACTAATATCCATGTACCAACTATACTTCTTTCATCGATAGGTTCACACACACACACACACATATATATATATATATTATTGTTAAATATAAATAACTATGAGCAACAATATCCAAGTGAAATATTTCCATAACTTCACTGAACTGAGCAGCTCAAAGCGGCATCCAACCACCAAGCGGCTTAGTAAGCCAACCATTAGGTTTTCTTTTCTCCACTCACTATGTCTTGGTAACGTTAAATTAGGTGATAGAAATTAATTTGGGTGCAAAAAGGTGTTATACTTGCATTTATTTTTGTTATGCTTGATTATTGTAAATAAATTAAATTCTTGTATAGATGCCCAAAAGTTTCCAAAAAAAAAAAGAGAACAAATTACACAATTTATATTTTATAAAGATATTATAAAAATATCACAATACTAAAATAATTATAAGAACCACAATTTGCAATGATATCCAAATGCAAATATATTCAATAACCAGACGATTATTTACAAGTATCTAAATGCAATATACTTTACTGAAGGCTGAGTCGTTAGATATTGGAAAAATTGATATACAAATATATTATTTCAGAAAATTAAATTATTAGTTACAAAGATTCAGTATACTACTTTTGTAATTATTTTTAAATTAAATTTATAAATATTGTATTGATATATAAAAAAACCCCAAAACAAACCAAAATAAACCTTGTTCTATATACCTGCAACGTACCGCTAACGGTGGCCAAATTTTGGTGCCAAAAAGGCCTGCGATTTTTTGCCTAAATATTGAGGCCGTGACTACAATGGCTAAGATGTTCTATGGCCATGATTTTTCTGCTTCCAACTTAATTAACCAAAATATATTAAAAGTATCAATAATATGATAAAAATATATTTTTAACTATTTTAAAAAGTTCAAACATCCATTTCAATACTATTAAAACCATTAGATTCTTGCACTACAACCAATGCAGACGGAAAGAAATTTCATCACTTGGTCCATTATCCGTATTCGATAGCAAAATATCAATACAAAAATCTAAACAAAATCAACTTTAAATTGAAATAAGTTACGGTGTAAGATTATACCCATTAACCTTAAATTAATTAATTAATATTTATTAGTTATTAAATTTTATGCGCTAGCTTTGGGCCTTTGGCCTACTGAAATAATCTGACGCCAAAGGCCAAGCTTTAAAAAGTAAAGTTCTGGCCCATTTATTCACAATGGGTGGCTGGGGCCTGGGCCACTTTTGCCAGGTCTAGTTCGCACCAACCTAAATAATGACTTGTACTTGCCCCGCCCCCCGGCCCACAAACGGCGACTCAAGTTAGTCAGTTGAGGAAAACCTCACGACGTCGTTCGCGAGCTTTCTCTGAAACCCTTTGCTATTTTTCTCTGCAGGTAAATGCCCTCTCTCTTCAATTCATCAACCAGCTTCTGTCTTCTTTATTGCTAATTCCAATTACAACTCACAGATTAATTGTTCTACAGTGAAGAAGAAAGAGTAGAAGTGTTGAGGGAAAAAAAAAGCAGCAAAACCGATGAGCGCTTTCAATGCATTCAAAGCAAATGTTCCAGTTGCGTGGAGCCCTAATCTCTACATAACGCTGGTGAGAGGAATTCCGGGTACCCGGAGGCTCCACCGGCGCACGTTAGAGGCGTTGCGCCTCACCAAGTGCAACCGCACCGTCATGCGTTGGAATACGCCTACTGTCCGGGGAATGATTCAGCAGGTTCTCGCTCCTCATTTTTTTTTTGTACTGATTTGTAGAAATCGCTGTTGTCATGTTTCTGAAGAATGTTTTGCTTTTTGTTATTGTTATTTTTTTATTTTGTGTGTTAGGTGAAAAGGTTGGTTGTGGTTGAGACGGAGGAAATGTACAATGCTCGGAAGCAGAACGATGCCAACCACCGAGCCCTGCGACCGCCCATAGTTGTAGACCACCATCCAGCTTCGGCTAGTGATTCCTCAACTTAATGCCTGATATTCTGGAAAGCACTCCGAATCTGCATTTGTAAGCTTAGTGTTCTTTAAGATTAAAGTTTATTGGTCTGTTGGGAGTTATGAAGTCATATCAGTTTGGCGTGATAATAATAATAATAAGAAGAAGATGAAGAACTTCAATTGTTAGTACTTAGTTGCGTTATGTTCTAAGCCCTTTAAAAGTTGCGTGCGCTTGTCTGTTTGAAAAATAATGTGGGAAAATGTTCTGCAAGATGAATGCGGAAACGAAATTTAAAATGTTTGGGAATATGATATATACGCTAGACGTGTGCAGTTGATGCTACTTCCTCCATCCCACAGATATAGCTTACCCCAATATACACGGATAAATGACTTGGTTTTTGTTTGTGTATATGTTCCAGTGTTTTTAATTGCGTGTAATAGCGCGCTATGTCGCGCACTTTTGCGCTAAATTTCCAAAAAAACGCGACATAGCGCGCGGCCAGTAGCGTCTATCCCTGTTTTGCGCGCGCTATAAGCACGATAGCGCTTAACACCTGTGCTATTTGGGTTTTATCAGAAAATCCTAATTTGAAATCTGAAACGGGTTTTATCAGAAACTGCCCTATTTGGGTTATTAAAAACTTATAACTATTGGGGTTTAGGGACAAACTGTCCAGAGCAAAACTTCTGCAGCACAAAAAAAAAGTTAGGCAGCAAAAAAGAAAAAACCTTCCGCAGCAAAAAGAAAACTTCCGCAGCCAAAAAAAGAGAGTTCCACACAGTGTTTTAAAAGGCGGAACGAGGCGTGCCTCAAGGCGAGGCGCCGGGAAAACGCCCCGGGGCGCTTTTTTAAGACCAAAAATGAAGGTGGGCGCCTTCTCTTGTTGAGGCGTATGAAAGGCGTACGCTTTCAAGGCGTACGCTTTAGGCGTTTGATTTGATGCGTTTTGGCTTTTTTTTTTTTGTATTTTTTTCGACTTCATTTAACAAAGCGGTGACGAGAGAGAAATAAAGAGAGAGGAGGCGACTTCCATCGACCGGCGCAACTTCCAGAGACCCGCGACTTCCAGCGACCAGCACAATTTCCAGAGACCAGCGCGACTTCCAGAGAGCGGCGACTTCCAACGTGGGCGACGTCTTCTTTCTTTTTATTCTATTTTTTTTTTGTTAGGCAGCAGGTTTTTTTATTTTAGTGAATTTAGTTTTGAATTGTTGTGATTTCAGAAACTTTAATTTTTTTTTCTTCAGAAAATCATTTCTGCTTTTTAATTCTTTCCTTTTTTTTTACTTTTTTTTTTTGATAACTAGGTGATCCCAGCTTAGCCGGACTAATCCTAGTCCCTCAATGAACCCACTCCTAACCCATTGAGAGAAGTAAATCGCGAGTCGCTCGAGCAATTCCAGGGTTCCCAATGCCTTTTCTGTACACTTCTGCGCACAAGGAGAAGCCCTTAACTGATTAATGCCTCGGGTTCCCAAAGACAGCTTCGGGAGAATGCATCGATTAGTCAGCACCTCCGGGTTCCCAGCAAGGAAATACTCCCACACTGCCGCTTGACGCGAGATTAAACATTGATTAGCGGTCGCTCGAGCTAGCCCCGGGGAGCTAGAGGATCATAAAGAGAAAAACTTCCTCTTTTACCTCCTTGGTGGGTTAGAACCCAAGACCTCTCCTAAAGGACAAGGAGTGTCTTGGAAGTAGGCGTCCTACCACTGGACCACCAACCCTTCCCCTCTTCTTGGCTTTTCTTCATATATTGTTTAATTGGTCTTGTACGAATATGACATCCGGCAAGCGGATATTTTAATCTTAATTTTTTTTGTTTGAGATGATAAATTCTATTTTGTAACGTTTATATGTTCGTTATATTGGTGTAATTGCTAAGTACTTCAAGACATTGCTCTTTGGCTATGTTTCTTTGTTAATTATGAAGCTTCTATTATGTGTGTGTATATATATATATATATATATATATATATATATATATATATATATATATATATATATATATATATATATATATAAACAGAGGCTTACGCCTCGCCTCATTTTTAGAAAACGCCTCAAACAAGTCTCACGCCTTTTAAAACATTGGTTCCGCAGGGAAAAAAGAGAGTTCCGCAGCACAGCCGACTTTAGGAAAAAAAAACTTGGAAAAAAAAGAGAGTTCCAGATAATGTTACCCGTATTATATGTAAGTTATAAAAAGACTTGGAAAAAAACTTATATGTAAGTTTTGTAATCACAAATCAAATGGGGTATTACCTGTATCAAAAAGCACTTGGCTCAAATACACAAAGGTGTTTCACCTTGCCCAAGTGTTCCAGATAACGTTAAGAAAGAAATTGGTGAATGTATTGAAAAGGTCAGGGTTTAAAAAGCAAAAGAACCGAACTGTTGCGTGAAATTGGTGAGGGTCCAGCAGGTAGGAGTATGTTTTCTCATTTCATATATAATAGGTCGGGGCAAGGAAAAGCAAGTGAGAGTTGGACTTGTTGATGAAGATGTGGAGATTGAAGAGCATGTTGCTGTAGACTCACAAATCTTTGACAGTGTAACTTTCCCAATATACAAACTCTCGATGATATGATGGTGTTATCATATTGGATGAGAACGACCACTACTATAAATTAGAATTTGTGTTTCTAGAATTGAATATTTTCATATTGTGGCTTATTTAAGTTTGTTATTTTGGATTATTATAATTGTTCCAAGTTGTTTTGTTTATTGGAAATTATTTTATGGCTATTTTACTTGGATTATTTACCTATGACTATTTTACTTGGATTATTTACATATTGATCTTACACAAGAATAATTATTTTATTTTTTTCACTTAAAAACGTCATGTTCGAATTACCTACGCTATGCACTACGATATTTTGTGCTACACAGTTCTTTATAAAAACGCTACAGAACTACGCAACGCAACCATTGTTTTAAAAAACGCTAGACTCGTACGAGTTGACTCGCGAGTCGAGGCGAGGCGGACGGGTGGCGAGTCGATACTTACGACTCAGGTGATTTTCTTATATTTGCGAGTTATTTCTTTGAGACGTACGAGTCAACTCGGCTGAGTTGACTCGGTAAGAGGCGTACGAGTCGGTCAGGAAAAACATCCACTTAAAAACGCCTTTGGGGTCTCCCTCTTTCACCCTGACAACCTGCTTCCTACGACATGGATTGCGATTCAGACGGGATACAGCTAGGACATAAATTCGAACCTTCAAATGCTGCTCGAAAGCTTGCTGGAAATGTCAATTATGGAGGGGCGATGCTATTTTTTGATGCAGAATTTAGTTGAGTCGTGGAGGCTGAAGAAGAATGTAGGAAGAAGTTAGGGTTTTGTTCTGTAATAGGCGTGGGTTTTTAATGATATATATACTGTTGATTCTTGGAAGAATGATATGTAGGGTTATTCATATCAATGGGCTTTTATAAATGGGCTTCACTTTCTAAATTGGAAGTTAACTGATGTAAGTTTTCATTTGAACCACTAACATAACTTTTCAACATAAAAATAATATTGAAAAATAAAAATATATCTCATATAATGGAGGCTGATTTTTATGTTTTTAGCTATTTGGTACTAAATTAACTTTCCCTCTTTTTTCCCTTTATGTTATTTATGTAACGATTATTGACGGTTTCAAAGTTTGATTCATGTTAGCCGACCCCAAATCATTTTGGGACTAAGGCTTAGATGTTGTTGTTGTTGGTACTAAATTAACTTAAATATATATTTATATATAATATTTTTATTTATATTTTTGTAATTACCGTATCCTAGCCGTATCATAATGTCTTATATTTTAAAAGTTCACCTTGTCACCATATCCGTATTGTAACCGATACAATACCCATACCCGTACTTGTATCATGCACATAAATACCTTTCCAAAAAATCATATTAATAAAATTTTCAGATAATTATTAAATAAATTAACTAATTAATAAATTATTGTTCAACCTCATATATGTTTATTATTTTATATTTTTTATATATTTGTTTCATGAGAAAGTTGAGGCTTGCGCCTCGTTCCGCCTCGAGGCGTACGCCTCGCCTCATTCAATCAAAACGCCTCGAATACGAGTCACGAATTTTAAAACATTGAATGCAACTGAAAACACAAATATGTTCTTATGTAAACTTAACTAATATTCAATTTAAGACGGAATTTCCTTCTTTACCCCTACATTTTGTTATTCATCTAACTTCTTATTTGTTGATTATAATGTAGAATAAATATGTTCATGTGAGAAAACTAAAAAGTTAACTGTGGAAAGTGGAGTATCATTTTTGCAGCTGATGCTATTAGATATTGCTGGATGTGGAATTTGCATGCATGAAGTTTAGTATATGTGTTTCTTTTGGATATTATAGAATCTGGCCTTATTTTCACCATGTAGTTTAGATGGCTTGTGAAAATGTAGAAATGCCATTAGCTTTGTGTGTGTTTGTGTGTTTGTGCTGAGATATGCTACTCGTGAGTCGTCCCGCATTGATTAATTAGAATAGGAAGACTACTTTATAGCCTAGCCTCCTATCACCAATTGGTTTTAGTATGGAATCTCGCTTAGGTGCTATGAAGCATGGACTCGACATGCGACACTCGACACGGCACGGATACGTGGTTCTCAATTTTTTTCCAAAATACAGGACAAGACACATAGAGGACATTTTTATCTTTTCAATTTATATTTATATACATACAAACACACATGTTCTTTTGTTATTATGAAAGTTATAGTACTAAAAACAAGTAATATCAACCCAGCTCATACGTGCCCAAACCATTAAATAAATAAACCCTACATTAAAAGGAGCTCAGTTCGTAACTGCCGTTTAACCTAGCTGTAACCTCCACTACTTTCCTCGTGTTTCGTTTTTTATCTACAACAAGATAAAAAACAGCCCCGACAGGTTATCAAAATAAAAAGGTTCAACGTCTCCAACGCATGTCCGGACATGTCTTGAAGTGTCGCCAACGTGTCGGGGAAGTGTCCGACCAAAAAAAGTCTGGCACTCTTCGACATGCGTGTCGGCCGCGTGTCAGAGCGTGTCGGAGTTTCAGACTTCGGGTGAGTATTCTTGCTTCATAGCTTAGGTGGCTAGTGGGTCTTCCTTGAATTAGGTACGCTTCATGTCTCGGAGCGAATCAAGTCCCCCGAATTTTGCCAATCCTCATCATTTCTTATACTCGAGTCTACTTCATAGTTCCCCTATTGTAATGTCACAGCAAGCTAATATTGAGCTTCTCAAGTCACTAATGTTTGGCTATGGCCTATATAATAAATCATCTCTTCCCAACAGGTGTGCATTTGAAACTCGAGTTGCAAATCAAAGTGCTGAACTATTTTTGGTGTTCGAATTCTAGAACCTTCCATTGTTAAATGGGAGAAGGTATGGTTGTTTCAAGAATTGCATAGATTGTACTTTCAACTATTTTTTCCCTTTGTTTGGTTCACTAAAAATTGTTTGATGCGTGTTTCTTGCTTGGTTTTGACTCGGTAAGTTAGATTTTTAACCAACATAGAGAAAATAATTATTCTCACTTTGTTTGGGGATCAACTTCTCATGATATTTTTTTACGTAACTAGAAAATTTATGATGTTGCTGGGTTTGGAATTTTATCTCATTTCTCCTTCGTATGAAAGTTGCGACTGAAAAGACCAACTAATTATTCCACGATGTTTTATACATGTGTTGTGTCGTCATGCATGTATGTTACCAGCCTGGTAGACCTTTGTGGAAGGTTTTATAGCGTAATAGCCCTATTAAAGTTGGGGCGTCACAGTAGAGGGATCACTAGTTTAAGTAGATAATTACATAACATTATATTCAAGCATTTCACAAATTCACTTCAACTTTCAAATATTTGTAACAATATTATGGAATATTCATATCTCATAAAAAACACATTATCAAACATCAAACATATCACTCAAGAGTAATCTCGTGACTAGGCCTCTTAGCACCGCTCCTAGAGTCCCAATGAATTCTCCCTGAGTGGGATGCCATGTCCGTGACTAGGGGTGTGCATCGGATCAATTGGATCCGATCCGATCCGATCTAGAATTCTGTTTGATCCGAAAAAATTTGGAGCAGGTTTGCTCAACCTTAAAAATTCAAAAATTTTAGAAACATTACTCTTTTTAAAAAATCCCATGTATCAAAAAAATTCAGAATAAAGAAGTGCTGACTACTTTTTAAAAATATGAATGAAGTAGATTCATGCTGGGGCAGATCGGTCGAATTAATTCAAAAATTTGCAAATTTAATTCGATTTGATCAGAATTCCAAAAATGTAAAAATCCTTAATCTGAATTCGATCCAAAGATGGCGGATCGAACCAGTTCAAATCGGATTTTTGAATTTTCGGATTGGATTTTCGGATTCAGACTAAATGCACACTCTATCGGCGACCAAGCCCCTTAGCACTGGTCCCAGAGGTTCCGTCAAACCAATCCTGCTCACAACTCGCATCATAATCCACAATTCACGATTCACATCAAAATAACATGAAATATAACATAATACAATTAAGTACTTTATTTGATAGATTAAACATAAAGAAACTGTCACACCCCCTTGAAGTTTACTATCAGATACCGGATATTAAAAATATCCTTATTATATTTTACACCACAACGGAAAACTTAAAACCTTTAAGAGGAAACTCTTTTTACACACCAAAAGTCACTTTTACACATCAGCCGACTATTATATTACAACCAAAAGAAAACATCGGCTGTATAGGTTTATAAGCAAACTTAGACTTAACACACACAGAGAACACTCCATGTGTCGATGTTCATATACAACGGCTCGTTGGTGTAGAGAAGCGTCCCATATGTCAACCTATGCGATACCCGAATTATTACTCAGATCACAAGAATTCAACTAAATGAGCGAAAGCTCAGTAAGTAGTGACACACAATGCATGAATGCATTTATGAATGAGTTTGTGAAATGCAATTTCATTTTCCTTTAACTTTCAAAAACTCTTTTATAGCGCGCTGCTATGTACACCTCGAGTTCCTGGCCCGGGCCAAAAGTGTGCATGTCCAACCATAGCCAAAAAAAACTGCCCAATCATAACACATGGGTCATCCTGGCGTGTCCCAAACTCCACCAGGATCATGGCTATAAGGTGCCCATACACATGAGTCACCACGGTGTGTCCCAGACTCCACCGCAAAACATCACACAAAGTGTCCAATCATAACACATGGATCACTATGACGTGCCCCAGACTCCGCCACAAAATAGCCCCTTACCAGTAGCCCGCGATGCACATAACCAAAACAATTTGTTCTGATCACCTTTAGAACGCCTGTACTATGATCAATGCATGCGACAACCTCCAATGCTATGCTATGATCATATGCATCGTGATAATACCACATGTATAAATGCTCTATGGGACATGCCACACAATAAGAATAGAGCAATATGTTATCCACATATACACAAGGTATAAGCAATATCCAAAACATCAATCATTAGCACATATTTCAAACAAATGCTCTTGTGATACAGTTTTGCAATCAGTTACTACTTACCTTGTTCAGGTGATACCTTTGCTTTTATACCAATAAGAGTTGGTTGTGATGATATGTCTTCAAATCCTGTTTCAAGGAGTGCCTTTAAAGAATCTATATGGTATACACAAGGTTTAATTCACTGCGTATCCGAAGGGTTTTACCAATTTCACATAATTAGTATTCTACAGATTTTATGTGCGCATTTCGTTATATACGAGCATAATACTCTATCCTTTTTGCACTCCTAACTCATTATGAAGCCTATTACTTTCTGTTCATATTGTTAAATAAACTCTTATAGGCCACAACTCTAGGATTCTACAACAAAACAATGGTTTAGGGGAATTTATCAAGATCTTGAAATCACTAAATTTGTCCCGCGTATATCCACTTAATTATATGTCGGATTTGCATGAATTTCTGATATAATATACCTAATATACTTAAGAACATGTACATAGCAACCTCTCGCCTCGAATCACACGAATTCAATACTATCCACACATATTTTCAAAAGGTGGCAGAATTGATTCTTTTGTTGTCTTAGTGAGTTTTAAGCCCTATAAATCCACCTTAAACACAAGTTTAGGCCATGTATGAGTTCTAAACACCATTAGAACGTATATAAGCACCTAAAACAGCTCTCACAACTTCATATCATACAAGAAATATAGCAAGAACAAGAGTAAAACAAAGATGACTCACCTTGATTGTGAACTGAATTGAGGTGTTGATGTTTTTTGTGATTTCTCCTCAATTTTTTGATGGATTTTCGAAGTGTGGAGCTTATGGATCGAGTTCAGAGTGTCTAGAAGAGTTTAGAATCAGTTTCCTCCCTTATCTAAGTGAAAGAGTCGGTTTATAAGGGTGAAAGTTCTAAAATGCCCCTCAATGGCCTCCAGAAGTCAGGTTTAGAAGAATGGACCGGTTGGAGTTGTTATAATCCGGTTCTTAGATGTTTTAAACCGGTTCTTAGGAGGTATTGATCATGTTTAGGGTATGGATGTATGGTCCAAGGTTTTTGATAAAGTTTAATATGTATTTTTATTGTTTAAACTCAGCTACTTTTGCGAATACCTTCGAAAGTGGTAGAAACTGAGTTTGTTATTATCTTTATATAACTAAACCATAGAAATAAGAGTTCGAGTACTCACTTAGAAATATGACATTATTGGATAATGAACTAAAGGACAAATTCCATTCTACCCGACCGCATTTGGGACGAATAAGCTACTTACACATCGAATGACTTAACAAAGGTTATCACTGAGGCCCTAAATTTCATCATTGATGGTATTCACCAGTATCAAGATGTTTGACATGTGTTATCGGAATAAGAAGGGTTATTTACTTGAATCATCAATCCAAATTGACTCAAAGATACCCGCCGACTATAGCCCCGAGACAAACCGATAGACACGTCACTGATATTACTTACTGCTTATAGGCTTACCACTTGAACTTGGGGTTATGTTCAATGCTTAGCCACTTCAATGCCGTTAACTTACTATCAAATAAGGTGAATCATGAAATTCCAAATAATACTTAATAACAAGTAATGCATGAATCATATTATTCAAATAATAACAGTTTCATGTCACACTGTCACATTTTTATACGATTAAGCATGAAGTCTAGCATGTTTTAAGATTAATATGTTATTATTGACTAGACCTTGTGTGTGAGTCTTTGGGCATCACAATCTTCCCTCCTTATAGAAATTTCGTCCTCGAAATTTATTTACCGAATAGAGCCGGATATTTATGCCTCATTTCATCTTCCTTTTCCCACGTGGCTTCTTCAACTGAGTGATTCTTCCACAACACCTTAACAAATGATATCTTTTTGTTCCTCAATTCGCTTTGCTTACTATCCAGGATCTTGACCGTGTCTCTTCATAATTCAAGTCCTCACTTAACGGCAATTGCTCATAGCTCAAGATATGTGATGGATCCGAGACATACCTCTTCAACATTGAAACGTGAAAGACATCGTGAACATTTGTTAGTGATGGCGGAAGTGCTAACTCGTATGCCACTTCTCCAATTCTTTCCAAGACCTCAAATGGGCCTATGTATCTTGGATTTAATTTCCCTTTCTTTTTGAATCTCATGACGCCCTTCATTGGTGCCACCTTGAGAAACACTTTATCCCGACATCAAACTCAAGCATTCGCCGTCATTGTCCGCGTAGCTCTTCTCGCGACTCGAGCCGTTAGCATTCTTTTCTAATTTTCTCAATGGCTTCTTTGGTTTTCTCGCACCACCTCGTCCAAGAAACTTCCTCTCACCTATCTCATCCCAATGAATCGGTGATCTGCACTTTCTGCCATAAAGAGCTTCGTAAGGCGCCATGCCAATAGTCGAGTGGAAGCTATTGTTATACGCAAACTCTATCAAAGGCAGGTAGGTATTCCACGACCCTTGGAAATCCAGTACGCACGCTCTTAACATGTCCTCCAGAGTCTGGATAGTTCTCTCCGACTGACCATCGATCATGGGTGAAACGTCAGATCGAACGCCAACTTTGTTCCCAGAGCTTTGTGTAAGCTCTTCCAGAATGATGAAGTAAAACGGGGATCTCTGTCTGATATAATTGATAACGGTACGCCATGCAATCTTATAATTTCTCTAACGTATAGATCCGCCAACCTATCCATGGAATACGTAGTATGTACTGGAAGAAGGTGAGCTGATTTTGTAAGGCGATCAACTATAACCCATATGGCATCGTGACCTTTTCTGGTTCTTGGAAGTCCAACTACAAAGTCCATAGTGATGTCTTCCCATTTCCATTTAGGAACATCCAGTGATTGTAATGTCCCTGCGGGTCTTTGATGTTCTGCCTTTACTTGTTGACAAGTTAGGCACTGAGCCACAAATTTAACCACATCGTTCTTCATCCCAGGCCACCAATAGTACATCTTTAGGTCCTTGTACATCTTGGTGGTTCCAGGATGTACTGTATATGGAGCGTTGTGGGCTTCTGAGAGTATCTCCTTCTTCAAGCTACTATTATCCGGTACACATAGCCGCCCCTTGAAGTTGATAACTCCATCTGGTGTAATTCCGAAATCCTTGGATTTGCCTGTCTCAACTTCTTCCTTCAAATGAGACATATAGGGATCTGTAAGTTGATCCTGTTTAATGGTCTCAAGTATGGTAGGTTGCAGCGTCATTGAAAATAGTTTTCTGACATGCCCTTCTTGCACAATCTGCAATCCCCACTTCTCCAACTCTCGTAATAATGGTTTCTGAGTCCCTATTAATGCCGATACGCTAGCATTAGACTTTCTACTTAAAGCATCCGCAACAACATTTGCCTTACGGATGATAGTTTATTGTGCAATCATAATCCTTAACCAATTCCACCATCGCCTTTGCCGCATATTAAGTTCCTTCGTGTGAAATAATACTTCAAGCTCTTATGATCCGTGTAGATTTCACATCTTTCTCCATAAAGGTAATGTCGCCACATTTTCAAGGCAAATACTACTACGCCAATTCAAGATCATGAGTTGGATAGTTTTTCTCGTAATCCTTCAGTTGCCGTGAAGCATAAGCAATTACTCTTCCATCTTGCATAAGCACAGCTCCCAATCCTGACCTTGACGCATCACTATAAATAACAAATCTTCCCGCAGTTGTTGGAATCGAAAGGATCGGTGCAGATGTTAACCTCTGTTTCAGTGCTTCAAAGCTCAATTCACATGCGTCAGACCACCGAAACTTAACGCTCTTTCTCACAATTGAGTAAGCGGTGAGGCTATCTTGGAGAATCCTTCAACGAATCGTCTATAATAACCTGCTAACCCCAAGAAACTGCGTACCTCATGAACATTCTTCGGTTTGGGCCACTTACTCACGGCTTCCACTTTCCCTGGGTCAACTGAAATTCCTTCCTTCGACACTACATGCCCAAGGAATGCCACTTGTTCCCTCCAGAATTCGTATTTCTTAAACTTAGCATATAGCCGTTTATCCTTTAGGATACCCAACACTATTCTTAGATGTTCTTTGTGCTGATCCAATGATCGAGAGTAGATAAGGATGTCATCAATAAAGACAATGACAAACTTATCTAAGTACTCCCTAAAGACTCGATTCATTAAATCCATGAAAGCAAAGGGGCATTGGTTAGACCAAAAGGCATCACCGAGAAATTCATAGTGTCCATACAGTTCGAAATGCCGTCTTTGGTATGTCATCTTCTTTGATCTTCAATTGATGGTAACCCGACCTTAAATCAATCTTTGAAAACATTGCGGCTCCTCGTCGGGTCGAATAAATCGTCAATCCTTGGTAAAGGATATTTATTCTTGATGGTCACCCTATTCAATTCTCTATAATCGATACAGAGTCTCATGGTACCATCCTTCTTCTTGACGAAGAGTA
Organism: Orobanche coerulescens; assembly: GCA_033398695.1. Lineage (NCBI taxonomy): Eukaryota > Viridiplantae > Streptophyta > Magnoliopsida > Lamiales > Orobanchaceae > Orobanche > Orobanche coerulescens. The sequence goes on from CM065814.1 coordinate 134,385,066, forward strand.
CTGGGGCTCCCCATGGTGAAAAACTGTGTCGTATGAATCCTTTATCAAGCAATTCCTGCAATCAATTTTTAATTCTTTCAATTCTATAGAGCCATTCTGTATGGTGTTTTCGATATTGGGGCCACTCCGGAATCACTCAATGTTGAATTCAATTTCTCTGTCTGAGGTAGCCCCAGTAAATCCTCCGGGAATACTTCTAGAAATTCATGTACCAGTACATCTTCGGGTTTGTGGATCTGCTCCTTCGTTTGTCCACCACATCAAGCTAAATAACCACACATCCATTTCTAAGTAATTTTTGTGCCATCATTGCTGAAATTATTCTTGTTCTCAATTTGCTGCTACTCCCAACAAACACAAACTCCTCTTCATTTGGTGGTTGGAATGTAACAATCTTCTTTTTACAATCCATAGTAGCGTGATGCTTGGATAACCAATCCATCCCTAGAATTACTTCATAATCCGACATGTTGAGCACAATGAGATCAGCATCCAGTTCTCGGTTATTGATTACTACACTACAGGATCGGAGAACTTTGTCCGAGGTCAAGAGTTCTCCTGAAGGGGTAGACACATTAAACTGGCCACCAAACTCTTCCAGTGGTTTGCCCAACCTTCTCACATACTTGGTCGATGCAAATGAATGTGTTGCTCCTGGATCTAACAATGCATATGCAGGAATACCACAAATTAGTATGTTACCTGAGACGACTGCAGGGTTGGCATCAGCCTCTGCCTGGGTGATTGCAAATACTCTTCCTTGTACTTTCTTCAGCTCGGAGTCATTAGAGGTACACTCCTTCGCAAAATGACCCATCTTTCCACATTTGTAGCAGGCTCCGGGTCCTTCCATGCAGACGCCAAAGTGATATCTTCCACATTTTGCACATTTTGGTTTTTGTTTACCTCCAGTGGATGGTTGTCCTCCGTTGTTGTCCTTAAACCGCTTCGGCCATTACCTTTGTAGAACCGGCCTTGCCTCTTGTTACCCTTGTTTGAGTGCCGCCACTTGCCTTGGCCTGTGATAATTCGGCTGATTCTGTTTTTCTTTAGCCTCTTTTTCCTTTCGTTCCTCCATGATTTTCCTTTGAGCCATTTCTGCATTTAGAGCTCGCTGAACCACTGCCACATATTTTGAGCCTCCGGTTTCCCCGATTTGCACATCTCTATATATCTCTGGTTTCAGACCCTCGATGAATTGCTCGACCTTTAGCTCATCCGTGCTTACCATGTGTGACGCATACCTTGAAAGCTCCTCAAATTTTCTGACATATTCATCAACTGACATGTCACCTTGCTTCAAGTTTGAAAATTCCTTCCGTTTTGCAGCTCGTGCAGCTTTTGTAAGGTATTTCGCCTCGAAAAGCTCTTTAAATTCCTCCCATATCAGTCTACGAACATCATATATACCCATCATGGTGTCCCACCAGTAACTAGCATCATTATGGAGGTAAAATACCGCACATGAAACCTTGGCCTCATCAGGGATTCTGCCGTAGCTGAACATCCTTTCCATAGTTCGGAGCCAATTCTCAGAGACGCTCGTATCGAGCCCACCTTCAAATGTGGGAGGTTTTAGTTTCTGGAACCTCTCACTAACCAGATCAATGGCATCATTTCGAGGAGGTGGAGAACGACGAGCCTCGGCTTCACGTCTAACATCCCGTTCTATAAGCCTTTCCACAAGATCCGTCAGTCGGTCGATACGGTTATCCCTCGCTCCTTCAGCACTACCTTGCATTCTATTCTCTTCCATGATCTCTTAGTAGCCTTCACTTCTCACACAAGGATCTTTTATTAGCCAATATTAACATAAACACGCAAATAACAAGTAAAAAAAAAAATTAGATAAAACCATTGACTGATGGGTTGCTCCTCTCCGCCAAGTGATTGTTGTATATGAACGGTCTTCAGAAACGCTTTAAACCTTTGCTCCGATACCAAAACTGTCACACCCCCTTGAAGTTGGCTATCAGATACCGGATATTAAAAATATCCTTATTATATTTTACACCACAACGGAAAACTTAAAACCTTTAAGAGGAAACTCTTTTTACACACCAAAAGTCATTTTTACACATCAGCCGACTATTATATTACAACCAAAAGAAAACATCGGCTGTATAGGTTTATAAGCAAACTTAGACTTAACACACACAGAGAACACTCCACAGGTCTGATGTTCATATACAACGGCTCGTTGGTGTAGAGAAGCGTCCCATATGTCAACCTATGCCTGATACCCCGAATTATTACCTGTATCACAAGAATTCAACTAAATGAGCGAAAGCTCAGTAAGTAGTGACACACAATGCATGAATGCATTTATGAATGAGTTTGTGAAATGCAGTTTCATTTTCCTTTAACTTTCAAAAACTCTTTTATAGCGCGCTGCTATGTACACCTCGAGTTCCTGGCCCGGGCCAAAAGTGTGCATGTCCAACCATAGCAAAAAAAAACTGTCCAATCATAACACATGGGTCATCCTGGCGTGTCCCAGACTCCACCAGGATCATGGCTATAAGGTGCCCAATCATACACATGAGTCACCACGGTGTGTCCCAGACTCCACCGCAAAACATCACACAAAGTGTCCAATCATAACACATGGATCACTATGACGTGCCCCAGACTCCGCCACAAAATAGCCCCTTACCAGTAGCCCGCGATGCACATAACCAAAACAGTTTGTTCTGATCACCTTTAGAACGCCTGTACTATGATCAATGCATGCGACAACCTCCAATGCTATGCTATGATCATATGCATCGTGATAATACCACATGTATAAATGCTCTATGGGACATGCCACACAATAAGAATAGAGCAATATGTTATCCACATATACACAAGGTATAAGCAATATCCAAAACATCAATCATTAGCACATATTTCAGACAAATGCTCTTGTGATACAGTTTGCAATCATTACTACTTACCTTGTTCAGTGATACCTTTGCTTTTATACCTATAAGAGTTGGTTGTGATGATATGTCTTCAAATCCTGTTTCAAGGAGTGCCTTTAAATAATCTATATGGTATACAAAAGGTTTAATTCAATGCTTATCCGAAGGGTTTTACCAATTTCACATAATTAGTATTCTCTGATTTTATGTGCGCATTTCGTTATATACGAGCATAATACTCTATCCTTTTTGCACTCCTAACTCATTATGAAGCCTATTACTTTCTGTTCATATTGTTAAATAAACTCTTATAGGCCACAACTCTAGGATTCTACAACAAAACAATGGTTTAGGGGAATTTATCAAGATCTTGAAATCACTAAATTTGTCCCGCGTATATCCACTTAATTATATGTCGGATTTGCATGAATTTCGATATAGTATACCTAATATACTTAAGAACATGTACATAGCAACCTCTCGCTTGAATCACACGAATTCAATACTATCCACACATATTTTCAAAAGGTGGCGAATTGATTCTTTTGTTGTCTTAGTGAGTTTTAAGCCCTATAAATCCACCTTAAACACAAGTTTAGGCCATGTATGAGTTCTAAACACCATTAGAACGTATATAAGCACCTAAACAGCTCTCACAACTTCATATCATACAAGAAATATAGCAAGAACAAGAGTAAAACAAAGATGACTCACCTTGATTGTGAATCGAATTGAGGTGTTGATGTTTTTGTGATTTCTCCTCAATTTTTGATGGATTTTCAAGTGTGGAGCTTATGGATCGAGTTCGAGTGTCTAGAAGAGTATATAATCAGTTTCCTCCCTTATCTAAGTGAAAGAGTCGGTTTATAAGGGTGAAAGTTCTAAAATGCCCCTCAATGGCCTCCAGAAGTCAGGTTTAGAAGAATGGACCGGTTGGAGTTGTTATAATCCGGTTCTTAGATGTTTTAAACCGGTTCTTAGGAGGTATTGATCATGTTTAGGGTATGGATGTATGGTCCAAGGTTTTTGATAAAGTTTAATATGTATTTTTATTGTTTAAACTCGGCTACTTTTGCGAATACCTTCGAAAGTGGTAGAAACTGAGTTTGTTATTATCTTTATATAACTAAACCATAGAAATAAGAGTTCGAGTACTCACTTAGAAATATGACATTATTGGATAATGAACTAAAGGACAAATTCCATTCTACCCGACCGCATTTGGGACGAATAAGCTACTTACACATCGAATGACTTAACAAAGGTTATCACTGAGGCCCTAAATTTCATCATTGACGGTATTCACCAGTATCAAGATGTTTGACATGTGTTATCGGAATAAGAAGGGTTATTTACTTGAATCATCAATCCAAATTGACTCAGCATACCCGCCGACTATAGCCCCGAGACAAACCGATAGACACGTCACTGATATTACTTACTGCTTATAGGCTTACCACTTGAACTTGGGGTTATGTTCAATGCTTAGCCACTTCAATGCCGTTAACTTACTATCAAATAAGGTGAATCATGAAATTCCAAATAATACTTAATAACAAGTAATGCATGAATCATATTATTCAAATAATAACAGTTTCATGTCACACTGTCACATTTTTATACGATTAAGCATGAAGTCTAGCATGTTTTAAGATTAATATGTTATTATTGACTAGACCTTGTGTGTGAGTCTTTGGGCATCACAGAAACCGACTATGAAGATAATTTCAATGTGAATCCCTCACAACTCAATCTTAGAATATAATGAACAAAGACCAAATCGAGTGGTTATCAAATATTTCAACAAACATTATGAAGGTGACGATTCAACAATACTTCCACAATTCAACCATTAAAGGAACCAAACCACAACATCACGAGGAATATGAATCAACCGTGATATAAGACTCATCATATCACAAGGACGAGAAAAGAATCAAATTAATTAGACACATTCTACTCAAAATCTCCAAAAAGTTACAAATTAGGGTTGTAATGAATCAATACCTGATTCGGACGGAATGAGATGATTAAACTCAATTTAATCTAGGTTATGAACTTCAAAATGACGTTAGATAATGATATAATGGCCTAACTTCGAAGTCTCCTTCGTTAGAAGCCCTCACCGCCGTGAGAGAAAAAAAGTGCAAAATTGCAGAAAAAATGTTGCTCGTGCACATATATATGTGATACGTCAAGTCTCATACGACCGTAACATCAGGTATGGTCTTATCTCGGCCTCTAGAAGACAGTCAACTAAAACACCCACGTATACGACCGTATAATAACGTATTACAGTCGTAACTGGAAAGGGACTTACGACCGTAACAGTATAGTCATTACGGACACAACCCACAGCAGTTCCGAAACACTCCCCAACCACGACGACACCTCAAAAATATGAAAAATAGTGAAGCGCTCACGCATGCATACATAATGTGAATCCAAGAACTATTATTTCACATGATAGCGACGACATACAAGCTACAAGACGGTTCCAAGTGACACGAATCCACAAATGACAAGGGAGTCGAAAACCATCGGGACAATCATAACATAATGAATAAAGGAGAAAACACACTGGTTAAGAACCCAAGTGCTACCATACAACACGATAACGACAATCACAACTACACCCAAGCTCCAACCATACATAAACATGAAAGCTCGAAATTCACAATTCAGTGGAATGCCGAGAAAAATCATAACGAAGACATGAAAAATGCGAAAAGGATAAATCAAGTAATATAATATAATATGGTCATCGAGCCGAGTACAAGCGAGTTAACAAAAGACAAAACAAACCGAGAAAAATAAACACCTCCAATATAACCAGTTAGACGATGTAATCATGTTTATTTTACAAGCGATTTTCTTCATAATAGATTTTACTGAATATACAATATATATTCGCGTGTATTCACAATATATAATGGGTTTACAATATTCTTCATAATTATATTCGTTTGTGTCAGTTAGGAGTACGGATCGATAAGGGAAGAAAAGCTTGATGAAATTCAAAATAGCAACTAATTGATTATATATTAAAATCAATAAAATTCAGTTTGAATCAATAAAAGTAATTTAAATTCAATAAAAGTAAATTAAATTCAGAAGTATTTTATATATAATTGAGAACTGATAACTATTTAAATATTTAAATATTTAAATAAGGAAGTGTCATGATTTATAGTGTTACTTTCTTTTTGTCATTATTTTCAAATTGTAAATTATATACTAAATTAATTTATTTAAATAAATAGATATTGCTATTTTAAGATGCTAATATGTAACCATAGATCAAAATTAATTTATGCAAACTAATACTTTTTCAACACAAATTTACGAAAAAATGATGAAAAAATTTAAAGGAAAAAAAGGCAAGCAAAATTTGAAATAACAAGGTAATAAAATAAAGAACATAATCAAATAAAAAAACACATTTTCTCATGCGAAATTTTAAAAAATAACAAAATAAAACTTTCTTAGGGCAAAACCGCAAAAAAAAAGCTATTACAACAATAGCAAATTTGCTATATCAGCACCAATATTTGTTCAGAGTGCGGAAAGTGTAATCGAACCAAACAAGTATCCCAAGCCAAAAGCTTGAAAATTTAATATAGAGACGTTTCATGGTTAACAAGTTATTCGAGCTTAAACAAACATTCTAAATTATATTTAAACTGGACAAATATCATTTTCCTCATAAAAAAAATATTTTATTCACAGTAAATATAATATAGTTACTGAATTTCATTGTTTTCTTATAAAATACTTGCAAGATTAGTTAGATGTTTAAAATACATATAGTATAAACGCATAAATGTAGTAAACTAATAATTGCATATTTTCAATCCAACTACTTATCGAGCTAGCTCACGATCTAACGAGCAGAATACTATCAAGTTTAGGCTTGGCTCGTTTAATTAATGGTGACATCATGAAATTCGAACTAAAACACACATTATTTATAACCCAATTATTATTAAAAAAGGCAAACAAAACATAAAAACAAAAACCTGAGAATCGGATCAAACGCCGGCCATAATGATTGATCATCACACTACAAATAGAAAGAAACATAATAACCACAAATGTATGCTCGCATCGTTCATGGTTCTCAAAACATTAATAGTCACCAAGTACCAAGAACACCACCGTTAACAGATAGATATATATATATTACAATACCACGGCACTACGTCCATCATCTCTTCAATTCATATCACGCACCTGTTGCCCCTCCCGTCTGGTGAAGCATGGCATCTATCTCGTCACCATCCTCCATCTCCAGCTGTACAGCATAACATTACTACATTAATACCTTTTTTTTTTTTTTTTGGAATAGATTGTTTTTTAAGAAACCAAAAAAAAAAAAGGCATACGGGAAGGAGAGGAAAACCTCATCTGGAGTCTGTTCCGCTCGGAGACGACGGCCATCAAACAGAAAAGCAATAGAAGCAATTTCGACTGACTGACGGTCACAGTAAGCATTCATAAGCTTCTTCAGTTGCGTGCTTCTCTTGATCCTGAAGAACACCTCATTTCCTTCCTACAACATAGATGAAATTAGAATATTTATAAACAGCTCCGCAGCATTGGGAATCGAACGTGCCAGATATGATCATATGAGACTCCAGAAAAAGTTCAGGATGAAAAATGTAACTAAAACAATATGTAGTCAATGTGTAGACAGAAACAAGACAGGAACAATCAAAACAACACTGAGTAGACAGAAAAATGTGTGCAAGAAAGAAACAAAATAGCGATGACTTTTTGATTAATCCTGTCGAGCGAAGAAAACAGTTTCTTTCTGGCTTAATCCAGTCTATGCACATCCATATCTTTCTTTCTTCCGAATAAATGTCTCATAGACAAGGTATTAAGGAGAAAACACCCAAGAAAACCAACAAGCGGAGACAAATTAACCTAAAATACAAGAACACGGGAGGACATTGCAATAATCTGTTATGAATCAATATCATTTTATCTACGCCTACAGGGATGTATAGATAAAAAAACTTTCTATTTTGTAACAATAGAACATAAACAGCATACGACACAAGTATTTTTTATTATTAAACACAAAAGAAAAATTTCCTTGATGATGTTTATTGCATTGCTACACAAGATATCATGATATTTCTATAGAATATTGTTGCACTTATTTCTTGGGTCATGTACCAAGCAGAAACAAGATGCCTACATCTCATGAAGGCATGACAAGTTTGGTCTACTTGTTAACCAACTAATGCTCATGACACAGCCAATATTTTAGAAGCCTGTCGAGGTTTAGGCCTCGAGACTCGCCTTTTTTATGAATATTTGAGGCTTACACATTGAGGCGCTAATCTTTTGGAAAAAGGTACATTTTCAATTTTTCGGGCAACACAAAATGCTAGAGATAGCTAATGTTGCCCCACAAGAGCAACCAAAACTAGCAAATGATATGCTGCTATCAAGGCTAATGAAAGAAAAATCAGAGTATTCGTGGTCAAACAACTCAAATAATAGTGCTTCAGAATTCGGAAATAAAAATACGGATTAGGATTTACTATACAACTTAATACTTCATATTTTACATGCACTCAGAATAGTTAACAGCGCATGTTTAGCTCATAGGCAATTGTTAAACATTAAACGGATCCGAACCCACAAGACTAACACTCTTTTACTGAATATTAACTCTACATGGAGGGCTTCAGCCTTCAGCAATATCAACAACAACAAGATTTACGGAACAGTCAAAACAACACACACAAGACGAAAAAAAAAAACATCATGAAAATGAAATAAAAAAAAAAATTTATTGCAGTGAAAGGAAAAGAGGCGCAAAACCCTAAAAAAATAAATCAACAAGCATTCATCGTGCCGGAACCCTAGAAGCAGATTTCTCATATCAGGTACACTGGAGACTACGAATATAGACCAAAAAAAAACGTGAAACGGGAGTGAAGAGAAAAGGGGTCAACCTGGCTTTTAACTTTGAGATTAATGTGCGCCTCTTGAGGCGCGGGTTTCTTATCGGCCGGCTCATCCGACATTTTTTCCTCCGGCCGCCGATTAATAGTTTTCAGATACGGTGGTGGATCTGCCTTTTCGACTGAGAACCTCTGCTATGGGTATATGACCACTCTCGATACTTTGTGCCGACCTTTTATTGTTTTTCTTCTAATTCTCAATTTTATAGGGTTCGTCAAAAAGGACGGTTCAGATGCTTTCACGAATCTACGGTCGAGAATTCGACCCATCATTATTATAAAAGCAGCAGATTATTAATTATTTAAAGCAACGTCGGTTCAGTTGACTAAATAATTAATTAATTAATTAATTGATAAAAGTTTATCTCGGTAAATACGGTGCGTCGCGTAATACATAAGCTGTCTCGTTAAATACGGGTGCTAATGTGGAAAGAGCTTGTTTTGCCTATTTGAATATAGTAATATTTTATTGTGTCTCAAGTTTAGTAACAATTCTTTTGATATCTAAATTGTCGAAATTGATATGTTGTAATTTCGAGTAACATAATTTCGAGTCAATTTAAAAAAAACAATATTGAGGAAGGTTGAAAATATGGGTTATACGAGCCCGAATATTCGGGTTAGACCAGTCAAATCGTGTTAACCAAATTTAATTCGAGTCGCACGTAGTCGGGCCACACGAAACCCGAATTTTATTTGCGCATTTCGAATCAGGTTGAAAACAATATTTTTATTCGCGTGACACGAAATGATTGCCCGAATACACTTCGTGTCACACGAATTCGGGATATCCGAATTTGTCCAAGCCACTCGAGTTATCTACTCACTATATTACCCGAAAATCTCCTTACAATATTACCCGAATTCGGGCCATTACCCGAATACTCGAGTTACTCGAATAGAGAGTAACTCTTTAAAACAAGACTCGAGTCGTCGCTTCCTTCTTCACGAATACGACTCAGTTTCACACGATAAAACAAGAACGAGTTTCATGGAAAAAGACTCGAGTCGTCTTCTTCCTTCTTCATGAATCCGACTTTGAGTTTCACACGAATCCAACTTTGAGTTTCACACGAAAACAAGACTCCAGTCGTCTTCTCCCTTCTTCACGAATTTCACGAATCCGACGACTTCGAGTTTCACGAACAGGAGTTTCACGAATCCGAGTTATTTCCTCCTTCTCGATGGCGAATTCGACTTCTCCGAATTTGAGGCGTTCCCCGAATAGCGCCGCTGACGGTAATGCTGATGCTGAGTCCGTCGCCGCTGCCGCTACCGATGACCAGGTAAGACTTTATTTTCGTGTCACTCGTGGCTCGTTACTCGAATTAGGTTTACACTTTTTGCATTTGATTTACACGAATTCGATTTACACGATTTGCATTCGAATTATAAGATTTGCATTTGATTTACACAGTGAAAAAATAAATTAAATAGAGAAAATTGGATTTGGGAATTAAGTAGCGCCGGTCAACCCCGAATCGCGTGTTGATATCGTGTTCTTTATGTATGAATTGATATCGATTGAATTGATGTCATGTTGAATTGATTATTTATGTAACCTTGGTAATTCGTATTCGAGTTTCAATTCGATTTTGGGAATGTTATAAATATGGATATCTTGTCGAATTTAGTTAGTTTGTTTCGTTTAGTTAGTTTATTTCGTTTAGTTAGTTTATTTCGTTTTTTATTTGTCTTACTCGAATATAGTTTATAAGTTACTCAAATTGGACTAATTGACCGATTAGGATTTCTCAAATTAATTTAAAAGACTAATGTCCTTCCACAATTAGAATGACGCAAATTGATTTATGATTATTCGAATTGACATAAAACTACTAGAATTAGGATGACGCGGATTGTATTAGGATGTCTCTGTAACACCCCCAAACCACTCGGGACTATTACAGCGCCGTAGACCCTCTCCATGAGGATCTACCAGGCTAAATACATAAACACCACAATACCATACATACCGACATGGGAAATTAACGGACCATTAGACCGATTTGGTCTTTTACCACAACATACACATCAACCATACATTACTCTTTCTCGTAACTCATACCCACGCAGGGTTAACATAAATCAACATTCCCGTATAAGGGGAAAATAAACACAACAGAAGGACAAAACAAGACATCACCAAATACTCAACACCGGTCTTCATGTGATTAGTATCGCCGTCTTCCATCATCCTTCGTAACGATCCTGTGAATTTCTCCCCAAAGAACCCGCAAGTACTGGACGCAAACAGACATCCACCCCGAATACTGGGGTTAGCAAACTCCATTGTTTTGCTAGTGCAAGTATAAATACAAAGACAAGCCATACATATCATACTCCAAGGACATAGAAACCGTGAATATACTTCCCGAGATAATTCACTTGATCAAAACCGTTTGAATTATGAAAGATAGGAATAAAACCATTTTATATCTTACAAAACATTTTACAATCTCGGGAGTTTTAAAAACATTTGTGGTTTAAGAATTTTCAAGCCTTTCGAAACACTTAGGGACACAGCCCAAAAATTATTTATTTCCAAATACGATTCCGATAACAAAATACGGAGTCCACGACCCAATCATAACATTCCATCCACAATCACGGGGGGTCCGTGACTCAACTTATCCACATCACATACTCACAAGAATAACCCGACAAAAACTACACCGTGCCAAACATTACCGTGAAAACAGTCTCACAGAACGACAACAGAGAGCACAACTTTGCAACTTAATCATACGGTCGAACTCGACACACCACAGAGCTACAATACACAGAGCAACCACAAGAATCACGTACCCATACCAAATTATCATAGCCAAGGTACACATCACACACAACACATTTACTGGTGCCATTCCAGCCAAGTACGATACCATTTGGACTGCCATTCTAATCAAACGAAATATGCGCCAAAAAATCACAGTTCTCCAACAAAACATTTCAAAGTTAACCGTTGGTACGAGACTCACGGCCGCCGGACCCCGCAGAGCCCCGTCGGACATCCCTAGGTGGTTAACCCTAGTTCGCGATACGCACACACACGGCAATACGTATCCCTAGAGGCCCCGTCAGATCGTCCCTAGGTGAACATACACATATCATCCACAACGCCACGGAAAGCCATAATTCGAATACTAGAATATGCATACAAATGCTAGGTACTTCGCTAGAATGGCCACTTTAGTCGACGTATACTCACGACTAATGTCACACAACCACAAGCAATTATCAGTACCAAACAACACCAAGCGCCACAACCTCCTTACGAATGAATAACAACTAATATCACACAACGTACCATATTCACCGAACATTTACACATATCAATACACAATCCTCGGCAAATAATTTCGGTCTACTAACATCACTAAATATTATCGCAACATCACCAAACATATGCAACCAAGACACATATACCGAAAACACATTTGTTTACGAAGTATACGAGTTATCTTTTGAAAGACAATATTTATCGAGAACATACCGATCCTTTTTAACGTTCATTTAAACATTCGGATTGCTCATAAAATCATTTATCAATGATTCCGTCTACGAAACATGAAAAGTATGGGCAAGATACTTGCCTCGATACCACAAGCAATGAAACGACGAATGGACATAGCCGGGTAGCCATCAAACTTCCAAGAACGAACAAGAACTCGACAACTCCAGAAAACTACGAAAATAACATCACCACGAATCAATAACGCTAAACGGAATTCGAATCAACTCGAAAAACAACATGGATCCGAGGGTTTCTTCAAGACAAATCGAGAATCAAGTTCCGGGTGATAAAAATTGATAAATGAGTCACAAAATCCGAAGACCATGATCAATACAACAAGAATACCAAGAACAATTCATCAATCTCGGACAAAATCAACGAATCATGAAGAAAATCCCCAAAATACCCGAAATTAGGGTTCTAAGAATTTACCTTGATTAAAATGGGGAAAGATGTTGGGATGTTGTTAAATCCATACTAGAAACTCAAAGATGTTGATGGGTGATGATATCAGGCCAAAATCCATGCTTATACGCCCTCAAGATCGTCTAGATCGCCGGAAGGAAGAAAGGGGAGGAAGAAATGACGAAAGTTGACCTCTACAATCCTATATATACTGTTAACAGTTAGCGCACGCTAAGGTATGTGTCGTGTGCGCTATCGGCTGCAAAATGCAGTCCAGAACCCTCTGCCAGACTTCGTTAGCGCGCGCTAATACATGCGTTTAGCGTGCGCTAATTATACACTGTGTAGTCTTTGCTATTTCGACCACAACTCCTTCGTCCGGACTCCAATTGACTCATCGTTTGAACCATTGGAAAGATAACTTGATGCTCTATCATACTGCAAAGATTGAGAACTTTTGGAGTTTCCAAGAATCGATGGTGATTTTACAAAGTCGAACTAATACGTCGATTAATCCGAAACAATATCAAAACTTGCTCGAATGACGAAATGTGCTGAACAAACCATGTCTGAAATGTGTCAATGAACACAAGCAAGTCACTAGAATCGAAAAATATAGAAATAGAAAGTATGGGTATTACATTCTACCCCACTAAAAAGAAGTTTCGTCCCGAAACTTAAAACATAAAACGATCAATGTAAAATAATCTCAAATAACACACTCTGTCCGTTGCCAACGGCTTGCAACGAATCACATGCAGCACGTGGCTGCTAACATCCACATCGCCATTTCAGAATGATAACAAAACGCATGGACAAAAATCAGTATGGTTGAACAACCCAAACAGTACATCAATCAAAACGCGAGTTAATCGCTGAACAAATACGAAATTCCACAACATGAGGATTGGAAGATCGAAAACGAAGTTAATTACGAAGTGGTCTGAATGCTCAAAAATCATGATACGAGATCAACGAATACCGGACAACAAACGATCGAACAACAACGATCGAGACATCAACAGTCGAACAATCATATCCGAATCATAACAAATAACAGAAATCGAATAGCATCCCCGAAGTCCACAGCACGAATCAAGACAATATATGATCTGATAAAAACGACATGATATACATTTTCATAAGATTCACAAGAGCGGAGCCGAATTTGGAAAAGTCACAACGACAAACGGATTAACCCAAAACAATACTGCAACTCGTTCGAACAACAAAAAGTGAAGAGTAGAACAAGTCCAGAAAATATCGACGAACACAAACGAGTCGATGGAGTCGAACAAAACGAAAGCGAAAAAAATATGGGTATTACACCATATCACCTATAAAAGTGGTTTCGTCTCTCAAACCTAAACAACAAGAACGAAGTGCTAGAATAGCAACATTCCCGGAAACCTTCTCTTGGTCCTGCATCTGATCTCCATGACTGTCTGTACCGTGGTAACGACCGTGCCCTTTGCCCCTCGGCATATTAAGCGGATACTCACTCAATACAATGGTACAGCATCGCAAAATAATATACCAAATTGCCAACTCGGCTTGACATATCACATGAGACAACTAATAGCAACTCGATAAGAAGATCCACGAGGTGTCCTTTTACATGATATCCTTTGAAAATACTTGGATTTGCATGTTTATTCAAAATAAAACTTTGAAAGTATTTTTGGTACCTCAGACTTTTTGTCAAAACTTGTAAACAAAAGACTTTAACCGTCTCCTTTTGGAATTATTTGCAAAACAATATATCCTTGCAACTGCCACTATTAAAATAACCATACCACTACACATTATCATCACCGTTAATAACAAACAAGGTAACCACGCAAGATCCTCAAACCATTCGTACAAGCACTAAATATTCCCACCAATCATCAATCATTTTGGGGTGATTCAAGATCACGCACGATAACTGGCTCAGTATAGAAAACTTTTCCAAATCCCAGTTTGAAGTTTAAATCGAGTAAGATCCTTCATCTTTCACAATATATTTTTGAAAATAAAAATTGTATTGGTTCTTGAAAATAAAAAATTTTGATAATGTGAAAGATTTATGAAAATCAGGTACTCGAATCATTTGAAAATACAACAGTACGTCAAAAATTATTTTTTAAAAATCTTCTCAACACTAAACAATAATCAACGACGGTAACATTTTACAAAATATTCAAAGATACTTTAAAACGACTCTTTCAATGCCGTCGGGGTTCCTTAAATTCAAGGCCGGCTCGCCAATTTTAAACGATTTTCAAAGTCCACACGAAGCCGTCGATTAAGCGAACCGTCAAAACTTTATAAAATTTAATTTTCCACAACTTGCTCAAGTTTATAAAATTTTCAGAAAAGCATTTTCGAATACACACACAACAGACATAATTTACCATTTTATCAAAATACGATTCATTACCATCAAATCCAATCACACGTCAACATCATATGGCCACATAATTACAGTATAGCACAAGCAACCATCAAAAGATAATTAACATCTAAAACTGAAATCCAACCTCTCAGTAATGAGGACTCTCACAACAAGTGCATTTAGGACGACTTAATGTTCACACCACTAACTTAATCACAATTTTGAGCATTATTGACCAAATAATAATGCCAACATCACTACATACCCCCGAACCGACAATCATGAAATCAAAAAGTCGAAAGCAAGAGCCACGTTTCGAGTAAATTTTTGGTAGACCTCATTTGAGTCTTTAAAATCAAATTTTGAAAACTTGCAATGCAAGATGAAAATAAAATATAAGTAGTTAAGTTCTAAAAAAAAGTCCGGTCTCGAGGTCATCATACGAAATCAAAAAATTTTCCTTTCTTAAAGGATGTTTTAAAACAAAATTTACGTGACTCTTCAAAAATAACTAAACCTTGAAATATCACATTGACAAACTTTCCTTGCGGGATCATACCAAGCCGTTACTCCAGTAAAACGATTCACACAATATATATACACATTTATACACCTATATCACTTTTTATTCCAGTACAACACAAGAATCAACAAACATGGATTGCATATTCACAATTCACATTTAAACTCCACATAATAACACATAATCACACAAGCTCGTATAACACGAGAGCAACAAAGTAGGGAGACTTACATCCATAGATCGCACGAAGATGATGGCTGCACCTCGATACTAATCACGACCGACACCTCAGACGACGCGTCGCGACACGACTCAGTCAGACAAAGTCTGACAAGACAAGACAAGGCCCGACAACACACAACTCGACCCGACAACCTAGGTTTCCGCAACCTAAGCTCTGATACCATATTCTGTAACACCCCAAACCACTCGGGACTATTACAGCGCCGTAGACCCTCTCCATGAGGATCTACCAGGCTAAATACATAAACACCACAATACCATACATACCGACATGGGAAATTAACGGTCCATTAGACCGATTTGGTCTTTTACCACAACATACACATCAACCATACATTACTCTTTCTCGTAACTCATACCCACGCAGGGGTTAACATAAATCAACATTCCCGTATAAGGGGAAAATAAACACAACAGAAGGACAAAACAAGACATCACCAAATACTCAACACCGGTCTTCATGTGATTAGTATCGCCGTCTTCCATCATCCTTCGTAACGATCCTGTGAATTTCTCCCCAGCAACCTGCAAGTACCTGGACGCAAAACAGACATCCACCCCCCGAATACTCGGGGGTTAGCAAAACTCCATTGTTTTGCTAGTGCAAGTATAAATACAAAGACAAGCCATACATATCATACTCCAAGGACATAGAAACCGTGAATATACTTCCCGAGATAATTCACTTGATCAAAACCGTTTGAATTATGAAAGATAGGAATAAAATCATTTTATATCTTACAAAACATTTTACAATCTCGGGAGTTTTAAAAACATTTGTGGTTTAAGAATTTTCAAGCCTTTCGAAACACTTAGGGACACAGCCCAAAAATTATTTATTTCCAAATACAATTCCGATAACAAAATACGGGGTCCACGACCCAATCATAACATTCCATCCACAATCACGGGGGGTCCGTGACTCAACTTATCCACATCACATACTCACAAGAATAACCCGATAGAAACTACACCGTTCCAAACATTACTGTGAAAACAGTCTCACAGAACGACAACAGAGAGCACAACTTTGCAACTTAACCATACGGTCGAACTCGACACAGCACAGAGCTACAATACACAGAGCAACCACAAGACTCACGTACCCATACCAAATTATCACAGCCAAGGTACACATCACACACAACACATTTACTGGTGCCATTCCAGCCAAGTACGATACCATTTGGACTGCCATTCTAATCAAACGAAATATGCGCCAAAAAATCACAGTTCTCCAACAAAACATTTCAAAGTTAACCGTTGGTACGAGACTCATGGCCGCCGTACCCCGTAGAGCCCCGTCGGACATCCCTGGATGGTTAACCCTAGTTCGCGATACGCACACACACGGCAATACGTATCCCTAGAGGCCCCGTCAGACCGTCCCTAGGTGAACATACACATATCATCCACAACGCCATGGAAAGCCATAATTCGAATACTAGAATATGCATACAAATGCTAGGTACTTCGCTAGAATGGCCACTTTAGTCGACGTATACTCACGACTAATGTCACACAACCACAAGCAATTATCAGTACCAAACAACACCAAGCGCCACAACCTCCTTACGAATGAATAACAACTAATATCACACAACGTCCCATATTCACCGAACATTTACACATATTAATACACAATCCTCGGCAAATATTTTCGGTCTACTAACATCACTAAATATTATCGCAACATCACCAAACATATGCAACCAACACACATATACCGAAAACACATTTGTTTACGAAGTATACGAGTTATCTTTTGAAAGACAACATTTATCGAGAACATACCGATCCTTTTTAAAGTTCATTTAAACATTCGGATTGCTCATAAAATCATTTATCAATGATTCCGTCTACGAAACATGAAAAGTATGGGCAAGATACTTGCCTCGATACCACAAGCAATGAAACGACGAACGGACACGGCCGGGTAGCCCTCAAACTTCCAATAACGAACAAGAACTCGACAACTCCAGAAAATTATTTAAGTTCATTAATTGAGTGCTTCGTTACTGACAAAATTATTTTATATTAGGCTACGTGTATCAATGTATGGAATAACTCCAATAGGAGAGGAGGTTCATTGAGTATTGATGATGATGATCTAGATTTTTTGATCAGTCACGTTCACGGTCTGAGACTATTTTGGGGCGATCATCGCCCTTGGTGGGAGTTATGTGAGGTGATAATTTATTGCACATTTTGTTATTTATTTGTATTAGTTATTCGTGTACTATTGTGCTCACAATGTACTTTTTGAACAATCCAGGTGTTGACCATCTGAAATACGTCTCCAGAGTCCTCGAGCGGACATTGGGTTGTTCTCCGCATTATACTCGATGAGGGTATCATCATCATGCACGATTCTCTGGCGCAGGAACACGATGCATATTGGAAGTTGAGATCGCGGCAGGCATCGGGTATATGTCGCTTAATTCCTACCATTCTACAGCGTTCTGGATTTTACGAGCACCGCCCTGATATCACCCCGGTTACTCCGTTTCGTGTTGCTACAGCGAGGAAGGATTTATGCTATGTACAGGATAACTCAACCTCTTGTGGTGCGTATTCTATACGAATTTTAGAGTCTCTCGTTCAGCAGTCTTTCTCTCATGGAAATACCGAGGCGGATATTTATGCATTTAGAGGACGTATGGCCCGAGCTATATGGAGGTTTAGCGATGATGTAGATATTGTAGTGTGTGATCCCACTAGTTTATTTATACGGTGGGATGATAGAGATTAGTGATATCTTCTTTTAGTGATATTGTAGTGTGTGATATCTTCTTTTAGTGATACTGTTGAAATTGAACTTAATTGATTCAATTTTAACTTAATCTATTCAAATTGAACTTAACCAATTTGAAATTGAACTTAATCAATTTGAAATTAAACTTAATCGGTTCAAATTAAACTTAATTGTTTCAATTTTAACTTAATCAATTTGAAATTTGAACTTAATCGGTTGAAATTGAACTTAATCGGTTCAAATTGAACTTAATCAGTTCAAATTGAACTTAACCAATTTGAAATTAAACTTAATCGGTTCAAAGAACTTAACTGATTCAATTTTAACTTAATCGGTTCAAATTGAATTTAATTGATTCAATTTTAACTTAATCAATTTGAAATTTGAGCTTAATCGGTTGAAATTGAACATAATCTGTTCAAATTGAACTTAATCGGTTGAAATTGAACTTAACCAATTTGAAACTGAACTTAATCAATTTGAAATTAAACCTAATTGGTTCAAATTGAACTTAATTGATTCAATTTTAACTTAATCAATTTGAATTTGAACTTAATCGGTTGAAATTGAACTTAATCGGTTCAAATTGAACTTAATCGGTTCAAATTGAACTTAATCAATTTGAAATTAAACTTAATCAGTTCAAATTAAACTCAATTGATTCAATTTTAACTTAATCAATTTGAAATTTGAACTTAACGGTTGAAATTGAACTTAATCAGTTGAAATTAAACTTAATCGGTTCAAATTGAACTTAATTGATTCAATTTTAACTTAATCAATTTGAAATTTGAACTTAATCGGTTGAAATTGAACTTAATCGGTTCAAATTGAACTTAACCAATTTGAAATTGAACTTAATCAATTTGAAATTAAACTTAATCGGTTCAAATTGAACTTAATTGATTCGATTTTAACTTCATCGGTTCAAATTGAATTTAATTAATTCAATTTTAACTTGATCAATTTGAAATTTGAGCTTAATCGGTTGAAATTGAACATAATCTCTTCAAATTGAACTTAATCGGTTGAAATTGAACTTAATCGGTTCAAATTGAACTTAACCAATTTGAAATTGAACTTAATCAATTTGAAATTAAACTTAATTGGTTCAAATTGAACTTAATTGATTCAATTTTAACTTAATCAATTTGAGATTTGAATTTAATCGATTGAAATTGAACTTAATCGGTTCAAGTTGAACTTAACCAATTTGAAATTGAACTTAATCAATTTGAAATTAAACTTAATCAGTTCAAATTGAACTTAATTGATTCAGTTTTAACTTAATCAATTTGAAATTTGAGCTTAATCGGTTGAAATTGAACATAATCTGTTCAAATTGAACTTAATCGGTTGAAATTGAACTTAACCAATTTGAAATTGAACTTAATCGGTTGAAATTGAACTTAATCGGTTGAAATTGAACATAATCTGTTCAAATTGAACTTAACTGATTCAATTTTAACTTAACCAATTTGGGTGAACTTAAGCAATTTGAAATCGAACTTAATCATTTTGAAATTAAACTTAATTGGTTTGAGGTTGAACTTAATCAATTCGAAATTTGAAACATACATACTTTAAGCTTCAATTTCAATACCCGAAATAATAAATATGAAACATATAAATACTTTAAATAAATATAACTAATTTTACACAGGGGGCTCATTTAGGTCGAGACGATGCTTAGTTGGACATTTTGGAGCAGTGTGGTCAATAGAATGACATATACTACACTTTTTTTTGCACGTCCCTTTTTAGACGGAGTCGGCTGCCTTGTGAAATCTTCAAATAGTTGGAGAATAACTGTAGTGCAAGTCTTTCTATTGTGCCATGTGCCTCCGCATCTAAGGCATGTTTGAACTTTACGGGTATGAGTCAAGGACTCAATCCCTGATGTGCGTCTCCTTTATTTTGGTCGCCCTGCTTGCCTCAGATTGTCTGGTGGTTCACAAACTTTTACCTTGATGTTAGCAGGAATGAACCAATCACTTGGGTGAGGTACTGGAATCACAGACCGTCCCCACATTTGGCGAAGCATGGATACTTTATAGTAATCATGTATATACACTGTTTGGTCGTGATTTAGGTACCTTATAGCTGCAGCAGCATGATTTCACGGGATCATATCATGCTGGAACATCATACAGCTACATTTTTGCTCTCTCAAGTCCACAACATAATTTTTCCTGTTAGAGGTCACCTTGAACACCCCATCATTAAGGAATTGTGTAACACCCCCAATCCACTCAGGGATATTACACGCCGTAGACCCTTTCCTCAAGGATCTACCAGGCTGGTAAACAACGTCAAACATCTCAACAATGCCTTTAAGGCTAAAATGACTCAGTAGACCGATTTGGTCTTTCAAAAAAATATATACAACTCAAACTCATTACATACCCACGCAGGGGTCGAATACAACACACTCCCGTACAACGGGAAAGAAATACTGCAGTGGAGATAAAATACAACTAAACCAGTACGACATCAACGGGTCCTCGTGTGATTAGTATCGTTCATCTTTCATCATCCTTCATGCCGACCTTGTGCTCTGCTCCAAAACCTGAATGCAATACAGACATCCACCCCCCGAATACTCGGGGGTTAGCAAAACTCCACTGTTTTGCTAGTGCAAGTCTAAAATACGAAAACGAGCCATACATATCATACTCCACGGAACATGTTAATCATAAACATACTTCCCGAGGTAAATCACTTAATCAAAACGGTTAAATCGAAAGATAGGGGTAAACCCGATATACATCTTGTGAAAACATTTTACGATCTCGGGAGTTTTGAAAACATTTGGGATTGTAAGAATTCTCAAACCTTTCAAAAACATTTAGGGACATGGCCCAAAAGTCATTTTCCCAAAACGTAAATTCGATAACAACAAATGGGGTCCACGACCCGATCATACCATAACAACCTGTTTCCACAGATTATTCGCGTCCCGTGCTAGCAAGCCACGGACCTCAGATGCTCCCGTAGAACAAACCCGAGTGAATAACTCACAGGGAAACTATATCAAATCACATGTCACCGTAACCGCAGTCACGTGACTACAAGCACATATACGTACATAATCAAACCACAACCATAAGTTATCCCGGCATCGCGCTAACAAGCCACGAACCTCGGAGTCCCCGCAAGACATACCCGATGATAACCCCATAAGTTATCTCGGCATCGGGCTAACAAGCCACGAACCTCGGAGTCCCCGCAAGACATACCCGGATTGGATAACCCTACGGTCACGCCCGACCCATACTAGCAAGTATGGATCCCGGAGATTCAACAATCCTATCCGGAGGCACATCACATACATCAAGCACACAACAATAATCACTTATCAAGCCAAACAACATTAAGCATCACAAACTCCTTTCAAGGAGTAACAACTAATATCACACACATTACGTTCTTACCGAACAAGTACATAATAACAATACGTAATCCCCAGCAAAGGATTACGGTCTATCAAACTCACTCGAAGTGATCATATTATCTTTCAACATACAAAACCAACACACATATTACGAGAACACATATTCTCGAAGTATACAAATTATCGTTGAAAGACAACATTTATCGAGAACATACCGATCCCTTTTTACGTTCATTAAACATTTGGATTTCGTATAAAAATCATTTATCAACAATTATGCCTATGAAACATGAAACGTATGGGCAAGATACTTGCCTCGATACCACGAGCACGGAACCACGAACGGACACGGCTCAACCGGGAAGCTTCGAAACACCCGACGCTATCGAAACGGAAGACGACGACGAACGAAAGGGTTCAACATGGTTTCTTCGCAAGAAACAAGACCCTAACATCATACAATCAATAAATCATCGATCATACGAGGAAGAATAATCGTAGAACGCCCGAAAACCCCTCTAAGACATTCTACCGGACACCTTCAAGGCATCGATCAAGAACTCGACCAAAACAACGAATCGATACGATCCAACCATGGAATAACAAGGGAAAAGATATAAAACATCTAAAAAATCATCAATCCATCACAATCCTAAGTTAAATCGGATTAAAATGGATGAAAACAACCAAAACACCCAAATTCCCCAAAACTAGATTTCTAGGAAATCTGACCTGATTCGGTAGATCGGAGGATGTTATAGGATGGATGATTGATGATATGAACTCCAAGACTTCATGGATTGATTGTCTAACAACATCCTTCCATGATTCCAACATCTCCAGCCGCGGAAGAGAAGGAAAACCGAGTGAAAATGGCTGAAGAAAACGCCGAGTGCCTTAAATAGCCGATCACGGCCGGTTACGTCGTAATCGCCATGGCTTACGACGAATCGCCATGGCGAACTCATCGCTGGAAATGCCGGAACGTTACGACGCACGCCAGGGCCTTACGTGACGAATCGCCTTACGACGAATCGCCGAGCACTACCATACGTTACTCGGCCAGGGCTGGCCTGGCCCGAGCATGCCCGGCCATGACTCGACCGGGACCAACTCCGACGGCCCGAACGACCTCGAAACCCGAACCTGAATACGAATCGAAGATACGGTTACGAAGTACTCGAAAATACGAATCCGAGCACTAATAGAACACACGATTCCGACTACCCGAAGGCTCGAAATTCGACAACGGAAAGTAATTACCCCAAACTTTGAGAAATTACGAAAATGGCCCAAAACGCCCCAAAATCACGATACGTGATCGAATAACCAAACCGAAGCATGCAACATGAATAATAACATTAAATGAACTTAAGAGAAAGTCGAAACAACAGTTTCGGACGAGATTCGCAAGAATCGAACTCAAGTGCGGAAAAACCGCTAAAAAGCACGGAACTCATCAAAACGACACCGAAACGAGCTTGGATGACAAAAAGTGCAAAATTAATCATTCTCGGAATGACGAAACGGTCATGAGAGAGTCGTCAAAACGGACTTCCGCCGAAAAAAAAGAAATTACCGGAAATCAAAATCACGGGTATTACATTCTACCCTCCTTAAAAGAAGTTTCGTCCCGAAACTTAAAATAAGTAGGGAGAAGCAATATCCACTGTCAGGAAGACTCGACGAGATACACAAAAACCGAAAACTTTCACCCGACGGCGAAACGTTGCAAGAAACGCAAAGAGACATACGACGTGAAAACACGCTCCACGACGACCAACACAACGCCACCGATAGAGACACAATAAACCAACAAGTGACAAGCGTCATCAAACAGATAATACAATCAAGTCGATTATCCGAACAATCGCAAAACACAACGAACGAAAATCAACACGATTGACTAACCTAACGGTACATCAATCAACACGCGAGCCAATCGCTGAACAAATACGGAATTCCACTGCCCAAGGGTTGGAAGATCAAAAACAAGACTAATTTCTTGAACATAAGGAAATTAGGAAGGAGTCTTGAACGTTCAACAATCACGAAACGAGATCAACAAAAACCGAACAATCATACGATCGAACCACAACGATCGAGACAGCAAAAATCGAACAATCACGTTCGAATCACGAAGAACAATAAAATTCAAACAACAACCCCAAGGTTCACATCTCGACTCGAGACAATATATGATCCGGTGAAAATAACAACATGTGCCTTTACATAAGATCCACAGGAAAGGGAATAGCGATTGAAAAGTCACAACGACAAACGAATTATTTCGAAACACCACACTCGTTCGATCAACAAAAACAAGGGACAGGACAAGCTCGGAAAATGTCAACGAATATAAACGAGTCGACAGATTCGAAAATACAAAAGTTCAAGATCCAGTCCACTTCGAATAAAAGAACTAGTAGAACCAAAAGATGTTACTTCCGAACAAGATTCACAAGAATCGAACCGAACTCGGAAAAGCCACAACGAAAACCAGATTGACCCAAAACAAGATCACACCTCGTCCGATCAATGAAACCGAAATACGTAACAAGTTCGAAGTATCAACGAACACGAGCGAGTCGATAGAATCGAGAAAGAGAAAATGCAGGAGTCTAAAAACAACACGGGTACTGCATTCGACCTCTTATAAAAGAAGGTCGCCCCCGCAACTCACAACAGCGAAATCAAGGTGACGACACAACAAGCAACCGACAGAAACATCCTTCGAAGGCCTCTCAAAGCCGATTCTGATACTTGTGCTGAAGCGCGAACTCCGAAAGTCTCGATAGCCAATTCGCAAAACTGAATTCGGTGTCCCTCGAGTCCACACTTGAAATGTGTTATCGACGAGAAGGACAATTTACACGTGCATGCCCCGGCACATCACGATTGAAACGCCTCGGCTCGGCATACCGAAAATACAAATGCTAGATACAATGGGGCATAACGTCGCAAAACAACATAGCGGAGATGCTAACTCAGCACAACAAAGAATCATAACACATACCATATACAACGATTACCATCGTAAAGTAATACACACATAAACACTACAGCAACGACGGTATCGTTCGGCGACCTCAACGGCCCGAACGATAACCAGCACATAATTACAACCATCATGAAACAATCACACATGTACACAAACGTACAAACTCAAGCTTCAACAGCTCACACCCGTGCGACAACACGAAAATCACCACGAGGCGACAAACAGTAAATACCAGTTCACACCTCTCACAGAGGGCTAGTACAACAAATGCATGGCAACGCCTCGACGTTCATGCCACCAATTCGATCATACTCGGGAGCAAACACCATAACGACAATACAAACATCATACATACATTCCCAAACGCAAACGGGAATTGATAGGTTTTAAAAAAATGAAAACCACCTCTTGAAAATAATTTAGAAAAACACCGGTTGATCTTGAGTATCATCTTTCAAAAAAAAAAAAAAGTAAAAACGTGAAACATCGTTATCGAGACTTTGGAAAACCATTTCGCATTTGTTAAAAATGAGGACACTTTCTGATAGTGAAAAACATTCAGAATATTCGACCCTCGGGTCTAAGTAAAAGTGTTTATAAAACATTTAAAATATCTCAAAACATTTTGGACCTCGAGGTAGAAGAATTTTGAAACATATTGTGGCACCTTGGATGTACCACGAGAAAATAATTCATTTTAAAAGTACGTCTCGAAATTTATTTTCTAAGATACTCAAGGTTTTCAAAGATAATTCAATGGGCTAGAATGCCCAAAAATTTCAGGTAATTACACGGAACATTATAGCGCCGTGGGTCCCGCGCCGGAACCCACCAAGATAAAACCATTTACAAAAACGCCAAAAAGGCCGATGATGGTAATATTTCAAAAACTCACAAAAGCCATTTACAAAATACTAAATACCGTCATAAGAATTTCGCCAAAATGATCAAGGCCATAATGCCAAAAATTCGGTTAAGGAATTGGTTTTCGAAATAAAACTCAGTCGGTAAAATACCGAAAGCCATTACAAAAGAACTCACGCAGCGGATAAAAGAAATACAGTTCAACATGCACAATCCATCAACACTACTCCTCATATGAACGAAATATGAGGGTCGAATAACCATATATCAAGAAATCAAAATCCATAAGAAGATTCCGTCACTTAACAAATAATCATAAAAATAGCTCGTGTCACACGAGGCACAACACAAAGAAGGGAGACTTACATCCACAGGTCGCACGAAGATGATGATCGCCCACGATACTAATCACGACGAACAAGCTCAAACGACGCGTCGCGACACGACTCAGTCAGACAAAATCCGACGAGACAAAAAATCAATAGACACCACTGACCCGACAGCCTAGGTTTCCACAACCTAAGCTCCGATACCATTTATGTAACACCCCCAATCCACTCAGGGATATTACACGCCGTAGACCCTTTCCTCAAGGATCTACCAGGCTGGTAAACAACGTCAAACATCTCAACAATGCCTTTAAGGCTAAAATGACTCAGTAGACCGATTTGGTCTTTCAAAAAAATACATACAACTCAAACTCATTACATGCCCACGCAGGGGTCGAATACAACACACTCCCGTACAACGGGAAAGAAATACTGCAGCGGAGATAAAATACAACTAAACCAATACGACATCAACGGGTCCTCGTGTGATTAGTATCGTTCATCTTTCATCATCCTTCATGCCGACCCTGTGCTCTGCTCCAAAACCTGAATGCAATACAGACATCCACCCCCCGAATACTCGGGGGTTAGCAAAACTCCACTGTTTTGCTAGTGCAAGTATAAAATACGAAAACGAGCCATACATATCATACTCCACGGAACATGTTAATCATAAACATACTTCCCGAGGTAAATCACTTAATCAAAACGGTTAAATCGAAAGATAGGGGTAAACCCGATATACATCTTGTGAAAACATTTTACGATCTCGGGAGTTTTGAAAACATTTGGGATTGTAAGAATTCTCAAACCTTTCAAAAACATTTAGGGACACAGCCCAAAAGTCATTTTCCCAAAACGTAAATTCGATAACAACAAATGGGGTCCACGACCCGATCATACCATAACAACCTGTTTCCACAGATTATTCGCGTCCCGTGCTAGCAAGCCACGGACCTCAGATGCTCCCGTAGAACAAACCCGAGTGAATAACCCACAGGGAAACTATATCAAATCACATGTCACCGTAACCGCAGTCACGTGACTACAAGCACATATACGTACATAATCAAACCACAACCATAAGTTATCCCGGCATCGCGCTAACAAGCCACGAACCTCGGAGTCCCCGCAAGACATACCCGATGATAACCCCACAAGTTATCTCGGCATCGGGCTAACAAGCCACGAACCTCGGAGTCCCCGCAAGACATACCCGGATTGGATAACCCTACGGTCATGCCCGACCCATACTAGCAAGTATGGATCCCGGAGATTCAACAATCCTACCCGGAGGCACATCACATACATCAAGCACACGACAATAATCACTTATCAAGCCAAACAACATTAAGCATCACAAACTCCTTTCAAGGAGTAACAACTAATATCACACACATTACGTTCTTACCGAACAAGTACATAATAACAATACGTAATCCCCAGCAAAGGATTACGGTCTATCAAACTCACTCGAAGTGATCATATTATCTTTCAACATACAAAACCAACACACATATTCCGAGAACACATATTCACGAAGTATACAAATTATCATTGAAAGACAACATTTATCGAGAACATACCGATCCCTTTTTACGTTCATTAAACATTTGGATTTCGTATAAAAATCATTTATCAACAATTATGCCTATGAAACATGAAACGTATGGGCAAGATACTTGCCTCGATACCACGAGCACGGAACCACGAACGGACACGGCTCAACCGAGAAGCTTCGAAACACCCGACGCTATCGAAACGGAAGACGACGACGAACGAAAGGGTTCAACATGGTTTCTTCACAAGAAACACGACCCTAACATCATACAATCAATAAATCATAGATCATAAGAGGAAGAATAATCGTAGAACGCCCGAAAACCCCTCTAAGACATTCTACCGGACACCTTCAAGGCGTCGATCAAGAACTCGACCAAAACAACGAATCGATACGATCCAACCATGGAATAACAAGGGAAAAGATATAAAACATCTAAATAATCATCAATCCATCACAATCCTAAGTTAAATCGGATTAAAACGGATGAAAACAACCAAAACACCCAAATTCCCCAAAACTAGATTTCTAGGAAATCTGACTGGTCGGTAGATCGGAGGATGTTATAGGATGGATGATTGATGATATGAACTCCAAGACTTCATGGATTGATTGTCTAACAACATCCTTCCATGATTCCAACACCTCCCGGCCGCGGAAGAGAAGGAAAACCGAGTGAAAATGGTCAAGAAAACGCCGCCAGCCTTAAATAGGTGATCCGGCCGTTACGTCGTAGCAGGCCATGGCTTACGTCGAATCGGCCATGGCGAACTCATCGGCCGAAATGCCGGGCGTTACGCACGTTCGGACAGGCCTTACGTACATAACCGGCCTTACGTGCGTAGCTGCGAGCACTACCGTGCGTTACTCGGCCAGTGGCACGGCCCGAGCATGCCCGACCATGACTCGGCCGGGACCAACTCCGACGGCCCGAACGACCCCGAAACCCGAACCTGAATACGAATCGAAGATACGGTTACGAAGTACTCGAAAATACGAATCCGAGCACTAATAGAACACACGATTCCGACTACCCGAAGGCTCGAAATTCGACAACGGAAAGTAATTACCCCAAACTTTGAGAAATTACGAAAATGGCCCAAAACGCCCCAAAATCACGATACGTGATCGAATAACCAAACTGAAGCTTGCAACATGAATAATAACATTAAATGAACTTACGAGAAAGTCGAAACAACAGTTTCGGACGAGATTCGCAAGAATCGAACTCAAGTGCGGAAAAACCGCTAAAAAGCACGGAACTCAACAAAACGACACCGAAACGAGCTTGGATGACAAAAAGTGCAGAATTAATCATTCTTGGAATGACGAAACGGTCATGAGAGAGTCGTCAAAACGGACTTCCGCCGAAAAAAAAAATTACCGGAAATCGAAATCACGGGTATTACAAATTGAACGTTCATGTTCGATCCATCTACGGCGGCCTTCATCAATATCTCGTATGTATGATTCGTTAAAGGTCCAGGACACTCATTTGCATTTTTATGTCGATCAGATATCCATTCTTCTACCACGGTTCGACATACCTCGAGAAGTGCGGAAACGGGCAGCCTTCTAGCTCAGAGAAGATGGTTGTTCATGCTTTCAGCGGTATTTGAATTCATAACCTCGAACGCTGGACTGGGCACTTCCCACGAGCCCATTTATTTTCACCGACAGTTTCTTTCATGTAGGTAGCTACAGCTGGACATGCTATTTCTAAACTTTCCATATGTCTATTATAGTCCTCAATACGATAGCTGTAAACTGGAGCATTGAAAATTGCAACCACATGTTGACCATACTTAACCAAATGCTTCTGAACGTGGTAACAACATAACCCGTGATGCGCAAGTGGGAACCTCTCCTATAGCAATTGCTATGGATTTGTGCCCGTCTGAAACAATCAAGAGGTCCCTTGGACAACCAAAGGCCTCTTTCAATTTGTACATGAAATACTTCCACGGCTCATCGCATTCGACGTCGCAAATCCCGAAAGTAAGTGGAAATATCTGATTGTTACCATCTTTTGTAACAGTAACAAATAATACTCCTCGATACTTACCCCTAAGGTGTGTCCCATCAACAACAATAATTGGTCTAGCATAAAGAAATCCAGATACCGAAGCCCCCAAAGCATAAAACATGTATTTAAATTTTTCAGTATTTGCATCAACCACATAATCAGTTATGGTTCCTGGATTCGTCACCTCCAACATATGCAAGTACGATGGGATCATTCTGAAAGAATCTTGATGGTCTCCATATATCACCGAGATAGCATGGTTGCGAATGCTCAATGCTAAGCCATAACGGGCTGTCAAACAATGCTCATTCTTAAGTTGAGCCTGCACTAGTTTCGGAGTCATAATCTGTCCTTCCACTAATAGTTTGTCGGACATGTATTCACCGAGCATCTTAGAAGGCAACTGCTTAGGTGGCTTGCGATTTGGGTCAAAATGACACGTATGCTCGTTCAGTGAGTGCACTCTCCAAAATCCACCCCTCCCGGAGGCGCTCAACAAAAAATTACAAGTTTTATCTGTACAAACGGCGGAATAGCGATGCTTATCAGATTTTAGAGTACGATAGTCATACTTCTTTTCCAAATGATATCGCCCAACAACGTTCTTCAACCTATCTTTGGAGAGAAATACATATCCTCTTTGTAAAGATAATGTATTTGCAGGATTAAATTGCTCGTCTATATCATCATCAACTTCAGAAAGAGACACATATGGAGGTCTACCTGGAATTTTTCACCCAGGACCAGAGGGAGGAGCTGGAGCACCTTCTTCATCTACTAATTGATCGAAATCAAAGCGTCTCCATTCTGGTTCTGGTTCTGCTTCTTTTACCAATCTTTTATTGAACATGCCTTTTTTCTCACAGTATTTGCAAAATTTTTCAAACCAATGTTTCTGAACCTCGACAACTTCGAGATCGATATCATCAATATTTATGTCGTCATTATCATCATCACTACTACCATCATCAGCACTACCACCACCACCACAATTACCACCAACATCACATACATTATTTGAAGGGCCACAACCATCAAATCGAGAACCATCAAATTCCTGAGGAATTTGAATGCTTGAACCCCAATCAGTCATATAATCCATACAATTAGAATTGTACGGTACCGGAAAAGAGCTGGATCCGGGTATGTCAAATTGTGGACCAAATGAGGGAGCTTTTGGAGGAATGCTAGTTGCATTCTGAAGGCTAACAAAAATCACAGGCTCAACAATGAATTGGAACAAGTAATTTATATCAGAATCATTCTTTATCTTCATCTTTCTTCTTTTTTTTTCCCATCACAATCAATTGAGAATAAAACATAAACATGTTTTGTTCTATGAGCTTCAACAATAGAGTGGACATTATCTACTAATGTTGCATAGCTCACACTAACGGGCACAGTCAATATTTGTTCTTCTCCACCGCGATATTCTAAATCTTGCCACTTGCCATTAAAACGAATGATAACTTTTTTCCAAAAACTCATCTGTCAAATAATATAAAAAATTTAGGTTATTAACTAAAAATTTACAGACTTAAATAGTATTTGAATATTTTTGATATTTCAAGTATAAACATTATTGGAAATTGAGCTACAAATATACCTTTTATTTTTTGCAGTCGAAATAATCCTTCTTCTTCGATGTGAGAGAGCTCCTGGTGTGAGATAATTAATCAGAGAAGAAAAGAAAAAAATATCGGTGAGATAATATCACAAAACAAAAGGTGAAAATATTGCTGAGAAATAGTTCAATTCAATGGATGTTGTGGCGTGCTGAGCATGGTATTTATTATTCTGAAACTCACCCAATAGGTAATACGAGTAACCCGTTTTCGGATAATTCATGAATTCGTGTAACCCGAATCATGTTCGGGTTACTCGTGCATCCGTTTCGGGTAATACGTGTAACCGATTCTGCTCGGGTAATTGGCCAATACGTGCAATACTTGATTTATGAATTTTTCAAATATTCGAATAAAACGAATTCGAGTCACACGAATTATTTTCGGGTTACCCTATTAATATCGAATAACACGAATTCGAGTCACACGAATCATTTTCGGGTTACCCATTTACTATTCGAGTAATGTTAATCGTGTCACACGAATCATTTTCGTGTAAATGTATTCGTGTCATACGGCTATTAATATTTTTAGCACGAATTCAAAAAAAATCGAGTGACCGAATTCAAACACAAATTCAAAAATTCGTGTAACCCGATAAGAGTGTGTAACCCGAATTGTTGTGTAATCCAAACTCCCTCGTGTAACCTGTATTAACCGAATTCGGTCGATCCTTACTGTGTAAGTCGAATTCGGGTTACACGAATTTCTCTTACGTGTTACCCGATTGTCAACCTTCCTCAATATTGTATGTTTTTAAAGCTGACTCGAAAATATGTTACTCGAAATTATAACAAATGCCTCGAATTTATACGAGTAAAGGTCAATTTCGACAATTTGAGTATCAAAAGAGTTGTTACTAAACTTGGGGCAGAAAAAAATATTACTATATGCAAAAGGGCAAAACAAGTTTTCTCTCGGTGGTAATACATAAGGATGAAAAAGGATGATAAATATAACAATTAATGTAATTAAATTGAAGAGCATGAAAGACTTTAATTTTTTTATTGCGACAAGAACGGTATAATCGTAAATATAACAACTAATATAATTTACAAAGTGCTATAAAATTTATAGTGAACAGTTGGATAGTATGCATTTCGACATAGAATTTTTTCTTATATTTCCTTTAAAATATTTAATTGCATTTTGGTCCGGGCTTTTAAATTTGGGTTCGCTGATCTGATCTTTTTTTTTTTAAGGAAGAAGTCTGGGGTGTTTGGTTCCTATTATGCTCTGATTTTGAAACCAGAAACCTTTGGAATTTGATACGTAATATCATGTATTTATTTTAATTTATGAGTGAATATTATCTTTTTTTATATATTTTTAGTGATTGAACTTTTTATAGAGAAATTATTGCAATGTATGACATGCGAGTAATTTTTATAATAAAAATTCATAAAAAAATAAAAACTTACCTATGAAAAATTGGATATATATATATATATGTATATATGTATATAAATTGTTCAAATAAATAGAAATTTTACCATTCATATCAATAATTATTTAAGAAAACGTAAAAATATAAAACAAACTACAAAATAATAATATTATGAAATAAAGCTGAAGATTATTAAATCCGTTAATAGATATGAAATTTCGTAAATCTAAACAGTTATTTAAAAAATGGAGAAAATAAAAAACACAATTCTAATTTAATTGAATAGATATATAATTTCTATTATTTGTCAAATTATTAGAATTATAAATTTTGTATTTATTAGTTAATATAATATTATTTTTAAATTTGATTTAAAATAGAATTAAGTCTTTTTATACTATTAATTAATGTAATACTTTTCTATTTTATTTTATATTGCTTTAATATTATTTTTTAAGTATTATATTTATTTTTCATTTTCCTAGTAAGTATTTAGACTTATGAACTTTATATTTATTAATATTTTAATAAATTGTTTGGTTCTTTGTTATATTATCTAATAAAAAATATTTTTCTCACTCCGTCTATTTTTTACTTATTATTACTTGAAAATATGGTACGAGTCAAACCCACTTCCTCCCTATATGGTAGGGGTGAGCTCGGTTCGATTTGGTACGGTTTCTAGCTAAAACCGATACCGAACCGTATCTTATCGGTATCTAGCATTTGAGTACCGAAATGATTCGGTTTTAAATCGGCTCGGTGTGATCGGTTTCGGTGTCGGTTCGGTGTCAATGGGCTGATTAAATGGGCCACTTAAGTTGGGCTTGCACCAGGCCCAAATCGAACTACTTGGGCTAAATTAGACAATTGTAAGTTCAAATAGAAGGATTTATACATAATTAATCCACTTCAAAGCTTGAATAAAAATAAAATCTACTTCAATAACATGATAATAACTAAGGATTCAAAAAGTCCAATATCAGATTAAACAAAAGTCTTGAATTTCCTCCTCAGCACAGGTCCATCAATTCATAACAACCTGCACAAAGAAAAAACAAAGTCTGCAGAATAGTCATCTGTTTTATCGGTTCGGTTCGGTTTTTAAAGTCGGGATCCATATCTAAAACCAAAACCGAACCGCATAATTCGGTTTTCAAAATTTTAAGAACCGTACCATACCAATATCTTATTGGTTCGGTTTTTTGGTTTCGTTTTTTTCAGTATTATCGGTTTTTGTCGGTTTTTCTGCTCACCCCTACTATATGGGTTTAGAATTTTTCTCACTCCGTTATATTCTTTCAACCAAATGAACTGTATGTGTTTTATCCCAGCTCACGTACCGCTTTAACGGGCGAACAGCTCAACCCTTGGAACATCCTACAGCCCGAGGTGGCGAAGAGCCGACATCGAGGTGCCAAATCTTCCCGCTGATGTGAGCTCTTGGGGAAGATCAGCCTGTTATCCCTAGAGTAACTTTTGAGCGACGATCCTTCCACTCGGCACCGTCGGATCACTAAGGCCGACTTTCGTCCCTGCTCGACGGGTGGGTCTTGCAGTCAAGCTCCCTTCTGCCTTTGCACTCGAGGGCCAATCTCTGTCCGGCCCGAGAAAACCTTTGCACGTCTCCGTTACCTTTTGGGAGGCTTACGCCCCATAAAAACTGTCTACCTGAGACTGTTCATCGGCCCATAGGTCCTCAGACAAGGTTAGAATTCTAGCTCTTCCAAAGTGGTATCACACTGATGGCTCGGCCCCCCCGGAAGGAGGGCTTCTTCGCCTTCCACCTAAGTTGCACAGGAAAGGCCCAAACCCAATCCCAGGGAACAGTCAAGCTTCACAGGGTCTATCTGTCCAGCTGCAGGTTGTCCGCATCTTCACAGACATGTTGTAATACCCGAATAATTATGGTGTATTTCATCTGTATTTGAACTTGTAGCATTTGATTATGTGGTATTAATAATCAAAGTGTGACTTTCCCCATATTTCGTATTTCTTCATTCATAATCATATTGAGGAGTTTCCGAATCCATGCATGCATCTGCACGTCATAACGTATGCTAACGGTGGAGCATTACGTACGTTAAGCACTGCAGATAACATACGCTATAGGCGAGGCATAGCGTACGTAACAGACAGTCAAAGGCAGATCGGATAAGGTCGGCGTGTGGAGCCGGGGGGATATGGTCGGATTTCCCCGCGTGAACCTAGACAGCTTTTTGGTAAGGAGAGTCAACGAGCATAACGTACGTTAAGGGTTTATCATAGCGTACGCTACGTTGACCACATTACATACGTAAGGGCATTGTTAACGTACGTAATGAAGGGCAGGAAATGTGGCAGTGAACTTTTGCCAGATGCTAGCGTACGTAAGGGCTTGGTCGCTAGCATACGTTAGACCGCTAACGTACGTAATGGCTTGTGCATATCGTACGTAACATCGATAGATTCTATTTATAGACCTCAACCTCCTTTTCGTTCCCCCCTCACTCCTTGGTCGATTTCTGCAACTTGAGAACTCCCCAGCATCACAAATCTCTTATATCAGCCTCTCAACTTGGTTTAGAAGATCATAGACCTTTGTGGATTGGTGTCCAAGCTTCCGGTGTTGAGTTTCACCAAGTGTTTTGTTGTTCTTCTCTATATTAAGGTATGTTGATTCTTCACCAACTAGAATTCATGTTCTTAATGACGTTATAAACCTGTTTCTGAGATTACCTAGTTCATTATTATCATGATGAATCGAACATCATAATTTAAGAAGATTAGATTTAGTTATACTTCGGTTCTCCTTCATTGTTGAGAGTATAAATCGAGCGGTTGGGATTGAACCCTAGGATGTAGTTTCCTGGGATTGTTACAGATTTTGAGCATGATTTCGAATGAGTTTTCTAAGATTATTAAGGGTTTTCACCGAGGATAGTTCATGTTTTGAAAGGGCTGCTTGAATCGATAACCTTCTTTATATTCATGGTTAGAATGAATCACTATGTTAATAATATTAGAATCAAATCCGGAACACGATTTTTATCGTCCCCTTTCAAAGTATGTTTTGGTATTCTTATATCTTGAGTCATACCTTTGATATGAATTGTGAGATTATCCGAACCATATATATATTTTGGAAGTTGAAAAACAAGATTGAGGTTTGGATTATGATGACATGCATATCCTTGAACTCATATACGTCGACATTTCATCTCCGATATGGCCATTCGATTCGCATGAAGTATGTCATTAGTTCGGCTTAGCATTCGTCGAGTAAATGAACCATGAACCTGTAACACCCCAATTTCACTTAAGGGACGTTACACGCCGTAAAACCTTCATAAGGTCTACCAGGCTAACACATGACACAAAATTCACAGACAATTCTCATAAGACATAATAAACATAGTAAAATAGGGTCATGGCCTCGGCCGAAACATTTTAATCGGACATCAAGAAGTATGAGTCAATACGAGTTCATTGCCCACGCAGTGGACTTTAACCAAGATTAATGAAACCAAATAATATCCAACACCCAAGTAGACATAATAACAAAACATCTAATACAGACTCGAGCCTCATCATCATGTCGGTCCATCCTTTGCATGCGTATCCCGTGCCAGCTCCTCATCTCGACCAATACCTGAAATGCATAAGACGCATTTCTCCCATTTAAGGGGTTAGCATTCGAATAGCCAATGCAAGTACACAATTACACTACATTATATACAGATACGATTTATACAGCCATCTCATTCAGAAAACATTTGAAAAGCCATATTCCGGAATATCACATTGGCATTCAAAACAGTTTAAGAATTCATCACAATATCACAAACATTCACAACTGGTAACCCGTGGCCGTACCCTTTAGTATCGACCCCCAGACGCCCCATCGAACGCTACGGGTGGGAAACCACTTCCGCGGCCATACCCCTTAGTATCGGCCCCCAGATGCCCCGTCGAACGCTCCGGGTGGAAGTTCAACCACACACGCACCTAAGTCCACTTCCGCGGTCGTACCCCTTAGTATCGACCCCCAGAAGTCCCGTCGAACGCTCCGGATGGAAGGACAAATAACTCACACACCCAAAAGATCATAATTCATCATTCATACCAAAACCGTAATACACATAATGGAATGTAATACATGTACTTGCCTTGAATAACACGAAGTGAATAAATGGTGAAAGGAAAGGTTTTGGTCCGAATAATCTTCACAATTCTGTTCCTAACACAAGAATGATATACAACCAATCTCAATTCATCCTAGTTCTACCCGCTGGGACAATTCGTCGAACACTACTAGGGTATCATCGAGTATAAGTGGCGAATAACGGAAAATTCGGAGTTTAATCCACAATTCCTCAAGAACCACGAAGGAATACAAGTATACAATTGAAGTCGAGTAATAATCTATAATAAATCGGGTTGAAAAGGGTCAAATCGCGAGAAACCCCCAAAATTCCCCCAAAATCTCAAAACAAGGGTTTTAAGGATTCTTACCTTGATTCGGGTGGCAGAAGATGTGAAGAACTTGATGAATTCGCACAAGGAAAGCAGGGATGTTAGTGGATGATAATATTGGTCGAAATCGGCTCTATCCCTCGTCTAGAATCGCCCAAAGCCGAAGATAAGAAGTGAGGATGGAAAAATGACGAAGTTGGCTGCTGTTGTCCTATATATATCGGACAGGCTTAGCGCACGCTACGCACGAGAATTAGCGTACGCTAACGGGGCGCGGAATGCAGTCAGAGACTTCTGTCCTCTCGTTAGCGTACGCAGACTTACAAGATCAGCATGCGCTAATGTTATAAATTAGCGTACGCTAACACTTATTTAGCGTACGCTAGATGGTTCAGTTCCGAAATACTGAACCTTCTGTCCAGTTCCAGGGTATTCTGCCTAGATGTATTAACGCAAGTATAAACTGTAAGTCTAGCGTGTGCTAGTTCTACCCTCATAGCGCACGCTACGGAAAAACATTAGCGTGCGCTAACGGTTCCTGCACAGAGTACAGTCAGGACTCGGCCAGACTGTATCCGACTCGAACGACACGAAAAATTGACAGATGCCAGCAAACAATGAGACATGGCAAGAAAATAAAAGCCTGCAAGCAAAATCTCTCAACCGAATATACGATTCCGACTACTGAGGAGTTTGAAATACAACAAGGGAGACAAATTCCCTAAACTTATAGGAAACTACAAAACGGCCTCAAACGCCCGAAAATCACGATACGACGTCGGATTAACAATCCAAAACTCACAACATGAACACATCAACCATACGAACTCATGGAAACTAAGAAACAGCGAAATCGAACGAGTTTTACGAAAATCGAACGTACATGCGACAAAACATAACTCGAAATGAAATTACGTAAAAACATATCCGAAACTCGTCCAAATGGAAAAACTCCAAGAACCAAATAGATCCAGAATCCCAAAACAGTAACAAGCGACTCGTCCGAAATAAAAATACACCAAAATAGAAATTACTAAAAATAGAAAGTGCGGATATTACATTCTCTCCCCCTAAAAATAAGTTTCGTCCCGAAACTTACAACGTAAATAACTCGGTGTATCTCGACTTCATATTTTCTTCCGTATCCCACGTGGCTTCCTCGGATCCATGTCTCGAACATTGCACTTTAACCAAAGGAATGGTTTTGTGCCTAAGTTGCTT
Source organism: Orobanche coerulescens (assembly GCA_033398695.1). Lineage (NCBI taxonomy): Eukaryota > Viridiplantae > Streptophyta > Magnoliopsida > Lamiales > Orobanchaceae > Orobanche > Orobanche coerulescens. Next base: position 134,423,636 of record CM065814.1, read on the forward strand.
CACCCGGCGCTCTAATATCTGAATCGGCCTCTCTTCGATGGTAATGTCGGGCCCCAACTCAATCTATTCAAAATCAATAATATGGCTAGGGTCCGACACATACCCCATAAGCTGAGAAACATGAAACACGTTATGCACGTGACTCAAGGACGACGGCAAACCTAACCGATATGCAAGCTCTCCAACTCTCTCCAATCTCGAACGGTCCAATATATCTCAGACTAAGTTTAACCTTCCGGCCGAAGCGGTAAACTCCCCGTGTTGGCGACACCTTAAGAAATACATGGTCTCCCACCTCAAACTCCAACGGCCGGCGACGCGTATCGGCATAAGACTTCTGTCGACTCTGGACCGTCAACAACCTATCGCGAATCAAAGCAATCTTCTCTCTCGTCTCAACTACCATATCTGGTTCGGTGCCAACCAACTCGGATGCATCATCCCAACACAACGGTGATCTGCACCTCCTCCCATACAATGCCTCAAATGGTGCCATTTTGATCGAGGCGTGCCAACTATTGTTGTACGTGAACTCGATCAATGGCAAGTGTGATTTCCAGTCATCCTTCCAGTCTAAAGCACAGACTCTCAACATATCTTCCAGCGTCTGTATCGTCCGCTCTGACTGCCCGTCTGTCTGAGGGTGGTAGAATGTACTGAGTCTCAATTCAGTCCCTAAAGCTCGATGAATAGCCTGCCAAAAATGTGATACAAACCGGCCATCTCGATCCAAAACAATACTCCTAGGAGTCCCATGTAACCTCACAATCTCTGCAATAAACACTCGTGCTAGCCTCTTCGGCCCCCAAGTGTCCTTAATACCCAGAAAATGGGTTGATTTGGTTAGTCGATCGACAATAACCCAAATCATGTTCATTCCAGTCCGAGTCCTAGGCTTACCGGTAATGAAATCCATATAAATGTCTTCCCACTTCCACTCTGGAATGGGAAGTGGTCGTAATAACCCCGCGGGTCGCTGATGCTCAATCTTAACCTGCTGACAGGTCAAACACTTCGCCACAAACTCACTAACATCCGTTTTCAAATTGCTCCACCAGTAGTTACTCCTTACATCCTTGTACATTTTGCTCGTACCAGGATGTATGGAGTAAGGTGTAGTATGAGCTTCACTCAAGATCTTCTGTCTCAACTCAATATCACTCGGTACACATAATCTGCCGCGAAATCTCAAAACTCCATCATCCTGAACCATAAATCCAGGGGCTTTCCCCTTCTTCACGTCCTCTCTCAACTGGACTAAAAGTGGATCATCATATTGCCTCGCCTTGATATCATCAACCAAGGACGAAGTGATTTCTAATGCACGTAACTGGCCCTGAACTCTCCGGACCCAAACCTCGATATCCTGACAAATCAAATCCCACTGGATCTTTCTTTGAGGCGTAAGTACCTCTAACATCTGTAGCGCCATCGGCTTACGACTCAACGCGTCTGCCACCACATTAGCCTTACCCGGATGGTAAAGAATTTTGAGGTCATAATCTTTAATTAACTCCAACCATATACGCTGTCCCCATATTCAACTCCTTTTGACTGAAGATATATTTCAAACTCTTGTGGTCCGTGTAAATCTTACACGACGATCCATAGAGATAATGCCTCCAGATTTTTAAAGCGAAGATGACCACTGCTAATTCTAAATCATGCGTAGGGTAGTTTGCTTCATAAGGTTTCAACTGACGGGAAGCATAAGCAATGACTCTATCTCTCTGCATCAAGACACATCCAAGTCCGAGGCCCAAAGCATCACTATAAACCACAAAATCCTCGTTCCCCTGAGGCAATGCTAAAACGGGTGCGGTAGTCAACCGTCTCTTCAACTCATCAAAACTGTCTTGCCTATCTGCGGTCCACTCAAACTTCTGAGTCTTTTGGAGTAACTGGGTGAGTCGTCTAACGATCTTATAAGATCCTTCGACGAATCTACGGTAATAGCCTGCAAGTCCCAGAAAACTCCTCACTTCCTTCACATTTCCCGGCGGTTCCCAAGCCATCACTGCCTCTATCTTCTGTGGATATACCCGAACTCCCTCCGCTGAAATCACATGCCCGAGGAATATCACTTCCTTGAGCCAAAACTCACACTTAGAGAACTTCGCGTACAACTTCTCAGCTCTCAAAATATCTAACACAATCCGGAGATGTAAGGCGTGCTCCTCCCGACCCCGGGAATAGATAAGAATGTTGTCGATAAGGACGACTACAAATTTGTCCAGATACTCAATAAAAATTTTGTTCATCAACTGCATGAACACTGCTGGGGCATTGGTTAGCCCGAACGGCATAACCACAAACTCGTAATGGCCATATCTCGTCCGAAAAGCATCTTTTGGTATATCGCTATCTCGAATCCTCAACTGGTAGTAGCCCGATCGTAAATCAATCTTCGAGAAGATTGTCGCTCCCTGAAGCTGATCAAATAAGTCATCGATCCGGGGCAAAAGATACTTATTTTTGATGGTTAACTTGTTTAATTCTCGATAATCGATGCATAAACGAAGCGACCCATCCTTCTTCTTAACAAAAAGCACAGGTGCACCCCAAGGCGATGTGCTCGGTCGAATATACCCTTTATCTAGCAATTCTCCCAACTGCTTCTTCAATTCTAACATCTCCGAAGGTGCCATACGGTACGACGCTCGAGAAACAGGAGCCGTGTTCGGCTCTAGATCAATAGGAAACTCAACCTCCCGCTGCGGCGGTAATCCCGGCAAGTCATCCGGAAATACGTCGGGATACTCACTAACAACTGGAATCAACGACATGTCTACTCCATCATTCTCCGCCTTCAAAGCGTAACACCAGCAGCCTACACAGCCCTGGTTCAGAAGTTTTATCGCCTTCAAGGCACTAATCATATTACCCGATCTACCCGACTTACAACCAACAAGTGTATGCTCTGTGCCATCCTCAGCCACTATCGAGATAGTTGTTAGATGTATTTTTATGCGCTTATTTATCATTATTTTATGTCTATTTTTAAGTCTAAATCTGCATAAATGAGCTCTTAATGCACTATCTTTATATGTTTGAAGGAAATTGGAGTCTAAAAGCCTAAATGACGAAAAATAGGCGAAAACGACCATTTTTGGTCAGGGGCCGCGGCACAGCAAGGCGCCGAACATACTGTACCGGGGGCCACGGTACGTTGAAGCTGAGCCGCGGCCCATGAAGAAAATTGGCGCCCAGGCATAGGGCGCTGGGCATTAGGGGCCGCGGCATGAACTTACTGAGCCGCGCCCCACGGGGCGGTAAGGCTGTGTCTACCGCGTTTCTGGGCCATTTTTGGAGCCATTTTCGACCTAATTCCCGGACGCGTTTTGGAGACGAATGATGGTTATAAATAGGGATTTAAGGTCTGAAGAGAGATCATCGAAGAAAGAGGAGAAAACACCAAGGACCAGAGAGCGGAAGCTAGAGAACGGAGGAATCCAAGTTCTTCGGCTGCGTTTGATTTCTATTTCCCTTTCTTATTGAGTTTTCCCAATTGTTTTAATTACTATCAATTATGTGGCCTATGATTGATTTGTTTTGATTACGCAACTTGAATCGGGAGAGGAGAGTTGGTAGGAAAAATTGGTGAGAACCGTTGTATCTTGTGAGATAGGAATATACTCATAGGAATTACGTGGCCTATCTGAAGATTTCATACTTTTTGCCTATTGATGGATTAATTCACCTAGGAATAGAGTGTTTTGTTCACCTTAGAAAATTTTATTGACCTCGGGAGAGACAGTAGAGTATTTTAGCATTTTCCGCCTTCAATAAATTGGGAAATCATTGAATTCATATAAATCAAGAGTAATTCGGATAAACCGAGGTGGATTCACAATCCTAGATTAATTCCATATTTGATCTTCTTTCTTTGAATAATCGATTTTACTATTTATTCTTTTATTAATTTTCTTTAATTATTACTTGCACCTCTAATTTCGATAGTTCAAATAAAATTAGAATACGCATAAATCGGTAATTAGTAAGTCAGTCCTCGAGGGAACGATATCTTACTTATCACTTTATTACTTGTTTACGACAACGTGCACTTGCGTTCACCAAATTACCAACAAATTTTTGGCGCCGTTGCCGGGGACTGATTGTTTTACTAATATCGATTTCAGTATTTCTAGTCTTAATTTGAACATTATTTTATTTTTGTGTAATTTTTTTTATTTGTTTTCCTTTCAGGAATTTCTGTTTAGTGCATGAGAAAATTCGGTAACGAAGGCCTATTACCTTTGGATACTGAAATCGAGCGCACTCTTCGGAAAAACAAGAAGGAAAAGCATGAGCTACCGACAAAAGACACCATGGCCGATAACACAGAAAATCACAGATGAGACAATCTTATGCAGCAAGCTCAACCGGCATTGGCACTCCGTGATTATGCAATGCCACAAATCAATGCAAACTTTTCGGGGATTCGGCATCCAACCATCCAAGCGAACGACTTCGAGATTAAGCCGGCTATTATTCAGATGGTGCAAGCAAGCCAATTTTGTGGACTGGCGAACGATGATCCCAACGCACACATCGCTTCATTTCTCGAGATATGTGACACCTTCAAGAATAACGTTGTTACCGATGATGCTATTCGTCTGCGGCTTTTCCCTTTCTCTCTAAGGGACAAAGCTAAATTTTGGTTGAATTCACTACCACCGGGCTCTATCACGACTTGGGCAGAACTAGCACAAGCATTTCTGGATAAGTTCTTTCCACCGTCAAAGACAGCGAGACTTAGGAACGAGATAACTACCTTAGGGCAATTTGATATGGAGTCGCTTCATGAAGCTTGGGAGCGATAGAAAGATTTGCTAAGGAGATGCCCACACCATGGTCTACCGGATTGGCTGCAAATTCAGACATTCTATAACGGATTGAGTGCTTCTACACGCACTCTTGTTGATGCAGCCGCTGGAGGAGCGTTAATGGGAAAGACTATGGCGGAAGCTCATTCTCTATTGGAGGCGATGGCTGCAAATGGTTATCAGTTGCCTTCCGAACGAGTGAACCCAAAGCGAGTTATGGGAGTTTCCGACAACGATCCGATCTCTACACTATCAGCCCAAGTCGCAGTGCTGACTCAGCAATTGCAAGCTTTTTCACATGCTCCTACCACCGTTACCACAGAATCATGTAATTGGTGTAACGGGTCTCATCCTAGCGCGGAGTGCCAAGTCGGAAATCTTTTCGAGCAGCCTCCGATGGAACAAGCTCAGTTCGTGGGGAACGGGAATTGGCAGAACAATCCGTATTCCAACACATACAATCAAGGGTGGCGAAATCACTCAAATTTTTCATGGAAGAACGGACAAAATTCAAACCAACCTCAGTTTTCTCAACACCAACAGCAACCCCCTCCTGCTCCAAAAATCTCTCTAGAGGAGGCAATGGCGAAATTAGCAGCAAATACGAGTCAGTTCATGACCCGTACGGAAGCAACCTTGCAAAACCATTCCGCTTCTATTCGCAACTTGGAAGTCCAATTGGGTCAAATAGCAAATGTGTTAACAGCCCGCCCTGAGGGTACCTTGCCAAGTACAACTGAGACGAACCCCAGAGAGAGTATTAATGCCATTGGTTTGAGAAGCGGGAAGAAAGTGTGTGAGCAGCCCAGGCAGACCAAAAAGAGAGGTGATGATGAGGAGAAGAAAAGTTCGGCGATTGAGGAATAAAAAATTTCTAGATCCTCGAAATTGTTTCCAGATAATCCGACAGCCTATGTGCCACCCGTCCCGTTTCCGCAGCGATTGCAAAAGCACAAATTGGACAAACAATTCTCCAAGTTACTTGACGTCTTCAAGAAACTACATATCAACATTCCATTTGCTGATGCCTTGGAACAAATGCCGAGCTATGTAAAGTTCATGAAAGAAATCTTATCGAACAAAAGGAAGCTCGAAGAAAATGAGACTGTGGCATTAATGGAAGAGTGCAGCGCCATCTTGTAGAAAAAGATCCCACCAAAATTGAAGGATCCAGGAAGTTTCAATATACCGTGCACTATAGGAAATCTGTCTTTTGATAGAGCTCTTAATGCACTATCTTTATATGTTTGAAGGAAATTGGAGTCTAAAAGCCTAAACGACGAAAAACGGGCGAAAACGACAATTTTTGGTCAGGGGCCGCGGCACAAGGAAAGCGAGCCGCGGCACACGCACGACATAGCAAGGCGCCGAACACACTGTACCGGGGGCTGCGGCACGTTGAAGCTGAGCCGCGTCCCATGAAGAAAATTGGCGCCCAGGCATAGGGCGCTGGGCATTAGGGGCCGCGGCATGAACTTACTGAGCCGCGGCCCACGGGGCGGTAAGGCTGTGTCTACCGCATTTCTGGGCCATTTTTGGAGCCGTTTTCGACCTAATTCCCGGACGCGTTTTGGAGACGAATGATGGTTATAAATAGGGATTTAAGGTCTGAAGAGAGATCATCGAAGAAAGAGGAGAAAACACCAAGGAGCAGAGAGCGGAAACTAGAGAACGGAGGAATCCAAGTTCTTCGACTGCGTTTGATTTCTATTATGTTTTCTTTAATTCTTTGTGTATTCTTAATTTCTAGCATGTCGGGCTAGAACCCTATTCTAGGATTTTGTTGAAACTGAGGTTTTGACGAATTAACGTTTGATTTTTCATTATTAAAATATATTTCCCTTTCTTATTGAGTTTTCCCAATTGTTTTAATTACTATCAATTATGTGGCCTATGATTGATTTGTTTTGATTACGCAACTTGAATCGGGAGAGGAGAGTTGGTAGGAAAAATTGGTGAGAACCGTTTTATCTTGTGAGATAGGAATATACTCACAGGAATTACGTGGCCTATCTGAAGATTTCGTACTTTTTGCCTATTGACGGATTAATTCACCTAGGAATAGAGTGTTTTATTCGCCTTAGAAAATTTTATTGACCTCGGGAGAGGCAGTAGAGTAATTTAGCAATCTTCGCCTTCAATAAATTGGGAAATCATTGAATTCATATAAATCAAGAGTAATTCGGATAAACCGAGGTGGATTCACAATCCTAGATTAATTCACTTTTTGATCTTCTTTCGTTGAATAATCGATTTTACTATTTATTCCTTTATTAATTTTCTTTAATTATTACTTGCACCTCCAATTTCGATAGTTCAAATAAAATTACAATACACATAAATCGGTAATTAGTAAGTCAGTCCTCGAGGGAACGATATCTTACTTATCACTTTATTACTTGTTTACGATAACGTGCACTTGCGTTCACCAAATTACCAACAATAGTACGAGCCCGATAGTTCATGATGGCACCGTGACGACCCAACCAATCGTCCCCGAGAATCAAATCCTCGCCCCTAAGGTCTACAACAATGAGATTCGAGGGCCAATCCCGGCTCTTGATCCTCACTGGGCAATCCCTAACTTCCCAGTTCCCAACCATACGATCCCCACTAGGCATACCCACTACAAACGGTTCACACTTGAACAAGCAGTCAATACCAATACGACACACACAATCTGAAGCAATAAAAGAGTGGGTAGCACCCGAATCAAAAAGTACCGAAATTGGATGAGAAAGGATCTGAGTGGTACCTGACGCCACCGGAACGTCTGCCTCCCCTGTGCGCCTCATCTGATATAACCGAGGATGGACTGAGCCCGAACTAGATACAGCTCGGCGGTCCGGCTGACCTCGACCCCTACCACGGCCCGAACTCTAAGGAACGTGAGTGACTGGAGTCTTCTGATCAACGCCAAGCTCCTTCTGAACGACAGTGGTATTCGGAGCTCTGGCGGCTATGGTAGCCCTCTCGCAATGAGTTGCCCGGTGCCCGGTCTGTCCGCAAGTAAAGCAAGTAACTAAAGGAAATGGACAATCCTACATCAAATGCTCATATTGGTTGCAGTTAAAACAAACTCTGCCGCCAGATACAACAGACTGGACTGAACGGTTACCCTGAGATTGTTAGGCGTATTTTTATACGTTTATTCATCATTATTTTGTAGTATTTTGGAGTGTGAAATCATCTAAATGAGCTTTTAATGCCTTAATTTTGTATGATTGACAGGAAATTGAAGTCCGGAAGCTTAAACGAGGCAAAACGGGCGAAAACGGCAAAATCGACTATGAGCCGCAGACAAGGAAGCCGAGCGCGGCAAAGGAAGACACCAGTAGAAGGCGAGTAGAGACTGTGCTGTGCGGCACGGCCCATGTGAGCCGCGGCACGTAGGATTTAATTACGCCCGGTATTCAGATTTTGGCGATGTGCCGCGGCACGAGTTGATGAGCCGCGGCACACTTAGCGGGTTTGGTACGTCTGCGCGGATTTTGGGCGTTTGGCCGATTTTCAACCAACGAATACGGACGCGATTTATGGAGATGCTTTGAGCTATAAATAGGGCTTAAGACCCTAATTTAATTATCTTGGATTTGATTGAATCTAGACCTAAGAGAGCTTAAGCTTGGAGACAGAGAAGAGGAGGAAGCGAGAGGAATTCAAGGGCAGAAGGCGGAAGCTGAAGAACGGAGGAATCCGAGCTTCATCTGCGTTTGAATTTTATGCTTTCGTTTATTTACTTTGTATTTTCAGTTTTTAATATGTCAGGCTAAAGCCCTAATCTAGGGTTTTGATGAAACCTTTATTTTGACAAATTGATTGAGGTTATCCAATTTATTACCTTTTTATTGAGTTTTCCCAATTATGTTTTATGCTTGCAATTATCTGGCCAATAGTTGTATTGATTTAATCATTCACTTCGAATCGGGAGAGGAGATGTGGTGAGGAACTATTGGTGAGGACCGTTTTTACGTGAGATAGGAATATACTCATAGGAACTACGTGGCCTTTAGGAGATTTCATGCTTTTTGCCTAGCGACGAGATAATTCACCTAGGGATAGAGTGCGTTAGTCGCCGTTAGATAAATCTATTGACCTCGGGAGAGGCGGTAGAATATATTAGCAATCTCCGCCTTCAATAAATTGGGAAAATTATTTATTACGGATAATCAAGATTAAATTCGGATAAATTAAGGTGGATTCAGAACTCTAGACTTATTTATAATTTGATTCCTTTTATTCAAGCTATCGTTTTTCTGTTTAGTCTTTCAGTAATTCTTTTAGTTATTAATCCAAAAAAACCCAACTTCGATTGTTCAAATAAAATTGGGATACGAAAACGTCGGTAGTTAGAGAGTCAATCCTCGTGGGAACGATACTCTACTTATCACTTTATTACTTGTAAACGATGACGTGCACTTGCGTGTAGGAAATATCGCAACAAGTTTTTGGCGCCGTTGCCGGGGATTGAAATTTTTCTAATATCGACTTAAGTATTTCCAGTCTTAATTTGAACGTTTGTTTTTATTTATTTATTTATTTTTTTTTTTTATTTTTTTTTTTTGCGTATTTAATTTCGTTTATTTGTTTTCCTTTTCAGGACGTTTGGTGTAGTTCATGAGAAGACTCGTAACGGAGGCTTACTACCTTTGGACACCGAGCTCGAGCGCACTCTAAGAAGGAATAAAAAGAAAAAAAGAGAGTTGCGAGGCACTGGTCAAGATGGCCGAAAATATTGAAATCAAGGAGGAGACAACCAAGTGCGGCAAGTTCAACTAACTCGCTCTTCGAGATTATGCCATGCCGCAAGTCAACGCAAATTTTTCGAATTCGGCGTCCCACCGTCCAAGCTAATAATTTTGAAATCAAGCCCGCCATTATTCGGATGGTACAGTGAGCCCTTTACGTGGATTGCCGAAGGATGACCGAATGCCCACATTGCTTCGTTCCTTGAGATATGCGACACATTTAAAACAAATGGTGTCACCGACGATGCCATCCGATTGAGGCTTTTCCCTTTTTCTTTGAGGGATAAAGCAAAGTTTTGGTTGAATTCCTTACCTGGGGGTCGATTACAACTTGGGAGAGGTTAGTGCAAGCCTTCCTTGCAAAATTTTTCCCACCCGGCTAAGACAGCGCGGTTGAGAAACGAGATAACTACCTTTGCCCAGTTCGATATGGAATCGCTCCACGAGGCGTGGGAGCGATATAAAGAATTACTTCGAAGATGCCCTCATCACGGCATTCCTGATTGGCTTCAGCTGCATACGTTTTATGGTGGTTTGAGTGCTTCTACACGCACTCTTGTCGATGCAGCCTCCGGAGGGACATTCATGGGAAAATCTATGTCCGAGGCTCACGTGCTTTTGGAGGATATGGCGGCACGCTTACCAATGGCCAGCAGAAAGATTGGCACCGAAGAGGGTAATGGAAGTTTCGAGCAATGATCCGATCTCCGCCTTGTCAGCTCAAGTCGCCGCTTTGACACAACAGCTCCAGAACTTTTCGCATGCACCAGCCCCCGTTACCATTGAGACGTGTAAATGGTGTAACGGAGCACACCCGAGTGCGGAATGTCAATTTGGAAATCCGTTCGAGCAACATCAGATGGAGCAAGCTCAGTTCGTGGCCAATGGAAATCGACAAAGCAATTTTTATCCCAGCACTTATAATCAAGGGTGGAGGAATCAACAAAATTCTCCATGGAGAAATGGGCAAGCTATGAAGCCTCCACAACCTCACTTCGTGCAACCCCCACAGCAGCCCCCTCAATCGTCAAAGGTATCTTTGGAGGATGCTCTTGCTCAATTGGCGGCTAACACAAGCCAATTCATGACCCGCACCGAGACGACTCTTCAAAATCATTCAACCTCCATCCGAAATCTAGAAACACAAATGGGGCAGATTGCTAATTTATTGTCTTCTCGGGCTCAAGGTGCAGCCCCCAACGCAGCCGAAGGGAAAACCAAGGAAAATGTGCAAGCAATCGAATTAAGAAGCGGAAAGGAGTTGAAGGGGGCACTATTAATGACAAAGAGCAAACGACGTGCAGAACGAGAAGGAAAAGGATGAGACGCCTAAGCCAAAGGATGTCTCGACTACTCAGCCCACTCCTCAAATTCCATTTCCACAGCGTTTTCAAAAGCAAAAACTGGACAAGCAGTTTTCCAAATTCCTCGACGTCTTCAAGAAATTGCACATAAACATTCCGTTCGCCGACGCATTGGAACAGATGCCCAGTTACGTCAAGTTCATGAAGGAGATCTTGTCCAATAAACGAAAGCTCGAGGAATATGAGACGGTCGCTTTAACGGAGGAGTGCAGCGCTATTTTGCAAAAGAAACTCCCACCTAAATTGAGAGATCCTAGTTTCACCATTCCTTGCATCATCGGTAATTCATCTTTTGAAAGAGCCTATGCGATCTCGGGCCGATATAAATCTTATGCCCCTTTCGATTTTCAAAAGTCGGAGATTGGGAAGCCAAGCCGACGAGTCTCTCTACAATTGGCCGATAGATCCATCAAATATCCGAGGGGTGTGATAGAGGGCGTTTTAGTCAAAGTGGATAAGTTCATCTTTCCGCCGATTTCATCGTACTTGATATGGAAGAAGACCATGATATCCCAATTATTTTGGGAAGACCATTTTTGGCAACAGTAGAACGTTGATTGATGTGGAAAAAGGAAAGCTGACTTTGCGCGTTCAAGAGGAGCAAGTAACCTTCAATATTTTTCGATCCGTAAAATATCCAAGTGACGCTGAAAATTGTTTCCAAGTTGACGTCATTGACTCATGCGTGAGAAAAACTTTTCGAGAAAACTATCCACCCGATCCATTGGAATCCGTTTTGATTGGGGCTGTTTCCGAGCCAAATGGAGAGCATGCCGCCTACGTACGACACATGGATGCTTCCCCGCCAATCTTTATTCGTAAACCATTCGAGGAGCTAGGAAGTTCACTAACTCGACCGACCCCATCGGTTGAAAAACCTCCAAAATTGGAACTCAAAAAGCTGCCACCTCATTTGAAGTATGCATTCCTGGGGCCCGACGACTCCCTTCCAGTTATTCTTTCGGCCGCATTAGCAGGAGATCAAGAGGCAAAATTATTAAGAGTTTTGAGGGAGTACAAATCTGCTCTTGGATGGTCTATTGCGGATATCAAGGGGATCAGCCCATCGATTTGCATGCACAAGATTTTGATGGAGGAAGACTACAAACCATCCGTGGAGCATCAACGCCGGTTGAATCCTAACATGAAGGAGGTGGTAAAAGTCGAGGTTTTAAAACTCCTCGACGCAGGTATGATCTTTCCAATTTCTGATAGTAAGTGGGTAAGTCCGGTTCAAGTTGTGTCGAAAAAAGGTGGGATAACAGTTGTTCAAAACGATAATAATGAATTAATTCCCACCAGGATTGTTACGGGGTGGCGTATGTGCATAGATTATAGGAAACTAAATAAGGCCACTAGAAAAGATCATTTTCCCTTGCCTTTTATTGATCAGATGTTAGATAGATTAGCCGGACACGATTTCTATTGCTTTCGATGGCTACTCGGGGTATAATCAGATTTACATAGCCCCCGAAGACCAAGAGAAAACGACGTTTACATGTCCTTATGGCATTTTCGCTTATAGGCGCATGCCGTTTGGATTGTGTAATGCGCCGACGACTTTTCAACGGTGTATGCTGGCTATTTTTTCTGACATGGTAGAGCAGTGTATTGAGATTTTCATGGATGATTTTTCTGTTTTTGGAGATTCTTTTGACATTTGTTTGGAAAATTTGCAGAAGGTCTTGCGAAGATGTGAAGAGACCAATTTAGTCTTGAATTGGGAAAAGTGTCATTTTATGGTGCAGGAGGGCATTGTGCTTGGCCATCGAATATCCTCACATGGAATTGAAGTCGACCGAGCAAAAATTGAGACAATTGAGAAGATGCCTCCACCCACTTCGGTCAAAGGGATTAGGAGTTTTCTGGGACACGCCGGTTTTTATCGCCGATTTATTAAGGATTTTTCAAAGATCACGAAGCCGCTGTGCAACTTACTCATGAAAGATGTCCCATTTACTTTCGACGAGTCTTGTAAAGAAAGTTTTGAGTTGCTGAAGAAAGCTCTAAGCACGGCACCGGTGATAGTCGCTCCGGATTAGGACCTTCCATTCGAACTAATGTGCGATGCTAGCGATTTTGCCATTGGGGCTGTTTTGGGGCGTAGACGAGGGAAGGTTTTTCATGTCATATTCTATGCGAGCCGAACGCTCGTTGACGCCCAATGAAATTATGCCACAACGGAGTTGGTATTGTTGGCGGTGATATTTGCATTTGATATATTTCGGGCCTATCTACTAGGAACAAAGGTGATAGTTTGGACCGATCATTCGCGATAAAGTACTGTTGGAGAAGAAGGATGCCAAACCAAGGTTAATTCGGTGGGTGCTACTCCTTCAAGAATTCAACTTGGAGATTCGGGACAAGAAAGGGACGAGAAAATGTTATAGCCGATCACCTTTCACGGTTAGAGAGTTCCCTCGAGAAGGAAGAAAGTCACCACAAATTATAGAAACCTTCCCCGACGAGCGGCTCTACAAGTTGGATTCAACACATGCGCCTTGGTATGCTGATCTAGTGAACTACTTAGCTAGTAAAACAATTAGGACGATCTCTCACGTCATCAAAAGAAGAAGCTAATCTCGGACGCTAAGTACTATTTGTGGGACGATCCTTTTCTTTTTAAGCGATGCCCCGATCAAATTATCCGTAGATGCATTCCAGATGAGGAAATCCACGGTGTCTGAACCATTGCCATGCATCGCCCTACGGTGGACACTTTAGTGGAAATAGAGCAATGCGAAGGTCTTACAATCGGGATTTTATTGGCCGTCCTTATTCAAAGATGCTCACTCCTTTGTGTCTACATGTGATCGGTGTCAACGGACAGGAAACATCTCAAGACGACACGAAATGCCGCTGAACACCATACTTGAAGTCGAATTATTTGATGTATGGGGGATCGACTTCATGGGTCCATTTTCCCCATCAAACAAGAATCTCTACATTTTGGTGGCCGTGGATTACGTCTCCAAATGGGTTGAAGCGGTGGCACTACCTACGAATGGGTCCAATGTCGTGATCAAGTTTATCAAACAACATATCTTCTCACGCTTTGGGACTCCACGTGCTATTATAAGTGATGGTGGGTCACACTTCGACAACAAATTTCTTGATGCGGTTTTGAGAAAATACGGAGTCACTCATCGTGTTGCCACGGATACCATCCACAAACGAGTGGTCAAGTTGAGATATCAAATCGAGAGCTGAAGTGGATTCTAGAAAAGACGGTCAGCTCGTCTCGAAAAGATTGGGCATTTAAACTCGATGATGCACTTTGGGCGTACCGGACTGCGTATAAGACACCTATCGGAATGTCGCCCTACAGATTGGTCTATGGAAAAGGTTGCCATCGCCGTAGAGATGGAGCACCGTGCTTATTGGGCGATAAAGAAACTAAACTTTGATCTAAAATCCGCGAGGAAAAGCGGTGTTTGCGGTGAACGAGTTAGAAGAAATTCGCTACAACTCATACGAAAATGCAAAACTTTATAAGGAGCGGACAAAAATTTGGCATGATAAGCACATCACGCAGCGAGAATTTGTCCCGGGTCAAGAGGTGTTGCTATTCAACTCACGCTTAAAGTTATTTCCTAGAAATTGCGTTCACGATGGTCGGGACCGTTCACCGTAGTTCAAGTGTTTCCACATGGTGCGGTAGAAGTTCAAAGAGATGGTCGACAATTCAAAGTTAATGGACAACGGTTGAAGGCATACTTGGGAAATCCAATAGACACGCAGAAAACGAGCGTCACCTTATCCACCGCCGGATGAATGCGAGAGAAGTCCTATGAAGACTATAAACTTAGCGCTTCTCGGGCAACCCGAGTATTAGTTGTAGATTCTTTGTTGGTTGCTTGCATTTTTAGAGTCTCTTTTGTCTTCTTTCCTCTTGGATCCATCCTTTCCTCTCATTTTAATGAATTCGTGTAAAATTTGCTGCGGTGAATCGGCAAAAAGGGGATAAATTCAATAACGGGCCGCGGCACACTACAGGTGAGCCGCGGCACACCCCAGCTGAGGAAAAATGCCCGAACCAACAGTACCCTGTGCAGCGGCATGATATTACAGAGCCGCGGCACACCAGGTCGCTGAGCCGCGGCACCAAACCGAGCCGCGGCACACTAAATGGTCAAGAAACGCCCGGGCGCCAGTACTTTGAGCCGCGGCATACAATGGATGATCCGCGGCACTCTATAACACTTAGCCGCGGCATTCGAAATGTGAGCCGCGGCACCAGATGGCTTATCTAACCGTCCAAATCAGTGTGTACTTTTGGCCGCGGCTCACTTTTATTGTGCCGCGGCACCCGTCGCATAATAAGAGCAGCCAGTCAAGCTCTTTGATCGATCACTGCATATAGACTTCTTCCCTTCATTCCTTCCCTCCCGCACACGATGAGGTTAGTCGGGTCCATTCTATCGATCTCCTTCTCAAATTCTCCGGGTAATTTTTGATTTCTAAATCATAGGTGAATTTTGATGTGAAAAGATTTGAAGTTTTATATTGCTAGTTGTTCTTCATTGTTGTTTCTGAAATGGAGTTGGAATATGGGGAATTTGTTATTGTGATGGAATTGATGTTTGTAAACGAATTGTTGATGATGGTTTTTGTAATTCGGGGCTACAATCTGTTATTATTTTTGGGATTTGGAATTAACCATCAAAATTTTTGTTCTTCATTTTAACTTGTGCACACAAGGTGTTTGATAAATTGCGGAATGGAAAATTGATCATTCGAAGCACCACCCTCCTCACCGGACGATGCTGGCACCAGCTCTGAGCAGACTGGAGGGGAGTACTTGACCTTTACTTTTCTTGCATTTCATTTTTGTCCATTGAGGTCAATGTACGTCCTAAGTTTGGGGAGGGGTTTACTTTCATCTACATTCACTGCCGTACTCTATTTTGTCTTTGTACATTATATTTTGTTGCACTTTTCTTTCTTTGCGAAAATTTTTTTTTAATAGCCTTGCTTGCCGTAGTTTTTCTTTATTCGTGAATTTTCGTGCTTCTATTATGTGTGATACGATGTTACGACACTGTCTTTCTCTTTGAAGAAGCGGGCAAGTTTTAGTCGAGTTGTAGTCGATTATTTCGCTCTGCTTAGTATTCAATTAGGTCCGAAATTTTTCGTGATTGTAGAGGTCTTGGCACAAGAGACGATACATACTTGTTTTTAATCCCTATCAATACGTTTGGCTACATTTTCCGGATAGTGAGTCGTCTGTTTCTTTAGTCGTGTTGGCACTTAAATGGAGTTTAGAGTCGGTCAGCTTTTCCCCAAAAGTCGAGATAATGTGTTCTATGAAGGGAAGTCTAGTAACCGGGTATTCGCGTGACCCGTTGTTTACTCTCGCGTAAAGCAGCGACCCCGATTAGACTAGTGATTTAGTGAGTTCACATGTGCCAATGATAGGAAGCCTAGTAACCGGGTATTCGCGTGACCATTGTTTACTCTCGCGTAAACGGCAACCTTGATTCGGACATGCGGAAATTTTGTATTCGAGTTGTTTCTCCGCTGTAAACGGGAACTTAGTAACTAGAAGCATCCATGTGCCCCATGAGTGTCTTTTACGTCAAACGGTTTCCTAATACATGAGAATGGAAGTTCCACCCTAGGATTATCCCGATGAAACATCCCGAGATCCTAACCTAGTGGTCGAATCGAATCAAATTCTTGAGCATATTTATATAAGGGGATCTTGTCGAGGTTTATTTGTTATGAGACTCGTGAAAAATTGTGCCTCTAGGCTGTGGGAACGCGACGAACTAGCTTGTTTATGTTAGCCTTTCCTATTGACGGTTGATTTGACTCATGTTTTGTTGATCTTTGAGTGAGTTTTCTTCATGAACAAATGACTAGATCGAGCTTGATCTCTTTGCGGAATCATTATTACGAGTGCGGCTCGCTTTTATGACACTCGTATTATTTAGAGAGAATGGCGGGATAGTATTGATTAGGTTGAACACCGTGAGTTGCACGATGATTCACGACATTCTTGTATTAACTTTAATTCTTTTTGGCTTGAGGACAAGCAAAGGCTTAAGTTTGGGGGTATTTGTTAGGCGTATTTTTATACGTTTATTCATCATTATTTTGTAGTATTTTGGAGTGTGAAATCATCTAAATGAGCTTTTAATGCCTTAATTTTGTATGATTGACAGAAATTGAAGTCCGGAAGCTTAAACGAGGCAAAGCGGTAGCGCGGCAAAATCGACTATGAGCCGCGGCACAAGGAAGGCGAGCCGCGGCAAAGGAAGACACCGGCGAAGGCGAGTAAGTGTACTGCGTGCACACGGCCCATGTGAGCCGCGGCACGAAGGATTTAATTACGCCCGGTATTGATTTTGGCGATGTGCCGCGGCACGAGTTGATGAGCCGCGGCACTTAGCGGGTTTGGTACGTCTGCCGGATTTTGGGCGTTTGAAGCGATTTTCAACCAACGAATACGGACGCGATTTATGGAGATGCTGAGCTATAAATAGGGCTTAAGACCCTAATTTAATTATCTTGGATTTGATTGAATCTAGACCTAAGAGAGCTTAAGCTTGGAGACGAGAGAAGAGGAGGAAAGCGAGAGGAATTCAAGGGCGAAGGCGGAAGTCAAGAACGGAGGAATCCGAGCTTCATCTGCGTTTGAATTTTATGCTTTCGTTTATTTACTTTGTATTTTCGCTTTTAATATGTCGCTAAAGCCCTAATCTAGGGTTTTGATGAAACCTTTATTTTGACGAATTGATTGAGGTTATCCAATTTATTACCTTTTTATTGAGTTTTCCCAATTATGTTTTATGCTTGCAATTATCGGCCAATAGTTGTATTGATTTAATCATTCACTTGAATCGGGAGAGGAGATGTGGTGAGGAACTATTGGTGAGGACCGTTTATTCTCGTGAGATAGGAATATACTCATAGGAACTACGTGGCCTTTAGGAGATTTCATGCTTTTTGCCTAGCGACGAGATAATTCACCTAGGGATAGAGTGCGTTAGTCGCCGTTAGATAAATCTATTGACCTCGGGAGAGGCGGTAGAATATATTAGCAATCTCCGCCTTCAATAAATTGGGAAAATTATTTATTACGGATAATCAAGATTAAATTCGGATAAATTAAGGTGGATTCAGAACTCTAGACTTATTTATAATTTGATTCCTTTTATTCAAGCTATCGTTTTTCTGTTTAGTCTTTCAGTAATTCTTTTAGTTATTAATCCAAAAAAACCCAACTTCGATTGTTCAAATAAAATTGGGATACGAAAACGTCGGTAGTTAGAGAGTCAATCCTCGTGGGAACGATACTCTACTTATCACTTTATTACTTGTAAACGATGACGTGCACTTGCGTGTAGGAAATATCGCAACAGAGATCCACCGGCCTAATGAAATGGCCTCTTCCCAGATGTAGGAGCAGACTGAGATTTTGAAAATCGACCACTTTTGCCAGCTGAAAAACTGCCAGCTGTCTTCTGTTTCTTGGCCTCGGAGCCCAACCCTGATTACGGGACAACCATCTCAATCGCTAAGGCGCGATTCTGGTATTCCTTTAAGGTGGCACACATGAGCGGTACCATACTTGGCCTGATATACGACTTCATGCGCATATTGAAATAACGGATTTTATCGGCCTCAGTCCTCACCTGATCTTTTACGAATCCCAGCTGCTGATTATAAGAGATGATGGCCTGAGAAATCGGCACATCTTGAGGTGTAGCAGTGAAGAATTCCACAATCCTGCGTTCTTTGACTGGCGGTGGACAATATTCTGCTTCCATAGCAGTCTTAAATTCCTCCCAAGTGGCTGGGCGTCACAGTCTCCCATCATTTCACAGCTTCCTTATCCTGGAGGTACTGAGCAATATGTACCCTCCTGTCATCGGGACAAGCTACAGCATCGAAAGTCCTTCCCAACTAAAAAATCCAATTCTCCCAACCGAGGGAGTCAGTACTATCAGTGGAATGAGGAGGGTGCATCTTAGTCACTTTCTGAAGCCACTTACTAGCTTCATCCTTAGGAGTCGGGGGCGGATTGTGGCGTCCACCCTGAGCTATCTGGGCAAGCTGAGCTGCCAACTGCTGAAGCACAGCAGTAGCTCCCATGTCGGCATTACACCCCGACGGCTGATCTTGACTGACTGACAAATTCTGCTGCCCATTAGAACTCAGAGGTAGAGTGTTCGACACTGAATGAGAGGCCGAACCTGCAAAGGACTGAGAAAACGGAGCTTCCTCATTATCTGCACCACGACCACGGCCTCGGCCGCGCCCTCTAGCTGGTCTACCGCGACCTCTCAACATACTGAAGAAAAGATATGAAAGGAACAAGATCAGAAAAATTCACAGTTTGCAAGGTCGGTACTACTATTCACAATTCCAAATTACACCAAGGAAATTAATTACAGAAATATAAGAGTTCGAGGAGACTTACAGCCATGGGTCGCACGAAGAGATGGTATCACGATGATATTAGGCTCAACAACTGACTCTAACAACACGATTGACAGACCTAAAATTAACCAACAGCCTAGGCATTCATAACCTAAGGCTCTGATACCATAAATGTAACACCCCAATTTCACTTAAGGGACGTTACACGCCGTAAAACCTTCATAAGGTCTACCAGGCTAACATATGACACAAAAATTCACAGACAATTCTCATAAGACATAATAAACATAGTAAAATAGGGCCGTGGCCTCGGCCAAAATATTTTAATCGGACATCAAGAAGTATGAGTCAATACGAGTTCATTGCCCACGTAGGAGACTTTAACCAAGATTAATGAAACCAAATAATATCCAACACCCAAATAGACATAATAACAAAACATCTAATATAGACTCGAGCCTCATCATCATACCGGTCCATCCTTTGCATGCGTATCCCATGCCAGCTCCTCAGCTCGACCAATACCTGAAATGCATAAGACGCATTTCCCTCATTTAAGGGGTTAGCATTCGAATAGCTAGTGCAACTACACAATTACACTACATTATATATGTTGTGCGGCGATTAATACGCCTTGATAGGCGATCGTCCTGCGATCAGAGAAGCCAACCATGGAAGACATACTCTGGACAAACGCCCAGAGTTCGGCACAATACAACGACCGTCTTTTGGTACCCAACGATCGTCTTTTGATATCTGACGATCGTCTTTAATGAGCGAACCAGAGGCGATCGTCTCGTGCCACGTATGGATCCAGCATCCGTCAAAGTCATCAAAGACCGAATCTTGGACGGTGGCCCACATGCGGATCTTCAAAGGGCGCCGACAGATAGGACCTTTGACCCCAGCCTGTCACCTACCACGCCTACCGACAAGGCCGCCGAAAGGTACAAAGTGGGTCCTCCCCGGATAGCTACCCAGGACGCGTGCTGGGCTCCCATTGGCTCGAACAGCTGGCCACCAGCAGCGGCCCCAGACTTTAAGGGAACAGCCCCACGTGACGGGACGATCGGCCACCTTATTATAATATAGAAAACGGCGGTCGCCCGCGATCGCCTGAGGGGTCCCAACTACCTTGTCCCCTATAAATTGAGAACTCACATTTATCATATATCCCAAGCAAGAACTCACAGATTTACCTATCTGATTCTTCCGGCAATCTACGCGCTCTAAAGCCTAGATAACTAGAAGTCTTTGTACTCCTTGTAATAGATTCTAACATTAATATTTGTACTCGACAGTATATTTATTAATAACATCTCACGAGAGCATTCAAGCCCGGGATTAACAACCCCGGAAAATCTTGTGTCATCTATTTTCTCACGGAAGTGTTCTCGCATTTGTTTGTTACTCGATCATTCCAGCAATACTATCTCCGGATAATATTTTGGGTAACAACAATTGGCGCTAGAAGGAGGGCATCTAAACCTTCATTTTTATTCCTACCGTCCCGAAGAACACTCACTGTTCTCCGGACATATACTTGAAGAAACACTCACTGTTCTTCAATAGAAAAGCCTTCAGAAAAATGACATCTGCAACGACCTCCAAGAGAGCCACCCTAAGATCTGCCGGAAACCTCATTTCGGCCCGGATCGAATCCCAGCCCACGGCGGAAGGCGACCGTGGCGACGCTAGGCTCTCACTCCCGCCCCCGAGGGATGGTTCTAGCCTCTCACTCGATCAGTTCCAGACCAAGAAATAGATTGAGGAGGCTATAGCCATCCTCAGGGAGCGACAGAAGGCCAATGGCTCGCCCACCATCACTCCGTCAACCATCCGCCGGGCAAGCAAACGGAAGCTCAAGGGGATCTATGTTGAGAAATCGACAGAAAGCCCTGAGCCACAGGAGAAGACTCTCGTAAGGCGGGACGATTCTGTCTTCAGCCGCCTGGGGAGCGATCCCTCATGGCGACCCGGGCACTCAGGCCCCAGCCGGGAGACATCGGTATCCGAATCCTTTACCAGGAGTTTGGCATATCCGACTCCCAGGAGACAGGTTGGTCAGCGAGCCCCTGCTCGCCCGAGGAAGGAACCCACTGGCAGGGAGCTCGTCATTCACCACGGGGCTAGGGGATCAGTACACGATCGCTTTGGTTCGCGCTCTGAGAGCCAATCGGCGAGCAGTCAGGCGACGGCGATGGCCGCCATGCAACGCCAGCTCGACGAGATGAAGGCGCTCCTGGAAAATGGGGCAGGCGCCAGGAGATCGATCGTTGGGCCAAGCGAACCACTCACGGATCAGATCGAGCTCGCCCAGTCCAACCAACGATCAATCCCCCACAAACACCTCTATATGAGGGGAGATCGGATCCGGAAACCCATTTGAGCAAGTTCCGGATCTACATGACTAGATGCGGAGCGTAAGATGCAACCAAGTGTCGGATGTTCCCATTAACCCTAGGCGACCTCGCCCACAGGTGGTACATCTCACTACCACCCCGCTCAATCAATTGCTTTGAAAAGCTGGCGAACGACTTCACGACGTACTTCGCCGCCAAAGTTGTTCGGCCAGAAGGTCCCCACCGCGTGATGAAAATCAGGCAGGGGAAGGACGAGTCAGATGAAGATTACATCGACCGGGTAGACGAGATAGTCCTCACCGGTGAGCCCATCAGCGACGAGCTCGCTCTCCACTCAGTCCTGAGCGGATTCCACGGACGCTCGCCCATGTTCAGGCACCTCACAAAGGATATCCCCCCGACCTACTCGATCTTCCGCGGCAGAGCCGCCGATTTTCTGGCCAGACAGAGGATGCTCTCCCTCCGCTTAGGCGAGGGACCGTCCGAAGAAGGAAAGGCGCCATCCCATGTCCAGAAGAAGGCGGTCGCCAAGCCCAGAAAGGCGGTCGCCAAGCCGCCTGGCGAGTTCAAAGCCTTCGAGGATGTAGAGGTCCACCTTCTCCACAACCTCAACTTATCTCTGGCCCACATCTTCAACGCAATCAAGGGTCGCGAGTGGCTCTCCAAACCAAAGCCGATAAGGGACCACGGACATCTAGACCATAGCAAATTTTGTGCCTACCACAAGAGTCCCGGCCACAACACCAGTCAATGCCGCGACCTCCTCAGACAACTCTGGCGACTGTTTGAGGAGGGCAAACTGGACAACTTGGTCACCAAGCCAGAGCCTAGGACGGAAAGGACCGGAGGGCGCGAGCGCCGACAACACGAGAGAACTCCCCCCAATCCGGTCGCCAGAATCGAGCATGAGCCGGAGTACTCTGATGAATCGGTCCCTCCGATCAACCCTGGCGATCGGATCAACATGCTCCAAGCGGGAGGTGGAAACCTCGGGGGCCTTTCCCCGGTTTCCACCATGTCAAACAGGAAGCGAAAGGCCGAGCTGAGAACGTTCGCCGGGGTCCATGTCGTGGTACCTCCGGAGCCGACCATCTCTAAAGACGCACTCATCACCTTCTCCAACAAAGACAGGGAGGGAGTGCAATGCCCCAAAGAGGATGCACTGGTGATCTCCGCCTGTATCCTTGGGAAGACGGTCGATCGTGTGCTGGTCGACAATGGGAGTTTCTGCAACATCATATTCAAATCCGCCCTAGACCAACTCGGCAACTTAGTCAAATTCATCAAGCCGTTCGACACCGTGCTCCAAGGGTTCGGCGACAACACAGTCCAAGCCTACGGGAGGATCAAGCTCTCCGTCAAGCTAATATGCTTTTATGATCCCAAGGTTAGGATTACTAGGAACCTAAGTTTTGTAATCATATATAGGCCCAGCATCTATAATGGGTTCCTAGGTCGCCCCTTTTTAGAAACCTTTGAGGCGGTCGCCTCGTCTTTCTTTTACTGTATCAAATTCCCCACTGCCGATGGGACGGTCGGTACTGTAAAAGGAGATCAGCTAATGGCAAAAAGATGTTTGAGTTACTCCTATGTCGTTACTGCTTTCAATACTTCACATAATATGTGTAACATTGAAGAGATCGACGATCAACCCATGGAGATCGACGAGCCGACGCATCATACCAACCCGACTCAGGGGATGCCATCTCGGTTCGGTTAACGGACGACATCGAGCCAAGGATCGGTTTCGAGCCAAGTCTCGACATCGATCCAAGAATCGAGTCCGGAAATCATTCCAAACGAGAGGCGACCGTCCCCGTCGAAGAGTTGGAGAGTATAACGATAGATCCGGATCATCCAGAACGGGAAGTACAGATCGGCGCGAGCATCGACCGCGAATTAAAAGAGGATCTGATCAATTTGCTACGTAAGAACATCAGAGTCTTTGCCTGGTTGCATCAAGATATGGTCGGCATAAGTCCTGAGCACGCTTGCCACTATCTAAAGATCGACCCGGCAATGAAGCATGTTCACCAAAAACGTAGGAAATTCGGTCCCGAAAAATACGCGGCGCTCGACGTAGAAGTCCAAAAATTACTCAACAACAAATTAATCGGGGTAGCTACAGACGAACCACAATGGGTCGCCAACGCGGTACTCGTCAAGAAGCCGACTGGTTCCTGGAGGTTATGCATCGACTTCACCGACCTCAATGCGGCATGTCCAAAAGATCACTTTCCGATGCCTCATATTGATCACTTGGTCGATAGCACAGCAGGTTGCGAAATGATGTCGTTTATGGATGACTTCGCCGGATATCATCAAATCCCAATGGCGGAGAAAGACATAAAACACACATCTTTCCACACGGAAAAAGACATATACTTTTGGGTCCGAATGCCGTTCGGCTTGAAAAACGCAGGGGCAACCTACCAGCGACTAGTCAACAAAATGTTCGCCAATCAGATCGGCAAGACCATGGAGGTCTACATTGACGACATCGTGGTCAAACGCCTCAAGAAGGAAGATCACCTCAATGATCTCGCCGAGACGTTCGCCATCCTCGAAAGATTCAACATGAGGCTAAACCCCAAGAAATGCAACTTCGGGGTGGGCTCCGGGAAATTCCTGGGGCACATTGTGAGCCAAAGGGGGATCGATGCGAACCCCACCAAGATACAGGCGATCCTTGACATGCAGGAGCCGCGAAACATCAAGCAGGTACAACGCCTTACAGGTTGTCTAGCCGCCCTCAACCGTTTCATATCTCGACTCGGCGATAAAAGCAAGCCTTTCTTCGCGACCATCAAGAACAAGAAGTTCGCATGGACGAAGGAAAGTCAGATAGCGTTCGCCAAAATAAAGGAATATCTATCTAACCCCCAGATCCTGGCAAAGCCGATCCCCGGTGAGAAACTATTCCTTTACCTGGCAGCCTCGGAGGTCGCACTAAGTGCCGTTCTGGTGCGAGCGGAGGGACAATCCCACTTGCCGATCTACTATGTTAGTTAAGCGCTCCACGACGCTGAAACACGCTATACACCATTGGAGAAGATCGCCTACGCCCTTGTCATGAGTGTCCGTAAACTAAGGGCTTATTTCTTCGAACATCAAGTGGAAGTCCTGACAACTCTACCTCTAAGACAAGTTCTACATCGACCAGACACCAACGGGCGACTCCTCAAGTGGTCGCTGGAGATCGCCCAATACGGTATCACTTACGCCCCTCGCACGGCGATCAAAGGCCAAGCTCTGGCTGACTTCATGGTGGAACTGACGTTCCCTCACAGTCCAACCCAGGTCGGCCGACCTGCCTGGAAGTTATATGTGGATGGATCGGCGACCAATTCGAGAGCAGGGGCAGGGATTGTCCTCATCAGTCCCAACGGACAAAGTTTCACTAATGCTGTGCGTTTCAGCTTTCGTGCGACCAACAATGAAGCCGAATACGAAGCCTTGGTAGGCGGGCTCGATCTAGCCCTCGCCCTAGATGTTCGTCGCCTCCATATCTTCATGGACTCCCTTTTGGTCGTGAACCAAGTTAAGGGAGAATATGAGGCGCACGGGGAACAGATGGTCAAATACCAAGAGCTGGTCGCCGAAATGTGCACAAAATTTGAAGAAGTACTAATCGAACAAATCCCGAGAGAGCACAACTCCCAGACCGATGCACTTTCCAAACTAGCATCATCGGATGGGGCAGCCGACTTCTCCAATATCCAAATCACAAAGTCAGCAAGGCCGGCGATCGACAGAAGCCTGGTTACCACGGTCGCCATCGCCGAGGAGAACTGGATGACTCCGTTCATCAAATACTTAAAGGACAGGCGGTCCACGGCAGCCGTGTTAAAGCTCGCCAACTCCAGCTTTGTGCGACCAGATATACCCTATTGGACGACCGGTTTTACAAGCGAGCCTTCAGCCTTCCCCTCCTCAAGTGTATTACACTGGAGGAAGGTCGGATCGTTTTAGCTGAGATCCATGACGGGATTTATGGAAACCATGCGGACGGGCGAGCACTCATCCATAAGACAACCAGGCAAGGTTTTTTCTGGCCATCACTTCAGAAGGATGCGATCGCCTATGCCAGATCGTGTCATAGGTATTAGATAATGGGCCCCAACATTAAACTATCCCCCGAACAGCTCACCTCCATGTATAGACCTTGGCCATTTGCGCAATGGGGCATCGACCTTATAGGTCCCTTGCCGACGGCTCCAGGAGGCTGTAAGTTCGCCATCGTAGGGGTCGACTATTTCACCAAATGGGCTGAGGCCGAACCGCTCAACAAGATCGGCCAAGAGCAAGTGATCAAGTTAATATGAAGAAACTTCGTATGCCGATTCGGTCTGCCCCAGGCCATCATCTCCGACAACGGAAAGCAGTTCGACGGCTTAGAAGTCATGCAATTCTGTGAGAAATGGGGAATCAAAAGATTGTTTTCATCACCCTATCACCCTCAGACGAACGGATAGTGTTGGCCACTTAAGTATACTGGATACAGTTTGGAAAAGTAGTTTAAACAACAAACTGTACGGAATCTAAATCTGAGTGCGTAGCGGAAGTCTTGGATAC
This sequence comes from Orobanche coerulescens, assembly GCA_033398695.1. NCBI lineage: Eukaryota > Viridiplantae > Streptophyta > Magnoliopsida > Lamiales > Orobanchaceae > Orobanche > Orobanche coerulescens. The sequence goes on from CM065814.1 coordinate 134,449,900, forward strand.
AGTTAGTTGCCGTGGATACAGCAACGAAGTATTTGGTGTATACTTAATATATCACAGTAATTTCAAACAGTAAAAGCTGAAGGTAAATGACACAGTAATTTAAGTGGTTCAAGGTAAACCCCTCTACGTCCACTGGTCCTCCACACAGGAGTAAAAAGTTTATTATATAATTACTGCGTACACAACTACGTAATTATAAACAAACCTATCCTTGTATCGTTCACACAGATTGATACAAAGAATGTCACTTTCAACCGTTCACACAGATTGGTTAAAGCTTCCTTCTTGACTAGCTTCTTCACACACAGTTCCAAAGCTTCGTCCTTATTCGTCCCACACAGTCGAATAACTTGTTGAGTTCACACCTAGCTCGGTTTTACACAGAGGTAAAAGGTAGGTAACCGTGTAAGAACAATGACTTTGAATATCAAGATCTTGAGCTGATGATGGCTGTTCTTGATGTTGAGCACTGTATATCTCTTTCGTTCTAACTTGCGATATGCTTTGGAGATATGTTTGCTCAGATGATAACTTTGATAGCTTTGAGAGTTAGGTTACTTCGATTGGTTGTCTTGTTACTGATCTTCAATGTCTTCAAGGATATATATAGTCTCTGAAGAAAGTATCCGTTGAGATATCCGTTTGAATAAGATTTCCTTCAACGGGAATAGGACATGATCCGAATTTCGCGGGATTCTGAAGATCTGAAGACTGACAGTATTTAAATACTTTATCCTTGAGTATTTAAATACTTCTTTGTTCAACGGAACTTGACTTGTGTTCTTTCTTGTCCTTTTGTGAACTGTATGGAAGATGACTGTATTTAGGGCATCGAGACAGTTTCCATACTTGATCTTTTACAAGTCTTCTTGCATCTTGTGAGCTTCACTTATCTTTGATTCGAGGCGTGTCTTCGATATAGGATAAAGCCTTGAAGCCTCGATCTGATTTTCCTTTCTTGTATTTGGCATATATGTCAAAACCTTCTCAATAACAAATAACAATCGATACAGGATCGGGTATCCCTACGATTCGATACAGGTGTTTGTTTTTCCCAACAATTTCCCCCTTTTTGACAATTTGCCAAGACTAACTTACTTAACTTTTCGAGTCTTCTTGATGATGCCAAAACCTTCTTTATGAAGCATTCTTCTTCGATGACTTCGCGATTTCTTGGTCTTTTGTCAATAGGTCGACTTAGTGACTTAGTCTACAATAATGAATCGCTTTCATGAGCACGTTAAATCTGATTTTGAGATTTATTACAACTTAAGCTTATGATTGGCGCGCAGCACAATCTTACAATGTATTCTAAGTTTACAATCAAACTATGAACTGTTCGTAGACTAGTTCGTACAGCTTAATTTTTCAATCAAGTTTATCTAACTTGAGATTCCTATCAAACAATTTTAAGTAATCATACATTAACACAGTAGATTACGAGTTGTAATCTTTCAAGACAAACAAACTATTTTATTGATATTCAAAAATGATTGAGTACAAAGTTTGCTGTTTCGAATAGAAATTACAAAAGTAATATACATAAATTTCATCTCCTTATTTATAATCCGCATGCCTCCATGGTCTCTTTCCTTGCTCGTACTCGGTGCCGCGCCACCAGTTTTGAAGTGAATCATTGCCTCGTTCCTGGTAAATCGCTCTTCCTTCATATGAACGATCAAAGGCAAGTATCCAATCTTCTGGATGGGTGACCCGATCTCCTCTTCTATGTTTTGATTTCATTTCGATTTGGAGAGGGAGTTTACCTTCTTCTAGCATCTTTGAAAATTTATCTGCCGCTTCCGCCAATGTTTTATAATTTTTGAAGATGGCGGATTCCCTGATGAGTCTGACAAAATATCTCATCAGTTCATTCTTCCCCCAGTGCTTCACTTCGTCGGCAGTTGGGTTGCGGTTGGTCGGCAGACGTATTTCCGAAGGTCTTTGAACAAGATTTTGCCAAGGGACATTTGGGTCATGGAATTCAGTCCGAGCACGAAATTCTAAAACTTTGGGATTGAGGTGCTAGCTTGTTCAATTCGGCAGCGATACTGCTCTGAGCAGCCTCAAATTCCCTTTCCTGTTGCAGTCTAATTCTCCTTGCAGCTTCTCGTGCCTCTTCCCCCTTTTTGGCTTCATCAAGACTTTGCAGGATTTCAAGAGCGGCGTCCTGTTTGGTCTCGATGCTAGTTATTCTTTCAACAAGGGAGGAAAGAGTCTGCGACATTTCTTGAATGCACTTGTCGTGAGCACGCAGTTGAGAGCTGTTCTCTATCATTGCACAGGCGGTCTTGGCTTCAGCAATCCTTGTCTTTTTAGCTTCCTCCTTCAGCAGTTGCTCTTGTTTATCTTCCATGATCTTCAAGGCTTGCTTGAACACTTCTGGCAAAAGGATGAATGCGTCGACAACTCGAGATACTTCGTGTTGAAGAGTGGTCATTTCTTCTACGGCAGAGGTGTGCATCCAATTCAGTGCCTTTTCAACGGAAGATAGAGCGTTTACTGCATCTTGGATAAATACAGTCTGAAGGCCAAGAGCTCGCAGGCGCTCTTTACGTGCAGCAGAGATAGGAGAGTCAGGCTGGGCGAAGTCTGCAGCGCCGTTCAACCTCCTTACATTCACGGATGGACGTGAAGTAAGTTGGACATCCTCAGGTTCGTTACCGTCCTCGGACTCCAAGGTTGCAGGGGCGAGAGCAGCTTCTTGTGGTACGGCGACAGTTGGTTCAGAATCGTCCTGTGGCGAAGGTTTTTTGGCAGATATGGATGCAGGAGGGACTGAATCCTCCTGTTGGCTTGTAGGATCAAGCTTCTTGGCCGCAATGTGCTCGGGTGCCTGTTCCAAAATTTCTTGATCTTCCACGACTGGAGGGACTGATTCCTCCTGGTCGGGAATGTTCTCCGGCTGTGGCGAAGGGGGATTGGCTTGGGTAGATGGCCCTTCGTCTTTTCTGGGTGGAGAGGCGTCTCGGGCTTCAGCCTCTTCGCGGCTCATTCTCAGACCTGCTTGAAGAGCATCGTTGTCGTCGTCTGAGTCATGATCGTCGTCATCTTTTGGATTGATGGGAGAGTCCTCTGACTTCTTCTTTCCTTTTCTTCTGGCGTCAAATTTGTGCAGCAGGTGGCTTTCAATGAGATCTTTGCAAGAAGCGTTGTCCCATCGAAGCAGTGCCTCAATTTCAGTTGAGTCTGTTACTTCGGAGACGAATCGCTCTTCGTGGCTCCATTCGCTCCAGTTATGCAAAGTGTGTCGTGCGGAGCTAGCCTATATCCTTTCCATTGCGTAAATCTTTAAACGCTTGTTCAATTTGAACCGAAAGAAGTGTTTGATTTATAATCGAATCGGGGAGGGACTTGAATAACGCCTGGAGACGCTGTTTGAGGATTCCGATGCAGTATGGGATCTGTGCGGAAGATGGACTCCTTGCGAGGATGGTGCCCGAAGGAAATTGGATCTGCGGGTGTGGATCCCGCAGAGGAGAGGTAGCTTTTGGCTCGAATGGGCGGCCAAGCGTGCTAACGTCTTGAGCGTTAGCGCATGTCTCTATATCCGTCGTAGCCGCCAAAGGCTCGGGATCTACCGTCGATGCGGTAGGAGACACCTCTTCCACGGGGTTGGGCCACAGGGTTCTTCATTAGTGGGTTGCGCCACGGGCGAGACATCCTCGGAGTGCTTGGCTTTGATTTTGAGAGCCTCCCGAGTCTCTTTTTGGACTTCTCACCACAGAGTGCTTCTTGCTTTGTGAGAACGCTTTCGCTTCTTCTTTGAAGATTCCATTTCGGGACCTTCACGGTTTCATCTCTTGGGTTGGCGAAATAGGCATGTGCCTGGTTCTCGGGTGATTGGCATGCATTGTGCTCTGGTTATAAGCGGTGGGCTTGACGCCTCCTAAGTATATCCGTGAGCTATTTTTCTTGGCGTCGGCGGATTGCGTCGATCCGCACCTCGTCAGATGTAGTTCAAGATTAAACCAAATGATTTCTTTTGGGTGGCGAGTTTGCACACCTCTTCTTGAAGTCGTTTCAAAATGATTTGGCACCAATTGACCTTTTCACAGGTCAAAATAGCTACCATCATTCTGAACCTTAGATTCGTGCACATCTCGAATGCACCGGTTCGATTTTCAATGATCCTGGAACAGAAGTCATGGAGATAAACGAAATGAAGAAGAAAATTTTTCTTGTGACAAGTGGTTGTCACCATATCAACCACTTTGGACCCGGTAAATAGTCCATAAAACTTGGTAATCAGCTCTTGAGACCCAAACGTCTCAAGCTGGTCCATGGTCAGGCCGTCGGCGGGCAGCCTGTAGATTCTCTGGAGTAAGTCGCGATTGATGCAGATTTCCACTCCTTGGACTGTTGCAGTGATGTCAGCAACATGTCCTCCCTGAGCTAGTGACAGAAAACGAACGACGGCGTTGAGGTAGAATTCCTCAACCAGATGGGCGTCGTATTTGTCGGCGGTTTTGCTCCCGAAGCGATAGAGACCTTGTTGTTCAAGACGAGTAATGATATACTCCATCGGTTCTGAGTCATTGATTTCCGCGAGAATACGCTCGATGATGACAGGTTTCGAGAAGATCCGGCCATCAATGATGTTGGAGGTTTTCTTCAGAACGGGGGAAGAAGATTGACTAGCCATGGATGTTTTCTTAAAACGAAGGTGGAAGAAAACAGTAGAAATTCGCAGTGAATATGCAGAAAATATGTAGGCTGTTTGCTTGAGATCTCTTGTAATTGCAGAAAGCGTAAAGAGTCTCTAATGGCGAATCTGATCCTTTTATACTTGGGCGGCGAAATAGGGTTTTGCAGTACGAATGGTCGATTTAAGGGATGGGAACCGGTTTTGAAATCAACGGTCAAGATGGATTGAGTGTAATCGGTACGCTAATCCATTAAAGGGTTTTTAAAATACAATGGGTCCCACTTCGACATAGGTAGATACCTAAATGCCTAAAACGGCGGTTTAAAAATAATAAACAATTTAAAAACATCGCGGCTTTTGAGATTGATTGTCCAGATGTCGTGTAAGGCATTTAATGAACATGACGTTTGACATAAAAGCAGGCATGTGGACAAAAATTATTTTAAAAAGGAAATAATATTATATTATATCTTGAATCGAAATCCTATAGTATGTCTTTGTTCTCATGTCGATCTGACGTTCCCCCTTAAAAAGGTACTAATAGGTTTTGAATTCCATACAAAGAATATTTGGATTAATGCCGTATTCATGGTCCTGATATTCCCCCTTAATTATTGCACACATCAGTAGGATTCATATGCCTTCGTTCGCTACGATCGTATTGATGATTCCGAGTGTACGGATAATTAATGTTGGATACAGTATTTACGGGTCTTACAAAGATTCCCCTCAATTGTTGAGTAAAAGCAATAAATTTACTTACAGGAGTCTGGCCGTAGTATTCCCAATTCTGTTCTTAGCATGTTGAACCTTGCCGTGTCGAGAGGCTTGGTGAAAATGTCGGCCACCGGATGTCTGTATGAACTTTTTCCAGGCGAACATCCTTGTTCTCGACATGATTCCTGATGAAATGATGCTTCATGTTGATATGTTTAGTGCGCGAGTGCAAAACAGGATTGTGCGTGATTGCAATTGCACTCGTGCTATCACACATGATTGGAGTCTCTCTAGCATCGATTCCATAATCGGCGATTGTTCTTTGCATCCAAAGGATCGCATCTGGCAGCCTACCAAGACATAGTACTCTGATTCAGCCGTGGAAAGAGAGTTAGCCAATTGCTTCTTACTGAACCAAGAAACGAGTCTAGGTCCGAGAAAGTGACAAGTTCCACTTGTACTCTTCCTATCTAGCTTACAGCCTCCGAGATCCGAGTCTCTGTATCCAACTAAATCGAATCCGCCTTCCTTAGGATACCACAGTCCTGCATCGACTGTTCCTTTAACGTATTTCAGGATTCGTTTAGCTGTATTGAAGTGTGATTCCTTAGGTGCAACTTGGTATCTCGCACACACTCCAACAAAGAATCGATATCGGGCCTGCTAGCCGTTAGGTACGGGAGCGAACCAATGAGCTTCTGTAGAGTGATTGGTCAAACGGCTTTGGCTTCATCAAGACTAATTTGCACGGAAGTGCTCATGGGGGTTGGCGAGGATTTGGAAGTGTTCATTCCAAATTTGTTGAGAAGCTCCTTGCCGTATTTCTCTGGTTGATGAATATACCGTAGGCAATCGCTTTACCCGCAAACCTAGGAAATAACTAAGTTCCCCATCATACTCATTTCAAATTTGCTTTGCATGAGATGTGAGAACCTTTGACATAGAGCAAGGTTAGTTGAACCAAAAATAATATCATCGACATAGATTTGTACCATTAGAAGGTCATCACCTTCTGTATCTTGAACAAGGTTTTGTCGGACACCTTTCTCAAATCCGTTGTTGGTTAGATCTTGGGACAGTGTTTCGTACCATGCTCTAGGGGCTTGTTTAAGTCCGTACAGCGCTTTCCTTAGCCTGTAAACTAGATCGATACCGTCTGTGTTGGCAAACCCTGGTGGTTGTTCAACATAAACTTCTTCTGCAAGCTCTCCATTCAGGAAAGCACTCTTGACGTCCATTTGGTATACGATAAAACTCTTATGGGCGGCAAAGGCTAAAAATATCCTAATGGCTTCTAGTCTCGCTACAAGGGCGAAGGTTTCATCATAGTCAATTCCTTCTTCCTGACAATAGCCTTGTGCTACTAGTCTGGATTTGTTCCTTATGATAAGTCCATTTCGATCCTTTTTGTTTCGAAATACCCATTTGGTTCCTATAACCGATTGGTGTGTCGGTCTGGGTACAAGATACCATACATTGTTTCTTTCGAAACCGTTAAGCTCTTCTTCCATAGATGTTATCCAATGAGAGTTGTTAAGAGCGTCTATGGTCGAAACAGGTTCGGACTGGGCTAAGAATACAGCGATAGTGCACATATTGAGTCTCCTAAGTTCGGATTGAGATTTCCATTCAGGAAACTGTGAGACTTCAGCATTAGATTCTTCTTGTGCACAAAGTACATTTCCTTGTGTACTCTGTATTCTCCTACGAGTAGAAACACCTGCATTAATGTTTCCAATGATCAGCTCTTGCGGGTGATCTCTCAACCATCTTCGGTCGGGTTCTAGTTCAGATCCGTCTTGTATCGAAAGTTTACGTGGGTACGGCTTGACATGCAGCGTCGGCTTCATCCACATCGATTCTTACAGTGCGGGGTTGATTTCTAAATCAACTACAGTTCTATGGGTGTAGGTGGATCCAAGATAGATAGATGGTGAATGTCCCGAGTGATATCATCTACTCCTGTAGGGTCATGTTGTGGTTCGTCGAACACTACATGAACCGATTCCTCGATCGTCACCTCCTTTTATTGAAGATTCGAAGCTTTGCTGACGGAGGAGTATCCTACGAATATTCCTTCATCTGATTTTTCATCAAAGGTTCTAAGTTGATCCTTCCCGTTGTTCAATACATAACACCTGCATCCAAAAATGTGAAAATACGAAACTAATGGAGTTTTGTTATTCCATACCTCGTAAGCTGTTTTGTTGTGGTGCTTGTTGACGATACAGCGGTTTTGAGTGTAGCACGCTGTATTGGTTGCTTCACCCCAGAAACGCTGTGGCAATTTGCTTGCGGCAATCATTGTCCTTGTTGCATCTTTCAACGTCCTATTCTTTCGCTCGGCAACACCATTTTGTTGAGGTGTACGGGCAGCTGAGTATTCGTGCTGTATTCCATTCTCCGAACAGTATTGCTCTATAAAGCGGTTAGTAAATTCAGTACCTCTGTCTGAACGAATGCACACGATACTCGATGCTTTTTCATTCTGCAACTTTCTCAGGAGCTCGGGCAGCCTTGATGTTGTTTCCTTCTTCTTGCTAAGAAAGATCGTCCAAGCATACCTTGAATAATCATCAACAACAACCATGCAATATTTCTTACCTCCCAAACTTACTGGGTCTACAGGACCGTAGAGCTCCATGTGTAGCATTTCCAACACTCTTTGGGTTGAAAGGTAGGATTTGCTTTTCAGGGTTGACTTGATTTGCTTGCCTTTCTGGCATGGTCCGCAGACGCTGTCCTTCTTGAATGACACATCTGGCAAACCTCTAACCATACACTATCTTGAAAGCTTGTTGATAGTCTTGAAGTTGACGTGAGACATCCTCTTGTGCCATAGCCAGCTAAGATCTGCAGTGCCTTTGGCAACAAAACATGGAATTGAGGAGCTCATAGGCTTCCAGTCAGCAATGTACATGTTACGATCTGCTTCTGTAAGCACAACTTCCTTGGTTTGGGTGTTCTTGACTCTGACGATCTATATAGAACTTCACCGAGAACTGTTTATCACAGGCGGCTAATACTAAGTAGATTATCTTGTAAGCCTTCAACATATGCGACATCGGTGACCTTGAATTTCCCGACAAGTAGGTTTCCTTTCCCTCTTGTTCTTCCTTTAGATTTATCACCGGCGAACTTTCGGACCGCGACCTTCTACAAAATCAGATAGCTTGCTCCTATCTCCGGTCATGTGACGAGAGCATCCACTATCGAAGTACCAGGTATCCTCCTCTAGGATGTCCTGTAACAAAGAAATTAGGTAGATTTAGGTCCCCTTTGATTTTTGGGTCCATATATGTTAGTTCCTTTAGGTACCCAGATTTTCCTGACAGCAATTGGTTTACTGTAGGATGTACTCGGTACAGTATTGCGATATCTACGGGGGGCATATCCATAGTTGTTATAATCATGATAATTATTATGCATGTAAAATTTAGGGTTATTATTATTATTCCAGTACGAGTGCCGTCTAGGAGGTGGAGCCATTTTCCTAGGCCTAACAGCTTGTCTTCTGGGTCTCCAGTTGGATTCCCAATGCTGTTGTTGATACTGAACTGGCATCTGCTGTCTTGAGGGATAACGGGGCTCCTGTATCCAATACCTAGGTGCAGCATCGAGTGTCTTCTTTGTGCGGACCTTTGGTGGTTGGATACCGTCTTCTTCTGAATGATGTCGGCTTTGATGATATGCTTGTGGAGCATCTTTGTAGATTACGCCTTCGAGTGGTTGTTGGTTCCACTGTCTCGAATAGTAGAGTTGAGGCGGAATTGCGGCTTTCGGTTTTCTCGGTACAAAGAGTTCCTTTATGGGACTAGGAGTATCTTCCGATTCTGGAATGTGTTCCACACTCTTGACGAACACAAGACTAGTTTTACCTTTATTCGAACATGAGCCGTATCCTAAGCCACTTTTATCATGAGCATGTTGCCCGGTGCTCAAATTTCTTCCATTCTTTTGGACGATTTTTCAAAAGACTTGAGAATGGTCTCAAGTTCGATTTCGCTTCTCGAGAGTTGTAATTTTGGTTTGTAGTAGAACCAAATCATTTGTCTTGCTCTCATTATGGGTTTAAACTGCATTTAGTTAATGAGCAAGAAGATTATTGCTCTCCATGAGTTTTTCAAAATCGACCTTGCTGGTTTCACAATCAAGAGACATATTTTCATAGTTTATTTTCAGCAAGTCATTTTCATCTTTCAGCTCTAGATTTGTTAATTGAAGCTGTATATTCTCAGTTTTTAGAGTCTCATGGGCCTTTTGAATGTTTTTGAATTCATTCATCATATTTTCGAAAGTATGAGATGCATTAGATGGAATAACTGAGGTTGAACTTACCTCATCGTCGCTGTCTTCATCTTCTGGAACATCTTTGGCCATAAAGCACATGTATGCTTTATCATCGAATTCATCTTCAGATGAATCACTCTCAGTGACCACCTGAATACATTCTGCTGATTTGGATGGTGTGGGGGAGGCTTCTGATTCTCCAATCAGGGCCTTGAGCTTGTCTTTCCAAGCACGTCTTCTTTCATCTCTCTCTTGTTGCTCGGCCTCAGGCAATCTTTGGACTTTGGGATGAGGACATTTGTTTGCATAATGGCCTGGTTTCCTCCAGTTATAGCACAGGTTAGCATCACCAGATGATGTTTCGGTACTTACCTTGTTGACAGGTTTGGGCCTGTAGGGAGTCTTTCCAGACTGTTTGATGAACTTTTTGAATTTATGCATTAGAAGCGCCATTTCATCTTGTGACAGGATGTCGTCGTCACTGTCAGCGCTCTTGTGACCGGGCTTCGACGAGCTAGGCATGCTGTGTCGACGGTTCGTCTGACGGCGAGTCATGACCTTTGAAGGAGATTCTTGACTTTCTCTCTTGTCAATGTCATACTCAAAAGCTTTAAGGTCGGAGAAGAGATCAAAAGTGGATATTTCATTAAGATTACAGGATACACGCATAGTTGTGGTCTTAATGTCCCATCGGGCCGAGAGATCTGAAAATTTTTAAGTTCTTCTCCTTTTGGGTGTAAATCTTGCCCAACGCTTCAAGTTCACCAAAAATACCAGTAAATCTGAGGTCAAGTTCCTCAAGTGTTTCCGTTGGTTTCATTTCAAAAGATTCAAATTGCTGAGTAAGTTTTGAAATCTTGTTTTCTTTTGAGAGCTCAGTTCCCTCACAAATTAACTTGAGTTTATCCCAGATTTCTTTGGCTGTTTTGCAGCTCTTTACCTTTGAGAACGTGCCTTTGTCAAGAGTGACAAATAACGTGTTCTTAGCCACGTTGTCGAGATTGGCTCGCTTCCTTTCATCGGTTGTCCATTGCTCGCGTTTCTTCTCGAGCATTTCAGCATGGGCTTGGCCCTCAATCCTTGCGGCTGGATTGACCTTCATGATCTTGATCGGACCATCCTGGATAACAAAAATCATCTCTTCGTGCATTGCTGCAAGATGAGCTTCCATTCTAATTCTCCAGTCGTCAAATTCGTTAATAGAGAACATAGGGACTTTGTTAATCATAGAAGTATCCATACTGATAATATAGGAATGAAAGAGACTGTTTTGAAAATAAGTGATTTGAATCTGATTCGGTTAAAAGAAATACGACTGATTCTTTTTAGAATCAACCGCTCCGATACCACTTGTTGGCCACTTAAGTATACTGGATACAGTTTGGAAAAGTAGTTTAAACAACAAACTATACGGAATCTAAATCTGAGTGCGTAGCGGAAGTCTTGGATACAGTTAGTTGCCGTGGATACAGCAACGAAGTATTTGGTGTATACTTAATATATCACAGTAATTTCAAACAGTAAAAGGCGAAGGTAAATGACACGATAATTTAAGTGGTTCGAGGTAAACCCCTCTACGTCCACCGGTCCTCCACACAGAGTAAAGTTTATTATATAATTATCAAGCGTACACAACTACGTAATTATAAACAAACCTATCCTTGTATCGTTCACAGTTGATACAAAGAATGTCACTTTCAACCGTTCACACAGATTGGTTAAAGCTTCCTTCTTGACTAGCTTCTTCACACACAGTTCCAAAGCTTCGTCCTTATTCGTCCCACACAGGTCAGAATAACTTGTTGAGTTCACACAGAGCTCGGTTTTTACACAGAGGTAAAAGGTAGGTAACCAGGTAAGAACAACAAATTTGAATATCAAGATCTTGAGCTGATGATGGCTGTTCTTGATGTTGAGCACTGTATATCTCTTTCGTTCTAACTTGCGATATGCTTTGGAGATATGTTTGCTCAGATGATAACTTTGATAGCTTTGAGAGTTAGGTTACTTAGATTGGTTGTCTTGTTACTGATCTTCAATGTCTTCAAGGATATATATAGTCTCTGAAGAAAGTATCCGTTGAGATATCCGTTTGAATAAGATTTCCTTCAACGGGAATATGACATAATCCGGATTTCATGATTCTCAAGATTCGAAGATCGACAAAGTATTTAAATACTTTATCCTTGAGTATTTAAATACTTCTTTGTTCAACGGAACTTGACTTGTGTTCTTTCTTGTCCTTTTGTGAACTGTATGGAAGATGACTATATTTAGGGCATCGAGACAGTTTCCATACTTGATCTTTTACAAGTCTTCTTGCTGTACTGACGAGCTTCACTTATGCTGATTCGAGGCAGGTCTTCGATATAGGATAAAGCCTTGAAGCCTCGATACAGTTTTCCTTTACTGTATTTGGCATATATGTCAAAACCTTCTCAATAACAAATAACAATCGATACAGGGATCGGGTATCCCGGCTGATTCGATACAGGGTGTTTGTTTTTCCCAACAGATAGGTAGACGCTGTGAACAAGATCCTCAAACACACAATTAAAGCGCGACTCGAATCCAGGCAAGGGCGATGGGCGAGCGAGCTTCCAGATGTTTTGTGGTCTTATCGAACGATGACCCGTAATTCCACCGGCGAAACCCCATTCGCCCTCGCCTTCGGAACAGAAGCGGTGATTCCTTCGCAGATCGCCATCCTCAGCCATCGAACCGAACAGGAGATGACGACCGACAACGATGTGGCCCGACGAATCGACCTAGACATGCTCGAAGAACGACGGCTGACCTCAGAAATGAAGAACACAATCCACAAAAGGAGAGCCGAGAAGTTCTTCAATTCAAAGGTCAAAGAAAGAAGATTTCAAGTGGGCGATCTCGTCCTCAAGAAGATTCAAACCCACACAGGCGTTTTTGGTCTGAACTGGGAAGGACCTTTTAGGATATCTAAATGGCTGACTAAAGGAGCCTACAAACTCGAACATCCTGACGGTACCCCGGATCAATACCCCTGGAACGCCGTGCATCTGAAAAAATACTATCAGTGAAAATTTTATATTCAATTTCAACTGCCCAATGTACAAGGAATATAATGAGATTTTTTCCTATCCCATCTATTCCGGCCTATCGCCCCACCAGGCATATCGCATACCGCCGACGATCGTTGATCATGACGATCCGAGGTAGAATCAATGCAGCCATGGTCCTGGAGGTCGATGGAACCGACAGCTTCGCCCATGCAAGGTTCCTTCGGGCTGAGACCGCCCGCCCTTCGTTTAAATACGAGGCCAGCGTAGCCAAAGGACCCTCCAAAATGATCAGGGGACACGTTCGCACGTCCTCAAATTACGTCATCTAACATGATGTACTCGGACAAGGAGACGCGTCCCTACCCCGTCACAACGTATACCGTCGAGGGTCGTCATTTAACGTGCCGACCCAAGGTAGAAAGGTGCTTACAAAGCCGCGGACGTGGAGTCGAATAAACCGATGACGCCCCGTGCAAGGACTCCTCCAGACCAAGATCGCCTACCTTTCGTTTAAATACAAGGCAGGCGCAACCTAACGGAGGACCCTCACAACAAAGTGAGTCGCGGGATAGGCAGTGTCCCTCGCACAGAAAGACACGATTGGGGAGGTCGGTCCATCGAACTCCCCGACCGTGCACGATTCTTCAGAATCGGTAAAACCGAAGATAGCTCGCCAGACAAACTAATTTTTGTTCCCTTACTTACAAAAAGCAAACAAAAACAAGGGGGCAGAGATGGGTCGAGCTAATCCCAAATGCGATCGGACAGAAAGGAACCAGGCACGATCGGTTTCGCTCAAACACACGCAGGACGATCGGAATCGTTCTGCAAAAGTTACAAGTAAGAATTTCGATTCAAAACATATCAAAACATTCAACACTCAGACAATCGGTCGGGTAAACAAGACATCGGATGCAATCAAACACATACTTGTAAAAATTCGCATACAAACATTCAAAGGCGATCGTACATAAAAAGACACAGTGCGAACAAGGAATATTTCATTCATTATCAAAAGGAGTTCGTACAACATGAAGCCCGAAGGCAATACAAAGAGAAAGCAAAAATTACAAGATACAAGGAAAACAAAAATATCTCTCAAGGCCCCGCCGGCTGGTCATCGCCCTCAGGTTGCGGATCGGCTTGGGCCCCCCCATCGGCCTCAGGATGAATGAGTTTGCCAGTATACCAACTCAAGTCGATCCCAAAGTTGATAAGGTCAAGGATCGGCAAAGAGGACTCCGGGTGCAGAGGGTGCTCGAGCGCATAGGCTTTGAAGCTCTCCATCAAGGGACCGATCTCGATCCCTACCTTCTTGGCGGCTCGACAAAGACGGCGTAGGCCGTGCATAGGCGAACTCGCCGACGAGCGCCACATTGAGATAGGGATCGGTCTCGATCGCCTTGATTGCCCCTTCAACTCCACCGTCTTCTCGGCCTCCGCCGCTCGACCACCTTAGCGGCATTCTCTCCTTGGCCATCTCCGGCTCCTTCTTCGCGCCTCGGCTCACCGAGCCGATCCACCGTCGCCTTCAACCCGGCCGCTCCTCTCGCGAAGCCGCATACTTCGCGGGTTTCCTTCTCCCGATCACGGACGGGCCGGCAGCCTCCTTAGAGAGGCTCGGCTCGCTTCAATCGGTCAACGTCTGTTTAGCCCTTTTGGCCGTCTCCACATACTCCTTCTCCATGATCGGATCTGGTTGGCAAATTCAATGTTTTTATTCCGGCGGCCTCGAGGTCGCTATGGAGACGAGCGGTGGAGGGTCGCCTCAAAATCCCTAGCAGCTGACGGCCATCGCCGCCGTCTGGAGAGCTGTGGCAAGGGTCGCCGCATGGCACCTCCAGATCGCGACGAGCGATCGCATCAAGATCGGCCGTCCGTGCCTTGGGCGAGAGAGGTGATAGCTGCTTGGACGGGCGTAAGTAGGGACGTCGAGAGATGTTTGCAGCCTTACTCGACAAAAAGTCCAAAGACCATAGGAGCGACGTCCGGTCGGCAAGACGAACCCTACAAAGACAAACCAAAGAAACCAAGGAGTTAGCCTATACCTTGCTCAGAATGCCTAACTCAGAAAATTTTGATCCTTTCTTACCTGTTGACCAGCTCGGGATCGCGACCAAAATAAGGCTTGCCCCGAGAGGTTTCCGCCTCAGCGATCGCCACCTTCTTCATAGGGCCGCCCGATGACTGGGAGCCGGACGCCGAGGGCCTAGGGCCTGATCGCTCCGTCATCGGGATGGCAGAAATAGGAGCCGCAGCAACCGGAGGCTCAAGAATGGATACATCCGCCTCAGTAATCGGCAGGGACTCCTCCGACCTCCGCCTCTTGCGGCGCTGAAGTTGTTTCTCTCCCTGAACTACCGGCTCGGCGACCGGCACCTCAGCAGGCCTCATCACCGGAGCAGGGCAAGACGTCGTCGCAGGAACGCGACCAGTCTTCTTACCGAAGTGAAGGCGACCGATGAGTCCTGGATTCGACATGGCAATCTCTGGTGGTGGCTCGGCAAGTCGGAGAAAATGAACCTCTGTCAAAGAAGAAGTACAAACAAGTTAGACAGCAAATTAAACGCTACGACCTCATGGAGACGATCGTCAAGCAAGGAAGCACCACTTAAGCTCATACCTGGAACTTTCAAGTGACGAGGGAAGCGAAACAATCGAGCCCCCAACCGATGAAGTTCGTTACCAAGCGAGAGAACGTCAATGAAGGAATCTGGCAAGGCACGAATCCGCTCCCAAACGATCAAGAAATCGAAAGGGAGATCGCCGATCACTGGAACGAGAGGTCCTGCAAAAAGAAAACAAAATTAGATCAGTCCAAGACAAGCTCAATCAAGGGGAGAGTTAAAATCCTTACTCGGATTCCTCTCCCGAAAAGTGGTGGGGATCTCCTGTTAGGAGTATGCCCTCGAATGCCACTCAGAGGATGTTGAGTGAGGGCATTGTACTTGTTATTATGTAAATCATCAATATAAGGCAATGGATGTTTCTTTATTTACTGGTAGTTACTGGCATTCCTAACTCGTAAATATACATGTAGAAACTAGTCCGTGTATTTGAGAGCAAAACGTTCCACTCCTTATTGGATAAGGGGGTCAGCACTGGAAAGGTTTATAGCTCAAATACTTAATCGTTCGCAAGTCGATGAAACTTGACTGGGCGTTAAGTTTATGTGAAGACTTATATGACGTGTTCTTTGACAAGGAGAGTGCCTGTCGAACACTAATGGTTAGTGGGAGCACATGTTATAGGTATGCTAATTGGATTAGTATACTCGAACCGACTCACCCTTGATTCGTCACACGAATTTCACTCCGGGACAGTCAATGACGGAATCGAAAGGTTGTGATAGGTATTCGTGAACCTTCAACTTGAGGATTTAGTGGGGATGTGCTTGTGACGTCAAGATTTTCATTAGAGTAGTTCGACCCTGTAAACCGGAAGGCGGGGGTCAACCTCGACGTGCATCTTGATGGGCGAGTAGCAGGTCCTACTGAATACCAAGATAGAATTCTTTCTCCTGTTAGTGAACGGGTTATATGTCCTATGCGGTTATTGGCAGATGAGATCATAAGTCTTTGGCCAAAGCATTGGAGCCAGCTGTATTAGATACACGAGAGCTCGATGATCTCGATTTGCATTAATGCATGTATAGCGTCAAGTACAGATAGGGTTTGACTGACCGTGAACCTATAACTTGATCGGGACATTTGAAAGAAGGGTTTATATGTTTACTGGTATTCACGACAGAATGGTTCTTGAATGATCCCAATCATTCGTTCTCAGTTGGGGTACAGTGTAGGCCGCCAGGCTGGCTAGGTGGTGCTACTAGTCTTTGGTTCCTCCCATTGCTGACTGAGACGGACCTACCGAGTCGTGCATTAGGATTGACGACGGAATGAATCGAGCTTAATCTCTCATTATAAATATTAGATATTGGATATCTAATTTGGGACATTGGATGTCTAAATCGATTTATTGGATAAATTGCTTTACGGCCTAATGGATTAAATAAATTAGTGGGTGATTAATTTAATTCGTGAATATAATTATTTCTTGGAGAAATTAATTATGTTATTATGTATTTAATGTGATTAATTGATTGGATTAATTAATCGACACAAATACATCGGAACGGAATAGGATTTTATCTGTTTGGACTCACGGGAGTCCGAAACGAATCTAACTCATCCGATTCCTTCTAGATGGCCACCCCATTACCTACCCCCTTACTTTGTCTTGGTCTACACTTTCAAGGATGGTGGACTAGTGACCAATCAAGGGGACAAATATCACACCTTGGTGATATTGTCTAAAGTGGGAGATCTTGGGGAGTTGAATAAGAATATAATGAAGACTCACTTCACTTGCTACCATATGCTTCTAGCCGTGAGTTTTGATAGTGAGAGAGAAAATTATTTTTCTTAGTCTTCATCTTCATCTTCTTCTTCACTTTTGTTCTTGAGTTTTCTTGGAGAAAATTCAAGATACATTGAGAGAGACATATTATACACTTAGAGTGTAATAATAATAAAAGCTTCACCACTTGATTCTAGCCGTAACCTTAGAGGTTAATCGAGTGTTGTTGTTCCGGTCGTTTTTCCGGCGCGTGGCAAGTAGAGACGCGGTGTTTTCGGCGTTGGATCGTTCAAGGGCTTGGAGCGGATTGAACTCGTAGAGATCAAACTAAAGCTTGGGGAATAGCTCAAGAGAAGGTTTCCATTTAATCAACGGACTTCGAGGGTTAGTTTCTTACGACTCTTGCTTTTCGTTTATATATTCGTATATACGTAGCTCGATCGATCCTCGTAGGGATTCGGATCGAATTAATTTTCGCTTTACCGTCCGCCGGGCCTACGATTTAGGCACCGAATCCCAACAAAGGGTATCGAGAGTAGGTCTTGCGATCGTATATACGATATTGGCATTTGGAATGCTCGATTAGATGGTGAATGATTTGGAATCATTTTAGTCATAATCGTGGTATATGTTTTTCGCTCGTAATAATTGTATTTTTCGTAAGTTTATGTCTAAATATAAATCTTAAATTTCGGGAAATATGATTTATATTGAAGATATGAAAGTCGGAAAATATTGATATGGATATCCTATCGAAAATCTAGCCCCGAATCGTCAGGACGATTTTTGGACAAAAAGGGTAACTGCCGAGAGTGACTAGACCGTGTCACTGGTGACACGGTCGTGTCCGGCAGCAGGTGGCCAAGTCACCGCCAGTGCACTCGACCGTGTCCTAGGTGACCGGCCGTGTCCGCGCCGCCAAGTCATCGCCAGTGCACTCCGACCGTGTCCTGGGTGACTCGGTCGTGTCCTGGCCGGCATCTTCCGAGCGTGACTCGGCCGTGCCAGGCCTGTCTGCCGGTAGGCTGCTGAGGGTGACTCGGTCATGCAGGCCAGTTTTCACCCCGGCTCGATTTTTCCGTGTATTCTCAAAAATTAATCTCCCGCATGTTAAATTGGATTTAATATGATCAAAATGATTTATAGTATTTCATTTTATAAGGGAAATTTGATTAATTGGAATATTTATGGTCGACCGAATTATTTTGAACGTTATCATATTACCGATTGTGTGAATCGATTGGATCGGTTCGTATTGTTGATTGGATCAATAAAATCTCTACGCTTTCCATTTATATAGTATTTATTGGATGAATGCTTTTTGAATGGGGATGTGGTTCGTGGACTTAGATTTGAATCGTTCGTTTTATTCGATTGGGTTGTAAAGGCCGTTTTGAGCCTATTTATTTTACTAGAAATGTTTGTATCTAGGATGCAATTTTCGATGTAAAATTTATATGTAATGACGAAGACCGGAGGAAGATCCATTTCGAGAAGACGAAGATTCAAGACGAAGACTTGTAATTAGATTACGAAGTTTTTGTTTTCTAGGAACGGTCCATGAACCACATGTTGGTAGCAACTAGGTTGTGAATGGTTGTTTCATATTGTATGAATGCCACAAACGCGCTTAAATGATTAATGTGCAAAGTGTAACGTTAATCGCGAAAATTCTCCCACAATAAATTATTAAGTTTATAAGGTTTCAAAGTTTTTCCTTCCCTCCATCGAGTTTTCGGGAAATTGAAATCCAAACCGGATGTGATATGCTTCCGAGTTATCGGGGTAGTCGTTCGGGGAGGACGGATAAATTACCGGGAGCGCATTGGATGCCTTCGGTTGGAGCAAATTTTATCCCTAGAAACCTGATAGGTTGCCGGATAAGATTCAATTGTGAAACTAATTTGCGTCGATGGTATAAACTTAACTTGTTCACGAACCATAGAAACCGTATTGGTTGAGGGGAGTGAACGAGGGGAAAAAGAAGATCGAATCATCCATTAGATGGGTTGGTGTTGGACACCACTTTATGAAAATTAATAGACTAGAAACCTGTTCGGTTGCCCTCTATTAAGATTTATAAAGAACTCGATCACCACTATGAAGTAGAGCGATGATACTTCCGGTTTTCACATGGGAGTGTGTTATTCCGATAAAAATAGTGGGAGCTGGGTAACAAGAATAGAAAAGACCTTAATTCTATACTCAGAACATAATTGAATGAGTCACTAATTAATCTGTTATACTTAATGCAGACAAATCTCAATATGACAATGAATCCACTCGCAATTCTACTCGAAAAGAACACCTTAATGGGACCTAACTTTGTGGATTGGCTCCGCAATCTGATGATTGTCCTCAGTATAGAGGCACTGGGATACGTCTTGGAGACGGACATTCCAGCGCCTCCTATGCGGACCCGAGCCAATCAGGAAGAGATTGAAAACCACAAAAAGTGGGTTAAGGATGACGTGAAAGTCCGTGCTTATATGATGGCTTCCATGTCTAATGAGCTTCAGAGAGCTCATGAGAAAATGACTTCTGCTAGGCAGATTCTATCTCACTTAACCGAGCTTTATGGTGAGCACAGCAGAACTGCTAGATATGAGATATCCAAGCAACTGTTCGGTGCAAGGATGAAGGAAGGTGAAAAGGTTGGGGAACACGTCCTCAAAATGATATCCATGATCGAGAGATTGGAGGCTCTTGATTTTAAAATGGATACTTCTCTCCAAACCGACCTTATCCTACAATCTCTCCCTGATTCCTTCTCACAGTTTGTTATGAACTTCAACTGCAATAAGATTGCATGTAATTTAGCTGGGCTAATGAACAAACTTGTGACCGCTCAGTCTCAGATGAAGACTCCGCGGATGAAGGAGTCTGCTCTTGTGATTTCTTCAGGACCTCGGAGGTCTAAGAACAAGAAGAAAAAGACCAAGAAGCAAACTGGACTACAAGTTAAGGACCTTAAGGGAAAGGGCAAGGCCCCGATGGTTCCGAAGAACAAGAAGAAGAAGGATACTTGTCTCAAGTGCGGTGAGCTGGGCCACTGGGCTAGAGACTGTCCGATTCTTCATGGCACTTCGTACGTAACTTTTAGTTTTGAAAACAAATTGTTCTCTATCGTATTTTCTACTTCCTGGATAATGGATTCTCGTGCTAGTTCTCATATTTGTACCGTGAATCGATCTGGAATAAAGTAGGAAGCTTGAGCCGAGAAGTTATGATCACATTCGGAAGCGGGCATAGTGTCGAGGCGACCGACATAGGATCACTTCTTTTGGGTTTAGAATCCGGCTTTGTTTTGACTTTAGAAGATGTACTTGTTTTGCCCAAGGGGCACAAAAACATTGTATCCGTTCCGGTCATGGACCGAAAAGGCTTTTCATTTTTCATTAGTGATGGTTCCTGCAAAATTTATTTTAGAAATAAACTAGTGGGTACTGCTATAATGTTGAATGGATTGTATCATCTAAATCTCAGCAACAAAGTAGTTGTGAATACTATGACTAGAAAACGTGGTAGGGATGAAACCAATCAAGTTTTGAAATGGCATCTTAGACTTGGTCATATTGGTCAGACCAAGGTTTACAAGATGGAAAAAGATGGACTTATGGGTCCATTGGGATCGGATCCCTTTCCTACTTGTGAATATTGCCTTAAAGGCAAAATGACTAAGTCCCCTTCACAGGACTTTTGAAAGAGCCGCCGATAAATCGGGATTAATCCATACCGACGTATGTGGTGCTTTAGAAGCGACGTGACGGATATAAATATTTCATTACGTTTACAGATGATCATACTAGGTATGGTTATGTATACTTAATGAAACATAAATCCGAGGCCTTTGAGAAATTCCAGGAATTCAAGGCCCTAGTCGAGAAACAAACTGGTAATCATATCAAAGCACTTCGGTCGGACCGAGGTGGCGAGTATATGAGTACGGAGTTTGACGAGTTCCTTAAGGAACATGGAATAGTTTCACAACTAACACCTCCAGGTACTCCTCAGTTAAATGATGTGTCAGAAAGAAGGAACCGGACCCTGTTGAACATGGTCCGTTCCATGCTGGGCTATAGTGACTTGCCGATTTACCTGTGGGGGTATGCACTCCTGACTGCCGCGTATATCTTGAACAGATGTCCTTCTAAATCCGTTCCTAAAACTCCACATGAGATGTGGGAAGAAAGGAAACCAAGTCTTAATCACATTAGGATTTGGGGATGTCCCGCCTATGTCAAGAAGACTAAGGTGGAAAAGTTGGAAGCTAGGTCTGCGAAGGGACGTTTCATAGGATTCCCATCTGGGACGATGGGATATCTATTCTAGATGCCCGAAGATCGAAGGATCGCTGTTGCTTTACAAGCACACTTCCTGGAAGATGAGTTCATTCAGGAAGGCGGAGCAGGTAGAAGTATTTCTTTAGAAGAATACAATGAAACTCCTCGGGAGACACCTGTTGCGATATTTCCTACACGCAAGTGCACGTCATCGTTTACAAGTAATAAAGTGATAAGTAGAGTATCGTTCCCACGAGGATTGAATCTCTAACTACCGATGTTTTCGTATTCCAATTTTATCTGAACAATCGAATTTGGGTTTTTTGCGATTAATAACTACAAGGATTACTAAAAGACTAAGCAGTAAAAACAATATCTTGGATAAAAGAAATCAAATGATAAATAAGTCTAGGGTTCTGAATCCACCTTAGTTTATCCGAATTTACTCTCGATTATCCGTAATAAATAATTTTCCCAATTTATTGAAGGCGGAGATTGCTAATATATTCTACCGCCTCTCCCGAGGTCAATAGATTTATCTAACGGCGACTAACGCACTCTATCCCTAGGTGAATTATCTCGTCGATAGGCAAAAAGCATGAAATCTCCTAAAGGCCACGTAGTTCCTATGAGTATATTCCTATCTCACAGAATAAAACGGTCCTCACCAATAGTTCCTCACCAAATCTCCTCTCCCGATTCGAAGTGAATGATTTAATCAATACAACTATTGGCCAGATAATTGCAAGCATTAAACATAATTGGGAAAACTCAATAAAAAGGTAATAAATTAGATAATCTCAATCAATTCGTCAAAACAACGGTTTCATCAAAACCCTAGATTAAGGCTTTAGCCTGACATACTAAAAACTGAAAATACAGAATAAATAAACGAAAGCATAAAATTCAAACGCAGATGAAGCTCGGATTCCTCCGTTCTTCAGCTTCCGCCTTCTGCCCTTGAATTCTTCTGCTTTCCTCCTCTTCTGCCGTCTCCAAGCTTAAGCTCTCCAAAGTTTTAGATCCAATGATTCCAAGATCCCAAGATGATTTAATTAGGGTCTTAAACCCTATTTATAGCTCAGCACATCCACAAATCGCGTCCGTATTAGTTGGTCGAAAACTGGCTTCGAAACGGCCCAAAATCCGCGCAGACCTACAAAACCCGCCAAGTGTGCCGCGGCTCACTAAACCTGTGCCGCGGCACATCGCAAAAAGCTGAATGCCTGGGCGTTAAATAATTCTTCTGTGCCGCGGCTCACTGGCCGTGCCGCGCACAGTACAGTTACTACTCGCCTTCGGCCGGTGTCTTCTGTGCCGCGCTCGGCTTCCTTGTGCCGCGCTCATAGTCCAGCTTTTGCCGCTACCGTTTTGCTTCGTTTTAGCTTCCGGACTTCAATTTCCTGTCAATCATACAAAATTAAGGCATTAAAAGCTCATTTAGACGATTTCACTCACCAAAACACTACAAAATAAAGATAAATAAGCGTATAAAAATATGCCTAACAAATACCCCCAAACTTAAGCCTTTGCTTGTCCTCAAGCAAAAAGAATTAAAATCAATAAAAGAATGTCGTGAATCATCGTGCAACTCATAGTGTTCAACCTAATCAATACTATCCTGTAATTCTCTCTAAATAATACGAGTGTCATAAAAGCGAGCTGCACTCAGAATAATGATTCCGCAAAGTAATCAAATTCAGTCCTAATCACTCGTTCATGAAGAAAATCCAGCTCAAAGATTAACAAAACGTGAGTCAAATCGACCGTCAATGTGAAAGGCTAAATTAAACAAGGTAGTTCGTCCCGTTCCACAGTCTAAAGGCACAAATTTCACGAGTCTCATAGCAAATAAACTTCGGACAGTATCCCCTTATATATATGCTCAAAAATTTGATTCGAGTCGACCACTAGGTTAGGATCTCGGGATGTTGCATCGGGATCATCCTAGGGTGGAACTTCCATTCTCATGTATTCGGAAACCGTTTGACGTAAAAGACACTCATGGGGCACATGGATGCTTCTAGTTACTAAGTTCCCGTTTACAGCGGAGAAACAACTCGAAAATATAATTTCCGCATGACCGACTCAAGGTTGCCGTTTTACGCGAGAGTAAACAGCGGGTCACGCGAATACCCCCGGTTACTAGGCTCCCTATCATTGGCACATGTGAAATATCTAAATCACTAGTCTAATCGGGGTCGTCGTTTTACGCGAGAGTAGACAACGGGTCACGCGAATACCCCCGGTTACTAGACTTCCCTTCATAAAACACATTATCTCGACTTTAGGGAAAAACTGACCGACTCTAAACTCAATCTAAGTGCCAACACGACTAAAGAAACAGTACGACTCACTATCCGGAAAATGTAGCCAAACGTATTGATGGGGATTTTAAAACAAGTATGTATCGTCTCTTATCTGCCAAGACCTCTACAATCATGAAAAATTTCGGACCTAATTGAATACTAAGCAGAACAGAAATAACTGACTACAACTCGACTAGAACTCGCCCGCTTCTTCAGAGAGAAAGACAGTGTCGTATCATCAGTATCACACAAATAGAAGCACGAAAATTCACGAATAAAGAAAAACTACGACAAGCAAGGCTATCTAAAAAAAATTTTACGCAAAGAAATGAAAAGTGCAACGAAATAAAGTACAGCAAGAAAATAAAATACAGCAATGAATGTAGCAACTAAAAGTAAATCCCCCCCAAACTTAGGACGTACATTGACCTCAATGGACAAAAATGAAATGCAAGAAAAGTAAAAGGTCAAGTACTCCCCTCCAGTCTGCTCAGGAGCTGGTGCCGGCATCGTCCGGTGAGGAGGGTGGTGTGGCTGGCCGGGCGGGCGCAATAAATTGCCCGTCGGGATGCATGATGTGGGCCGTCCATGCGGCGAGGTGCTCCTGATGATAAGCATCCCTCGCAGCAAGACGCCTCGCCGCTCGTCGGCTGGCCCGGCGGGCCTGCTCTTGCATCTCGGCTCTGGCGGCAGCAACAACGCTCTCCCGCGCCGCCCGCTGCTCCTCCCGCATGGCAGCCATCAAGCTCTCTCTCTCTCTCTCCTCATCTCATCTCTCTCTCTCCTCAACTCCTCTCTCAGCTCCTCTCTCTCTCTCCTCAGCTCCTCTCTATGCTCTTCTCTCTGTCTCCTCAAATCCTCCCGCAGCCCATCAAACAGCTCCTCCAACCTCGCTCTATCGGGCTGCGGGCCGGCATCTCCGTGCGTCAACAAAAGCGGCTCGGGGGATCCCTCGTGAGCCTCCTCTAGTAAAAATCCTCTCCCCCGAGCGTGTGCCGGCGCTCCGCCCCACTGGTCAAAGTGCGATATGATGCGGTGGTCGATCGGGGCCTGTGGGGCAAGCATCGGCTCGTCGACTGACCACGTCAGCCCCGACTGCCGGCATAAAGCGCAGATGAGGGAGGGGTGCTTCAACCCCGTCTTGGCCCCCCTGGATACTCTGGAAGATAGATCGGACCAGAATGGGGGCCACATCGAAACGCAGCCCGGAAGTGATAGCAAAAAGTATCCGGGCGCGGGAGAGAAAAACTGTACGGATCTGGGAGGTGGGGTCAATGCGTGCGCAGATAAAGTAAAGCCAGGCTCGCCCGAGCCGGCTGAGGCGCGAGCTCCTGAAGTGAAAAGTGGATGAGCTCTGTGCTCGCTGCTCCCAGTCGGTACCGGGCTGTGCAATGGTCTCAAGCAGGGCCTCCTTAGTGAGGCCGGTCATCACGCGGTCATAGGCTGACTCGTCAACCGCCGGAAACCCAAAAAGCCTCCGAATAGCAGTCGGGGAGAAATCAACTGTAATCCCTCGGACGTCGACCTGAGTCCGAGACTCTAAAGATGGCAACGTATGCCCTGCCCGGATGTGCTTCAGCAGTGCGCTGGCGTAAAACTCCTGGACGATCGAGATAACCGCTGGCTCGGGAGGTGCGGTAAATCTGGCCCACCCCATCTCGTCAATCATGGTGAGCAACTCCCCGTCCTGAGGAGCTGGAGTAAAACCCCTCTCTGGAATAAGTGGTCGTGGACGGATCTTTTCATTGAATATTTTGTGGATTTCGGGGTCCGAAAATTGATGCCCCTCCGCCTCGGCCCGACCACGAGATGTCTCCCCTCGAGTAGGGGATGACTCGGTCCTAGCACGCTTGGTCAGCTTCTTTGTGCGCGCCATAATCAGTCCTGAGAAGTACAACACGAGGGTTTATTTACGCAAAAATAATAACAATGATCTATGCGCTTCTAAGGATGTCCAGCCAGAAATTCCGGGTTTAAGAAAATAGCGCAAACGAGAGAGAAAGATGAATTTGGACTTAAACATTTAACTTGGATGTAAGGATTGGGCTTGCTGTAAATTCAAAACGTATCCGTTGCACGAAGATTCAAAACGATTGCTTTTTCAAAGAAAACTTTTCATTTGGGCAATTTATCGGACACCTTGAGGGCACACTTTTACTTGAAGAATAAACATAGTTATAGCTCGATTCAACCCCCAAAAACAGAAATACAATTCAATCAGTAACAACTTAACACATTCAACTCATTGATATTCCAATTTAATCAAGAAAATTCGATGAAACTACCCTGTTATTCTCTAACAATCATAAAACTATTTGAAGGAAAAAATAAGCATGTTCCATCCATTCAAAGCATAAACAACTTCCAAATATAAACCATAAGCAAATAAACATTAAAGATTGAAGCGTACCTTTTTAAGATTGCAAGAAAAATCGCAGGAAAAAAATTGGAAGAACACTTCGGCCGGTCGCGCTGGGGAGGGAATGCAAAGGAGAAAGGAAGCGTACCTGATAATGTCGGCCGAATGCTTGTTATATGCTACCTGGCCTTTCGGATTCCGCATAGTGTGCCGCGGCACAGATAAAGTGAGCCGCGGCACAAGGTACAGTCCCTTTTACCTGTGTCTCGTTTTGTCGTGTGCCGCGGCACATATTTCGTGTGCCGCGGCTCAATGCTCAAGTGTGCCGCGGCTCATTTAAGCCGTGCCGCGGCACAAGGTGCAGTTGGTTTAGCCTCCCCCTACGATTGATGTGTGCCGCGGCTCACAATAACTGTGCCGCAGCTCATACATCAGTTTCTTACCTGGGACTTTCCTGCACAGAAATTTGAGAAGAAGACGTTAAAAACGAGAGGCAGAAGCAAATTGAAGCACAAAAATGATGAAAAATAAGAATCACGAATACAAGAAAAATAAAGAAATGCAAAAATCTACAACTACGAGCTCGGGTTGCCTCCCGAGAATCACTAAGTTTATAGTCTTCAGCCGGACCTATTGGACAACATTAGTTCGCTTTTCGCAAACTCCATTTGGTTTCCGCCCCGTTCATCGAACCGTTTCTATTTTGGTTAAAATTATGACCATTGGTCATCAGCGGTTCGACTTTCGGTTCGGTCATCAAATGTTGTTTGGGAAAAGGTTTCGACGTGAATAACTTCCCGAAACACCCGGTTTCTCCATGACTCATTGTCCGCTTGGCTTTCAGCTCACTCTCCTCCTTCACAAACGAACTCACGACTGCAGCAGATTTTTCCTCATGCTCGAGGAACGCCACTTGTTCTACATCCTTCTTAAAACTTGGGCCATTTAACACAACATCTGAATTTTCCCACCGACGATGTTTTCGGTGCTTTCCTCTTTCAACAACATCCACACCTTCAATTTGTGATCCTTTATCAGCACTTCCGGGACATGGGAACGATTTGAACACTTGAAAAGTAACTTGCTCGTCTTGAACCCTCAGAGTTAACTCTCCCTTTTCCACGTCTATAAGGGTTCGGCCCGTCGCTAGAAATGGTCGTCCCAAGATGATTGGAATATCTTCATCTTCCTCCATGTCTAGTACGATGAAATCGGCCGGAAAGATGAACTTATCAACTTTAACTAAAACATCCTCGATCACTCCCCTCGGATACTTTATCGATCGATCCGCCAATTGTAATGAGAATGTGGTTGGCTTGGCTTCCCCAATATTCAGCTTTTTGAAAATCGACAGAGGCATGAGGTTGATACTCGCACCAAGATCGCATAGTGCCTTATTAAACGAAAGATTTCCCATGGTGCAAGGTATGTTGAAGCTTCCCGGATCTTTCAATTTAGGTGGGAGCTTCTTTTGAAGGATTGCACTACACTCCTCTGTCAAAGTGACCGTTTCAAACTCCTCAAGCTTTCTCTTCTTCGATAATATCTCTTTCATGAACTTGACATAACTCGGCATCTGCTCCAATGCGTCGGCGAACGGAATATTTATGTGAAGCTTTTTGAACACATCAAGGAACTTAGAAAATTGTTTGTCCGCCATTCTTTGCTGTAGTCTCTGCGGAAACGGAACGGGGGGGACACATGTCTTCGAGTTATCCAGCTTCAAATTCTTCGACTCTTCTGTCTTTAAATCCTTCTCTTTCTCAATCTCCTTCTTCTCTTTACCCCGCTCGGGCTGATCCAGCACCTCTCTCCCGCTTCTCAAGCTAATTGCGTTTAGACTCTCTCTAGGATTTGTCTCTGTTGTACTCGGCAATGCTCCCTCCGGACGAGCTGTCAACACATTAGCGATTTGGCCCAGCTGGACCTCCAAATTCCGAATGGAAGCAGAATGATTTTGTAATGTAGCTTCCGTACGGGTCATAAATTGACTCGTATTTGCCGCCAATTTTGCAAGTGCTTCCTCGAGAGACACTTTGGGAGCGGGAGGGGGCTGCTGTTGATTCTGGGCGAATGGGGGCTGGTGTGAGTTCTGTCCGTTTCTCCATGAAAAGTTAGGATGATTGCGCCACCCCGGATTATAAGTATTGGAGTACGGGTTATTCGGCCGATTCCCATTTCCCACAAATTGAGCCTGCTCCATCTGATTTTGCTCGAACGGATTTCCAACTTGACATTCCGCGCTCGGGTGTGATCCGTTACACCAATTGCATGTCTCTATAGTAACGGGGGCTGGTGCGTGCGAAAATGTCTGGAGCTGTTGTGTCAAAGCGGCGACTTGAGCTGACAAGGTGGAAATCGGATCATTGCTTGAAACTTCCATTACTCTCTTCGGTGTTAATCTTTCCGATGGCCATTGGTATGCGTTTTCGGCCATATCTTCCAAAAGCACGTGTGCCTCGGCCATAGATTTTCCCATGAATGTCCCACCAGAGGCCGCATCCACTAGAGTGCGTGTAGAAGCACTCAAACCATTATAGAACGTATGCAGCTGAAGCCAATCAGGAATGCCGTGATGAAGGCATCTTCGTAGCAATTCTTTATATCGCTCCCACGCCTCGTGGAGCAATTCCATATCGTACTGGGCAAAAGTGGTTATCTCGTTTCTCAACCTCGCCGTCTTAGCTGGTGGGAAAAATTTGGCAAGGAAGGCTTGCGCTAACCTCTCCCATGTTGTAATCGACCCCGGCGGTAAGGAATTTAACCAAAACTTTGCTTTATCCCTCAAAGAGAAAGGGAAAAGCCTCAATCGGATGGCATCGTCGGTGACACCATTAGTTTTAAATGTATCGCATATCTCAAGGAAAGACGCAATGTGGGCATTCGGGTCGTCCTTCGGCAGTCCACAGAATGGGCTCGCCTGCACCATCTGAATAATGGCAGGCTTGATCTCAAAATTATTAGCTTGAATAGTGGGACGCCGAATTCCCGAAAAATTAGCGTTGACCTGCGGCATGGCATAATCTCGAAGAGCGAGTTCCGGTTGAACTTGCCGCACTTGGTTGTCTCCTCCTTGGATTTCAATATTCTCGGCCATGTTGACCGTCGTCTGCAACTCTCTTTTCTCCTTTTTGTTCCTTCTTAGAGTGCGCTCGAGCTCGGTATCCAAAGGTAATAGGCCTTCGTTACCGAGTCTTCTCATGCACTACACGAAATGTCCTGAAAGGAAAAACAAATAAACGAAATTAAATACACAAAAAATAAAACGTTCAAATTAAGACTGGAAATACTTAAACCGATATTAGAAAAATTTCAATCCCCGGCAACGGCGCCAAAAACTTGTTGCGATATTTCCTACACGCAAGTGCACGTCATCGTTTACAAGTAATAAAGTGATAAGTAGAGTATCGTTCCCACGAGGATTGAATCTCTAACTACCGATGTTTTCGTATTCCAATTTTATTTGAACAATCGAATTTGGGTTTTTTGCGATTAATAACTACAAGGATTACTAAAAGACTAAGCAGTAAAAACAATATCTTGGATAAAAGAAATCAAATGATAAATAAGTCTAGGGTTCTGAATCCACCTTAGTTTATCTGAATTTACTCTCGATTATCCGTAATAAATAATTTTCCCAATTTATTGAAGGCGGAGATTGCTAATATATTCTACCGCCTCTCCCAAGGTCAATAGATTTATCTAACGGCGACTAACGCACTCTATCCCTAGGTGAATTATCTCGTTGATAGGCAAAAAGCATGAAATCTCCTAAAGGCCACGTAGTTCCTATGAGTATATTCCTATCTCACAGAATAAAACGGTCCTCACCAATAGTTCCTCACCAAATCTCCTCTCCCGATTCGAAGTGAATGATTTAATCAATACAACTATTGGCCAGATAATTGCAAGCATTAAACATAATTGGGAAAACTCAATAAAAAGGTAATAAATTGGATAATCTCAATCAATTCGTCAAAACAACGGTTTCATCAAAACCCTAGATTAGGGCTTTAGCCTGACATACTAAAAACTGAAAATACAGAATAAATAAACGAAAGCATAAAATTCAAACGCAGATGAAGCTCGGATTCCTCCGTTCTTCAGCTTCCGCCTTCTGCCCTTGAATTCTTCTGCTTTCCTCCTCTTCTGCCGTCTCCAAGCTTAAGCTCCCCAAAGTTTTAGATCCAATGATTCCAAGATCCCAAGATGATTTAATTAGGGTCTTAAACCCTATTTATAGCTCAGCACATCCACAAATCGCGTCCGTGTTAGTTGGTCGAAAACTGGCTTCGAAACGGCCCAAAATCCGCGCAGACCTACAAAACCTGCCAAGTGTGCCGCGGCTCACTAAACCTGTGCCGCGGCACATCGCAAAAGTCAATGCTCAGGCGTTAAATAATTCTTCCGGCCGCGGCTCACTGGCCGTGGCGCACGCAGTACAAAGTTACTCTTCCTTCGGCCGTGTCTTCCTGTGCCGCGGCTCGCCTTCCTTGTGCCGCGCTCATAGTCCAGCTTTTGCTGCGCCGTTTTGCCTCGTTTTAGCTTCCGGACTTCAATTTCCTGTCAATCATACAAAATTAAGGCATTAAAAGCTCATTTAGACGATTTCACTCACCAAAACACTACAAAATAAAGATAAATAAGCGTATAAAAATACGCCTAACAACACCTGTGCAAGAAACTGGAACCGAACTTTCTGAAACACAAGTACAACCATCTCTTAGGTCTAGTGGGGTGTCTCATTTACCTGAGAGATATGGGCTTGTACACTTGGAGGAACTGGGTCTCCATGAGGTTCCAAGTGATAGCCAAGAGATCGACCCGACAACCTATGACCAAGCGATGGTGGATGTAGACTCCGCGAAATGGCGTGAAGCTATGGAAGCTGAGATAGACTCGATGCATGTCAATCAGGTCTGGACTCTAGTAGACCGCCCCAAGGGCATAGTGCCTATTAGGAATAAGTGGATCTACAAGAGAAAGACTGATGGTGATGGCAAGGTTGATGCCTATAAGGCCAGGCTTGTGGCAAAGGGTTATACCCAGAAGGAAGGGATCGATTACCACGATACCTTCTCGCCTGTAGCCATGACCAATTCTATTCGCATGATGCATGCTATAGCTGCCTACCACGATTATGAGATATGGCAAATGGACGTAAAGACGGCTTTCCTTAATGGATTCCTCGAGGAGGAAATCTATATGGAGCAGCCTAAAGGCTTTGTGTCCGAAGTCGATATTCAGAAAGTGTGCAAGCTTCACGTTCCATTTATGGACTGAAGCAAGCGTCGCGTAGTTGGAACCTTCGTTTTGACGAGGCAGTCAAAGAGTTTGACTTCGTGCAAAATGAGGAGGAACCTTGTGTATACAAGAGGGTTAGTGGGAGCAAGATCGAATTCTTAGTACTATATGTAGATGACATTCTACTAATAGGAAATGTTGTGGGAATGCTCGCCTATGAAAGCTTGGCTTTGAGTAATTTCTCCATGAAAGACTTGGGAGAAGCTACCTATATTCTTGGTATTCGACTCACCGGATAGAGCGAAGAGAACAATAGGTCTTTCCCAAGCCCTCTATATAGATAAAATCTTAAAGCGATTTAAGATGGATGATTCTAAAAGAGGGTTCCTACCGATGCGACATGGAATAAAACTCACCTTGAAGATGTGTCCTCAAAATGAGGAACAACGAAAGGAAATGAGTAATATACCATATGCTTCGGCCGTGGGTAGCCTTATGTATGCTATGTTGTGTACAAGACCTGACATCGCGCATGTTGTAAGCGTGGTGAGTAGGTTTCAGGCAAACCCAGGTAGGGAACATTGGACTGCCGTAAAGAACGTTCTCAAGTACTTGAGAAGGACTAGAGATATGGTTCTGATGTATGGTGGTGGAGAATTGGATGTGGTGGGATTCACTGATTCGGACTTCCAAGGACTGAAGGACGACTCGATGTCCACTTCTGGCTACATATTTACTCTTAATGGAGGAGCAGTATCTTGGCGTAGTGCCAAGCAAAGCGCGACTGCTGATTCCACCTGTCAGGCTGAGTATCAAGCAGCCTCGGAGGCTTTCAAGGAAGGGTTCTGGATTAAGAAGTTTCTGGGAGAACTTCAAGTGATACCATGTGCTGAGCTGCCTGTTCTGCTGTATTGCGACAACGACGGAGCTGTAGCGCAGGCCAAGGAGCCGAGGTTTCACAACAGCACCAAACATATTGAGAGGAAGTATCATCTCGTAAGAGAATTTGTTCGCAAGGGATACATTGTGCTGCACAGAGTAGACTCGGACGACAACGTCGTCGATCCACTGACCAAGCCACTTTCTCAGACTAGCTTGGAGCGTCATCTGGAGAATATGGGTATTAGATACCATAGTGTGTGGCATTGAGTGCAAGTGGGAGATTGTTAGGAGTATGCCCTCGAATGCCACTCAGAGGATGTTGAGTGAGGGCATTGTACTTGTTATTATGTAAATCATCAATATAAGGCAATGGATGTTTCTTTATTTACTGGTAGTTACTGGCATTCCTAACTCGTAAATATACATGTAGAAACTAGTCCGTGTATTTGAGAGCAAAACGTTCCACTCCTTATTGGATAAGGGGTCGCACCGGAAAGGTTTATAGCTCAAATACTTAATCGTTCGCAAGTCGATGAAACTTGGTAGGCGTTAAGTTTATGTGAAGACTTGTATGACGTGTTCTTTGACAAGGAGAGTGCCTGTCGAACACTAATGGTTAGTGGGAGCACACGTTATAGGTATGCTAATTGGATTAGTATACTCGAACCGACTCACCCTCGATTCGTCACACGGATTTCACTTCGGGACAGTCAATGACGGAATCGAAAGGTTGTGATAGGTATTCGTGAACCTTCGACTTGAGGATTTAGTAGGGATGTGCTTGTGACGTCAAGATTTTCATTAGAGTAGTTCGAACCTGTAAATCGGAAGGCGGGGGTCAACCTCGACGTGCATCTTGATAGGCGAGTAGCAGGTCCTACTGAATACCAAAATAGAATTCTTTCTCCTGTTAGTGAACGGGTTATATGTCCTATGCGGTTATTGGCAGATGAGATCATAAGTCTTTGGCCAAAGCATTGGAGCTAGCTGTATTAGATACACGAGAGCTCGATGATCTCGATTTGCATTAACGCATGCATAGCGTCAAGTACAGATAGGGTTTGACTGACCGTGACCCTATAACTTGATCGGGACATTTGAAAGAAGGGTTTATACGTTTACTGGTATTCACGACAGAATGGTTCTTGAATGATCCCAATCATTCGTTCTCAGTTGGGGTACAGTGTAGGCCGCCAGGCTGGCTAGGTGGTGCTACTACTCTTTGGTTCCTCCCATTGCTGACTGAGACGGACCTACCGAGTCGCGCATTAGGATTGACGACGGAATGAATCGAGCTTAATCTCTCATTATAAATATTAGATATTGGATATCTAATTTGGGACATTGGATGTCTAAATCGATTTATTGGATAAATTGATTTACGGCCTAATGGATTAAATAAATTACTGGGTGATTAATTTAATTCGTGAATATAATTATTTCTTGGAGAAATTAATTATGTTATTATGTATTTAATGTGATTAATTGATTGGATTAATTAATCGACACAAATACATCGGAACGGAATAGGAGTTTATCTGTTTGGACTCACGGGAGTCCGAAACGAATCGAACTCATCCGATTCCTTCTAGATGGACACCCCATCACCTACTCCCTTACTTTGTCTTGGTCTACACTTTCAAGGATGGTGGACTAGTGACCAATCAAGGGGACAAATATCACACCTTGGTGATATTGTCTAAAGTGGGAGATCTTGGGGAGTTGAATAAGAATATAATGAAGACTCACTTCACTTGCTACCATATGCTTCCAGCCGTGAGTTTTGATAGTGAGAGAGAAAATTATTTTTCTTAGTCTTCATCTTCATCTTCTTCTTCACTTTTGTTCTTGAGTTTTCTTGGAGAAAATTCAAGATACATTGAGAGAGACATATTATACACTTAGAGTGTAATAATAATAAAAGCTTCACCACTTGATTCTATCCGTAACCTTAGAGGGTAATCGAGTGTTGTTGTTCCGGTCGTTTTTCCGGCGCGTGGCAAGTAGAGACGCGGTGTTTTCGGCGTTGGATCGTTCAAGGGCTTGGAGCGGATTGAACTC
This sequence comes from Orobanche coerulescens, assembly GCA_033398695.1. Taxonomy (NCBI): domain Eukaryota; kingdom Viridiplantae; phylum Streptophyta; class Magnoliopsida; order Lamiales; family Orobanchaceae; genus Orobanche; species Orobanche coerulescens. The sequence goes on from CM065814.1 coordinate 134,484,090, forward strand.
GTAGAGATAAAACTAAAGCTTGGGGAATAGCTCAAGAGAAGGTTTCCATTTAATCAACGGACTTCGAGGGTTAGTTTCTTACGACTCTTGCTTTTCGTTTATATATTCGTATATACGTAGCTCGATCGATCCTCGTAGGGATTCAGATCGAATTAATTTTCGTTTTACAGCTTCCGCTGGGCCTTCGATTTAGGCACCGAATCCCAACATCTCCAACTCCTCATTCGGCCTGTCACTCGATGCCGATCGCCACGCTCCGCCGACCCAGCACCATTTAGCCAGGTCGCCCTTGGTCTTGTTCGGCACACCGAGGACCACTCTCCCCATTAGGCCTTGGATATGATTGCCGCCGATCGACCCTTTCTGCACGGCCAGTTTAAACAGATAATTCATCTCCAGCGCAGTAAGGAGGCGGAACAACCGGTGACCGCCAAACAGTGTCAACGCGTGCATGACCTGTGAGCTGCTGCTCGGCGTCAGTTGAAGCGGCGCCAAATTCCAGGCGATCAACAAGTAGGAGATGGCGAATGGCAGAGGGAATCGCAGGCCGGCCTCCATAATCATCTCGCTGACGGCAACCATATCCTCGGGCGGTTGATCGGCACGTTCATTCTCCGAGGGCACGTGCAAGAAAACGTCAGAGGGGATGTGATATTTGGCCCTCCAACGGCTCAGGTATTTCTTGGTCTCCGTACTCCGGATCTTTCCGAGAGTCCACGGAGACGGGTCGGCGGCCCGAAAAACCGTCTGCTTCACATGTTCATAAGGATGAGCGGCGGAGTAGGCTTCGAAGTCAAATTCCGGACAGGGTCCGGCGATCCCCTCCATAATCTTGGCAAAAGCCATATAGGCGGGGCCAAAAACACTCTGCCGTTCCCAAGTTAGCCGCTCCAGTTCGTCCTCATCCGCCGGCGAGTCCCCCCTGCTCCGCCGTCGCCGTCGTCTTCGCCACTGCGGCCTCGTTGAAAAGCTCTTCGAGTTCTGCGGGTGCAATCCCCGCACGAATAGCCTCAACGGCCGTTTCCATGTCGACTCCAACGGGAATCTCCTCCCGGTCAGGCGAAGCCGCGGCGGCAGAAGAACTTCCGGCCTCGAAGGTCTTGGATCCTCCCGACATATTATAAAAAGAGGGAGATAGAAGATTGATTTTTCTTACCTAGAGAAAAGAAGAAGATCGGCACAAGAATCTCCAGAAATTTTTGCAGAGTTTCGGCTATGGATGCAAGGACGCGTAAAGAGTGAAAGAGAAGAAGCCCTAGCCCTTTTATAGATGGAGGCGTGGGTCTAAGTGCAAATAGGTGAAATCTAGAGGGCTGGATCGCAACCGTCATAGTGGGGACGCATTAAATGCTGCCCTCGAATCCCGCGGACGCGTCTTTTCGAGGGCACGCCAGGCGACAAAGTCTGACAAACCGTCGGACTCCCAATGATGGCGCGACGCGTGTCCTTGCAACTTTTCGAGAGCCCGCCTTCATTTCCCGCTGCTCCCGGCGCAAAAGGAGATCGTCCAGATTTGAATTCAGATCGGCTGATCGGCTAAACATTGGCGTTCGCCAACAGTGCCACCTCACCCCGTGTTTTCAACATCGAGGTGAGCTGGGGGGCAATTGTTGTGCGGCGATTAATACGCCTCGATAGGAGATCGTCCTGCGATCAGAGAAGCCAACCATGGAAGACATACTCTGGACAAACGCCCAGAGTTCGGCACAATACAGCGACCGTCTTTTAGTACCCAGCGATCGTCTTTTGATATCTGACGATCGTCTTTAATGAGCGAACCAGAGGCGATCGTATCATGCCACGTATGGATCCAGCATCCGTCAAAGTCATCGAAGACCGAATCTTGGACGGTGGCCCACGTGCGGATCTTCAAAGGGCGCCGACAGATAGGACCTTTGACCCCAGCCTGTCACCTACCACACCTACCGACAAGGCCGCCGAAAGGTACAAAGTGGGTCCTCCCCGGACAGCTACCGAGGACGCGTGCTGGCCTCACATTGGCTCGCACAGCTGGCCACCAGCAGCGGCCCCAGACTTTAAGGGAACAGCTCCACGTGACGGGACGATCGACTACCTTATTATAATATAGAAAACAGCGGTCGCCCGCGATCGCCTGAGGGGTCCCAACTACCTTGTCCCCTATAAATAGAGAACTCACTGCAGTGGCCAAAAGGGACGCGAATTTACTGTGAATTCAGTGCAAAATACACACAAAAAGAGAATCAAAGACTCTTCTGGCAACCACTTATACATTCATAGTGATATTCATACATATTTATCATATATCCCAAGCAAGAACTCACAGATTTACCTATCTGGTTCTTCCGGCAATCTACGTGCTCTAAAGCCTAGATAACTAGAAGTCTTTACACTCCTTGTAATAGATTCTAACATTAATATTTGTACTCGACAGTATATTTATTAATAACATCTCGCGAGAGCATTCAAGCCCGGGATTAACAACCCCGACAAATCTTGTGTCATCTATTTTCTCACGGAAGTGTTCTCGCATTTGTTTGTTACTCGATCATTCCAGCAATACTATCTCCGGATAATATTTTGGGTAACAACAATATACAGATACGATTTATACAGCCATCTCATTCAGAAAACATTTGAAAAGCCATATTCTGGAATATTTTGGCATTCAAAACAGTTTAAGAATTCATCACAATATCACAAACATTCACAATTGGTAACTCGTGGCCGTACCCCTTAGTATCGACCCCCAAACGCCCCGCTCCGGGTGTGAAACCACTTCCGCGGACGTACCCCTTAGTATCGGCCCCCAGACGCCCCGTCGAACGCTCTGGGTGGAAGTTCAACCACACACGCACCCAAGTCCACTTCCGCGGCCGTACCCCTTAGTATCGACCCCAGACGTCCCGTCGAACACTCCGGGTGGAAGGACAAATAACTCACACACCCAAAAGATCATAATTCATCATTCATACCGAAATCGTAACACACATAACAGAATGTAATACATGTACTTGCCTTAAATAACACGAAGTGAAGAAATGGTGAAAGGAAAGGTTTCGGACCGAATAATCTTCACAATTCTGTTCCTAACACAAGAATGATATACAACCAATATCAACATTGTGAATACATAGGAATTCATCTTAGTTCTACCCGTTGGGACAATTCGCCGAACACTACTAGGGTATCATCGAGTATAAGTGGTGAATAACGGAAAAATCGGAGTTTAATCCACAATTCCTCAAGAACCACGAAGGAATACAAGTATACAATTGAATTCTAGTAATAATATATAATAAATCGGGTTGAAAAGGGTCAAATCGCGAGAAACCCCCAAAATTCCCCCAAAATCTCAAAACAAAGGTTTTAGGGATTCTTAACTTGATTCGGGGTGGCAGAAGATGTTAAGAACTTGATGAATTCGCACAAGGAAAGAAGGGATGTTAGTGGATGATAATATTGGTCGAAATCGGCTCTATCCCTTATCTAGAATCGCCCAAAGCCGAAGAGAAGAAGTAAGGATGGAAAAATGACGAAGTTGGCTGCTGCTGTCGTATATATATCGGACAGGCTTAGCGCACACTACGCACAAGAATTAGCGTGCGCTAACGGGGTGCGGAATGCATTCAGAGACTTCTATCCTCCCGTTAGCGTACGCAGACTTATAAGATTAGCGTGCGCTAATGTTAGAAATTAGCGTGCGTTAACACTTATTTAGCGTACGCTAGATGGTTCAGTTCCGAAATACTGAACCTTCTATCCAGTTCCAGGGTATTCTGCCCAGATGTATTAGCGCACGTATAAAATGCAAGTCTAGCGTGCGCTATTTCTACCCTCATAGTGCACGCTACGGAAAAACGTTAGCGTGTGCTAAGGTTCCTGCACAGAGTACAGTCAGGACTCGGCCAGACTGTATCTGACTCGAATGACACGAAAACTTGATAGATGCCAGCAAACAACGAGACATGACAAGAAAACAAAAGCCTGTAAGCAAAATCTCTCAACCGAATATACGATTCTGACTACTGAGTGGTTTGAAATACGACAAGGGAGACAAATTCCCTAAACTTATAGGAAATTACAAAATGGCCTCAAACGCCCGAAAATCACGATACGACGTCGGATTAACAATCCGAAACTCACAACATGAACAACTCAACCATACGAACTCATGGAAACTAAGAAACAGCGAAATCGAATGAGTTTTACGAAAATCGAATGTACATGTGACAAAACATAACTCGAAATGAAATTACGTAAAAACATATCCGAAACTCGTCCAAATGGAGAAACTCTAAGAACAAAATAGATCCAGAATCCCAAAACAGTAACAAGCGAGTCGTCCGAAATGAAAATTAGGGGTGGGCATGGGACGGGATGGGTCGGGATTGGGCGAATCCCGTCCCGTCCCGAAAATAAATTACCGGGACGGGACGGGATGAGATTGCGTATTTTGAAATTCATCCCGCACGTCCCGATCCCGTTCGGGTTCGGTCGACCGGACGGACGGGATATCCCGCATATTTATTGACCTTGACAGAAACTGTGAAAAAACGAATGAGACAACTATAAATTTTAGAATTATCAAATGAATGAGGTAGAAATTAAAAAAAAAAATCCAAACTAGTCATTCCAAAAAAAAAATGACTCTCAATATCCATTAGAAACTTAAAAAATACACAACAAAATAGATAGTAACGTAAACACGCACAAAGGACAATAGATCAATAATCCAAATGCATAGTGCATATTACATCAAAATCAACACGTGAAGATAAAATTCAAATTGAAAGTGCAGAAAACATCAACTTAAAACTGAAAATTTAAAACTGAAACTTTGATGTTTCATACATCATACATCAATTTAGGGTTTACATATTTAAAAGATATATAAAAAATTGATTATATTAAATATTACGGGACGAAACGGGATTGATCGGGACGGTCCCGATCCCATCCCGTCCCATTTGAATAGTAACAGAGCGGGACGGGACGGGATGGGATTGCCATTTTAATAAACTATCCCGTCCCATCCCGCTAGTTTTCGGGACGGGATCGGGACGGGATCGGAATTTCGGGTTCAAGTGCCCAGCCCTAATGAAAATACACCAAAAATAGAAATTACTAAAAATAGAAAGTGCGGATATTACAGAACCGGCCATACGTTAATGTTAACTCGGACATAACTTAAGGTGTTAGGTGTTCGTACGTTAACTATGTGCCGTAAGTTGAACTCTTTGTTATTTCTTTTGAATAAGGTCCGATCTTTGCAAGGTGATTGATCGAAGGGGCGACCTTGAGGCGTATTGACAGTCGTTGAAGTATTTATTTCTTGCCATCTTTCTAAGGCAACTACTTTAATTATGTTTATCCATATTGATGTCGGTTATGTTGTTATGAGTCATGCATATGTGTTGTGATTGTTTTGTCCATCATGCGTTGGTCCGACAGGATCATCATGGGAATCTGTAGCTGTGTGCGCTGGATCGTTAAACAGGTATTTCCACCATGCGTTGATCTGACGGGATCATCATGGGAATCTATAGATGTGTGCGCTGGATCGTTGGAATACCACGAGTATGTTGAGATTGACATGTTGTGTTGTGCATTGCTATAGTTTCTCGTTGGAGAGATTTGTTATGATTATTGTTGATATTATTGACGTTATTATTCAGGGATTGCTGAATAAATCATTGTTGTATAATTATCGTACGTATACTAGCATCGTTGTGCTAACCCCTTCGGGGTGAACATTTGTTTGATGTTCAGGTTCCAGGAAGGCGGGAAAACAACCACTAGAGCTTCATGACGACGAGGGTGCAGAGTGATGTTACGGCCAGAATGATTTGTCAGATTTTTGTTTTGTTTTAAAAAAAAGTACTCGAGTACGCTGTTGTTTTGTTGTCTTTTGAAGTTTGTTTTCGGATGTGGATGGATTTGTATGTTTCAGACTGGTGATGTAATAATTAAACTTTTCAATTGGTATTTAATAATGTTGTTTTTAAGTCCTTAGCCTAGTAAATCCTTACATCAAGGATTTACGGCACTGTAATAATCCTAAATATCTCGGGGTGTTACAGAATATGGTATCAGGGATAAGATTATGGATATATTGGTCGTTGGGTTAAAATAGGGTTCATATACGTTTTCTGAGGTAACTGGCCGTTGATAACATCACTCTACCACCTATGTCTTCATGTGAGCGGTGGTTGTAAGTTTCCTAAACTCTATCTTGTCCTTTACATGTTATGTCCTTTTTGATGATTGAACGATAGAACGATATTGTTTCCTGTATATTGAGTACGTATGCTTACAATATGTTGAGAGGAGGACGTGGATGCGGTCGCGGTCGTGGGCGCGGACGAAGAAATGCTGAGAGGGAAGCTTCACCATCTGTTCCTGATTCACTGTCAAACCAGGCTAGCTACAGTTCTGGCGGGAAACAAGAGTTTGTCAATAATGAACGAGAGCAAACTGTGGAGACAAATGCCAATCCTGCTGTTCCCAACATACTATGCCAAGTGGTCAACCATATGACCCAATTTGCTCAAGTTGTGGACAGAATGCAAATGGCGGTAGGATTGCAGACGAGAGGGAGACAACAAGACATTCCAGACTTGTGAAATCGAGGAGACAGATGGCTACAAGAGGTGGCGAAGATGCACCCGCTGAAGTACGAAGGTTTTTCTGAGACGCCAACATGGGATCACTGGCTGAGAGAGCTAGAGAAAGTATTTGCAGGGATTAACTGCCCGGACGACCGGAGAACCCTCATTGCCCAATATTTCCTGATGGGAGAAGCGTCTGAATGGTGGGAAGCTATCCGACCTGTCGATCATGATGCCGATTGGGGAGAGTTCAAACTGATGATGGAAGCCCAAAACTGCCCTCGTCCGGTGAGGGAAGCTAAAGTTCGAGAGTTCTTCTTTGCACAACCGATGGATGAATCTGTAGCCCAATCGATTAAGACATTTAATCAACAACTGCATTTGTTCGACACCTAGTCAGAACTGATGCGGAAATGATGATTCATTTTGAAATGAGAATGAAGCCGGAGATATAGAGGTACATGTCAGGATTCGAATGTACCACTCTCCGCCAGTATCAAGACAAAGCTCTGGCATATGAAATAAAAAAAGCAGCTATGGAGAAGTTCTCTGAGTCCAAGAAGCAGAAAGTCTCTGGTGGTTTTGCAGAGCACAAGAACAGTGGGCCTCGTAAGGCCCAGTCATCCTATCACTCAAATAAGAGGCCCCCGCGCCCATCCAAAGGCGGAAAGAACTGTAGATCAGTATCAACACCGACAGATGTGGCCAAGAATTGTTTTAATTGTGGTCGCCCAGGACACCTTTGGCGTGACTGTTTCCATTCTCCGGTGACATGTTATGAATGCGGACAAGAAGGGCATCGAGGGATGTTCTGCAAGGATGCCGCCAAATTATTTGGAGCTCGTACTTCGAAACCGGCCCAGAAAGAGGCAAGTGTTCCGCAGACACAGCAAAGTGCCCAGCCACCCCAGAGTTTTGGTCGAGGAAGAGGCAGATGACAGTTCGACCAAAAGGGAGCATCAAGTGCTGGATCCATTCCTCCACGTCTTTATAAGATGAGGAGGACAGAGGATCAGAATGCAGCTGTCGCATCAGGTACCGTTCAGATTCTTTTGCAACCAGTTAGTGTTTTGTTCGATACAGGGGCTACACCTCGTTTATATTATTGTCTTGTGTTAATCGTTTGAACATTTCTTGTTTTCATGAATGTGAGCCTTATATTGTGGGTTTGCCGAGTGGTGATAGAATTGTGGGGAATTTAGAAATTAGAGATGTTCCTGTAACAATTGGGGGCAAAGAGTGGCCCTCAAATCTCATTGTAGTAGAAATACAAGGAGACGATTTGATTCTCGGAGACGATTGGCTTAACTGTTATGGAGATATTATGAACTACCGGAAGAGTAATATCTCGATGATAGCCGAAGATGGTTCCAAATTATTATTCAAAGGATGGAGACCAGGAAGCTCAGGGAAAGTGATCAAAGCTATGAAAGCCGTCAAACTACTGAAGCAAGGCTGTACTGGATACCGGTGTTACGCGATGAGGAAAGAAGAAGGAAATGTAGAGCTATTGTCCATTCCTGTTGTGAATGAGTTTCCGGACGTGTTCCCCGATGAATTACCTGGACTACCTCCATGACGAGACATAGAGTTTGCCATCGAGCTAGAACCGGAAGCTATGCCTATTTCTAAGGCGCCGTATCATATAGCACCTACCGAGATGTATGAATTGAAGAAGCAACTGGAAGAATTACTGGACAAGGGTTATATTCAGCCAAGTGTTTCGCCTTGGGGAGCACCAGTTCTATTTGTTCGAAAGAAAGACGGATCGCTTCGATTGTACATTGACTACCGAGAACTAAACAGGATGACTATTAAGAATAAGTACCTGTTGCCACGGATTGATGACTTGTTCGACCTGTTGCAAGGATCGACAGTATTTTCAAAGATTGATTTGAGATCGGGATACCATCAGTTGAGGATTAAGGAATCCGATGTCCCGAAGTCAGCATTCAGAACTCGCTACGGACAATATGAGTTTGTAGTGATGCCATTTGGTCTCACTAATTCACCTGCTGTGTTTATGCAGTTGATGAATCAAGTGTTCATAGAGTACTTGGACAAATTCGTGGTGGTGTTTATCGATGATATTTTGGTCTACTCCATGAGCCCGGAATAGCATGCGCAGCACTTGCGGATCGTTTTGAACCTCTTGAAGAGCGAGCAGTTATATGCCAAACTTTCTAAGTGTGAATTCTGGCTAAAGGAAGTGATGTTCCTTGGTCATGTGGTATCAGCGGAAGGGGTCCGAGTAGATCCCCAGAAAGTCGAGGCAATTTTGGAATGGAATTATCCTACGAACGTGAAGGAAGTCAGAAGTTTCTTAGGACTTGCTGGGTATTATCGTCGGTTTGTGGAGGGGTTTTCTAGAATTACTCGTCCACTTACTCGATTACTACATAAAACCCAAAATTTTGAATGGACCGAGATGTGTCAGGCCAATTTTGATGAACTGAAGAGAAGGTTGACGACGGCTCCAATTCTAACACTACCACAGGGAACTGAAGGATTCATAGTTTACAGTGACGCTTCAAGTCAAGGTCTCGGTTATGTACTGATGCATAATGAGAAGGTGATCGCCTACGCTTCACGGCAGTTGAAGCTATATGAAGTAAATTATCCAGCTCACGATTTAGAACTGTAGCCGTTGTTTTCATCCTGAAGATATGGAGACACTATTTATTCGGGACTCACTGTCAGATCTTCACAGATCATAAGAGTCTTAAATACATCTTCAGTCAAAAAGAGTTGAACATGCGACAGAGGAGATGGCTGGAATTGATTAAAGACTATGACTTAGAAATTCTTTATCATCCAGGAAGAGCGAACGTAGCGGCTGATGCTCTGAGCCGCAAACCCATTTCTATTCGAATGCTGGAGACGCTCACATCCCAGACTAGCATTCAACGAGAGTTGATTCGTGAAGGAATTGAAGTATGGTTGCAAGGAGTCCAAGGATAACTGTGTGTGATGGAATTAATTTCATCGTTAATCAAAGAAATCAAATCTAAGCAATTAGATGACCTTCTGATGATTCGGTTACGTGATGAAGTGAGCAAGGGAAAAGCTCCAGGATTTGTAATTCAGGAGGACGGAGTTTTGAGGTTTCAAAGTCCACTTTGTGTTCCCGATATTGATGTTTTGAAGCAAACAATCATGAAGGAAACTCACAATACGCCCTATTCTATTCATCCGGGCACCAGTAAGATGTATAAGATCTGAAGCAGAATTTTTGGTAGGGCAACATAAAGAAAGATGTGGCGGAATATGTCTCGAAATGTTTAACTTGTCAATAGGTTAAGATTGAACATCAACGACCCGCCGAGATGTTGAAGCCGCTTCCGATCCTGGAATGGAAGTGGGAAGATATATCGATGGATTTTATCACCAATATGCCAAAGACCATAATAGGGATGAATGTGATTTGGGTGATAGTTGATCGTCTAACCAAGTTGGCTTACTTTCTGGGCATTAAGGATACTTGGGGACCAGAGAAGTTGGCACGAGTGTTTATTGCGGAGATAGTCCGATTGCATGGTACGTCGAAGACCATTATTTCAGATCGAGATGGTCGTTTCGTATCATATTATTGGAAAGCAGTTCATAGAGCTTTGGGAACCGACTGAACTTTAGCACAGCTTATCACTCTCAAACCGATGGACAGTCCAAGAGAACTATCCAAATAGTAGAAGACATGTTGAGAGCTTGTGCTTTAGATAGGTCAACTAATTTGGAACTTCATATGTCGTTGATTGAATTAACCTACAACAATAGTTGGCATGCTTCTATTAAGATGGCACCTTTCGAGGCATTGTACGGAAGAAGATGTAGATCACCCTTATGTTGGGATAATTCATCTGATTTAATCGGGACGGAACCAAAATTGATAGTACAAACTCAAGAGAGAGTAGCTCTGATTCGTGAAAGATTGTTGACTGCCCAGGGTCGACAGAAATCTTATGCTGACATGCGCCGCCGCCTGTTAGAATTTGGAATTGGGGATCACGTACTTCTGAAAGTTTCTCCTACTCGAGGAATTTTCCGTTTTGGGAGGAAAAGAAAGCTGAGTCTAAGATATATCGAACCATTCGATATTCTTGATAGAGTTGGGAAGTTGGCGTACAGGTTGGCCTTACCGCCATCGCTGAGTCATGTTCATAATGTGTTTCACGTATCTCAATTACGGAAATATGTACTAGATCCCAGTCATGTCATCGATTTTGGCGAGATAGAAGTATCTAGTGATAGCACGTTCGAGGAAAATCCAATCAAGATACTCGAGAGTCGAATCAAGCAATTGAGGAATAAACCAATCTCCTTGGTTAAAGTTCAATGGTCGCGACATGGAGTCGAAGAAGCCACTTGGGAGATGGAGGATAGTATGAAGTCGAGATACCCGAAATTATTTTCATCTTAAGTTTCGGGACGAAACTTCTTTTTAGAGGGAGAGTATGTAATACCCGAATAATTATGGTGTATTTCATCTGTATTTGAACTTGTAGCATTTGATTATGTGGTATTAATAATCAAAGTGTGACTTTCCTCGTATTTCGTATTTCTTCATTCATAATCATATTGAAGAGTTTCCTAATATATGCATGCATCTGCACGTCATAACGTATGCTAACGGTGGAGCATTACGTACGTTAAGCATTACAGATAACATAGGCTATAGGCGAGGCATAGCGTGCGTAACAGGCAATCAAAGGCAGATCGGATAAGGTCGGTGTGTGGAGCCGGGGGGATATGGTCGAATTTCCCCGTGTGAACCTAGACAGCTTTTTGGTAAGGAGAGTCAACGAGTATAACGTATGTTAAGGGTTTATCATAGCGTACGCTACATTGATCACATTACGTACGTAAGGGCATTGTTAACGTACGTAATGGAGGGCAGGAAATGAGGCAGTGAACTTTTGCTAGACGCTAGCGCACATAAGGGCTTGGTCGCTAGCGTACGTTAGACCGCTAACGTACGTAATGGCTTGTGCATAACGTACGTAACATCGATAGATTCTATTTATAGACCTCAACCTCCTTTTCATTTCCCCCTCACCCCTTGGCCGATTTCTGCAACTTGAGAACTCCCCAGCCCCATAAATCTCTTATATCAGCCTCCCAACTTGGTTTAGAAGATCATAGACCCTTGTGGATTGGTGTTCAAGCTTCCGATGTTGAGTTTCACCAAGTGTTTTGTTGTTCTTCTCTATATTATGGTATGTTGATTCTTCACCAACTAGAATTCGTGTTCTTAATGACGTTATAAACCTGTTTATGAGATTACCTAGTTTGTTATTATCATGATGGATCGAACACCATGTTTTAAGAAGATTAGATTTAGTTATACTTCAGTTCTCCTTCATTGTTGAAAGTATAAATCGATCCTGGTTGGGATTGAACCCTAGGATGTAGTTTCCTGAGATTGTTACAGATTTTGAGCTTGATTTCGAATGAGTTTTCTGAGATTATTAAGGGTTTTCACCGAGAATAGTTCATGTTTTGAAAGGGGTGCTTGAATCGATAACCTTCTTCATATTCATGGTTAGAATGAATCGACTATATATGTTAATAATATTAGAATCAAACCCGAAACACGATTTGTATCCCCCATTTCAAAGTATGTTTTGGTATTCTTATATCTTGAGTCATACCTTTGATATGAATTGTGAGATTAGCCGAACCATATATATATTTTGGAAGTTAATATCAAGATTGAGGTTTGGATTATGATGACATGCATATCCTTGAACTCGTATACGTCGACCTTTCATCTCCGATATGGTCATTCGATTCGCATGAAGTATGTCATTAGTTCGACTTAGCATTCATCGAGTAGATGAACCGTCAACCGGCCATACGTTAATGTTAACTCAGATATAACTTAGAGCATTAGGTGTTCGTACTTCAGCTATGTGACGTAAGATGAACTCTTTGTTATTTCTTTTGAATAAGGTCCGAGCTTTGCAAGGTGATTGATCAAAGGGGCGACCTTCGGGCGTATTGACAGTCGTTGAAGTATTTATTTGAGTAAATTACACCAATAGTCCCTGTGGTTTACACTAAATTTCACCCGTCGTCCCTATCTTTTTAAAATTACTTTGGCCATCCCTATTTTTGAAACTAGTTGCGTTCATAGTCCCTATTTTAAACGGACATTTATTTGTGCCATCCACACATGGGTATTTTTGTCCTCTCCTCATTCTCTTTCTTCTCTTTATATTTTCAGCCGCCGTATGTCTTCTTATCTTTACACCTCCTCAATAAAAACCCTACATAACTCCCTACCTTATATCTTCTTATTCCCAAAAAAAGAGTGACGGGTTTGATTTAAACAAATAAAAATGGTGAATTGCTGGTGTGGAAAACATGCCATTGTTCGAACATCTTGGACCTCCCTAAACCCCGGTCGTCGATTCCATAGTTGTCCCCAAAGGGTGAAAATTTTGACAGATCTAAGGTACAACATAAAACATTGATTATTGCTCAATCTAAATGTTATTTGTAATTTTTGTTGCTGGAATCCAGTTGTAGATTCATTGGTTAGGTTGATCCGGTAATGTGCCCTCGTTCTTGTGAAATCATACCTGGGTTATTGAGGTCAAAGAACCGACTTGAAGCAGAAATGAAAGAATCCAAAGCAGAAGTTAGAAGAATGAAGTTGTATTTGTTTATGAGTTGGCTGGCCTTTTTTTGTTTGTAATAGTTGTAATTTTGAAGTAAGTTGATATATTGGCAGTAGGTCAATTTGTAGTCAGTTGTAATTGTTCTAATTTTGAAGTAATTTTGAAGAACATGGTTATAAAAGATGCTAGTTTGTTGTTCTTAATTCTGAAGTAATTTTGTATACTGGCAGTTTGTTATGGCAGTTGCTACATTTTGTTGATACCAAATTTGCACTTCCAAAAGTTGATACTAAACTTGCACTTCTTGACAATATTACATATTGACTAATTTTGTTATTGCAGTTTCTAAATTTTGTTACCAAAGTACCAAAATAACAATCTACCATCTAAATCTACATTGGCAGTTGCTACATTTACACACATAACCAAAATACTTCACACAAAGCTCCTGCCAGTTACATAATCAACCAAAATACCAAAAGAAGGCTCATTCATTTCCAGCACAAAAGCATGTGTTCAAAGTTACAAAATCAACCAAAATACAAGTTCAAAGTTACACGATCAACCAAAATACTAGTTCAAAGTTACCAAGATACAAGTTCAAAGTTACACGATCAACCAAAATCAACCATTCATTCTTTGACTTCCATTAGCATTCCCTCTTTGACTTCCAACATTTCTTGTTGCCTGACTGCTACTTCCTGCTTGACTTCCAACATTTTGTCCTGTACATGTCCTAGAGTTATGACCCCCAGTGTTACACCTTTTGCAAGTTACTGTTCTCAAAGTTCTTGAAAGTTTGCCTCCCCTGACCATGTTATCCTTTTCATCTGCAGTTCTTCTTCTTTTTTTCTTTGGTCTCCATATTGCCTTGTGATGTACAGGTTGTATTAAGGTTGTTGGACACTGAGATTTTGGCCACATACTCCTACCATTGACAGGTCCAATTTTGAAACTGTAAACTTGCTTCCATGTTTCAAGCCAGTAAGTAGAATGGACCCAAGATTCTGGTAAACCCACTTTCAAATTGTTTAATGCCATATTCCAGTTGGTTGCTACGGCATGTTTACATGGGATGCCAGTTAATTCCCATCTCCTACAAGTGCATACCCTTAAACCTACATAAACAATACACTGGTCCCCCCAAGGTTCACTCACTTGATATTTCTCTCCACCATTCCACACTACTGTGTATTGAGTAGCTTCTTTTTTTATTCCTTCCAACAACTTAGTGGCAGTAGGTGTTAGTGGACCATCACAATTAGCAATCAGCTTTTGAACTATTGGAATCCTTTTCATCAAATACTCCCTGACATACTCTAAACATGTTATGATGGGTGAGTCTCTAGCATCAACTAGTTGCTTGTTCAACACTTCACACATAGTATTTAGCAACACATCTGAATGAGCTCTCCCTATTACACACATAAGACTAAAGTCAAACTATAAATTAATTGCAAAAACAACAAACTTAGTGCATTTGAAAGTAATCGTTACCTGTGAAATGGCTTCTTGACCATTGTTGTGGGGGGATTTTAACTAGCCATTGAAAAACATCCACATTAAGGTTTTTAACTCTTGCATACTTCTTTGGAAGTGCTGGACAGTTGTGGATGTTGCACACTTCCAAAGAAGGTCTTTGTATGCTTTCCCCCTCCAAGTCAACTTCATGTTTTCATGAATATGCCTAAGACAGGACCTATGCTCAGCACATGGAAACAAACTTGCTATAGCTGGTATAATACCCTGCCATAAATAAAGTTCAACTAGTAAACATGGTTAAAAGTTGCACAATTACTAAAGCAAATTAAAGATATTGAACCTTTTGCCTGTCAGAAATGAATGTGAAGTTTGACATAGTGCCCAGATCCAAATCTTCACCCAAACATGTTAAAAACCAATTCCATGAATTTTTTGTCTCTGCCTCTACAACTGCATAAGCCACTGGGTATATTCCATTATTTGGATCAAGTCCAACTGCTGTAAGGATCTGCCCTGAAAATTTTCCCTTCATGAAGGCACCATCTAACCCCAATAGGTCCCTCTTTCCTGCTTTGAAACCCTCTTTTAATGCCCCCAAGCAAATATAAATCCTTTTGAACTGTCTTGTTGGTGATTCTGTATTTGGCTCCACTTCTGTGTCAATTTTTACAGTTGAATTTGGATTGTTGGCCAACACCTCTTCACAGTAATCCCTCAACATTGAAAATTGTTGTACATAATCACCTGATAGTTAAAATTCTGCCTTCTTTTTTGCTCTGAAAGCTTTCATTTTAGACACACCCAATTCTAGTTTCTTTTGTAGCTGGTCTTGAATAGCTTTTATTGGGATTTTGGGATCTACTTCAACTTGTTCAACGATCTGCTTGGAAAGGAATACAGATGTGGCATGTTTTATATGTTTAGATTGAAGACATTTATGGACATCTTTAAATGTCTTTACCATCCATGTCTCAGAATCTTTAACTTTACTCACACGCACAACCCAAGGACAATTATTCCCATTTAAAATTACTTTCTTGCCCTTGGACTTGACTTTATCCTTTCCACTTGCATCACCACTACCAACATTGCCACTTGTTTTTTCCTTTTGAACCCTTTCAACACTTACTTGGACCTGTTTTTTTGGCCATGGTCCCACTGGTGATTCAACACTAAATACTGGAATGTTCCCTTCACAACCAACCCTCACTCTTTTTTTGTCATTCTTAATGAGCTTCAACTCTATCCTACTCTCAACTGCATGCCTTCTAACTAGTTCTTTCACTTTATTTGCATTGCCAAAAGTTTGCCCAATATGAAAGGGAGAATGTTGCACAAAACCTTGTGCCCTTAATTTTTTCAAGTTTCTTGCCCTTCTCTTTTCAATTTCATTATCATCTGAATCTGTTACACTATCAAACAACTCATTGTCCACAACATGGACTTCTTGGTTACCTAATTGTTCTTCAGTTTCTGGTATGTTATCTTGGAAACCCATGAACTCAAGATGTGAGTCTATATGTTTCTTAAAATCACTCATGTCTACTTCTACTTCTTCAACCTGATTATCTTCATCAACCATGTAATCACTATCATCAGCATCTTCTTCAAATTCATTATCATGGTCAGCCTCATTTCTAGTATTAACTTGTTCAAATACACTATTCTCTACCCATTTAGACTGTGGGGAAGTGAAATATGTGTTTAACTTGGTCTTCTCATGTTCAACATACACATTGATTAGCTTATGATCATAAACATACTTACTCAGAAGATGCACATCTTCATCACTACATAAGGCATTGAGTCCAACATCTAAATCACTATTAGGGGTTTGAAAGTGATAGTACATAGGTTTGACATCATTATAACCCAACTCTTCTATCATACCATTGAGTTCAATCACTGTGTTGCTACCTAAAATATTATCCGGAGATAGATATTGCTGGAATGATCGAGTTGCAAACAAAGTGCGAGAACACTTCCGTGGGAAAAGTAAATAACACAAGATTTGCCGGGGTTGTTAGTCCCGGGCTTGAATGCTCTCGCGAGATATTATTAATACGAATACTTTGGAGTACAAATATTAATGTTAGAGTACAATTACACTGAGTGTAAAAACCCTAGTTATCTTAGCTAGTGAGCGTGAAGATTGCCGGAAGAACCAGATATGATGCTCTGTGAGTTCTTGTGACAACGATGGGGTGCTATGAAGACTGTGAGAAATCGACGGTCTTACACAGTGTGTATTAGCTGTATATCTAGGCTCCTGGACTTGCGAGTCTCTTTGAATCTGTGCTGTGGAGACTTCTTGCCTCTGCCGACCATTGATAAGTGTCAGTTTTATACACCTATCTATGGTTTGTATTGATAAATATCACCCATAATTGAGCAAGTCTACTCGTTTTTTGCTTTTAATTAATTAGTATTTATTAATTTTATTTTTATCGGATGATGATGTAAATCTAGTCTTAATTGGATTGAATAACTGATTTACTCAAGAAATAACATGTTTATTAAATATTCTCTTTGTTGAATTTTGATATATTCATGTTGCAGGGCTTTCTGAGACGAATTCGGCAGTCTTTTCGGATTCAAAATCAGAGTTATATATCAAAAGTTATCATCCGAAGAAGATTTGGGGCAAAAACGCAAAGTCTGAGAAATTCTGGGCTGAAAACATAACTCTCAAAGCAACCAAGGAGCAAATTGATTTGCCAAGTTACGGCCGTAACTACTGAATGTTATGGCCGTAAGTCATCCAAGTTACGGCCGTAACTCCTTAATGTTACAGCCGTAACTCTTGACAGATTGTTAAAATTTGTCTAATTTTTTATACTTTTTGTGTATTATTGAGGGGATGGCTGGCATTGATCCGATCTATTGTAATAATGCTGGAGTTTTGGTGCTATTAGATGACTTTAGGTGTATAAATATACCCCTTAGATTCTTCATCATTGATCATTCATCTTATAATTTTTCACTTCTTGTAATCTTTTCTTTTTGTGTGAAGAACACACTTGTGTTCTTGAGTGATTTGTGTAAGTGTGGTATAGCATATGTTGTTCAGAGAGTTTATTGCTTCTTTATCCTTTATCTACTAAGGGAGTGATGATCAATTCTTTCTCTTGATTCAACTAATAATGACCACCAAAGCTTGTATTATGTATATTAAACCCTTCATGGGCTAAGTTACCTTTAGTTGGGATTATAAACAAGGTTAGTCATGTTATTTAAGTTTGTATAAAGATCTATTATGAATTACTTATTATTGTGTGTGATTTTCATTGTTTTAACAATCTTCATTTATTTGGCCAATAAATGACGATATTTATGGTCTTCATATGTTTCGAAAGAAAATATGTTTGATTAGATCAAATGATCTTCACTCTAAGTTGTTCTAGGGGATAGAAATATACCTCTAGACCTTAGATGATTCTTTGAGTTATTTTTATAAATCCTAATGCTATGTATTGAAGCCAATCAATATAGAAATATAGTGGATTGATTCAATATGTAAGGGGCGTTTTATAGTTCGAAAGAGAAACCGTCTTTTTAAGGAAAATCGAATCTACACAACATAATAAGTAAATTCATCTTATGATCTCCTATACATCTTCTATAACTAATGACGAACTAAGTTTGTAATCCCAACTATTTCATTTTATCATTAATCAATCTATTATTATTGCAATATTTTTATTTCCTTAAAATATTAGAACTATTATTGCATTTTCTTTGCAATTATTAAACCAAACTCTTTAATTTTGTGTTTCACTCATCTTAGTATCTATAAAAATAGACTAATAGTATATAATTCAAATTATAACCAAACTTCCTCGTGGGATCGATAAACCGGACTCAAAAAGTCCACTTACTACTTGATACGATATCGTGCACTTGCGATAATTACACTAAGAACGTGTCAAGTTTTTGGCACCGTTGCCGGGGTCGTATAAGTGTTATATTTGAAATATTACATTATTAATTATTGTTATAAATACAACTTTTTCTTTGTTGTAGATTCTCTTGTCTATGCGAAAGACGTACAATCGCGATTTAGTTTCACTAGATCCCGAGATCGAAGCCACATTCAGAAGAAGGCGAAGAGAACAAAAGAAAAATATTATTTCTTCACCATAAATGGCGGACGAACTAAACCCACATCTCCCCCTAGGAAACGATAACGAGAGAATTCCTACGGTAGGGGGAATACCTAATATTCAAAACATTCAACATCAATAATATCCTATTGTGCCAGAAATAGATGAAGACAACATGCTCCTTGGGGAATTCATGAACCCCCCATCTTTGAGCGTTCAATCAAGTGTAATTTATCCACCATTTGGAGTGGACAATTTTCAAATTCGCCCCGATGTCATCAATCTCTTCTCCAACAACAACTCATTCTATGGAAGAACCGACGAGAATCCATATCTCCATATTAACCGTTTTGTGGAGATTTGTGGAAATTTCAAATATCCAAATGTAAATGACGAGGCGATCAAAATGAGACTTTTCGTGCACACTTTGAAGGACAGAGCAAGAGAGTGGCTAGATAATTTGCCACCACGAAGCATAACAAATTGGCCCGAATTTGTCCAAAAATTCACCACTAAATACTTTCCACCAATAAAAGTGGCGAAACTCAAATACGAAATCTCTATATTTCGTCAACAAGATTCAGAATCATTCCACGAAGCATGGGAGAGATACAAAGATATGCTACGAAAATGTCCTAACCATGGTTTCAATTTGGGAGCCCAAGTCAATTACTTCTATTCTGGAATTTTACCTATATGCCGAGCCAATGTCGATTCATCATCAAATGGCTCACTTGGCAACAAAACTATGAAAGAGGCTTATAATCTTTTTGAGGTTATAAGTGAACAAAGTGCAAGATGGCCAGACAGAAATATCCAAAAGAAACCAAATGGTGTTTTTGAAGTGGATTCTTATTCACTTATGTTGGCAAAAATTGAAGCTCTACCAAAGAAAGTCGAGGAAATGTCTTTTTCAACTCCTCAATCTGTGAAGACGGTGCAAACTCCACAAGTTTCAGCTTTTTCATGTGAAATTTGTGGAGCAACTCACAACAAAGACTATCTCATCCTTAGTGCAACAAGAGCAAGCCACCACCACCAGAACAAGTGGCGTATGCTCAGAATTTACAAAGGCAAGCATACAATCCTTACGGGCCAACATACAATCCAAGGTACAAAAATCATCCAAATTTTTCTTATGCAAACAACAACAATGTGTTGAATCCAACACATCAAGAAAAGAAGCCCGGGTGGGAAGAAGCAATCACGAAGCTAGCTGAACAACAATTGAAGTATCAACAACGCAATGATGCTTCAATTAAAAATCTGGAGACACAAGTTGGCCAAATGGCCAAAATACTTTCAGAAAGATCTCATGGCATGTTACCTAACAATACTGAGGTAAATCCAAGGGAAGATGTCCAAGCTATCACAACAAGAAGTGGAGTGCAGCTGCCAGAAATTTCTATGGAAAAACAAAAAGATAAACAAAGTCAAGAATCAGAAAAAGAATCTGAATCAGGACCTACATCTCAAAAAGGTCCAGTTGCTACAAAATCTTATGTTCCACCTATCCCATTTCCTCAACGGTTGAAGAATCACAAGCTCGATGCTCAATTCGGGAAATTCTTGGAAATTTTCAAAAAGCTACACATCAACATTCCTTTTGCCGATGCTCTAGCACAAATGCCAAGCTATGCCAAATTTATGAAAGATATTCTTTCCAACAAACGAAGGCTTGAAGAATACGAAACTGTCATGCTAACAGAGGAATGTAGCGCAATACTACAAAAGAAGTTGCCACCCAAGCTAAAAGATCTGGGAACTTTCACAATCCCGTGTACAATTGGTGAAGTGAATTTTGGCAAAGCTCTTTGTGATTTAGGGGCAAGTATCAACTTGATGCCCCTGTCAATTTTCAACAAACTGAACTTGGGAGAAGCAAAAGCAAAAACAGTTTCACTACAATTAGCCGATCAGTCAATCAAATATCCACGTGGGATAATAGAAGATGTGCTCGTCAAGGTTGATAAATTCATATTTCCAGCAGATTTTATCATCCTTGACATGGAAGAAGATCAGGATATTCCCATTATTTTGGGACGACCATTTCTCGCAACCAGACGTGCTCTTATTGACGTCTATGAAGGAAAGCTAATTCTCAGAGTGGAAGACGAACATGTCATCTTCGATGTCCTAAAAACTTTGAATCAACCCTCCACAGATGAGTATTGTCTAAGAATAGATGCAATTGAAGCCATGGTAAACAAGTCTTTGGAGAAAATTCTATCTAAAGATCCTCTTGAGACATGTATAGCAAATTCTCTAACCAGCATAGAAGAAGAATATCACTTGGCTGAAACAGTTAACTATCTAGAAGCACTACCACCCTTAAGAAGGCATTCACATTTTGAAGAATTGGGGACAAGCTCCGCTAAACCCCTCTCTTCTTTACAAGAAGCTCCAATACTTGATCTCAAACCTCTACCCACACATTTGAGATACGCTTACTTGGGCATTTACTCTACACTTTCGGTCATCATATCTAACATATTGACCGAACTTGAAGAAGGAAAATTACTAAGGGTATTGAGGAATCACAAAAGAGCAATTGGATGGACTATTGCGGACATTAGAGGAATAAGCCCCTCTATATGCACTCACAAAATTTTGATGGAAGATGACTGCAAACCTTCAATTGAGCATCAACGACGTTTGAATCCAAACATAAAGGAAATTGTGAAGGCAGAGATTCTTAAATTACTTGACGCAGGAATCATTTATCCAATCTCAGATAGTCCATGGGTGAGCCCTGTACATATGGTGTCCAAAAAAAGTGGAATCACGATTATAGAGAACGAGCACAATGAACTTATACCGACACGACCGATCACAGGATGGCGAATGTGCATTGATTACAGGAAACTAAACAAGACGACCAGAAAAGATCATTTTCCACTCCCATTTATTGATCAGATGCTCGATAGATTGGAGGGACATTCTTACTAATGTTTTCTCGACGGCTATTCAGGGTACAACCAAATCGTAATAGCCCCAGAAGACCAAGAGAAAACAACATTCACATGCCCTTATGGAACATTTGCCTATAGAAGAATCCCATTCGGATTGTGCAAAGATCTAGCCACATTTCAGAGATGCATGATGTCAATATTCTCAGACATGGTTGAAAAATTCATTGAAGTTTTCATGGACGATTTCTCGGTTTTCGAAGATACATTTGATAAATGCCTAAATCACTTAGGCATGGTCATGGAAAGATGTGAAGACACAAATCTAGTTCTCAATTGGGAGAAATGTCACTTCATGGTCCAGGAAGGAATCGTACTTGGCCATAGAATCTCACAACATGGAATTGAAGTCGATAAGGCAAAGATCCAAGTGATTGCAAAACTTCATCCACCAATTTCGGTGAAAGGAGTAAGGAGTTTTCTCAGGCATGCAGGATTCTATCGGAGGTTCATAAAAGATTTCTCAAAAATAGCAAAACCTCTCTGTTCTTTGCTTGAGAAAGATACACCATTCATTTTCACAAATGAATGCCACGCGGCCTTTGCAACTTTGAAGGATAAGCTTACATCAACTCCAATCATCATTTCTCCAGATTGGACTATTCCATTCATTTTGATGTGCGATGCAAGTGATTATCTTTGTGGGGCCGTCTTGGGCGAAGAAGGACAAAATGATGCAAGTGATCCATTATGCTAGCAGACTATGAATGATGCTCACCGAACTACACAACAATCGAAAAGAGATGCTTGCAGTGGTTTATGCCTTTGACAAATTTCGATCCTACTTATTGGGATCGAAGGTCATTGTCTACACCGATCATTCACTTTGAAATATTTAATGACAAAGCAAGATGCAAAGTCAAGGCTAATCCGATGGGTTCTACTTATGCAAGAATTCAACATAGAAATCGAGACGTAAAGGAACAGAAAACCAAGTGGCGGATCATCTCTCTAGACTAGACCAAAACAATGCTCAAGAGAAGGAAATAAATGAAGTATTTCCGGATGAACAACTGTTCCAAATCTCTAATATACAGGAAAAACAAAATGCACCATGGTATGCTTACATCGTTAATTTCCTTGTTAGTGGAATAATTCACCCAAATTTTTCCCATCATCAAAAGATAAAATTCTTCTCCGAGTTGAAATACTATTACCGGGAAGATCCTCTATTGTTCAGACGAGGACTGATCAAATCATCCGAGATGCATACCGAAGAAGAAATGGAGAAGGTATTAGAAAGATGTCATTCCTCTCACTATGGAGGACATTTTGGGGGTTCAAAAACAGCAGCAAAAATTCTTGAAGCAGGATTCTATTGGCCCACTCTGTTCAAAGATGCACATACACTTGTCTCTAAGTGTGACCGGTGCCAAAGACATGGAAACATGTCAAAAATAAATGAAATGCCAATGAATTTCATCCTTGAAGTTGAAATCTTCGACGTTTGGGGAATTCATTTCATGGGACCCTTTCCATCATCGTTCTCTAATGAATACATCCTTGTAGCTGTGGACTACGTATCTAAATGGGTGGAGGCTGTTGCATTACCAACAAACGAAGCTAAGGTCGTGGTAAATTTTCTAAAGAAAAATATATTCACTCACTTCGGAACTCCGAGAGTTATTATCAGTGATGGCGGATCTCATTTCTGCAATCACCAGGTTAAGGCTCTATTGACCAAATTCGGAGTAAAACACCGTGTCGCTACCTCTTATCACCCACAAACCAGTAGACAAGTCGAGGTCTCCAATCGTGAACTGAAACGTATACTTGAGATGACAGTCGACTCATCTCGGAAAGATTGATCGAAAAAGCTGGATGATGCGCTCTGGACTTACAGAACCACTTATAAGACACCGATAGGCATGTCTCCATTTCGTTTGATTTTTGGAAAAGCCTGTCACCTGCCAGTAGAACTTGAACATCGAGCCTTTTGGGCTATAAAAAAATTAAACTTTGACGAACAGTTGGCTGGAAAGAAAAGGTTGCTGCAGTTAAATGAGTTGGATGAAATCCGAATCGACTCATATGAAAATGCCAAATCTACAAAGAAAAAACAAAAAGATGGCATGACAGCAGAATTCTAAGAAGAGATTTTAAAGCAGGAGACCAAGTTCTCCTTTTTAATGCACGACTGCGTCTGTTTCCGGGTAAGCTGCGATCACGATGGTCGGGCACTTACTAGATAAAAGTGGTGTTTTCTCATGGAGTTGTGGAGATTTATAATACAACCGACGGGAGTTTCAAAGTAAACGGCCAACGGTTAAAGCCATATCTGGGAGGAGAATTCTCGACAGCAAAGTCAATCATAATGCTGGAAATACCTAATTGATCAGATGAGAAGTCAAGCTAAGGACATTAAACAAAGCGCTTATTGGGAGGCAACCCAATCTCTATTATTTCGCAAAATAAGTTTGGGGGTAACACAGAAAGATTCAACAACAAGAGCAAGGATCATATCGTTCATAAAATCCAGGAAGTCTTTCTTTCATTATTCTCACACATATAATAATTATAATTTTCTAAAAAAAAAAAAAAAAAAAAAATAAAAAAATATATATATATATATATATATATATATACGGCCGTATCCAAAATCATACGGCCGTAAAAAGTTTCATGATAATTTTTTTTTTTACGAATGCATCTTACGGCCATAACTCTTTAATGTTACGGCCGTAACCTTAAAATCCTATAAAAAAACGAATGCTTTATACGGCCGTAACTCGTGAATGTTACGGCCGTATCTTAAAACAAGGTCACAAAAACGAATGCATCATACGACCGTAACTTGGGTATGTTACGGCCGTAACTTCACGGCTGTATAAAAAAAACGTGACTTGATATCACAATCACAAACCCGGCGGGACTCCACAGAGGCGAAGTCTCGCTTCATATTTGTTTTTCGATTCCTATTTTCTTAAGATTCGTTGATTGAATCATGTTTAGTTGTTAGTATTGTTGATATTTGTGTGGTTATTTGATTCATTGATTTGTGGTGACTTTGTGGATTTGAGTTTGAATGAAAAAACTTGTTAAAAAACTATGAACTCAAGGTGTCCGACGAAATGCCACAACGAAAATCTTTGAAATTTTTTTATGTTTTTGTTGGTTTTGCTTGATGATTATAGTCGTATGATGAAAAGGAAGTTGATTTTGTTTAATTTCAGGGATGGCACCGAAGAAATTGTCAAAAGGAAAAGAAAAGGTCGGTTCGTCGTCTCAAGAACCGGCACCACCGCAAAGAAATCAAAACACAAAGTGCATTAAGGAGAGATTGTTCAAACTTGATGATTTCATTGGCGATTTGGATAGAGACACTATCACTAGCCCGTTCATCCAAAAATTCATAGACAACGGGTGGAAAAAATTCATTTCCGAACTCCCAAATGGTAACCCAACCTTGACCCTAAACTTTTACAATACTTTCAACAAATCCATTGGGCAAGTAGGGTCGCCTACTTATCATCAAACTACTGTGAATGGGAAATCGATTAATTTTTCACCGGATGTCATTAACAAGTATTTGGGGGTTAATTGTACTAACGCGGTTGACATTTCTATCTCTAATGAAGAGGTGCCGGATGATAGGGTTTTA
This sequence comes from Orobanche coerulescens, assembly GCA_033398695.1. Lineage (NCBI taxonomy): Eukaryota > Viridiplantae > Streptophyta > Magnoliopsida > Lamiales > Orobanchaceae > Orobanche > Orobanche coerulescens. The sequence continues at coordinate 134,509,455 of CM065814.1, forward strand.
CGCTGGGCATTAGTGAGCGAGCTGCATGATAGTATTGGGATGATCAAACCCCGATACAACCAGGCGGACCTAATTGATGATGCTTGGTACTTATGGATGTGGGCAGCCAGGAGTATTTACCCGACTTCGACTCTGACGACAGTCTCCATTGGCCACCTGCGAGGTTTATTTGCTATCCGCCGAGGGGTAAAAATGGATTTTGGTACTCACATTTATACTACTATTTGTCACTATGCCGGTATGGTCCCGACTAGGCAGAAGATGCCATACCCCTGCCTTATCACTGGTATTTGCAGGAGCCATAGAGTAAAAATTTCGGCGGGGGTGATATATTAACACATGGGGATCGACTGAACGGTCGGAGTAGTATTTTTCGAAGTACTCAGTTGAGGAGCAAACGGGCACGTTTGGAACCGGAAGAGGATAGTAGCCACGAGGAGGAATATGAGGCCGAGGAGGATGCCGGAGATAACTTGACGCCTTTTGAGGCAAATTTGCTTGAAAGAGTTCGGGGATTAGAAATATCCCAGGCTGAAATTTTGAGAAATCAGAATGAAATAATAGACCGACAATTAGAAATGGAGAAGTGCTTTGAAAAGCTTTTCCGTTTTCTAAACATCCCTGACGACACACCTGGAGGATCAAAAAGCTAAAATTTCAGGGAATTTTCTGTTTTCTCACTTGCTTTTAAAAAACTCGGGACAATTTTACTTATAAGTTTGGGGGTGTTTTCGTACTTGTGTGTTTATTTTGTTGGTTTTTGAACTATGATGTTTATTTTGATTATGATTGTGGTATGTTTTGATTATTGTAGTGTGTGGTGTGTTTTTATTATTTGGCATTGATTTTTTTTAGGTTTATTGTATATATATTTCTAGTTATATATATTAATATTATTTTGATTTATGAGATTTCTAGATCTGGCCATAACACCAATAAATTATCTATATACAAGCTTCTAAAATCGTTTTAACCGGTAAAAAAATTGTATATTCCAAAATTATTGAGCCTTAATCTCTCTTTCCAAACCTTGTAGTTATCATATAAAATCGAGTCATTTGTTACCTTGAGAAAAGAAGAATCAGTCGGTTGATGAAAAATAGAACTGAAATTTACTTAATTTGTAGAGTTTTTGATTTTTCATGCTTAACTAAGATATGATTTTCTGCAAAAATTCTATTCCCTAAAAAAAAAGGGAGTCATTGGTGAAAAGAGCTACACGTTAGCAAATAACGGTGTGAAAGCTATCACCTAAAAAAAATGACGAAAAGGAGAAGTGTTGAGCAGCAACAGCTGCCTAATTTTGGGGGTCTTAAATTTTGCGAAAAATAAAGGACTAACCATTGTTGGTGCGTAGCTGCCGTCTCACAGAAAAATTGGTGAAAAGAGCTACATGTTAGCAAATAATGGTGTGAAAGCTATCACCTTTTAAAAAAAAAATTGAGATAGAAATTGTGTTGGTGAAAAGAGCTACACGTTAGCAAATAACAGTGTGAAAGCTATCACTAAAAGGGATGTAGTTTTATGAGCAGATTTGAATTAATTAGCGGCTGAATTTCAATACACTCAATTTCGTGAAAAATCACAATATTTGATGACGCCAATAAAATTCTTCTTCATATTGAGTCGAAAAATAAACGAGTAATCGAGAGCAACCATTAAAGGGAGTCGTGTGTATCACGAGTGGAAAAGAAATAATCAGCCTTTTGGGGGGAAACCTTGCATTTTGGAATTACAAAATAAAACCGTGTTTTAACTTCAAAATCATTAGTAGATTTATTTTGAATCTTGATTCATTTATATCTACTGTAAAGAGCTGGTTGTTGTGTATTAATGGCATTTTGATCTCCTTTTCTCTTTATACATAATTATTTTTAATTTATGTGTGTATTGATTTTCTTATTTTTATCTTATTTTTATTTTTGGAGCGTGAATAATATAGAGTCTTGCTCGGGACTAGCAAAAATTCAAGTTTGGGGGTGTGATAAGTGTCAGTTTTATACACTTATCCATGGTTTGTATCGATAAATATCACCCATAATTGAGCAAGTCTACTCGTTTTTTCTTTTAATTAATTAGTTTTTATTAATTTTATTTTTATCGGATGATGATGTAAATCTAGTCTTAATCGGATTGAATAACTGATTTACTCAAGAAGTAACATGTTTATTAAATATTCTCTTTGTTGAATTTTGATATATTCATGTTGTAGGGCTTTCCGAGACGAATTCGGCAGTCTTTCCGGATTCAAAATCAAAGTTATATATCAAAAGTTATCATCCGAAGAAGATTTGGGGCAAAAACGCAAAGTCTGAGAAATTCTGGGCTGAAAACGTAACTCTCAAAGCAACCAGTGAGCAAATTGACGAAGCCAAGTTACGGCCTTAACTACTGAATGTTACGGCCGTAAGTCATCCAGGTTACGGCCGTAACTCCTTAATGTTACGGCCGTAACTCTTGACAGATTGTTAAAATTTGTCTAATTTTTTATACTTTTTGTGTATTATTGAGGGGATGGCTGGCATTGATCTGATCTATTATAATAATGCTGGAGTTTTGGAGCTATTAGATAACTTTAGGTGTATAAATAGACCCCTTAGATCCTTCATCATTCATCATTCATCTTATAATTTTTCACTTCTTGTAATCTTTTCTTTTTGTGTGAAGAACACACTTGTGTTCTTGAGTGATTTGTGTAAGTGTGGTATAACATATGCTGTTCAGAGAGTTTATTGCTTCTTTCTCCTTTATCTACTAAGGGAGTGAGGATCAATTCTTTCTCTTGATTCAACTAATAATGTCCATCAAAGCTTGTATTATGTATATTAAACCCTTCATGGGCTAAGTTACCTTTAGTTGGGATTATAAACAAGGTTAGTCATGTTATTTAAGTTTGTATAAAGATCTATTATGAATTACTTATTATTGTGTGTGATTTTCATTGTTTTAACAATCTTTATTTATTTGGCCAATAAATGACGATATTTATGGTCTTCATATGTTTCGAAAGAAAATATATTTGATTAGATCAAATGATCTTCACTCTAAGTTGTTCTAGGGGATAGAAATATACCTCTAGACCTTATATGATTCTTTGAGTTATTTTCATAAATCCTAATGCTATGTATTGAAGCTAATCAACATAGAAATATAGTGGATTAATTCAATATGTAAGTGGCGTTTTATAGTTCGAAAGAGAAACCATCTTTTTAAGGAAAATCGAATCTACACAACATAATAAGTAAATTCATCTTATGATCTCCTATACATCTTCTATAACTAATGACGAACTAAGTTTGTAATCCCAACTATTTCATTTTATCATTAATCAATCTATTATTATTGCAATATTTTTATCTCCTTAAAATATTAGAACTATTATTGCATTTTCTCTGCAATTATTAAACCAAACTCTTTAATTGTGTGTTTCACTCATCTTAATATCTATAAAAATAGACTAATAGTGTATAATTCAAATTATAACCAAACTTCCTCGTGGGATCGATAAACTGGACTCAAAAAATCCACTTACTACTTGATAGATATCGTGCACTTGCGATAATTACACTAAGAACGTGTCAACCGTCTTCTGGTTGAGAGGTACTGAGAGAGAAATCCTGAGGTAGATTCGGGAGAGGAAGTCGAGAGCCTGAAGTATGTATGTTTGTATGTATTTTCCAATGTAGTTGCCAACTGAGAGGAGAGAACCTTTTTCCAGTTGCTGGGAGTTCTCTATTTATAGCAGTGGGAGTTGCTGGGCGATCGCCTCGAATGTATTATAGTAAGCGGGCGATCGTCTTTAGCACATGGGCTGGTCTCCTTTAAAGTCCGCAGGAGTTGCTGGCAGCCAGCTATGCGGTCCAATGAGAAGTCTGCACGCGTCTGAGTCGCTGTCACGGGCGGTCCCACCTTATACCTTTCGGCGGGTCTGTCGGTAGGTGATAAGGTGGTGACAGGCTGTGGTCAACGATCCATGAAATGTGGCGCCTGTCGCGGATCTGCACATGGGCACTGCTTTGAGATCCAGTCTTCGTAGACTTTGACGGATGAAGGTCTTGTTCGTGGCATAGGACGTCCATCCTAGGTCGGGCACCAGAGTCGATCGCTAGGTGCCAAAGGGCGATCGCCTTGGGAGTCGACCGCTAGATACTCGAAGGTGGTCTGGTACCTTCGTTCTGACAAGGTCGCCTAAGCTCACTCGGTCGTGAACTCGATCGCCCGGCATTTGTGCCGATCGCCTGTCAAGGTGTATAAATCTCGACACAACAATTGCCCCCAGCTCGCTCCGATTTTGGAAACATGGGGTGAGGTGGTTCTGCTGGCGATCGCTGAATTTTGATGAGTGACTATGCATTTTACGGAACTGGCGATCGTCTTTGAGCTGTTTGGTTTTGAAATTTGGACGACCTGGTCGGTCGCTGAAATGAGCGGAAGATGACAGCGGTTTTGGAAAAGTCTTCGGCGCACGTGTCGGGTTCTTGTTGGGGGAGACCGACAGTTATTTATGACTCCTCGTCTGGCGCGTCCTTGAAAAGACGCGTACGCGGGCTTCAATGGAGCATTAATTGCGACGGTTGCACTCCGACCCCTGAGATTCTCCTTAATTGCACAGAAGTCCCTGCCATCTCCTATAAAAAGGCACTGGGTTGCAGTGTTAGGACCCTTACACGCATTTATCGGAGAAGAAAAATATTGCAAAGATTCTGAAGATTCGACTGTCGATCGTTAATCGATTCAATCCTTGGTAAGAAAACACTCCTTTTCTTTTCGAAAATGTCTGGAACATCTTCGTCGCACGGAATGGGCACCACATCTGCCGCTGGGGCTTCGACTGCCCGGGGAGGATCCTCCGCAGAATTCCACTTGGAGACGGCCGCCGAGGCTATCCGGGCCGGTATTGACCCTGCGGAAGTCGAGGCGCTGTTCAATGAGGTCGACGTTGCCAGGGAGGCGGCGGTTGAGCAAAGACGCTCGCAGATAGAGAGAGATTCGGTGGTGAGGGCCTACTGGGAGCAGCATAGTACCTTTGGCCAGGCCTATGTGGCTTTTGCTGAGATTATGGAGAGGTTGGCCAGTCCGTCTCCTAAATTCGATTTCCGGGAGTACTCGATCGCCCATCCTTATCAACCTCCTAAGCGGTCGCTTTTTCGGGCTGCGCAGCGATCTACATGGTCCCTTGGCCAGATAAGGAGCTCGGCGACTAGGAAGGACCTGGCCGTCTGGAGGACGAGGTATCATGTCCCTTCACATGTGGATCTTTTTGCGCCGGCCGAGAATGAACGGGCCGATCAGCCTCCGGAGGGCATGGTCGCCGTGAACGAAGCAATCATGGAGGCCGGGCTGCAGTTCCCTTTGTCTTCTTCTGTCTCCCATTTGCTGGCGGCTTGGAACGTAGCGCCGCTCCAGTTGACGCCGAATGCCTGGCTCCAGATCATTTGTGCTCTCACCTTGTTCGGCGGTCACCGACTGTACCGCCTTCCTTCGCCATTGGAGATGAACCACCTGTTCAAGCTGACGGCTCAGAAAGGGTCGGTCGGAGGCTATCACATTCAAGGCCGATCCGGTCGGGTGATCCTCGGAGTCCCGAACAAGGTGCGGGGCGACCCGACGAAGTGGTTCTGGGTCGGCGGTTCATGGAAGGCATTGGCGAGCAACAATCCCATGGACGAGCTGAATATTCCTACTAGCTTTCGGGAGAGGAATCCGGGTAAGGGTTCTGGCTCTCTCTTTGTTCGGATATGTTCTGAACTGATCTAATTTGGTTTCCTTTCTGCAGGTTTCCATATTCCGACGATCGATGAGCTTCCTTTCGATTTTCTGGTCGTTTGGGAGCGGATACGAAGTCTGCCGGACGACGACTTAGACGATTGCCGGATTAACAAGGAGAGTCGTAGGCTGTCTGCTCGGCTATTCTGTTTCCCACTACATCTCTCGGTCTCAGGTATGAGTTTACGGGATCTCCAATTGCTTGGCGATCGTCCTGCCTGGAGAGTGTCTGACCATTTGTTTGATTGCTCTTTATTGTAGAGGTTCGCTTTCCTTGTTTTTTGGAGCCTCCAGCAGAGATATCCATGTCGAACCCTGGAGTTCTGAGCCGTCTTCGCCAGAAGAAGTCATCTCGGGTTCCTCCAGTGGTGCTACCTCTTGCTCCGGAGGTGAGTCCTCCTGTAGAGCCGATAACTGCGGAGAAGGAAACTCGGGACGAGGGGCTCCGGACGAACCGCAAGCGGCAGAGGTCGGGAGATCCTCCAGTTTCTACCCCTGCTAGCGAGGTGCCGATCGCCGCGCCTCCGATCACCGCGGTCCCCCCGGTGGATGAGCCTACGCCCTCGGCGGCTTTCTTGAGAGAGATGGCGATCGCCGAGGCTGAGACCCCTCGCGGGAAACCATATTTTGGTCGCGACCCCGAGAGAGCCGAGAGGTATACTTTGCTAGTTTGTTGAATTTCGTCGCTTGCGCGGGAGATGTGCTGACTTTTTGTTGTTTGATGCAGGATTCGTAGCACTAATCCAGCTTGCCCGCCGATGGTGCTGGATTTCCTCACGAGTCGATCTCCTCGCGCGGCCTGTGATGTCCCACTGTATGTCAACCGGGCTGTTTCTGCTTTGCCGAAGGCCTGGACGATGGACTTAGATGCGATCGCATGCCAGCGATCCGGGAATACAATGCAAGCTGCTTTCGCTCTCTCTCTCTCTCCAGGCGGCGACGATGGCTGCCCAGGCTGTGCAGGAATTCGAGGGGCGCCCTTCTACTACTCGCCTGCAGGCGGATCTCGAGGCGGCTCGGAAAGAGAACACCGAGTTTGCCGACAGGATCGTGGCTATGGAGAAGGACTCCCTGGAAGCAACTAAGCGGGCGAGTCATGACCTTGACCTGATGAGAGAGAATTATGAACGAGCTCGGGCAGCGGTCGACCGATTTTGGGACCAGATGACAAAAGCCCGACGGTTGCACGCGGCCGCTGAGAAAGAGGCCGATCAACTGAAGGTGACTGTCACTTATCTGAATAGCGAGCTGGCGGCGTCGAGGGGAGAGACGGCTGCAAGGGAGGCCGAGCTCCAGGGTGCGCAACAGGCGGTTGTCGAGTTGAAAGGGAAGCTGGAGGCGACCGAGGCCGATCCCTTTCTCAGCGTGGAGTTTGTCATTGAGTTTGCCTATTATATGGCGTTCGCTAACTCACTCCGAGCTGCTAAGAAGGGAGGGCTGGAGGTCGGCCCTCTTGCTGAAAACTTCAAGGCATATCCGTTGGAGCACCCTCTTCATCCTGCCTTCTCTGTGCCGATCTTGGATCTCTCGGAACTTGGTGTGGACCTGAGCTGGTACCCGACTTCGGCAAACCTTGTTCATCCTGACGTTCTGGAGGATGGGGAGGCAGCTCCGGAAGCTGGCGAAGGGTCGCGGGCTGATCCGGAGGTTGAAGGCGAAGGCCAGGCAGGGGCCTGAGGCTCTACGTCCTTATTGTTTTAGCTTTTTGCCTTGTAATTTTGTAGCTTTTCTTTGTAATACTTAGGCCTTTGGGCGACCGTGTATGTACTCCAATATTTCAAGTAATAAAATGAATGTTTCTTTCTTCGATTTATCACTTGAATGATTGCTTTTCTGAGTCTTTGTGTGACTTTGTACAAATGTATGAGGAGAGATTGTTGCGTGTATAGCTCTAAGTGAATTGATAAACTCATATAGGTAACTTTTACAACAAATTCAATCGCTGCAAAAACATCTGAAAAATGCCGATCTCCGTATTTAATTGAATAGGGACGATCGTCGTACATATAGCTCCGCACTCCCCCTTGTTTTTGTTCACTTAGTGAAAGTAAGAGGACGAAAATAAACCGTTGAGTGAGCGGTCTTCAATTTTGTCGAATCCTCGAGGAAGGCCGTCCATCTCGGTCTTGAGGAGCCGTGCACGGCCGCGGAGTTCGATGGACCGACCTCCACGACCATGTCTTTTGTGCGAGCGACATTCCGTCTGATGGCTAAGTTCTCGCGACTCACTTAATTGGTAGGGTCCTCCGTAGGCTGCGCCTCGCCTCGTATTTAAACGAAGGGCGTGCGGTCTTGGTCTGGAGGATTCCTTGCGCGGGGCGTCGTCAGATTAATCGACTCCACGTCCACAGCTTGTCAGCTCTTTTCTACCTCGGGCCGCCATTAAGATGGTGACCCTTGATGGTATACGTTGAGACGGGGGGAGGGACACGTCGCATTGTCCGTGAAGGATCCACCATGTTAAGTGATGGACCTTCGAGGGCGGGCGAACGTGTCTACAGATCTGTTTTGGAGGGCCCTCAGACTACGCAGGCCTCGTATTTAAACGAAGGGTGGGCGATCGTGGCCCAAAGGGACCTTGCACGGGCATAGAGAATGGTTTCATCGTCCTCCACGACCATGTCGACACTCTTCTACCTCGGACTATCAAGTCAGATGACGATCCTCTATGGTATACGATGTGTAAGGGGAGGAGATCGCTTGCCTAGGTTCTTCATGTTGATGACGAACTTTAGAGGGCGAGCGAGTAATCCTCTGATTTGTTTGGAGAGTCTTTCGGCTATGCCAGCCTCGTATTTAAACGAAGGGCGAGCGATCGAAGCCCAAAGGAACCTTGCATGGACGGATCGTCGGTTTCATCGATTTTCGCGACCATGGCGGCACTTTTATACCTCGGACCATCATGTCAGATGATGATCCTCGACAGTATACATTGTGCTAGGGGAGGCGATCGCTGCCTAGCTCCATCATGCTGATGACGAACTTTATAGGGCGAGCGAGTCATTCTCTTTTTCGAGGTGTTTGCTCAGGCAGTAGCCTTTGATTTGACGAGGCGGGAATTGGGGAGAGACTTCCGAAGTTCCCTCCTCTTGATTGAAGCATGTAGATACGGTCACCGAGGTTGATCGAGGGGTCGGCTCGTATGAGCATTCCGGCCTGTTCGCGTTCGACTCGGGTGACCGTGTTGGGAGATCGAAGGGGATCCGGCTAAGCCAATAAGCTGTCCAATTTGCCCTCCTCGAACAATCTCTAGAGTTGTCTGAGGAGGTCGCGTCATTGGTTGGTGTTGTGGCTGGGACTCTTGTGGTAGGCACAATATTGATTGTGGTCCAGATGACCGTGGTCCCTTATAGCCTTTGGCTTGTTTAGCGGTTCGCGCCCCTTGATGGCGTAAAAAATGTGGGCCGGAGTTCGGTTGAACTTGCGGAGGAGATGGGTTTCCACATCCTCGAAGGCCTTGAGATCGCCGGGTGGCTTGGCGACCGCCTTTTTGGCTTTGGCGATCGCCGTCTTTCAGACAGGAGGTGGCGTTCCCTCGCCTAGGCGGCGGGTGAGTAGCCTTTGCCTGGCCAGAAAGTCGGCAGCCTTAGTGCGGAAGATCGCGTAGGTTGGGGGTATGTCCTTCGTGAGATGCCTAAACATGGGCGAATGACAGTAGAATCCCCCCAGGACCGAGTAGAGAGCGAGCTCGTCACTGATGGGCTCGCCGGTGAGGACGATTTCATCCACCTAGTCAATATAATCTGCGTCGGATTCGTCTTCCCCCTGCCTAATTTTCATCATGCGGTGGGGGCCTTCGGGTCTGGCGACCTTGGCAGCGAAGTATGACGTGAAGTCACTTGCCAGTTTCTCAAAGGAGATAATCGATCGCGGTGGTAGTGAGATGTACCACCTATGGGCCAGCTCGCCCAAAGTTAATGGGAAGATTCGGCACTTGGTCGCATCTGATGCCCCACACCTGGTCATGTAGATCCAGAACTTGTTTATATGGGTCTCGGGGTCCGATCTCCCTTCATATAGAGGTGTTTTGGGAGGAGCGATCCTTGGTTGCACGGGGGCAAGCTCGATGTGGACCGCGAGTGGCTCGGTCGGTCCGATGATCTTTCTACTGGTGCTTGCCCCAGTGTCCAGGAGCGTTTTCATCTCATCGAGCTGGCGTTGCATAGCGGCCATCGCCGTGGCCTGGCTGCTCGCGACTAGGCGCTCGGAGCGGGAGCCGAGGCGATCAAGTACTGACCCCCTGGCGTTCGGAGTGGGAGCCAAACGGTTGACTTGTATTCGGCTGGGAGTTGGGTATGCCGAACTCCTGGTGACGGACTCAGATTCCGCCGTCTCGTGGTTGGGGACAGAATGCCCCGATCGCCATGATGGGTCGCCTCCCAAGCGACTGAATATGGAACCGTCCGGCCATCCGAGAGCCTTTTCTCGCGACTCGGAGCTTTCTGACGATCGCTCGCCCAGTAACCCCCTGAACTTCCATTTGCCCACGCGGCGGATGGCCGAGGGAGTTATAGCGGGCGTCGCGCACGCTCTCCGTCGCTCCTTTAGGATGGCCATAGCCTCCTCGATCTGTTCCGCGGTTTGGAACTGGTCGAGCAAAAGGCTGGGGCCGTCCCTTAGGTGCGGGATCGAGAGGCTCGCGTCGCCGCGGCTACCCTCTGCCATCGGCTGGGGCTCGGATCTGGTCGGGATATGATGTCCGGCGGTTCGGAGAGTGTCTCTCTTCGATGTGGTGGCAGATGTCATGATTCTGAAGGTTTTTCTTTGAAGCGCAGTGAGTGTCACTTCAAGTATATGCCCCGAGAACAGTATGTGTTCTTCGGGACGGTAGGAATAAAAATGAGGGTTAAACCCCTTCCTCTAGCGCCAATTGTTGCTACCCAAAATATTATCTGGAGATAGATATTGCTGGAATGATCGAGTTGCAAACAAAGTGCGAGAACACTTCCGTGGGAAAAGTAAATAACACAAGATTTGCCGGGGTTGTTAGTCCCGGGCTTGAATGCTCTCGCGAGATATTATTAATACGAATACTTTGGAGTACAAATATTAATGTTAGAGTACAATTACACTGAGTGTAAAGACCCTAGTTATCTTAGCTAGTGAGCATAAAGATTGCCGGAAGAACCAGATATGATGCTCTGTGAGTTCTTGTAACAATGATGGGGTGCTATGACGACTGTGAGAAATCGACGGTCTCACATAGTGTGTATTAGATGTATATCTGGGCTCTTGGACTTGCGAGTCTCTTTGAGTCTGTGCTGTGGAGACTTGTTGCCTCTGTCGACCGTCTTCTGGTTGAGAGGTACTGAGAGAGAAATCCTGAGGTAGATTCGGGAGAGGAAGTCGAGAGCCTGAAGTATGTATGTTTGTATGCATTTGCCAACGTAGTTGCCAACTGAGAGGAGAGAATCTTTTTCCAGTTGCTGGGAGTTCTCTATTTATAGCACTGGGAGTTGCTGGGCAATCGCCTCGGCTGTATTATAATAAGCGGGCGATCGTCTTTAGCACATGGGCTGGTCTCCTTTAAAGTCCACAGGAGTTGCTGGCAGCCAGCTGTGCGGCCCAATGAGAAGTCTGCATGCGTCTGAGTCGCTGTCACGGGCAGTCCCACCTTGTACCTTTCGGTGGGTCTGTCGGTAGGTGATAAGGTGGTGGCAGGCTGTAGTCAACGATCCATGAAATGCGGCACCTGTCGCGGATCTGTACATGGGCGCTGCTTTGAGATCCAGTCTTCGTAGACTTTGACGGACGAAGGTCTTGTTCGTGGCACAGGACGTCCATCCTAGGTCGGGCACCAGAGTCGATCGTTAGGTGCCAAAGGGCGATCGCCTTGGGAGTCGACCGCTAGATACTCGAAGGTGGTCTGGTACCTTCGTTCTGACAAGGTCGCCTCAGCTCATTCGGTCGTGAACTCGGTCGCCCGGCATTTATGCCGATCACCTGTCGAGGTGTATAAATCTCGACACAACACACTGAAAACACATCAATATCTACCATATCAACATAGTTTACCTTCCCTTGGACATACTTTCTCCCAGGAAATTTTGTGAAAAATCCACCATGATGTATCCTCATCGAAAACATACCAGAAATACCAACTGAAAAACAAAATAAAATTAGGTTAACATAAAAAAAACAGAGTGTTAAAAAGTTAGGGTTTTTATCTACCATAAATATTGTTCAGATTGTACTCCTTTTCGTCATTTTCACGAATATTCCATGAGGTTAGCACCATGGTTATGTTTGATGGGAGGGAAGATGAAAAGTTAAAATTGAAATTAAAGTGATTGGATGAAAATATAATGAGGTGAAGATATTAAGAGAAGAAAGAGAATGAGGAAATGATAACTATACTCATGTGTGGATGGCACGTGATGTGATTTGACCTCACAAATAAACGTCCGTTTAAAATAGGGACTATGAACGCAACTAGTTTCAAAAATAGGGATGGCCAACGTAATTTTAAAAAGATAGGGACGACGGGTGAAATTTAGTGTAAACCACAGGGACTATTTGTGTAATTTACTCAATTTATTTCTTGCTATCTTTCTAAGGCAAGTACTTTAATTACGTTTATCCGTATTGATGTCGGTTATGTTGTTATGAGTCATGCATATGTGTTGTGATTGTTTTGTCCACCATGCGTTGGTCCGACGGGATCATCATGGGAATCTATAGCTGTTTGTGCTGGATCGTTGGACAGGTATTTCCACCATGCGTTGGTCCGACGGGATCATCATGGGAATCTATAGCTGTGTGCGCTGGATCGCTGGAATACCACGAGTATGTTGAGACTGATATGTTATGTTGTGCATTGCAATTGTTTCTCGTTGGAGAGATTTGTTATGATTATTGTTGATATTATTGACGTTATTATTCAGGGATTGCTGAATAAACCATTGTTGTATAATTATCGTACTTGTACTAGCAACGTTGTGCTAACCCTTTCGGGGGTGAACATTTGTTTGATGTTCAGGTTCCAAGAGGGTGGGCAAACAGCCACTAGAGCTGCATGACGACGAGGGTGCAGAGTGATGTTACGGCCGGAATGATTTGTCAGATTTTTGTTTTGTTTTAAAAAAAGTACTCGAGTACGCTATTGTTTTGTTGTCTTTTGAAGTTTGTTTTTGGATGTGGATTGATTTGTATGTTTCGGACTGGTGATGTAATAATTAAAATTTTCAATTGGTATTTAATAATATTGTTTTTAAATTCTTAGCCCAGTAAATTCTTACATCAAGGATTATGGCGCTGTAATAATCCTGAATATCTCGGGGTGTTACACATGTCTATTTCACTGAGTCTCTCTCCGAGACAGTCCCAGATCGTTACGCCTTTTGTGCAGGTCAGAACTTACCCGACAAGGAATTTTGCTACCTTAGGAACGTTATAGTTACGGCCGCCGTTCACCGGGGCTTCGGTCGTCGGCTCCCCTGTCACCAGGTCACCAACTTCCTTGACTTTCCGACACTGGGCAGGCGTCAGCCCCCATACATGGTCTTACGACTTTGCGGAGATCTGTGTTTTTGGTAAATAGTCGCCCGTGCCTGGTCACTGCGACCCCCTGAGGAGGCACCCCTTCTCCCAAAGTTACAGGGCTATTTTGCCGAGTTCCTTAGAGAGAGTTGTATCGCGCCCCTAGGTATTCTCTACCTACCCACCTATGTCGGTTTCGGGTACAGGTACCCTTTTGTTTAAAAGTTGTTCGAGCTTTTCCTGGGAGTATGGCGTGGGTTACTTCAGTGCCGTAGCTCCTGGTGCTCGAACATTGGCTCGAGACATTTTCTCTACCCCTTATTACCCTGAAAAATCAGGGGCACCTTGCGTTCTTGAACCGATAACCATCTTTCTGCTAACCTAGTGTAACATCCACACCCCCAATCCACTTAGGGATATTACACGCCATATATTCTTTCTGCAAGGATCTACCAGGCAGGAAACTACAAAACAAAACCCACACGTGATCAACTCGACGGGAACATAAAATCGTAGACTGATTAGGTCTCTCAAAATACAACATAGCAGTACAACTGATAAACCAAAATACAACTCGATCATAATTTACATAACATGTCCAACCTCTTAAGGATGGCAAAGAAACTAGAAATAAACACTCGGACCGATAGATCACTGACGGACAACTGACTACAACTATGACTAGTATCGCTGCTTTACATCATCCTCCGAGCCGATCCTGTGGTTGCGTTCTCTCAAATCGGAATACCTGAAAAGTATAACATAATCCCCAACGAGGGGGTTAGCGATGGAAATCACTAGTAAGTAACCAAGCTATACAATTATACATCAAGAATATAACCGTTATGAAAATAAGATTTCGACAAGGTAGCAACACGATCCCCGAGTCTAACTTCTTTTCGAAAATAGTTTCCATTAGGAAGGATGATAAGAATAACTTCAAAACAAATTTAAAATAATAATTGAAGACGTTGGGGGTCTCAGTGTAAAATCATGAAAAGATTTATAATTCTTCTTTTTCAAAAGGGGTTTTCTTTCAAAATCATATAAATGATTCATTACTCAACCAAGACTCAAAGACAAAACCATATTCACCAATATAACCGGAATCTAAGTTTCAAATATTCACAATTCAGAGATATCAAATCAAACACTCAAATCGCCTCCGTGGCCTCGACGGGACCCACCCAGATTAGCTATCGTAAACAAACCCAAACACACCCATAAGTTATCTTGACATTGCACTCGCAAGTGACAATTCTCGGAGCCCTCTCCAGACCTACCTGATTAGATAACCTTATGGTCAAATCGTAACGTCTGGCCGCACTCGCAAGTACGCGCCTCCGGAGGCCTCGACGGGTCCCTACACGGATAATATAATTCAAACACCTCCATAAGTTATCATGACATCGCACTCGCAAGTGACGATTCTCGGAGCCCTCTTCAGACCTACCCGAATTGATAATCTTATGGTCAAATCGTAATGTCTGGCCATACTCGCAAGCACGCGCCGCCGGAGGCCACACGGGTCCCTACCCGGATAACATCTCAATTTATTAAGATAAACAACAACAAAGGGTACAACATTCACCACAACCGCAAACACGTAACACATATGTTAACGCATCATCACTTCTACAAAGGCACACATTCACAGCACACCATTATTCAGGAAAAAGGCTAACGAACGAATAATACAAATACTACGCGATTCCACAATTTCTCGGATAACTGCTCATTTCTAGTATCCATTTTAAGAACAAAATAATATGAAATGGTTGTTATCATTCTTCACGAAACTCAACTTTACGCTCGAATTTACTTTCATAGAAATCACATATTCGTTTGAAAGTAAGTTACAGTTGAATATACAATCACTAACAAGTCCACGACACATCAAATTCTCAAAGTATAAAGAATATAGACGAGATACTCGCCTCAAGTCCAAAGCATGCGATGCGACGGGAAAGCTCGACCGGAAACCCTCGAATCCTCCAACTAGGCCGAAATCACAAGAACAACTCAATTACTACGAAGTCGATCGTAAGAAGGATGGAAAACATACGAAATTCCCAACAAGAATTCGTAGAAACAAAAGATCGAACACTTGGGTTCAATACTTCCCCAAAAACAACAAGAACATCACCCGAACCCGGATACGATAAGAAATACGAATCAAATCATAGGGATAGAATCAATACAACTGATTGATGATATACAACAACACGATTCATGAAGAACAACCCGAATTTTAAAGATTCTCAAAATACATAGAATATGGATTCAAGACAATTACCTCGAATCAAAGACGAAGAACACGAGTTGATGATGTTAATCAACACCAAGGACTCAAGGAGGATGAAAGCTTGAAGTTACAAGACTCCAAAATCACCTCCAAACCGCCCACAAATCGCCACAGCTGCGGAGGAAAGAAGGAAGGGTGAAAAATGACGAACACGGTTAACCCCTGGGTATATAAACCCGCGCCAGCATTACGTACGTTAAACAAGAAGGATAACGTACGTTATCGGTATTACGTACGTAAGGCACGAAAGATTACGTACGTAATCGATGGCCAGACCCTCCTGTCCAAAATAGCGAAGACCATTACGTACGTTATGGCAAGGACTTAACGTACGTAAGGCGCACAGTTAACGTGCATTATGATCATCACATAGTGTGCGCTATCGATGGACAGAACTCACTGTCCGAAACTGTGAAGACCCTTACGTACGTTATGAGTAGGGCTTAACATACGTAAGGCACATGATGATAACATACTTTATGCTCATAGCATAGCGTACGTAAGGCACTTATCAGTTCCAAAACTGCAAAGTTCAGCTCGTAGAGTACGAGCGCGACAAAACTGCGAAACGAAAACAACAACACAAGACGAAGACATGCACACGAAGAGTGCACAATGACGAACTCAAGCGTTAAAAGAAAATATGATTCCGACTACCCGAAGGTTCGGAATACGACAACGGAAGTAATTACCCCCAAACTTTGGGAAATTACAAAATGGCCAAAAATGTCCGAAAATCACAATACGAAATCAAACAACCAAACCGAAGTTCACAACACGTCTAACAAAGTTCAACGGACTTATAGGAAACACGAAACCGTAGTTTCGAACCACTATCACACGAAATGAACCAAATAGCGGAAAAAGTCGCTCAAAACACAAATTCGGGTAAAACAGCCCCGAAACAAACTCGGATGACCAAACACGCAGAACAAAACATTACCAAAATATCAAAACGCTCGGAAGCGAGTTCTGGAAATCAAAAAAATGCCAAAACGAAAAATTATTGAAAGAGAAAATCACGGGTATTACACCTAGCCTGTTCCGTCCCTCGGGACCAACAAGGGGTAGTACAGGAATATTCACCTGTTGTCCATCGACTACGCATTTCGGCCTGATCTTAGGCCCTGACTCACCCTCCGTGGACGAACCTTAGGGAGGAACCCTTAGGTTTTCGGGGCATTGGATTGTCACCAGTGTTTGCGTTACTCAAGCCGATAGTCCTAGCCGTAAACGATGGATACTAGGCACTGTGCGTATCGACCTGTGCAGTGCTGTAGCTAACGCGTTAAGTATCCCGCCTGGGGAGTACGTTCGCAAGAATGAAACTCAAAGGAATTGACGGGGGGCCGCACAAACGGTGGAACATGTGGTTTAATTCGATGCAGAGCGAAGAACCTTACCAGGGCTTGACATGTCGCGAATCCTCTTGAAAGAGAGGGGTGCCTTCGGGAATGCGGACACAGGTGGTGCATGGCTGTCGTCAGCTCGTGCCGTCATGAGGTGTTGGGTTAGGTCCCGCAACGAGCGCAACCCTCGTGTTTAGTTGCCATCGTTTGGAACCCTGAACAGACTGCCAGTGATAAACCGGAGGAAGGTGAGGATGACGTTAAGTCATCACGCATTCTATCAATGATTATTCGACGGTATTAAAAATATTATCGGACTCCAAAACCAATACTAAAAATCATCAATATATATATATATATATATATATTAACAAAATCAACAAAAAAAAATACAAATGCAAGGTTGGTATATTTCACCGTTTTGAATTATTTTAGAAAGATTTATTATAAGAAATACATGAATTAGAACATCTAGGGTCAATTGACTCAATTCTTAAGATGTGACTTCTTCAATATCTTTCCATATTAAAATTTTTGATGTCAAAGTTTCCTTTTTAAATGTACCTAAAAAACTAATAATATATTTATTTTATTTAATAATATATTTTAACTTTATGAATTTATTTTATCTCAAAACGTATATGCATTCTTCTCATTATATATATATATATATATATTTTAAATTACATAAATCAAAATAGTGATAACTTGAGGATCAAGTAAGTAAAGTTTAAATTACAAAGGAAAACCATACGGTTTGTTTCACTTCAAATATTTTCCAAATCTTTTTCTCTCTAAAAAATGGCAGGTTTCCAAATATAATCCAGAGTCCCCCTATATTCCTTCTCATAGAAGGATTTGTTTCCATATCCCAAAATTCCTTATCTTGTTCATGTACCCAACTTTATATATATATATATATATATATATATAGTTCAATCCATTACTGATTCCAACTCCAAGAAACAACCAAAGAAAACGAAGAAGAAAAAAAAAAAGTTCCGACAATGGCGCCTGTAATAGTTCGACAGGTCTATGAGAACAATGTCTTCTCGGAGTTTTCACTAATCCAACAATCTCTATCCCGCTTTCCGTTTGCTTCCCTGGACACTGAGTTTCCGGGGACAGTATACAATCCGGAGGGTGTCCCCGCCCACCTCCGCGCTCACCTTTCGCCCTGCGGCGTTCTACGCGGTCATGAAGCAGAACGTCGACGCTCTGAATCTGATTCAAATCGGGCTCACTCTCTCCGACGCCGAGGGCAATTTGCCGACTCTGGGTACTCGATTCCAGTATGTCTGGGAATTTAATTTCCGGGATTTCGATTACGAGTCCGACCTCCACGACCCGGAATCCATATCGATGCTCGAGCGCCAGGGGATCGATTTCCCGAAGAACAAGCGGATGGGCATCGACTCTGGTTACTTTGCTATTCTGTTCCGGTTTTCCGGGCTTTGCTTCGTGCCGCACGGGAGGGTGACGTGGGTAACTTTTCACGGGCCGTACGATTTCGGTTACTTGATCAAGATCCTGACAGGGGGGGATCTGCCCGGGGACGTGAATGTGTTTTTGAGGCTGGTGAGGGAATTTTTCGGGCCGACGGTCTACGACGTGAAGAGTATGATCCGATTCTTCGGGCTGCACGGCGGGCTGGACAGGGTGGCTAGGAGTTTGAATTTGGATCGGGTGGCGGGAAAGAGCCATCAGGCCGGGTCGGATAGTTTGCTGACTATGCATGTGTTCCTGACTTTGAGGAAGAGGTGTTGGATTGACAACAGAAGCAGGACGAGTGGAATGGGGAAGTTTAATCATATGGTATATGGATTGACTTTAGTAAGTTGATATGTAATATCATGAGATTCATGTGGTCTGATCTTTTCTTTCATCTGTTTCTCACTTTATTATTATTATTATTATCTATATTGAAACTTTGCTGAAAACATTCTTCCAAGTTTTCCACATTCCTAAGATAAAAGGTATTCAAGATTCAAGATAGTCTCGGTTTCATCTCTCACACGACGCTCAACAACTTTTATGCGATTTTTTTTTGTCGAGGGAGAGACCAGAAACCCCCCACCTGTATCAGAGGTTTTTTTTGAAGCGATGCCCTTTCGCAATACATATTCAAACTCGAAACCTTCGGTTGATCAACCTTGGTAACCTGATCACGTGTAGCTTTCTTTCAACAATCTTCCCGGCATTTTCCATTACAGTAGTACTCATCTCGTCTTTCAATTTGTTGTATTTTCTTCTCATATCGCCATCAATTGGATTGATAGAACCCATTAAATCGAACTCTTCTGATTTTCCGTATGGTTAATTCCACTTTAATTTTTCTCCACATCACCCCTAGTTTACACAAGCTCGGGATGTCATTTATATAGAACCATAGCTTCGATAGAAGTTTCTACCTATAAAGACTTAACCATTTTTTTTTCTGCGTACTCGTCTAAGGTAAATCATTATCATCATCGCTAGAAGAGAACCCGTCTGTAGGAGTCTTTCTAGATCAGAATTTTCAAATCCACATCACACTCGTTCCATTCCAAACTACAAACGACCGCACTTTTCTCTCCATTACCCCGATTTGCCGAAAGATTATATGCACCAACTCATCTATATGTGTCTCGGGGCCCGATAACCACAAATGTAACTGGCTTAAGCAAACCATCAAAAAATGAGGGAGCAAATACAATTAGGGATTGTTTCAACTCTTTGCTAGAATCAACTGGCTTCCACATCTCATTAGGTTGAGGCGGAGGCCTAACACTCGGAGCAACTTTCTAAGGTCGGGGATTAACCACTTTCTTTCTAATTTTACGAGGCACACAATACCCAGTCAATAGCAACGGCTATAATATAGAGGTAGCGTTTCATAGATTACAAGATGCGAATAACCTTTACACCATATTCCACCCCGATACTATAACACCACCAAAATATTCAAAGCATTTTACAGCACCGTGAATCCTCTTTCTAGAATTTACAAGGCTGATTTCACATTCACAAGTCATTACTCAAGCAAACATTTATAATCACAACAAATAACATGCGGAGTTTTCTTCGTATCGCGGAAGTACTATTTGCTTCTCTCACTAACAATTTTTTTCATTTTATGCTTAAATTATATACTGATTTTAGGTTTTCTTTCGAATTCCAAAATATTATGTATTGGTATCAAAAAGGAAATTAAGTAATTAACCAGACCAACTAATCAAGAATAATAACCAAGGTTCTAACAATCGGAAGCATAAAAATTGGAAAAGACCATGATCAATGAACATGTCTTGAGGGCTCCTATCTATTTTATTAGAGCTCAAGGCTCTCTTGTGGAAATATGTAAATATGAAGTTAAATAGAAATTAAGGGTTTTGCTAACGTGGATTACCCCTAAGAACTGATGTTAAGCATTACTCATACGAGTCATTCAGACCCGGGCGATGCCCCGGGCTGTATATGATGGTATTTTATACTTAAATTGTTATTGTTCAGCACAAATTTTCGTCATTTTGATCATGGATCCGTCATTTATTTTCGTCATTTTATATTCGGGACGTATTTTTGTCATTGTATATATAAGTTGTCATGGTAGCATACATTTTGTAGCATGATACATATTTAAATAGTTTATTGACATGTAATCTTTTAAGATGTATTTTTTACGTAATATTTTTTGTCTATTTATTTTGGTATTGACTCTATCATTTTTAATTGGAACTAACTAATATTAATACATTGGGCTAAGTTATAACTATTTCTTATGATAGTCAACGATGCCCGTGCGATGCACATATGCTGTATAGAAGTTTTCATAGATTTAAAATATGTGCGATGCACATGGGCTATATAGAAGTTTTCATAGCGTAATATTCAGCATTTATTTTCGTCATTTTATATTTAAGTTTTCATGGTGTCACACATTTGCTAAGCTTTATACGTACTTAGAATACTTTATTGAGTTGCACATGGGTTGTATATAAGTTTTTATATCGTAATCTTCAGAACTTATTTTCGTCATTATATATCTAAGCTGTGATGGTATCACATTTCTAAGCATGACACACATTTAAAATAGTTTATTGACATCAAAAGAGTATATGTGAAGAGATTTTTTTCAAGATGTTACATTGAAAAGAGTCTATTCACATGTAATTTTTAATATGTATAAGTTACATAAATTATTTTAAATATGAAGCGATGACATTAATGTTGGAGACCTTTTATATTCATCCACGTGCAATGCACACAGGTTTGGGCTGCCTCGGGACCCATGCGATGCACTCGGGTTGGATCTAATTTTTTTTTTTGTAATGTTAGTGACTAATTTTCGTTTCATGTTTGAAACTCTCATTTTTTGGTGAAAGACGGACTTCGTTGTTCAAATAAATTACATTATTAAAAGCGAACTATAAAACAAATTTCCTTTTTAACAAAACTATAAAAACATAAAACATTAAAGTGATTAGTATATTCAAGAGTATAAATTATAATTCGTATAATAAATTATAATTCGTATAGTAAAATATTGCATGTTTAATTTGTAACGTACTATTAATATGAATGCCAGGTATTCATCTATATTGTCACCGGTGGCCGTGGCGTTGTTCTTGTTGTTGTTGTTCTTCTTGTTGTCTTTGTCGTTGTTGTTCATTGGCATTTTGCATGTTTTGTTCTTGATACAATTTTCGTGACTTGTCAATCTCTTTCTTTAATGTGAAGAGGTTTTTTGCAAAATGTTATATTTAAATGAGGCTTTTCATATGTAATCTTTTAATGTGAGTAACTTACATAAATTATTTTTAATTAATGCATTATTAAAATATTTTTCCATAAACTATAATATCGAATTTGGAGCATTCATTAGTAACTCATTCTAAGTATTTACAAGATGTGACGACATGAATCACATGATCTCAAACTCAAATGAATAATGCTTACCTCGTGATATGTGGATAACATTTGAAATACAATTTTCTTCTCCTTTATATAGTTCTTCGATTTAGAAGATTCTCATTGTTATGATGATAGTGTGCAGATATTTTTATTATATTTTTATTATATACTACCATTTGCAATATGTAACATCGACATAATTTACACAGTCATATCAAATATCAAAGTCACACAATATTCCAAGACGTTTAATTAAAAAAGTGACATTAACACAACGCAAGACAAAAAACTACATTAAGAGCAAAAATATTAAAATGCACCAACAAAGTGTAGTAATAATTATTGACTAAAAATTGAATGCTCGTCACATTATTTTCAATAAACTTACTTGCTAACGAATCAATAGTATTAGCCCGTTTATCGGTATTACATGAAGTAAAATATTGCATGTTTAATTTGTAACGTACTATTAATACGAATGCTAAGTATTCATCCCATCGGTGGCCGCAGCGTTGATCTTGTTGTTGTTGTTTTTGTTGTTGTTGTCTTTGTCATTGTTGTTCATTGGCCTTTTGCATGTTTTGTTCTTGACATAATTTTTGTGACTTCTCGATCTCTTTCTTTAATGCTTCTTGATGTGCTACAAAAAATAGATATAGTTGATCGTTAGCAACTTAAATACAGTTAATCAATATATTGCATTTTCGATCAAAGTAAAAATGTTCGTGCATGTTCCACTTAATTGATAAGACAACGATGTGTAGGATCTCTTAAATCATTAGAAAAGATGATGTTACTACCAAATCTCCTAAGCTACCATCTTTATGTCCCACATTGTTACACACAAAAACACACGTGAAATTTACATAAAATAATATAAATCAATATGCTAAATAAGTAAGACGATATGATCTTACTTTCACCATAATAAGTTGTAGCGATGTGCACGCGGTGTGGAGGAAGTTGTGGTTTGTTGTGTGTAATTTTTGACACATTATATAGTTGATAAAATATTTGTAACTCATGGACGGGAAGGTAAAAAGACTAACCACTAATTGATGTGTTTAATTTATGCATTCATGGCATTTTTGGTTTGTATTCTTTGAGACTTTTGTGCACGATTCCTATGTACTTACCCTTATGCATGACTATTAAATCAATGTACTAACACATGAACCTTTCATATTTCACTTTCAATTCATGAAACATTTATTGTGAGCACTTTGCATTTATAAGACAACTTAAGCTTTTAGTATATAAGATACATTATTAATGCTTAATATCAGCCGTTAAAAGATGATGTTAGCAAAATTAGGTGGCAAAAAATACTTAAATGTCGAAATATCAAATTTATCGTACCGAAAACTATTCGGTATATCGAATTTTCGGTACGATATGGTACCGTATAGAAAATTTTCGGTACGGTAAGGATAGATTTTTTTTTTTTGTATTTTTGGTATTTTTCGGTATAAATTGTTATGTAGATATTTTTTCGGTATTTTGCTTGTTCGGTATTTCGGTAGATATCGATATATAAAAAAAAATCGATATTCTCGTAATTCAGTATTTCGATAAGTTACGTATATATCGATACCGAAATAAAATTCAGTATAGTAAAATTTCGGACGGTATCATTATGAACCGAAAGTCATACCGAAATTTCGGTATATCGAAAATTTTGATACAGTACAGGTATAAATTTTAATGCATCAAAAATCTCGGTACATTCAATATCGATAAATAATTTCGGTACAGTACGGTATACATCCTAACCAAAACCCAAAAATTAATTGAATTAAGCATCTTAATTAAAATAGAATCCATGTTTATATAGATGCACGCTACGCATATATGCACGCTACGTATATATACTTCAAGACGAGAAAGAAACAATCGGATTTCGAAGTGTGTAAACTCGTGGATTGTCTCAACAGAAGACCTTATCTCTCGGAGCACGACTTGAATATCTAGAGAGAGAAAGAGAGAGAGAGAGAGAGAGAGAGAGAGAGAGAGAGAGGGAGGATTTTATGTTCACGTCTGAAACTGCCAACCCACCCACCCCCTAATACCCCGCCACGATCGATCTTCCCCACCAGTCTTTCACCCGATCGAACCAATAAATCATCATCGTCATCACCTATAATAATTACCCATAATTAATCACTGTAATCTCATATTTATGCCCCCCACCGCCCCCGATTTCTATATAAACAAACGCTAGCTCGCTCTAATCCTCGCCTAAACCTCGTACACACCATCAATGGATCTCCATAAACATCTATCCCTCGCGCTATGGGCATTCTTGTTCGTTTGCTCTTATCTCCACGCAGTCTTCTCGGATACCTCCGGCGGAAGCTTCGGAGTTAACTACGGCCGCATCGCGGACGACCTTCCACCGCCGGCGCAGGTGGTGCAGCTCCTCAAGGCGCAAGGTATCACCAGAGCGAAGCTCTTCGACACCGACTCCGAAGTTCTATCCGCCTTCTCCGGCTCCGGGATCTCCATCACCGTCGCGCTCCCGAACGAGCAGCTGTCCTCGGCCGCCGCCGGCCAATCGTTCACCGACGAGTGGCTCCAGTCGAACATCCTCCGTTACCACCCAAACACCCTGATCGAAGCCATCGCCGTCGGCAACGAAGTCTTCGCCGACTCGCAGAACACCACAGAATTCCTGGTGCCCGCCATGCGGAACCTCCACGCGTCGCTGGCCGAACACGGCCTTGATTCTTCGATCAAGGTGTCTTCCCCGGTTGCCCTGAGCGCGCTCGAAGCATCATATCCTCCCTCCTCCGGTTCTTTCAAACCGGACCTCATCGAACCGGTCATTAAACCCATGCTGAATTTCCTGAGGCAAACGTCGTCGTACCTCATGGTGAATGCTTACCCCTTCTTCGCGTACACCGCTAACGCAGACACCATATCATTGGACTACGCTCTTTTCCGTGATAACGCCGGCAGCGTGGACCCGAACAACGGGCTTGTTTACAAAAGCTTAATGGAAGCCCAAATCGACGCCGTTTTCTCGGCGATGGCGAAATTAGGGTTCGGCGACGTGAAGATTTCAGTTTCTGAAACAGGCTGGCCGTCAAAGGGGGACGAAAATGAGATTGGGGCGAGCGTAGAAAACGCAGCTGCGTACAACGGAAACCTGGTGCGCAGGGTTCTCAATGGCGGCGGTACACCTCTCCGGCCCGAGGATCCGCTTAACGTCTTCCAATTCGCACTCTTCAACGAAAACCAAAAGCCCGGACCCACTTCTGAGAGAAACTACGGGCTTTTTTACCCGAATGAGCAGAAAGTGTATGAAATTCAGCTCACCGCTGGGGATTTGAATGGTGGTATGATGAACGGAAGCAAAAGCCAGTTGGTGGTGGTGATGGGGTCGGCGCCACCTCCCCTCGTCGGAGCAGGCGAGACGTGGTGCGTGGCGAATGAGAAAGCTGATGAAGCGAAATTGCAGGCGGCGCTGGATTATGCCTGCGGACAGGGAGGGTCTGACTGCCGTCCGATTCAGCCTGATGCCACGTGTTACAATCCGAGCACGCTTGTGGCCCACGCGTCGTATGCGTTCAACAGCTACTACCAGAGAAACGATAGGCGGAGTGGGACCTGCAATTTCGGTGGTGCGGCTTATGTTGTTACTCAGCGACCAAGTAAGTCATTTTTTTCAACACCATCATAACTGAGTAATTAATTGTTTCGGCTCGAAGCTAATAAATGACTTTGAAGTACACGCACCATGCACTTCACCGTCATAATTAGGGTTTGGGGCGGGAGCCTAAAGTTTGTCGGTCCGGATTGGTTCGAGTTTTTTTGGTTTTGGGCTCGTGCAAAGTCGAGCTTTTTCAGGGTTCAAATTTACTGTTCCAAACGTTTGTACCAAAACCTATTCCACCAAATATGTGGTCGTCACGTGCACAGACAATCATAAATTAAAGATAAAAATTTTAAAACTTGAAAATACATCTGCACACGTGGCAACTATGTATTGAATGGAATAGAATTTGGAACACAGGTTTAGAACAATAAAATTAAACCCTTACTTTCGGAGATGGGCTTGTGGAAAGTTCGACCTAGCCGAGCTCGATTCGAGTTTCAGGTTTTTTGTGGGTCTAAAATATCATGTAATTTTATGTGTATTTGGTTGAACATGATGATTTTTTGGCATCAAAATACATTTGCTTATCAGTTACATTCACATGCAAATATTTTTAGATAGAGAAAAAATTGAATTTATATATTTTTAGTCGGAGAATATATTTTTATTTATTATCTCACTAAATATATCGGTTTGGGCGTTTGCGCTTTAGAGATGTGAGATTCGAGCTTGACTTGACTCGTTTGCTCGCATTTTTTTATGAAGTTGGAAGCGGTTCGAACTTTGAACTCAATTGTGATGTTTGAGTTCGGGCTTTCGAGCCCCACTTTCGGGCCTGGGCAAAATAAATATATTTGGATATATTTAAATAATTGTTTTTATTTTTCTTGTGGATGAGACAGATTTTGGCAGTTGCGTTTTCCCAACGAGTGGTTGAACCGAACAAGTTATGACAATTGGACGCAAGGGCCGGTTTGGTTTAGTGGGCTTCACAATTTATTGCAGCAGTTGTATAAGTATTCAGGGATTTGTGAAGTCTTTGCTAATTTAATTATTTTATCCACTATTTATTTTACATTAAATTAAAGTAATTATATGCCTTGGTGTTGCATCTGTAATAAGTATAATGTCTCTTGCTTAGATTTCTATCAATATTTCAGTGCAGGTTTTGAATGGATAATGATGTTTTTTCATTTCTTTAATGTTTAGGTGTTCGGGAAAATCTACGAAAAGTTACCAGTGAAATTTACGGAATTTTACAGAAAGATAAATTTACAAAAAAAAAAAAAATACAAAAATATCAAAATATTGATTCGAGTCGAAACCGATTGAATCGAATGAAATTGGTTATAAAAATTTCAAAAACTGAATAAATTTGGATCGAAATTAAACTAATGTAGTTTGTTTTTCATTTTGTGTTTTATATACTAAACATGTATAGGATACTTGTATTCTATCTTGTCCATTTACACCCCTAGTGGTGTGCGCTTACACGTCCCGAGCATAGGCGGATCTATGCCTAACCTGGTGGTGCACGTGCACCACCAGATTTTTTTAAGAATAAAACTCTCTTCCCCGATAATATCTAGTATTATCTTTCCCGTTATTTTATTTTGGCAATAGTTGAATTATCGAGGGGTTTAATTATTTTTTACTCTCGAAGTTTAATAGGTAAAGTCATATATACCTATTAAATATATTTTTTGATTTGGCGTAATCTGTTTTGATCAAGACGATATTAATTAAAATGTTTAAAATTATTTATTCAACCTTGAAGTATTTCGCAAACACTTGCTTATTTTGAAGAATATTTATATAATATGATGAAAAAATTAAGGTGCACCCTTAATACAAAACTAGCTGAAGGGTTTCAGTTAACCAAATATTAGAAATTACTTTTGAAAAGAAATGTTGATTTTGCCCGTAGCAGTATGCAAGTGTTGAGCAGTCTTTTATTTATGAAGTATGTGAAGAGTGAGTTATGTAGTAAGATGGGTGATCAATGGTTAAATAATCGTCTTGTAACATTTATAGAAAAATATGTACTTAAAACTATTAGTAATGATGTTATATTAGCACATTTTCAGGAAATGGACAGGAAATATAGGCGATTTTCTTTGTAAATGTACGGATCCTTTGTTTTTTTTTTGTTTTTTTCCCACACACGCACGAGGATCGTCCTGATACGAGTACCCCCAAGAGGCTCGACCTCACCCCGATCTAGAGGTAAGTTTTCCAGCATGACATGTTCGCCTCATTGTCCCCCGCTTTGTTATTACTGACTTTCTTTATGTATTATTTGTTATCTTTAATGTAATTTTAATATATATTTTATCGTTCGACATTGTTTTTCGTGGGATGGTCGGTGCACCAGTGGTTTTTCGGTTCTGGATCCGCCTATGGTCCTGAGAGTCTCCCGGTGACGCATGAGGCAGCTGGCATGCGGGCAACCTGCCCTTTTTCTTTTTAGTATTTACTAGTATATCACTCGTATAAAATACGAAAACATAAGAAAAAATTCACATAAAAACGCATAATACCCAACCATTCGCCATAAATTTTATAGCACTTATTTGTAAATTACATTAGTTGTTCTATTTACGATTACACAATTCTTGTCGCAATAAAAAAATTGAAGGATTTCATGCTCTTCACTTTGATACGACTACATAACACTGACCACGACTGAATATGAGTCTTGGCAGATGCACGCCAACATGAGGGAGTGGCTAACTATGGAAAAGCATAATCAGTGAAAATTGTCGTCTTTGAAATTTAAATGTCAATCGACTATCAATGAGTTTAATAGCATTTGTGGAATAAATACTTTACTCCTAATGTGTAGTATAACACGTAAATGTTATGGAAGCAATTGTACCCAAAATATTGCAAATATGCATCATCCAAATAAAGTCTCTTACATAATCAGTTTTCTTGCAATAACACAGTAATTTCATTCTTTTTTATTAATATACTTAATTATAGTGACTAACTAATATAAACTAATTAATTAGTGGAATATGTATTATTTTCGCGAGATTTTAGGTTTTAGTTTTTAATATATAGTACACACTACTATATTCAATTTCTCTTTATTTGGGATTTATGTTTTTTTAATTAATAAAAACGTGAAATATTTTTGTAAATATAATCAATTTCTATTTTTCATAATCCATATTCCTTAATTTGTAAAAATTAATAAGGTAGGTAAGAGTTACTTTAGGTATAAATACAATGTAATTAATGCAATGATAATTAGACCACTAATTGATTATGTGTCCGCTGAAGCATGAGAGATTGACACATAAGTATATGAAGCACCAACACCAACAGAAGACATGTGACAGCCGAAGCATGAGAAGCTGCCACTTAGGATCGGCGTATATATAGGAGAGATTTTGTTATTCTTTGTATTTTCTGACTTCTGTTTTGTTTAACTTTATTTTGTTTCGTTGATTTTTATTTGTCTACTGTTTTTATTTATTTAATAGTTATAAAAACTATTATAAATTAAAAAAGATCTAAAGTTATAAGTTAAAATTTAATTAAATGTACATAAATTAAGATACCGTTTATATATTTATTTAATATTCATGTAAATATTAGAAATTAAAATATCTTCAAAATGCGAGTATTATAACGAGTATTATAACGCCTCGAGCACAAAAGTCTGAACCAAAAGCCCACCAAAAAGTCCATTGATGATATTAGTACCCGATAGTGGATGGCCATATTATAAGTAAGATACAAATATCACACTTGTTCGATGTGGAATGGATCCTTATAATCTCCCCCACTTAAATTATTGACGTTCTCGTCAAATCTGAACAATGCCCAGGACGACAATCAAATTTATTTAAATCGGTTTTCTATAATAATAATAATAATAATAATAATGCAAAATTAATTGACATTAAATTAATTTTTAGAAATTTAATTCGATCGATTTAAATAGTTGGTTTGGTCAATTCAATCAATTTTCAGTATATCTATACTATATAATACTTATCCCCCTTAATTTAATGTGGAAGGAGGATTTGATTGTAACTTTTAATTATAAATATATGAACAGACTATTTTAATTGTAACTTTTAATGTAAATAAACTAATTTAATTACAAAAGTTATGATAAACATCACAATGCAAATGCACCTTCTAATACACAAGGTGATTAAAATGAACTTTTAAATGATAGTATAAATTACAAGATGGTTAAATTTTAGCTATGAAATCTTATATACAATCGGTGCATCGCACGGGTTGAATAAACCAAAAACAACCCCGGAGCAACATATGGGTTAGTAAAACCCCATTTCATATAACTAATTACATAGGCTAAAATAAAAGGACAATAACAATAAAAAAACATATAAACTTCTCTAAAAGGCATTTAAATTCTGTCATCTGCTCATTCAACCGTCTGCCCCAACATTACGTACAAAACACGTAGATATTCAACCAAAGACCGTGCATCACACGGGTTGGATAATGCCTCGTGTACCAAATATTTTAAACTGATAATACAATATACATCTTATATACTAAAAGCTTAAGTTGTCTTATAAATGCAAAGTGCTCACAATAAATATTTCATGAATTGAAAGTGAAATGTGAAAGGTTCATGTGTTAGTACATTGATTTAATAGTTATGCATAAGGGTAAGTACATAGGAATCGTGGACAAAAGTCTCAAAGAATACAAACCAAAAATGTCATGAATGCATAAATTAAACACACTAATTAGTGGTTAGTCTTTTTACCTTCCCGTCCATGAGTTACAAATATTTTATCAACTATATAATATGTCAAAAATCACACACAACAAACCACAACTTCCTCCACACCGCGTGCACATTGGGCTACAACTTATTATGGTGGTAAAGTAAGCATCATATCGTCTTACTTATTTAGCATATTGATTTATATTATTTTATGTAAATTTCACGTGTGTTTTTTTGTGTGTAACAATGTAGGACATAAAGATGGTAGCTTAGGAGATTTGGTAGTAACATCATCTTTTCTAATGGTTTAAGAGATCCTACACATCGTTGTCTTATCAATTAAGTGGAACATGCACGAACATTTTTACTTTGATCGAAAATGCAATATATTAATTAACTATATTTAAGTTACTAACGATCAACTATATCTATTTTTTGTAGCGCATCAAGAAGCATTAAAGAAAGAGATCGAGAAGTCACAAAAATTATGTCAAGAACAAAACATGCAAAAGGTCAATGAACAACAACGACAAAGACAACAACAACAAAAACAACAACAACAATAAGATCAACGACGCGGTCACCGGTGGGATGAATACTTAGCATTCGTATTAATAATACGTTACAAATTAAACATGCAATATTTTACTTCATGTAATACCGATAAACGGGCTAATACTATAGATTCGTTAGCAAGTAAGTTTATTGAAAATAATGTGACGAACATTCAATTTTTAGTCAATAATTATTACTACACTTTGTTGGTGCATTTTAATATTTTTGCTCTTAATGTAGTTTTTTGTCTTGCGTTGTGTTAATGTCACTTTTTTAATTAAACGTCTTGGAATATTGTGTGACTTTGATATTTGATATGACTGTGTAAATTATGTCGATGTTACATATTACAAATGGTAGTATATAATAAAAATATAATAAAAATATCTTCACACTATCATCATAACAATGAGAATCTTCTAAATCGAAGAAGTATATAAAGGAGAAGAAAATTGTATTTCAAATGTTATCCACACATCACGAGGTAAGCATTATTCATTTGAGTTTGAGATCATGTGATTCATGTCGTCATACTGTAAATACTTAGAATGAGTTACTAATGAATGCTCCAAATTCGATATTATAGTTTATGGAAAAATATTGTAATAATGCATTAATTAAAAAATAATTTATGTAAGTTACTCACATTAAAAGATTACATATGAAAAGCCTCATTTAAATATAACATTTTGCGAAAAATCTCTTCACATTAAAGAAAGAGATTGACAAGTCATGAAAATTGTATCAAGAACAAAACATGCAAAATGCCAATGAACAACAACGACAAAGACAACAAGAAGAAGAACAACAATAACAACAACAACGCCACGGCCACCGATGTCAATATAGATGAATACCTGGCATTCATAATAATAGTACGTTACAAATGAAACATGCAATATTTTACTATACGAATTATAATTTATTATACGAATTATAATTTATACTCTTGAATATACTAATCACTTTAATGTTTTATGTTTTTATAGTTTTGTTAAAAAGGAAATTTGTTTTATAGTTTGCTTTTAATAATGTAATTTATTTGAACAACGAAGTCCGTCTTTCACAAAAAAATGAGAGTTTCAAACATGAACCGAAAATTAGTCCCGAACATTACGAAAAAAACAATTAGATCCAACCTGAGTGCATCGCATGGGTCCTGAGGCAGTCCAAACATGTGTGCATTGCACGTGGATGAATATAAAATGTCTCCAACATTAATTTCATCGCTTCATATTTAAAATAATTTATGTAACTTATACATATTAAAAAATTACATGTGAATAGAATCTTTTCAATGTAACATCTTGAAAAAAATCTCTTCACATATACTCTTTTAATGTCAATAAACTATTTTAAATGTGTGTCATGCTTAGAAATATGATACCATCACAACTTAGATATATAATGACGAAAATAAGTTCTGAAGATTACGATATAAAAACTTATATACAACTCATGTGCAACTCAATAAAGTATTCTAAGTACGTATAAAGCTTAGCAAATGTGTGACACCATGAAAACTTAAATATAAAATGACGAAAATAAATGCCGAATATTACGCTATGAAAACTTCTATATAGCCCATGTGCATCGCACGTATTTTAAATCTATGAAAACTTCTATACAGCACATGTGCATCGCACGGGCATCGTTGACTATCATAAGAAATAGTTATAACTTAGCTCAATGTATTAATATTAGTTAGTTCCAATTAAAAATGATAGAGTCAATACCAAAATAAATAGACAAAAAATATTACGTAAAAAATACATCTTAAAAGATTACATGTCAATAAACTGTTTTAAATACGTATCATGCTATAAAATGTATCTACTGTGACAACTTATATATACAATGACAAAATACGTCCGAATATAAAATGACAAGAATAAATGACGGATCCATGATCAAAATAACGAAAATTTGTCTTTGAACAATAACAATTTAAATATATAATATCATATTATCTGCAGTAGGGCGTCAAGTCTGAATGACTCGTTTAAATTAAACATCCTCATGTAGTTATTAGGGGAAAGAGGTTCGGTTTGAGTTTGGGTTTATAAATGTCGATATAAAACCCCAAAACCAAAAAGCCGAAAAAAGTTGTGTTTGGGAGTGGAGGGCATGCGCTTAACACGTCGTGAGAGTCTTCTTTCGGGTGCGTGCATCTAGGACGGTGAGTAAATATAAAGGTTCGATTCAGCTCGTATTATTCGGTTCGAAAAAGTCCGATTCGAGGATTCGATGATGCGAACTTCAAACTCAAACATTAAAATAGAGAGTTCGGTTCGATTTGCAAACGTTGCGAAATAGTTCGGCTCGCCATAAATTGACTTTTGTCCATTAATTATAGGCATGGATTTATAAGATTATACTTCCCGTTGGTTATTCTATCTCATTTTTTCCTCTCTCATCCGTTCTCGTCATTTGAATTCAATCTCTCGTGATGGTGTTTAGAGTTTTACTCGAACGGTTCCATCCGATTCGCATAGTTCGACTAGATCTGGAGCTTTCAAGTGTATACTCAAACGTTAAATTTTAAGGTTCGACAGTTTCTAACATGTTCGGACCTAATGTTCGACACTTTCAAACGCATACTCAAGCAGTAGTAAGGTTCGGTATAGTTCGATTCGTTTACAGCCCTACGTGCATCACATGCGCCCAATGACGCATGAGGCAGCTAGAGATGTTAAACGGGCTCGGGCCCGACGAGCTGGCCCGTTTAACCCACCAAAAAATCGTGTTAGGGCCGATATTTCCTAGCCCGTTTAAATTCGGGCTTTTTGGGCTCGAACAGTTTAGCCCGAAGCCCGCTAAGGCTAGCCCGAAACCCGCTATATATATATATATATATATATATAATATGAATATATTGTATATTTTAATGCATTGAAATTTTGATGCACGAAATGCATATATTTCATGCATAATTAGTACAAAACTCATGCATAAATTAGTACTGTAAAGTAATGCATTAAAATTTTGATGCACGAAATGCATATATTTCATGCATAATTAGTACAAAACTCATGCATAAATTAGTACTGTAAAGTACTGCATCTAATATTGGTACTGCATAGAACGCAATATATATATATATATATATATATGTGTGTGTGTGTGTGTGTAATATTAATATCAACTTACAGTAATACTATATTTATATAACATATATTAATATTATATATAATATATATTATTACTGTATTTGTTAATATAGTGTCTATATATGTATATACATAAAAGTTTATTTTTTGTTATATTTATTATAGTATATTTGTTACTATATATATATATATATAATATATTGTTACTTTTTTTTTTTTGGTTTATGGCTTATAAAAAATAAAAAATAGATTTTTTTAAATATTTAGTTCGGCCAGAAGCCGTTAGGGTTAGCCGATATTCTAGCCAGTTTAAATTTGGGTTTTTTTACCCGAACTGCTTAGCGCTTAGCCAGAATCACATGTAGAATTGGCCATTTAACATCTCTAGAGGCAATTTGTGTGCGGCCATCACCTTTTCCTTTTCAGTATTTATTTTTGTTATTCTTTGTATTTTCTGATTTTTGTTTTGCTCAACTTTATTTTGTTTTTTGTTTTTTTTCTAATTTTGTTTTGTTGATTTTTATTTTAATTTTATTTTTGTTTTTATTTTATTTATTTAATAGTCATATAAGCTATTATAAAATATAAAATATCTAAAGTAATGAATTAAAATTTTACTAAATGTACATAAGTTAGGATACATTTTATTTATTTAATATTCATGTAAATATTCGAAATTAAAATATCTTCAACATGCCACTATTGTGACGCTCCAAGCTCGAAAGCCAAAACCGCTTCATATAGCTCACACAGTGACCCACTAGACAACAACATATTGGAATCAAGTGTGCGTACCACAAGCCCACCCGAAAGTCCATGTTGATTCTCAATAATAATGTGTGAGCATCTTATAATTAAGATACAAATCCCACACCTGTTCGATGTGGGATGAGTCCTTACAATAATGTAATGACTCGATCTTTTATAAGGAACTATATTTTTCTTAAAATATTTTAAATAGATTTTTTATTAATTTTTCCTCCCAAATATTTTTAGCCCAATAAATTGCTTTTCGGCCAAGAAACAAATCATTTCCCACACTATGCTGGAATTGAGGGGGATTAAAAACAAAATGTTTTGAGCTTTTACTACTTTTAATGAATTTTATTATTGCGATAATGAATTTCGTTATTGCAGCAATACAAATTACAATTTATCTCAATATTTAAGTTTTTAGCAAACATACATAGAGAGTGTGTGTGAGAGAAAATAATTGAAAGAAATAGAGAATTTAGCGGAAGTGGGAGGTATAAATGACTTGGAGGAGAGAAAAGATTGGAATGAATACTCTTTCAAATGCATAATTACTTTGCATTATTATTTTATATTATTATTATTATAAAGTTAAGGTTAATACATATGATTACCATTTGTTCCGGTATAAATAATTAATATTTGGGGTTTTACAATTCGAAGATGGAACTTCTTTATGTTTGAAAGAAATATTCGATCACATAGAATTGACATATTTTATAGGCAACGCGTAGACCTAGTTAAATTCTATATTTATGTTCCAAGGTCAAATTCAAAAAAGTAGGGATTTTATAATGTTGATTTAAATATTTATCCTTATTATGCCTATATTCAATGTGCATGTTTAATATTGAGGGACTTCACGCAAAATATGTCATGAGGTTAGCCTTTAGACTATATTTTAAGGGTCTTTCTGCGAATATGATGATATTGCTTGCCTTTGGGCAATATGTTTGAGGGTCTCGGGCAAATATATTTCATGATGTCTGTTATATTATTTAGAGTAAAGTGCACTTTGTGTATCTGAACTTTACTCAAGACACCACTTGAAATACTGAATTTTAATATCTATCAACTTGTAATACTGAATATTCACTTTACTTAAACTTCGTGTAATGCCGTCTATCTGTTACTAACTCCATTACAAATTCAGGGACAAAAACGTCTTTTCAAAAAGAAAATCTGTAAACAAGGTTCCCTACACCTTTAAAGTCAAACCCTAATCCCGCCGATCTGTAATAATTAGTATCGCAATTCGGGGGCTCATCGCCGCCGTATTATTGCTCGGCCCGACGGAAAAACCCACATGCTGATGAGACAGTTTTACCCCTGAATTTATACCGGAATTAGTAACAGATAGACGACAGTACACGAAATTTAAGTAAATTGAATATTCAGTATTACAAGTGATAGATATTAAAATTCAGTATTTCAAGTGGTGTCCTGAGTAACGTTCAGGTACACAAAACGTACTTTACTTTATTATGTATATTATATATTTTGGATAAACAAAATGATCACATACTCACCCAAAAGTTATTAGTTTTTCAAGTTAAAAAAGTGGAAGATGTCAAGCGTGACAATAGTGATGATATATTTTGTTGAGGAAGCAATATTGATGATATTTGAAACAAATTATTTTGTCAAGCTGTAAAGAATTTATTTCCTATAAATTCTTGTTCAGCATATTTCTTCAATATGTATCAATTTATTTTATAAATAATAAAAATCTCATGGAAAATATTGAAGAAACATGCTGAACAAGAATTTGATACATATCTCATTATCTCAAATTTCAGACCTCAAGAAGCCCCATCCTTATTAATGGAGAGCTGAATGAGAATGCCCTTCAGGAGGAAATAAAATAAGTATGCATCGAGAACAAATACACCTCCCTGAAGATCAAGATTGCTTCCTCTATTGTGTAGAAGAAATTTAATTTATTTAATATTGTGAAACAAAAACTCTTTCATTTTTATTATATATAAAATAAAATACTTAATTATTTTTTTGTGTTTATTTTATTTTAAATAAAAATAAATGGGGCGTTATAAATATCATTTTAATAAATGTACATATCTTAAAATTACCTTTCCTTATTTATTTTATAAAACAAATATAATGAAATTCTAAAATTGAAGAGTGATTTTTTCAAGTTGTATTTTAATATGTCATTGTTTGTAATATTTTTTTATTTTATTTTCATTCCTGATAAAAATTATCATTTTTCTTAATTTGTAACACATAAATACAGAACAGAAATTTAATTAAGAAGAAGTTAATTAAAAAAATATAGGTATAATATCGATAAAAATATTCGTTGACAAAATAATGTATAATTTTTTTTGAAAATAGAATGAAAAATATGTGGGGTCAAGAAAACAGGCTTGACAAATTTATTGTTAAATAAGATTTGAATTTAATGAAGTGAAATTTATATTTTAACAATAGAGATATTGAGAATTGAAAATAAATTTTTATGGGATGATTATTAAAGATGTTCTAATAACTTTTGGATTATTTGCAACCCAGTGTGTGGTTATAACCCAGGCCCAAACATATATATCAACGAAGTCCATTTGTGGAAGTGTGCTTAAAAACGTGGGATTGTTTTGTTGGACTAAAATTGTTGGCGTATTGTAAGGGACCATTCGTAATTTACAACATATATTATAGGGAAAATGACCTTGTGCCAATTGAAAAAAAATATTTTATACTTTATGAAGGAGTGTTTTTTTTTTTTTTTTTTGATAACCAGGTAATCCCAGCTTAATCGGACTAATTTTAGTCCCTCAATTAACCCACTTCTAACCCATTGAGAGAAGTAAATCGCGAGTCCCTCGAACAATTCCAGGATTCCCAATGCCTTTCTGTACACTTCTGCGTAAAAGGAGAAGCCCGATTAGCGGTGCAAAGCGCCGGGTTAAGCGTGATTCACGAGAGAAACTGATTAGTGGCACCTCAAGACTTCCAAGGAAATACTCTTCTGTGGCTGACGCGAGATTAAACATTGATTAGCGGTCGCTCGAGCTAGCCTCAGGGAGCTAGAGGATCATAAAGAGAAAAACCTCCTCTTTTACCTCTTTTGTGGGTTAGAACCGAAGACCAAATGAATGTCTTGGGTGTAGGTGTCCTACCACTGGACCACCAACCCTTTCCCCAAGCAGTTATTTTTATACTATGAAGTAGTTGATTTATACATTAAAATCATATAGTTATATGCTAAGAAGAAATATATTATAAGTCAAATTTTGAAACGGAAGCATTATATTGTATATTATGCGGCAATGCATTTTTACACTATGAATTAGCCATTTATATATTCTCATAAAACAGACATCATGTTAGTCTCCATTCAAAGCATGATAAGTCTCTCCATAATTCTAGCAAGCATCCCAAAATCTAGACTCGTTTGTCTTTCTAGTTGTATATGGCATGACTTCTAATTCATATCCAATTAAAACAGTTTATTTACTAAAGTTGACAGTTTTAGCAGGAATATCGTGTTAAATTTTGATACAGTAGCAATACTTTGTATACTGTGTCCGTGAAGTAGTCCATTTATATACTATAAAGTAGTGCATTTATACACTATGAAACAATGTATTTTTATATTTTATGATTCAGTTCATTTTATCTACAACTCGATGCTTTTTTTGCATCTTAAGTTCTAGATCTTTGAAAAGACGATTTGTTTGATATACTTTTCATTTAAAATGAATAATAAATGAATGGGTTATTATATTATAAATGAGAGCAATTTATTTATGGGTGAACAAAATTACCCTTCTCCTTGTGTCATTCACACGCCTCATCTTCTGTGATGCTGTGGCAACATATATGCTCTCCTTATTTATCATTCAATGGCCTAGATTGATTCACAATTCTCACACCACGAATGGTTTTACGTATTTTTGTGAAAGCAAGTACACGTTGTCTTATCCAATTATTAAAGAATGAGTAAAAATATCGTTGCCACGAGAATTGACGTATTAAGTACCAACTCAATTAGTATTTCTAATTTTACTTGAATTATCTATCTTTGGAGTTTATTTGAAATTATTAAAGTAATTAAATCAATATAAGAAAATAAGTGAAGTCTGCTAATAAATAGAAATAAAAAGGGTAATGAAGATATTTAATACTGAAAATATTCCGATGTTGTGATTTTTATCATGATTAATTCCACCTAATTATGATTTATATTAATATACTAACTATCTAATGAATTGAAAACAATAATCCCAAATAAATTTCTATCTTATCGTTCGGTATTAATAGAAAATATTATAAATTAATCAATTTATTATACTCCTATGTAAATTATCTTAATTTGTAGTGGTGGAAATTATAGATTCTTTTAGTAAAAGTTACAAAACTTAAAAGAGTATATTCATATCTCAAATATAATTATGGTTTTAGTCATATAGTTCGCTAATCAAATATTATTTTCTAACTCAATAAAATTAGTAATAACAATTCAACTATTGGTCAAATAATTGAAAGCGTTAAGAATAATGGAGAAAACTCAATCTCAAAGGTAAATATTACATAAAACCAAATTAAAATCAGATGTTCATAGTCTAAGAATTAATCACAACGCGAGAATAAAAAAAATCTAGCGAGACATAGTAGATAATTAACATAGCAGTATAAATAAAAAAAAACTAGAAATTGTTATAAAATCGAAATATTATAGAGAGAGAGTAGAGAGAGAAATTAGAGAATGATTCTCAGGTATATTTTTCATTAATAACTGAAGTCCTATTTATAGAAAAATTTCAAATGGCACAATCGTAATTACATATTTACATCAGGGGCATAATAGTCATTCACACTATATAAAACAAAGGGGTAATTGAAACGTCACTTTCGTGTTATATTATAACACTCCCCCTTGAATGACTATTTACATAAATATCTACTGAACTAGTTTGAAGAAAAACCCAATGGGAGAAAAACTTTCAAACTGTTTGTATTGGAGCTTGTGGCAATCATATCATGTTGTATCATAATGTTGGTAGGAAAGCACTGTTGGATAAAAACTTCAGCAATCTGTAATTTCGTAAATTTGCTCCCCCTTATCTCGATAGTTCTTGTATGAGTATTCTTGTGCCG
This sequence comes from Orobanche coerulescens, assembly GCA_033398695.1. Classification (NCBI taxonomy): domain Eukaryota; kingdom Viridiplantae; phylum Streptophyta; class Magnoliopsida; order Lamiales; family Orobanchaceae; genus Orobanche; species Orobanche coerulescens. The sequence goes on from CM065814.1 coordinate 134,549,101, forward strand.
TCTCAGTAAAACCTCGTGGGACAAAATCTGAGTGAATCTGTCATGTATATCATTCGTTGGAGTATCCATGTGTTGCCTCATTAAAACCTTGTCAAGAAAACCCAGTGGGAAAAACTTGATCGAAGGAAAAAGAGTACAACAACTCCTTCTATTTTCAAGCTTTGAGGAATAATCTTGATCTTTGAAGTGTTCCTCATTATGCCATGAATATGCCTCGTTAAAACCTTATTAGGAAAAATCCGGTGGGAAAAATCCTAATGAAGGAAAAAGAGTACATTATTCATACTAATACGCCATTCCAGTTGCCTCGTTAAAAATCTTGTTAGGAAAACCCAATGGGACAAAACCCCAGTCAAGGGAAAAAGAGTGCAACGCGTATTTTATATAAATATGCCCTAGGCATTTCAATGATCCTCCAGGGATTAGTATGAGTATCATTTTCAATGCAGTTTTTAATATCGGACTCATATTCATTGCAATATATTCCAAATTTCTTTTGGAGATTCCATATTTGTTGTGATTAGGCTGCCTCGTTAAAAACCTTGCTGGGAAAACCTAGTGGGATAAAACCTTAGTCAAGGAAAAGAGTACAACAGATAAACACCTTATTTTGAGTGACTGCACGCACTGATAATATGTTCAAAATTTCCTTACGAGTCACTTTCAGTAAGCCCATATATTTCATTTTATTATAAGGGCATATATTTCAATTTTGATGGATTTCAATATCCTCATTTTCACAAATCATGGATTTTAATATCCTCATTTCCAATATCCATATTTCACAGTCATGGATATCCTCATATCATTTATCGATATCCTCTTTCCAATCATTGATATCCTCATTTTCACAAATCATGGATTTTAATATCCCCATTTCCAATATCCATATTTCACAGTCATGGATATCCTCATATCATTTATCGATATCCTCTTTCCAATCATTGATATCCTCATTTTATTCATAGCGCTATATTGTGTCGACACATTTCAACATTTATTTTCCCATGACAACATAACTTGCCGAGATATCTCATTATCAATCATTTATAGTTATGTCTATATACTGTAATACCCGTAATTTTTATTTCCGGTAATTTCTTTTTTTCGGCGGAAGTCCGTTTTTACGACTCGCTCATGACCGTTTCGTCATTCTGGGAATGATTAATTCTACACTTTTTGACATCCGATTTCGTTTCGGTGTCGTTTTGTTGAGTTCCGTGCTTTTTAGCGACTTTTCCGCACTTGAGTTCGATTCTTGCGAATCTCGGTCGAAACTGCTGTTTCGAGTTTCCCGTAAGTTTGTTTAACTTTGTTATACGTGTTGTGAACTTCGGTTTGGTTATTCGATCACGTATCTTGATTTCCGGGCGTTTTGGGCCATTTTGTAATTTCTTAAAAGTTACGGGTATCCGTATCTGTAATTGTTGTCTCGACCCGTTTCTTGGTCGCGTATAATTAATTATTGCATTATGTTTTCATTTCGGGTTGTTGATGTCGTCCGCGAACTTTTCGTCGTGTTCGTTCCGTGCGTTTTTGGAAATCGAGTCATCGAGCCCTGGTGTTCGAGCACTGGCCGGACGGTTGCGGGACTGGCCGGACGATTGCGGGCACCGGCCGGACGGGTGCGGCAGGCCGCGTAGCGTGCGCTTCTGGCCGGAAGAGGCTGCGCGCTAGGAAGGTGTAGCGCACGCTATCGGGCCTAACGCACTATGCTCCAGTGCAGACGGTGGAGTCGGGGGTTACGGAATCGGTCATGCTCGGCGGGTGGCGCACGCCTCTTGTCGAGCATTGCGCCTTACGACCAGAAAGTGCGCCACGCTTCTGTCCGAGTCAGTAGGGCAGTGTGGGCACTGGACTGCGGCTTGGGCCGATAGCGCACGCTAGCTCGGCAGCCTAGCGCGCGCTAGTTCCGGCCCAATATAAATGTGACAGAGCAGTCACATTTCATCTCGTTTTTCATTTCCTACCTTTCTCTTCCGCGGCTGGAGACTTAGAGATCGTGGAGCCATGTTGTTTAACAACAAATACATGAAGTTCTTGAGGTTATATCATCTATCAATCATCCGTTATCATCCTTTGATCCAGCGAATCAAGGTAATCTTCCTTAGAACCCTAATTTCGTGAATTTGGGGGTTTTTGCATTTTTGTCCGATTCGTTCCGTGTTGTTGATTAATTTATGATGGGTATGATTAATCTTGGTAGTATTCTTGTGTTTAACATCATTTAATCCATTGTTCTTCGTCGAATCGAAGTATATTTCTTGATTTCCTTCGAATCGACTTTTTGGGGGATTTGTTCTCGATCTCGTTTTCCATCCATTTTTGTTGGATATATTGTGGTTAAATGATGTTGTTAAACATATTCTATGGATTGTATATCCATATTTCAACTTGGAATTCCGTTTTCGTGTTTTGTCGGGACGAATCGTGTTTTTGGCCGTTTTGGGGGAAATCCTTGAACTTTCGTCATTTGTTCTTTGAATTCAGCGGCTTTGAGTCATTCTATGGAATTCACTTTCATTGTTGTTATTGTCCTCCGTAGTTTATTATCGCGAGTTGGCGATCAGTGGAGTCGGCGGGTTCGTAGTCGGTTCGTGTCAACCTATTTCGGTCGATTCTCCGCGTTGTTCTTATTCGAGGCAAGTACCTTGCCCATACTATTCTTGTTTTATGGATATGATAATTAGTGATCGTCTAAATGTGGTTGTTTGGTCATTTGAATTGAACTTTCAAAAGATTCGGTTTAGCCTTGTTAAAGGCTTGCTTTCAAAACGCGTGTGTTTTGTGAATGGTGTGTCTTGTAAATGACTATGTGAATCCTATGGATATATTTGGTGTTGATGATGCACTTGGTATTTGCGTGTGGACGTATATTATTTTATTTCGGTGCGTTGTGGTTTGACGTGGTGTTTTGCTAAGTGTTTGATGCCTCTGAGTGAATTGTTTGGATATCTTTGTTGCATTGTGTTATTTGTGTGAATGTGTGGATATGGTTAAAGGTCTACGGTGACACATGGCACGTGATCATGTGGTCAGGATGCAACAAGTGATTGATCCAACCGTGAGAGCCTGAGATAATCTACGGTGGCACATGGCATGCGATCATGTGGCCAGGATGCAACAAGCGATTGATCCAACCGTGAGATGTGTGTGATTTGTTTCGCTAGCCAGCTCGGGAGGGTCCTTCGAGGCCTCGGGCGGGATCAATGGTATTACCCTGTTCCCAAGGCGATGCGCGTGCGCGATTATGTTTTGTTGATTTTTATGTCCGTCGAGGACACGTGATGTTGGGCTCTGGCCCTGTGAATTATTTTCGGTTTTCTATTTGTGAAACAAAACCTTTGTGACCACGTTGATTTTGGAAAGATAAGGATTTGATAATCCTAAGTTGTTTTCTATCAAAACTCTCGATGGCATTTAAACGGTTTTATAAATTGCTTTCCCTTGATTTGTGACCTTTCGGTTTTAGAATATTTTACCAAACTCTTGCCTCGGGAAGTGCTTTTCGTTACGTTTAGATTTTTGAGGATTCCTGGTTATTGTTATTCGTGGAATGTGAATTGTATGGCTCGTATTTGCACTTTGTTCTTGCACTAGCAAAACAGTGGAGTTTTGCTAACCCCCGAGTATTCGGGGGGTGGATGTCTATTTTTGCATTCAGTTTTGGAGCATAGCACAGGGTCGGCACGAAGGATGATGAAAGATGAACGATACTAATCACACGAGGATCCGTTGATGTCGTATTGGTCTAGTTGTATTTTCTTTTCCGCTGCAATATCTTTTCCCCATTGTACGGGAGTTTATTGTATTTTGACCCCTGCGTGGGTATGTGTTTGGAATTGAGTTGTATGTTATTATTGAAAGACCAAGTCGGTCTACTGAGCCATCTTAGCCTTAAAGGCGATGTTTAGATGTTTGATTTTAGTTATCAGCCTGGTAGATCCTCGAGGAGAGGGTCTACGGCGTGTAATATCCCTGAGTGGATTGGGGGTGTTACATAAATGGTATCGGAGCTTAGGTTGTGAAAACCTAGGCTGTCGGGTCAGTAGTGTCTGTTGAGTTTTGTTTCGTCGGATTTTATCTGACGGAGTCGTGTCGCGATGCGTCGTCTGAGTTTGTTGGTCGTGATTAGTATCGTGGGGCGATCATCATCTTCGTGCGACCTGTGGATGTAAGTCTCCCTTCTTTGTGTTGTACCTCGTGTGACACGAGCTATTTTTATGATTTATTTGTTAAGCGACGGAATCCTCTTATGGATTTTGATTTCTTGATATGTGGTTATTTGACCCTCATATTTCGTTCATATGAGGAGTAGTGTTGCTGGATTGTGCATGTTTGACTTTATTTCTTTTATCCGCTGCGTGAGTTCTTTTGTAATGGCTTTCGGTATTTTACCGACTGGGTTTTATTTCGAAAACCGATTCCCTTAACCGAGTTTTTGGCATTATGGCCTTGATCGTTTTGGCGAAATTCTTATGACGGTATTTAGTAATTTGTAAATGGCTTTTGTAAGTTTTTGAAATATTACCGTCATCGGCCTTTTGACGTTGTAAATGATTTTTAGCCTGGTGAGTTCCGGCGCAGGACCCACGGCGCTATAATGTTTCGTGTAATTAACTGAAATTTTTGGGCATTCTAGCCCATTGAATTATCTTTGAAAACCTTGAGTATCTTAGAAAATAAATTTCGAGACGTACTTTTAAAATGAATTATTTTCTCGTGGTACATCCAAGGTGCCACAACATGTTTCAAAATTCTTCTACCTCGAGGACCAAAATGTTTTGAGATATTTTCGGTGTTTAGAAACATTTTTTTTTACTTAAACTTGAGGGTCGAATATTCTGAAAGTTTTTCACTAAGAGAAAGTGTCCTCATTTTTGTTTAAACGCAAGATGATTTTCAAAGTCTCGAAAATGATGTTTGTTCAACTTTTTGTAAAATGATACTCAAGATCAACTGGTGTTTCCAAACTGTTTTCAAAAGGTCGTTTTCGTTTTTAAAACCTATTATTCCTGTTTGCGGACCGGAAATGCATGTATGGTTTTCGAACTTTCGTTACGGTGTTAACCTCGATTTATGATTGAATTGGTGGTGTGAACGTTGAGTCGTTCGCCACGCATATGTTTTTGTTGTCCCTTTGTGGGAGGTGTGATGACGATCCTTAATGTTGTCATTTCATGGTGACTTGCATGTTATCGCACCTGTGTGAGCTGTTAAAGCTTGGGTTTGTACGTTTGTGTACATGTGTGGTTGTTTCATGATGTTTGTAATTATGTGCTGGTTATTGTTCGGGCCGTTGAGGTCGCCGAACGATACCGTCGTTGCTGTAGTGTTTGTGTGTGTATTACTTTACGATGGTAATCGTTGTATATGATATGTGTTATGATTCTTTGTTGTGCTGAGTTGGCATCTCCGCTATGTTGGTTTGCAACGTTATGCCCCGTTGTATCTAGCATTTGTATTTTTGGTATGCCGAGCCGAGGCGTTTCAACCGTGATGTTCCGGGGCACGCATGTGTAAATTGTCCTTCTCATCGGTAACACATTTCAAGTGTGGACTCGAGGGACACCGAATTCAGTTTTGCGAATTGGCTACCGAGGCTTTCGGAGTTCGCACTTCAGCACAATTATCAGAATCGGCTTTGAGAGGCCTTCGAAGGATGTTTCTGTCGGTTGCTTGTTGTGTCGTCTCCTTGATTTCGTTGTTGTGAGTTTCGGGGACGACACTTCTTTTAGAAGAGGTCGAATATAATACCCGTATTATTTTTGACTTCTGTATTTTCTCTTTCTCCAGTCTATCGATTCACTCATGTTCGTTGAAACTTTATGAACTTGTTCTGTATTTCGATTTCATCGTCCGAACGAGCTGTGATCTTGTCGTGAGTCGATCTAGTTATCGCTGTGACCTTTTCGAGTTCGGTTCGATTCTTGTGAACCTTGTTCGGAAGTGACATCATTTGGTTCTATTAACTCTTCTATTCGACGTGGATCGGATTTTGAATTTCTGTATTTTCGACTCTATCGACTCGTTTATGTTCGTTGACATTTTCTGAACTTTCCCTATCCCTTGCTTTTAATGATCGAATGAGGGTGGTATTGTTTCGGAATAACTAATTTGTCGTTGTGACTTTTCAATCGCCATTCCCTTTCCTGTGGATCTTATGGGAATGCATGTCTTGTTGTTCTCACCAGATCATCTTGGGAGTTGTTGTTTGAACTTTATTGTTCTTCGTGATTCGAACATGATTGTTCGATTTTTGTTGTCTCGATCGTTGTGGTTCGATCGTTTGTTTGTTCGGTTTTGTTCTCGTTTCGTGATTGTTGAGCGTTCAGGCTCCTTCCTAATTCCCTTAAGTTCGGGAAGTTAGTCTCGTTCTCAATCTTCCAACCCTTGGGCGGTGGAATTCCGTATTTGTTCAGCGGTTGGCTCGCGTTTTGATTGATGTACCGTTGGGTTAGTCAATCCTATTGATTTTCGTTTGTTGTGTTTTGTGATTGTCCGGATAATCGACTCGATTGTATTGTCTGTTTGATGACGCTTGTCACTTGTTGATTCTATTATGTCTCTATCGGTGGCGTTGTGTTACTCACCGCGGAGCGTATTTTCACGCCATATGTCTCTTTGCGTTTCTTGCAGCGTTTCGCCGTCGGGTGCGAGTTTTCGGTTTTTGTGTATCTCGTCGAGTTTTCCTGGCAGGGGATATTGCTTCTCCCTACTTATTTTAAGTTTCGGGACAAAACTTCTTTTAAGGAGGGTAGAATGTAATACCCGTAATTTTTATTTCCGGTAATTTCTTTTTTTCGGCAGAAGTCCTTTTTGACGACTCGCTCATGACCGTTTCGTCATTCTGGGAATGATTAATTCTACACTTTTTGACATCCGAGTTCGTTTCGGTGTCGTTTTGTTGAGTTCCGTGCTTTTTAGCGACTTTTCCGCACTTGAGTTCGATTCTTGCGAATCTCGGTCGAAACTGCTGTTTCGAGTTTCCCGTAAGTTCGTTTAACTTTGTTATACGTGTTGTGAACTTCGGTTTGGTTATTCGATCACGTATCGTGATTTCCGGGCGTTTTGGGCCATTTTGTAATTTCTTAAAAGTTACGGGTATCCGTATCTGTAATTGTTGTCTCGACCCGTTTATTGGTCGCGTCTAATTAATTATTGCATTATGTTTTCATTTCGGGTTGTTGATGTCGTCCGCGAACTTTTCGTCGTGTTCGTTCCGTGCGTTTTCGGAAATCGAGTCGTCGAGCCCTGGTGTTCGAGCACTGGCCGGACGGTTGCGGGACTGGCCGGACGATTGCGGGCACCGGCCGGACGGGTGCGGCAGGAACCGGTGTAGCGTACGCTACGGCCGGAAGGCTGCGCGCGCTAACCGGCAGGTGTAGCGCACGCTATCGGCTGGCCTAACGCACGCTATCCAGTGCAGGCAGTGGAGTCGGGGTTCGGAATCGGTCATGCTCGGCAGTAGCGCACACTACTTGTCGGGCATTGCGCGCCTTATGGCCGTGAGTAGCGCGCTATGGCGGAAAGGCTGCGCCGCTTCTGGCCGAGTCGGTAGGGCGATGTGGGCACCGGATCGCGGCTGGGCCGATAGCGCGCACGCTAGCTCGCGACTAGCGCGCTAGTCCGGCCCAGTATAAATGTGACAGAGCAGTCACATTTCATCTCGTTTTTCATTTACTACCTTTCTCTTCCGCGGCTGGAGACTTAGAGATCGTGGAGCCATGTTGTTTAACAACAAATCCATGAAGTTCTTGAGGTTATATCATCTATCAATCATCCGTTATCATCCTTTGATCCAGCGAATCAAGGTAATCTTCCTTAGAACCCTAATTTCGTGAATTTGGGGTTTTTTGCATTTTTGTCCGATTCGTTCCGTGTTGTTGATTAATTCATGATCGGTATGATTAATCTTGGTAATATTCTTGTGTTTAACATCATTTAGTCCATTGTTCTTCGTCAAATCGAAGTATATTTCTTGATTTCCTTCGAATCGACTTTTTGGGGGATTTGTTCTCGATCTCGTTTTCCATCCGTTTTTGTTGGATAGATTGTGGTTAAATGATGTTGTTAAACATATTCTATGGATTGTATATCCATATTTCAACTTGGAATTCCGTTTTCGTGTTTTGTCGGGACGAATCGTGTTTTTGGCCGTTTTGGGGGAAATCCTTGAACTTTCGTCATTTGTTCTTTGAATTCAGCGGCTTTGAGTCATTCTATGGAATTCAATTTCATTGTTGTTATTGTCCTCCGTAGTTTATTATCGCGAGTTGGCGATCGGTGGAGTCGGCGGGTTCGTAGTCGGTTCGTGTCAACCTATTTCGGTCGATTCTCCGCGTTGTTCTTATTCGAGGCAAGTACCTTGCCCATACTATTCTTGTTTTATGGATATGATAATTAGTGATCGTCTAAATGTGGTTGTTTGGTCGTTTGAATTGAACTTTCAAAAGATTCGGTTTAGCCTTGTTAAAGGCTTGCTTTCAAAACGCGTGTGTTTTGTGAATGGTGTGTCTTGTAAATGACTATGTGAATCCTATGGATATATTTGGTGTTGATGATGCACTTGGTATTTGCGTGTGGACGTATATTATTTTATTTCGGTGCGTTGTGGTTTGACGTGGTGTTTTGCTAAGTGTTTGATGCCTCTGAGTGAATTGTTTGGATATCTTTGTTGCATTGTGTTATTTGTGTGAATGTGTGGATATGGTTAAAGGTCTACGGTGACACATGGCACGTGATCATGTGGTCAGGATGCAACAAGTGATTGATCCAACCGTGATAGCCTGAGATAATCTACGGTGGCACATGGCATGCGATCATGTGGCCAGGATGCAACAAGCGATTGATCCAACCGTGAGATGTGTGTGATTTGTTTCGCTAGCCAGCTCGGGAGGGTCCTTCGAGGCCTCGGGCGGGATCAATGGTATTACCACTGTTCCCAAGGCGATGCGCGTGCGCGATTATTTTGTTGATTTTTATGTCCGCCGAGGACACGTGATGTTGGGCTCGCCCTGTGAATTATTGTCGGTTTTCTATTTGTGAAAACAAAACCTTTGTTTGTGACCTGTTGATTTTTGGAAAGATAAGGATTTGATAATCCTAAGTTGTTTTCTATCAAAACTCTCGATGGCATTTAAACGGTTTTATAAATTGCTTTCCCTTGATTTGTGACCTTTCGGTTTTAGAATATTTTACCAAACTCTTGCCTCGGGAAGTGCTTTTCGTTACGTTTGGATTTTTGAGGATTCCTGGTTTTTGTTATTCGTGGAATGTGAATTGTATGGCTCGTATTTGCACTTTGTTCTTGCACTAGCAAAACAGTGGAGTTTTGCTAACCCCCGAGTATTCAGGGGGTGGATGTCTATTTTTGCATTCAGGTTTTGGATCATAGCACAGGGTCGGCACGAAGGATGATGAAAGATGAACGATACTAATCACACGAGGATCCGTTGATGTCGTATTGGTCTAGTTGTATTTTCTTTTCCGCTGCAGTATCTTTTCCCCGTTGTATGGGAGTTTATTGTATTTTGACCCCTGCGTGGGTATGTGTTTGGAATTGAGTTGTATGTTATTATTGAAAGACCAAGTCGGTCTACTGAGCCATTTTAGCCTTAAAGGCGATGTTTAGATGTTTGATTTTAGTTATCAGCCTGGTAGATCCTCGAGGAGAGGGTCTACGGCGTGTAATATCCCTGAGTGGATTGGGGGTGTTACATATACTTCTCAAAAGTATATGCCTCCTTTTAGCATTTGCTTTGATTCATATTCGGGGAATTATTATATATTTATCAAAGCAATTGTAGTTGGTACCAAAGATTAATAATCTGTCATGCATCTTTGAACTTCAATTTCATATTTGAGTTGTGAGGATATATTGTGATGCATTTCACATATTTCCAACTACCAATACTCCCCCTCATGCTGAGAGATTTCTTGAGCACCAAACTCATATGCCAGTATCTCAGTATTCATCTTCAGTCATGGGAGTTTATATATTATGTTCTCGATATTGGCTGGAGGACTTCAAATAGTATGTCAATTGATATCCCACTTGTATGCGCATATCTTGATCCTTTCTCGGATCTATTTAAATTTATTTGGGATATATTACTAGCTCAATCTGATATGGAATATATGCTCAAATCGTGAGCAAATTATCTCGTAAATTTCTGATTACGAGTCATATAAACATGTGACTATCTAGTGGATCCATAATATCTAGTAGTTCACATGTAGAGGAAGTGGGCCCATACTCCTCCTTAATATATTCCAAATTTATTAGGGATTCATTCCCAATATTAACTAGTAGTGATATTAATCAAGAACAAATATTTGAAGACATGATGTGTCTGTATCACCATATAGATATTTTACCGGTATATCACATCATCTTTCGGTGCCATTATTGCACATCATTATCAACATGGAGTCGCCGCTCCCACATGTCATATTATGTTCATTATTCAAATATATATAGCCGTAGTTCATACGCTTCAGGACGCGGAGTCAAATCTCATACGCATAATTTCAATCTATAAATAGATTATCATTGTATTCACAATCATCCATACCGAGGGTTTGAATATCATAATGGATTCAATGCTTTCGAATCTTCGTAAATATTACCCATCTCTTCCAGTGAATATCATAAAAAGAATTTATCGAGCTCGACTCGAAAGATTAAGGGTGCTAATGAGAAATGGCATCCCAGAAGATATTCGATGTTTAATCGAAGCACAAGTTCGACTATCTGGCGAATTTTCAAATCCATTTAAGTACATGCCAGGTACAGGTAAGAGTAGTTTTTCAAAGAAACGGCGAGCAAAAAGATTAGGTGGGTGCTATAAATGTGCTCGGTGGACATGTGACACACGATGCAAATCTGTGGGGTTTGTATCCAAAAATCGAGAAGATAAAATAGCATTTATCAAGGATGGATTGAGTAAGGAATCTATGGATCATGATATCCAACAGATTCTTGATGCACATCCCAGTGGATACGTTCATCGAGAACTAATGGCTTTGTGGATGCAATTTAAGGATGAACGGGAACGTTATAGTCATGAAAAAATAGTCTCAAAAGATCCAGTTTGTAAGTCCGTTCTATCAAAGTTGGTATAAAGTAATAGAAAAAAATAATGCAAGTTGATGAATATTGTTTTTCAATATTTAAATTTCTCAGCTGTCGATCGGTAACGTCATTTTCATTGAAAAATATAATATCATATCTTTCGTTTTCTTTTGTAATTTTGTCAAAAGTAATGTCTTATATGCCGCTCTTTTTTCAATGAAAACGGTGAAGTCATTTGTCGTTTAAAAAGAAGTTTGTTCTTTAAATTTGGGATCCACAAATCAGAAAATGTATCTCTCATAAAAGTATTTTGAAAGTCTAGTGTAGAAAGATGGAGTTCTAAGAATCCTCATATAGATCTCATCCAATTAAAACTATATGTATTTTAGGTGGATCCAAATTGATAGGTCATATCCAGCATATAGATATGGCATATCAATTCGTAAAAGAATTAAGAAAACACAAAATCGATATATTGTATGGTGGGAGTAATTATAGATTTTTGGGTTATCTTTTAGAGTCTGCACAAAATGGGAGAATAAGAGTAACAAGTGCCTTACGCTATCCCACAGTTAGAACCAGTAGTATAGGGGGTTCAACTGGGTTGATGCTTCAAACACAGTCTGTGCATGATAGTTTGATGTATGTGGTGAATAATAGTGATGCCTTTATTGTTCTTCCAGGTGGCTATGACACACTCAATGAGATATTCAACATCACGTCATGGGCTGAGCGGGACTTCCATACCAAACCTATAGGTTTGTTGAATATTAATAATTTCTTCAGCGATTTGCTTGCCTTTCTGGATCAAGGAGTAGATCACAAGTTTATATCTCAGCCATCACGAGATATAATAATATGTCTTGACACTTTGCTGATCTACTTATAAAGTTTCGCATATATTTCGATTAAGAATTTGGAAGTCAAAGCTCATCACCACAAAGCATTGTCGCCAAACGGAAAAGAAGTTTAGATCCTTTAGATCTTTCATTATAAACCCTTATCCAATGGGGTGGCAGAGTTACGGAGTTTTATACTCTCGAGACGCACCCCTTTTCTTTTTATGGGTTTCATATGTATTTTCTTTTTCGCGTTTCATATTGTCGAGTGTTTACTGCCTTTCAGCTAGTTTCGATATTTTCACTTCGACTACTATGTGCTTCTTCCAGAGCAATAATAAGATCATCTTTTGCTTTTATGCAAATACAGTATTTTCACAAATATGTGATATATGTTTCCCCATGAATATTGTCAATCAATATGATTTCAATGGTCCCACCATGTAATATAATCAACATGGGATTTATTGAGCAATTATTTTCCAGTGATAGTTTTTCATATCACTTGTCAAATGACCCCATCATGCAGTTTGCATGGGATTTTCTTTAATTAATCGGTGATAGCTTATGGTATCATTTGCTCAATTTTCTCCGTTCGTATTTAATAATTATGGAGATCGGATATTATTTTCATCAACTGTTTTTTCTTCGAGAGCAGGATTTGAATCATTGATCAACTACTTCTTCAGAGTAGGATTTATTTTTATCAACTGCTTCTTCTTCTAGAGCAGGATTTAGATAATCTATCAACTACTTCTCCAGAGTAGGATTTATTTTTATCAACTGCTTCTTCTTCGAGAGCAGGATTTAGATAATCGATCAACTACTTCTCCAGAGTGGGATTTATGAACCATTCATGTGATATAACCAACCACGATGGTGATATATAATATATAAATTGCGTACATGTAAAACCATCCGTCTTGTGATAATTGAACTCATCACATGGGAGGTATTTAATTATATAAAATAAACGCAATAAATATGTGGTTTTAAACCACCACTTTGAGATAAGCAAGAGACATAATTTAAACTGCAAAATAATTAACTGCTTCTACCAGAGCAGGATCGTCCAATCAATTTCGCAAAATAGTCATCGTCAAGGTATAGGTCGAAATATCGACTGCCGTTAATAGCAAGTGTAATGGTATGTATTCATAAATATTTGTGATTTCCGGAGTTAGATATTAATTCGTCCATTTTAATAAATTAATAATAACAGATATGAAAAGAGTTAACACTCATATTAATATTAGTGTCAAATTGAAGCTCTCGTAAAATGGATCACGATGGTATCAAGAAAAATTTATTCTGATAACATATGTATCTTATATGTAAGAAAAACGAATGTGTGATTCAATAAATTAAAAGAATATTTTATTAATTTATATTTTTATAGTATTCTCACCTTCAATTTTGTTTTGTTTTTGCCGACAACCATGTCAACTTCAGCTTCTCTTTTTTTCTTTTTTTTTTTTTAAAAATTGTAGTTTTCTTATTCCTCCCTCATAGTCACATGTTTTTGTTTGTTTTGTTTTGAACTTTTTTCACCTTCTTCTTCTTCTTTTCCCTGTTACGTTCTTCCTCTTTTTTTATTTTTTTTTTATTTTTTTTTTATGTTCTGTAGACACACACATGTTCACACAAGGAGTACCTCAAACCCAGAAGAGAGAGTACCTTGTACCCGACCAGCTCTCCCTCTCTTCTTTCATCGATCTCAATGAAACGTGTTCCTCGGATGTCTTCTCCGGCGGCAGAACGGACACGAAGAATGAGATCCAAGTCACGTGTCTATGCACCCAATGTGAAACACATGGCCGCACTGCGGCAGCACGCGGATTTCTTCTCCGGCGGCGAACTCCGCCAGGCAAATGGCGCAGTCGGAGAGCTTCTCCGCCCGATCCGACAGCTCTTCTTCTCCAATGATCTTTTTCAGCAGCGAATTCAGAACTTTCTTTTTGAGGCTTTTGTTAGCGGCAGCCGCAGACGACGGAGCGGATGTTAACGTCCTGCCGCCGATGCGGCGGATCCAGGAGCAGCGCAAGACTGCGACGAGGCCGAGCATGCAGATGAGCGCGCAGAGGAGAGCCGTGAGGATTACAACGAAGTCGGAGTCTAGTGTCACGAAGGCCGACGATGGTTCCTTTGTCGGCAGTGGAGGTGTTGACGGCGGTGGCGAGTCTACTCCGCTGAGGTGGCGTGTACGGGCAGTTATGTAACCAGAGAAAGGTCTGTGTGTGTGTGTGTGTGAGAGAGAGAGAGAGAGAGAGAGAGAGAGAGCAGCAAGTTTGAGCTATGTTCTTTAGTAGCTGATTCAGAAATTCCGCCTCAAAAGTCTCAGCTCAATGGTTTTACCAAAAAGAGAGAAGTAGAGAGAGAAGAGAGAGGCCGAATTGGAGGGGGGAAGAGAGAGGGATGATTGTAATTTGTAATAATCCAATTTCTGATACAGAGGGTCATCTATAAGATGCAATTGTAGAGCATACTCTTGTGATATTACTCAAATGGTTAGAGTCGTGCTGATAACGTGTTATAAAATTGAAATATTATAGAGAGATAATAGAGAGAGAAATTAGAGAATGATTCTCAGGTATATTTTTCATTTATAACTGAAGTCCTATTTATAGGAAAACTTCAAATGGCACAATCGTAATTACATATTTACATCAGGGGCATAATAGTCATTCACACTAAATAAAAACAAAGGGGTAATTGAAACGTCACTTTCGTGTTATATTATAACAGAAATGATAAAATCCTGTATTGATGAAGAAATTTTTGTCTCTGCACCATCCAGCCGCCAGTTCAAAAATGCCGTCACCAGCTTATTCTCCAGTCTCTAGTTATCTCCTCCTGCGTATTTGCTCCTCTCCTATATCACTTCTCTTGTATTTGTTCCTTTGCAATATAGTTTCTCCTTCCGTCGCAGACGTCCATTCACGCCCAAGAAAAAGGCTTCAGATTCTTTTGCTGGTCTTCCCTGCTGGATGATTAAATTTCCATGCATTTTTCTTTAGTCCTCCATCAATCTCCACCAAAAAGTGTTGTTGTAGATGCTGTAGAAAATGACAAATGATTCAAAATCGAGGCAAGAGTTGGACTCTCTCTCTATAAGACGAAATTGCCCCGCACAGTACACACGGTTGAACGGCAAACGTCCCAAGATACAACGGTTTTTCTGCGAACTCGATACCTTGTACTAGGAATCGAATTCCGGGCGAACTACTGGATATTCGGGACTTGTAGTATGAACTTAGGCAAGTATGAGTGTATTATTATCTTGATTAATTATGTATGTATAATCATCATCTGCAGGGCTTATTTATAGCCTGTAAGTACACTGTCCGAATCAGTGTGACTTTCTGGCTGGATAGACACCTTGTGGTCCGGTGGGAGGGGTTGCATTGGTTCAGAAGAGCCAAACCATTGTGCTGGTTCAGATTGGGCCGAATGGTCCGAACCATTGCACTGGTTAGGTCCTGAACCGCCGCATTTGACCCACACCCGCCAAGCCAAATCATCTTGGCTGGATAGACACCTTGTGGTCCGGTGGGAGGGGCTGCATTGGTTCAGAAGAGCCAAACCATTGTGCTGGTGCAGATTGGGCCGAATGGTCCTAACCGTGCAAAGTGCGCCTACAAAGCGCCCGTTGTGATAAGTGCGACGTGCACGTGCTCGGACTCGGACTCGGACTCAGAAGGTGCTTTGCACCTTCCTCGTAGGATTCGGATTTTAGCCTTAAAAATTAATTAAAGCTAACTAGGGTACACCATAATGGAGCACACTTGATTGCTCCTTTATGATGGAAAGTCCTTTATAAATAGCTCAACTTTTCCTTGCTTCTCCAATGTGGGATGGGATTCCACACCACATTCCCAACTATTAAATGGCTTAACGTTGTGCATCAATTACTCATTCATTTCTTAATGAAATTGAACAAGTAAATACACTAAATTAATCTACATAAAATATAGATTCCAAATATACCATTTAATATCATTAATTACCATAATTAGTTATGGTATTAATTAAGCTATTTTTCCAACAATCCCCCACATGAATGATGATTAATGCAAATGCAATATGCACTAAGTCCCGACGACCTATTATTGCTTCAGGATAGGTGGTAGTTAGCCTTGAACCTTTCTTAGTGTAATGCTATCGGATTTACTCATTGCTCGGTGAACGTGATGTCTTGAACTGGTCAACTTTTATGTAAACCAAGACAATAACATACAAACAATAATAGATCTAATATCTTTCGTTCTCACGTTGTGTCCATTTTGGCCTAGGTCCATTTCTTGGATTCATAAGTATTAATAGTTTTATGAAGCGACCTTACTTCTTCACTTATATAGGTGATCTCCTATAAAGAGTATTCTGCCATACTCCACCTATAAAAGGCTATAGGAATCATTAAAAGCTTTAAAAAGCTTACCCTTTACCACAAACTGCAGGCTTGCACTTGAACAGCTACGAGAATGGATTTTCAAGTGCTTAACTTGAACTTTCACAACTTAGTTGTCTCATTGAACCAAGTTCTTGGGATCTCCAATCATCCTGGTTGAGTTACCATTATGAAAATTCTCAATGTGTGGATTTCAATCCCATTCCCCTTGCTGCATTATATAATTGATCACGGTTAATACCTTTCGTAAATGGATCCGCTATATTGTGTTTTGACTTTACATAGTCAATACACATTATTCATGTAGTGATCAATTGTCTAATGGTATTGTGTCTTCGACGAATATGTCGAGACTTACCATTATATATACTGTTCTTTGCCCTCCCTATGGCTGCCATGCTATCACAATATATCATAACGGGAGGCAAAGGTTTTTCCCAACAAGGAATATCTTCTAAGAAGTTTCTTAACCATTCGGCTTCTTCGCCGGCTTTGTCTAATGTAATAAACTCCGATTCCATTGTAGATTGGGCTATGCATGTTTGCTTAGAAGATTTCCATGATATTGCTCCTCCACCAATGGTAAATACATAACCGCTTGTGGATTTAGAGTCTTTAGTGTCGGATATCCAGTTGGCATCACAATATCCTTCCAAAACAGCTGGATATGTCGAATAGTGTATACCATGATTGACGGTGTGTTTTAAGTATCTCAACACTCTTGTCAATGCGGTCCAATGATCCTTTCCGGGATTACTCGTAAATCGACTCAGTTTACTAATAGAATATGCTATGTGTGGCCTTGTACAATTTGCTAAGTACATTAGGCTTCCAATTATCCTAGCATATTCTGTTTGTGATATGGGTTCTCCTCGATTTTTGGCTAAGTGTAAACTTAAGTCAACAAGTATCTTAGCCGGAGGTAGATCGTATGCCTTGAATTTCTTAAGCACATTTTCAACATAGTGAGATTGTGATAAGACTATTCCATCGGGTGTTCTGGAGATCTTGATTCCTAGAATCACATCGGCTAATCCCATATCCTTCATGTCGAAGTTATTCTTTAACATTTCCTTAGTGCCTATGATGATTTTATTATTGCTACCCATAATTATCATATCATCAACGTATAGACACACAATGACAAAATTGTCGGATGTACCTTTGATGTACACACATTTATCACATTCATTGATTTTGAAACCATTTGACATCATTACTTGGTCAAATTTCTCATGTCATTGTTTGGGTGCTTGCTTAAGTCCATATAAAGACTTAACAAGTTTACAAACTTTGTTTTCTTGTCCGGGAACCACGAACCCTTCGGGTTGTTCCATATAAATTTCATCTTCTAAATCTCCATTTAGAAAGGCCGTTTTTACATCCATTTGGTGAATCTCAAGATTGTACAATGCTATATTGCAAGTAGCGTTCTAATGGATGTAATCCCAGTAACTGGTGAGTATGTATCAAAGTAATCATACCCTTCCTTTTGTTTGTATCCTTTGGCTACCAAACGTGCCTTGTATTTGTCAATAGATTTATCACCTTTGTATTTCTTCTTGAGAATCCACTTACAACCTAAAGGTTTATTTCCCGGAGGAAGATCAACAATATACCAAGTGTGATTGTTCAAGATTGACTCAATTTCACTATTAATATCTTCTTGCCATAGATCGGCATCGGAACCAGACAATGCTTCTGATGAGTCGATTCTTGATCGACTCATTCTGTTCTATCTAGTCGTGTTTTTGTTTGCTTCTTAGTATTTTTGTTCTCTTTTATGCGTGGTATATTGTGTTTTTAATTTATATGTATCCAAGCTAAGATTGTGGTGAAATATGCGCTTTCATAGCTGATATTGGAGTTTATGACGATCAAAAGTTAAAACGGGGCCTAAAACGACGAAAGATTTAAGCAGTATCGGTCAAATCTCCTAAATCCCAGAATCTCCACTCCGAATTAAGATGAATTCTCCTTTGATATAAATTCCTCGTGAAATTAGCTTCGAAACGGTATATCATATGCTAAAATCCGAGGTGTATTGATACAAGAAGATCAAGCCGAAAAAGACCAAAAAACCGGAAGAAAACAACTCGGGCCACACCAGGCAACTCGGCCGTGCTATATAACACGGCCGGGTCTCTTTACAGTTGAAAAGGCCTTTTCCGGATGAGTACGACACGACCGTGTCTTTTGGGACACGGCCGAGTCTCGATCAGGCTATTCCGCAAATCTAACGCAGTGCAACACGGCCGTGTCATGGCACACGGCCGAGCCTCAGTACAGAACCTTTTTCCTTATCCAGCGTAGTGCGACACGACCATATCCCAGGACACGGGCCGTGTCACTTTTCGGTTCATGTCACTTTCCTTGATATTTTTGCACACCTTTAAGCCTTTTCTTGATATTTTTGGTTACAAAACAAAGTGTAGAGACCCTAGGGAGGGACATCCTTATCTTGGTGAAGACATTTTTGTGTGAAAAAACACAAGATTAGGGAGGAAGACACCAAAAAGAATGGAAAAAGAGGATTATTTCATCATCTTCCTTATATGTTCTTGGAGTGAAAAACACTTTTGTGAGATATAATAATTCCTTGTATCATTTTGTTGTGAGTTCTTGAAAGAAGATCATCAAACCTTCATCGGGAATTCGATTTCGGCATTTACAAGGGAAGTTTTTACCATGTTTTGTTCTTTAATTTCCATTATTGTTGTTGAATTAATCATGTGTGGCTAAATACTTCATATGGGTTTTTAGATATAGCCACACACATGTTATCGATTGTTAGTTTCTTTTGATTTTCCGGGTAAAAGTTTGGGATTGTTCCTCTTGTTCGTTCTTCGTATAAGAACTTTTGAATTAGATCATCAAACCTTTTTCATTGTTGTTATTATTATTCTAATCGAGGGTTTTTTATCGGTGTTCGCCATCAAACGACCCAAAAGAAATGATTGTGAATGTTCTCGAGCTTTTTCGCGCGATCTTTAACGATTCACCTCATCAAAAGTAGTCGGTTAATTGATTGATTAGTTAGGGATTCATCCCCATCAAAAGAGTATCCCTTATTTTCGTTGAGAACAATCGTGATTTTTAGGATTACCGCCATCAAACGGATTTCTTTTAATCGTGAGCAATCGATAATTCCAAACCTTATTTATTTGAGTATCGGAACTAATAATTGATTACGTGTGTGTCAGTGACTGTAAATTCCCATATCAATCTCATTATTGTTATCTATCATTTATCCGACGATCAAATTGGTGTTGTAATCACTTAGTTTATTTTAATTTTATGCGTTAGTAATCCAATCGAACCTATGATGTATTTTAATTTATTTTACTTTTGTTCATTCAACTATTTGCCGAACAATATCGAACTTTAAACCGTTTCCAATTCCTCGAGAGATCGACCTCGGAGTTACTTGCCGCTTCCTACAAAAGCGATTCGTACACTTGCGAGTATTTAATTTGAACCATCAAGTTTTTGGCGCCGTTGCCGGGGAATTGGCGTTTAATTTTTAATCTTGTTTTAATAATAGTTGAATTGTTATTCTTGATCAATTTTATTTCGATAAAATTCGCTCTTACTTCCTTATTTTATGCTTGGTAGGAGATCGTTGGGTAACTCGATTCTTTCGCCCATAGACGAAGTTCAAAGGATTAGAGCACCAAAAATAATGGCCACATCATCAATGGCAAATGACAAGGTGAATCCGGACCTTGAAGAGCGACTTTTGATCCAAGAAGAAAACACTCGTCAACCGAGGGTTGAGAATGTTGCACAAAATATAGATGAGGAAGAAATTCATCAACCAAGGTTTCCGAGATATGATAATGTTGGGCGCAATCAAGGGATACCCGAAGCGCAACAAGGGAGATACTTCTACCCGAGACAACCACCCGTTGGAATGCAATATGGAGCGAATTATTATCCCGGACCTCAATATGGGATGGAAGCAAACTATAACATGCCGCAACAAGCTCCGGTCGAACATCTTATGAGGGACTATGCAAAGCCCGTAGTGAACACCGCCATTTCATGCATCCAATTAGCACCGGCCGCAAGGAACTACCACATAAGTGGATTTCACATCGAGCAATTGCCCTCATTTCACGGATTAGCACGAGAGGATCCGTTATCATTCATCCGAGATTTCTATGTGGCGATTGACAACTTCCCATTAAATGGGTTGAGCGAGGATCAACTACGGATGAAGTGCTTCCCTTATACACTAAAGGATGGGGCGAAACAATGGTTGATGACTTTGGCGCCCGGCTCACTAAGAACATGGGATGAAGTTTACGATAAATTCATTACCAAGTACTTCTCCCATTCAAAGACTACGCAATTGAGAACTCAAATCTCAACTTTCGGACAACAAGACGGAGAGGCATTTCACGAAGCATGGGATCGATTCAAAATGCTACTTATTCAATGCCCACACCATCACTATCCGCTTCAACTACTTAATCAATTCTTCTATGACGGATTGACTCAATATTGCCAAGGAGCGGTAGATAATGCAGCCGGTGGTTCGTTTTGGGGTTTGACGGAGAGACAAGCGTATGATGTGTATGAAACATTGGGAGCAAATTCTCAACAAAAAAGTGTACGTGTTCGTAGGGGAGCCATGCACCAAGTAAGCGAGAAGGACGAGATGCAATCTAAAATCGATGAGTTGACAAAAGAACTAAGACAACTCAAGACTCAAAATAAATCTTCTAGCTCACGAGTTTGCGACATTTGCGGAGCACCCGGACATGATGCCAATTCATGCCCTCATACTTTTCCAGGAGAACAAACCGAACAAGTTAATTGGGCTATGGGACAAAGCACGGGAAGGCCCGAATGGGAAGAGAGGAGAAATAATTATGGCGGAAACGCAAGAATGCACCTCTCCCAAATACTTATCATACTGGGCTAAGAAACCATCCGAATTTCTCATGGAGAAACAACAACCCGATGCCATACGACACAAGGACCCAAGCTCAATACAATGGAGGAAACCGAGCCCAACATCCAACGCGAAGTGAACCACCTCCACAACAAAGGAACTCTCTTGAGGAGAGTATTGCAGCATTCATTAAGGAGAGCAAGGAAAACCGAGAGGAGAACAATAAAGGTTCGAATCTTTAGAAGCTTCGATGAAGAAAATGGAGATCCAAATTGGGCAACTTGCTACCGAGGCATGTAGACAAGAAAGGGGTAAACTACCGAGTCAACCCGAGCAAGCTCAAGCCATTACCACTCTCCGAAGTGGTAAAGTGATTAATAGAGAAGTCAATTCCGAAGTAAAAGAAAGAGGGGATGAGAAAGAATACGAGTCGGGAAATCAATAGGAGAAAATAAACGAAGCAACTTCAACTTCCAAGCTTCACAAATCCCCTCAACGATATAAGCCACCAATTCCTTTTCCGAGCCGGCTTAGAAAAGCAAAGCAAGATGAGCAATTTTCCGAAATCTACGACATGCTTTTAAAAGTTCATGTCAACCTACCTCTTTTGGATGTTGTGAAGAACATTCCCGCTTATACAAAATTTTTCAAAGAGTTGATCTCGAACAAAAGAAGATACAATGGGAACGAGAAAGTGGTGCTCTACGAGGTAGAAGCAAAGGGTCAAAAGAAAGGCGATCCCGGAAGTTTTATGATCGACATTACTATGGGAGACAAGAAAGTTGCTCGTGGGATGTTAGATTTGGGGGCAAGTGTGAATCTCATGCCATTCTCGACCTATTTTAGGCTTGGACTCGAGAGAATCAAACCGACAAGAATGACTCTTCAAATGGCGGATAGGTCGGTGAAATATCCCAAGGGAGTCATTGAAGACCTATTAGTGCAAGTGGACAAGTTGGTGATTCCGGCCGATTTTGTTATCTTGGAGATGAGCGATTTCGGGACAAGCGAAAATGAAGGGACAATACTTCTAGGACGGCCATTCATGCGTACAACAAAAACAATCGTCGATGTTGATGAAGGAAAGGTCACCATGACCGTCTTGGGCGAAACCGTGGAAATCAACGTGTTCGGTTCATCTCCTATCCCTTCTCATATTTATGCTTCCCATGATGTGAATTTTGTTGATTGCATTGATTCTTTGGTTGATGATACATATTTTCATGATGATGTAGGTGACGCGTTGCATGATGCTCTAACCGTTGAGCATGATATGGGCTTAATAATCTAGAAATTGAAGAATATGTTGCATTGTTAGATAATTCCGAAATAATTGATGAAGTTGACGGTTTTAAGATACCATTGGAATTAAAATTTGAGGAGCCCGTTGAAATCACCCCACCCCAACTTGAATAGAAAGAACTTCTGGCACATCTTAAATATGTTTTCTTAGGCAAAAGTGACACTTACCCTGTAATTGTCTCTTCCGAATTAACTCCCTTGCAAGAAAATAAATTAGTAGAAGTTCTAACTAAGTTAAAGGAATCGATTGGGTATTTCCGATATCAAGGGAATAAGTCCTGTTAGGTGCATGCATAAAATAATTCTTGAGGAAAATGTTAAACCGGTTAGGCAACCTCAAAGGCGTTTGAATCCGAACATGTAGGAAGTTGTGAAAAAAGAAGTTTTGAAATTGCTAGATGTCGGAGTCATCTACCCGATATCCGACAGTAAGTGGGTGAGCCCTGTGCATGTAGTGCCTAAGAAATCTAGAATAATGGTGGTTCGTAATGATAAAAATGAATTGGTGCCCACTAGAACGGTAACCGGTTGGAGGATGTGCATTGATTACCGAAAATTAAATGCCGTAACAAAAAAGGATCATTTTCCTCTTCCTTTCATTGATCAAATGTTGGAACGTTTAGCTGGGCATGATTATTACTGTTTTCTAGATGGTCTTTCAGGTTTCTATCAAATTCCCATTGCTCCGGAGGATCAAGAGAAGCCCACTTTCACTTGCCCTTTTGGCACTTTTGCCTTTAGGAGGATGCCGTTTGGTCTTTGCAATGCTCCCGCTACTTTTCAAAGGTGCATGCTATCCATATTCTCCGACTTGTTAGAAAAATCCATCGAGGTATTCATAGACGACTTTTCTGTGTTTGGAACCACTTTCGATGATTGTTTAAATAATTTAACTATTGTGCTAGAACGATGTATTGAGTGTAATCTTACACTTAGTTGGGAAAAGAGTCATTTTATGGTAAAACAAGGTCTTGTTCTAGGTCATATGGTTTCCAATAAAGGAATGGAGGTTGATAAGGCTAAAGTAGATTTAATTGTTAAATTACCTCCGCCTTCATGTGTCAAAGAGGTTCGAAGCTTTTTAGGGCATGCCGGGTTTTATAGGCGTTTTATTAAAGATTTTTCGAAAATTGCCCGCCCTTTGAGTAACCTTTTGTGCAAAGATGCTAAATTTGATTTTACCAAGGAATGTTTAGTCGGTTTCAATGCTTTGAAAGAAAAGTTAACTTCCACACCTATTGTTGTCGCTCCCGATTGGTCTCTCCCGTTTGAAATTATGTGCGACGCGTATGACTTTGCTATAGGTGCCGTTTTGGGGCAAAGAGTGAATAAATTTTTCCACGTGATTTACTATGCGAGCAAAACGCTCGATGAAGCTCAGGCTAATTACACCACCACCGAAAAAGAATTTTTAGCCGTTGTGTTTTCTTTAGACAAATTTCGATCCTACTTGGTTGGCTCAAAAGTGATTGTGCATATGGATCACGCCACATTGAAATATTTATTAAAAAAATCCGATGCAAAACCAAGATTAATTCGGTGGGTTCTTCTGCTGCAAGAATTTGATTTGGAATTTAAAGATAAAAAGGGGTCGGAAAACGTAGTGGCCGACCATCTATCTAGGCTAACCGAGGGAGATAATTTTAATCTTGATAATCATTTGCCAATTGTTGAAACTTTCCCCGATGAGCAATTATTCGATGTAACAAGGACACCTTGGTATGCTGATATTGTCAATTACATTGTTAGTGGTGTTTTGCAGCCCAACTTAACCTATCAAGGGAAGAAGAGGTTTGTTTCCATGTGCAAGCATTACTTTTGGGACGAGCCCTACTTATTCAGGTTGGGGCCTGATCAGATATTCCGACGTTGTGTCCCGGAGGAAGAGCACGAGAGCATATTGCTATTTTGCCATGAGTTGCACTGTAGGGGACCTTTTAGCGCAAAGAAAACGGCTCACAAGGTACTTCAATCGGGATTCTACTGGCCAACATTATTTAAGGATGCCTATTTCCATTGCAAGAGTTGCGATCGTTGTCAACGAACGGGGAATATAAGCAAAAGGAATGAGATGCCGTTGACAAAAAATCTTGTTGTGGAACTTTTCGATGTTTGGGGAGTGGATTTTATGGTTCCTTTTCCAATTTCCCATGGTTTTGAGTATATTCTAGTTGTTGTAGACTACGTCTCTAAGTGGGTGGAAGCAATTCCAACCCGAACTAACGATGCTAACGTGGTTTGCAATTTTTTTAGGGATGTGATTTTCTGCAGATTCGGGACGCCTAGAGCTGTAATCAGCGACAGAGGCACGCATTTTTGCAATAAACAACTTTCCGGCTTGCTTAATAAGTACAATGTGATGCATAAGGTCGCAACGGCATACCATCCACAAACTTCTGGGCAAGTAGAAGTAAGTAATCGGCAAATAAAGGCAGTGCTCGAAAAGACGGTGAAACCGACAAGAAAAGACTTGGCATTGAAGTTGAATGAAGCTTTATGGGCATACCGCACGGCCTACAAAACTCCAATTGGAATGAGCCCGTATCGCCTAGTATTTGGGAAAGCATGTCACCTACCCGTTGAGTTGGAACACAAAGCGTATTGGGCAATCAAAGCGCTCAATTTAGATCAAGAAAAGGCGGGCGAGGAACGACTTTTACATTTAAATGAGCTCGATGAGATGCGATATGAGGCGTACGAAAACGCTAAACTCTACAAAGAATGGACGAAACGGTATCATGATAAGCGTATCGTTTGTAAATCTCTCGAACCCGGGATGGATGTTCTTTTACATAACTCCCGTCTTAAGCTCATGCCCGGAAAATTGGTATCGCGATGGGGCGAACCGTTCAAAGTCGTTAAAGTATGGCCGCACGGAGTGGTAGAACTTCTTGATTCTCGGAAGAACGAGCACTTTAAGGTGAACGGGCATAGAGTGAAGCCGTATTTCGGACGAATCGAAGAAATTAATGCGTTTGAGTGCATAGAGGTGCACGACGTTGAAGCTTGAGCAAAACGGGAAGAAGTCGAGCTAATGACTATAAAAAAGCGCTACTTGGGAGGCAACCCAACGGTTTAGTTAGATTTTTTTGTCTTTTGTTTTTCGCATTTATTTTCCTTATTTGTTTTTACTCGATTCAAAACTGACCGGTTCAACCGTGGGTGTTAAAATTGCAGGAAAAGAGTGCGTTTTCAGAAACTAATAATGTGGGCAGGCAGGACACGACCTAGTTGCAACTGACACGGCCGAGCCTCAAAACAGGGGGAATTTCATTTTCCTGAACAGCACGACTCGACCGTGTCACAGGACACGATCGAGTGCCAAGACAGTTGATTTGTGCTTATTTTGAATAGTAGGACACGGCCGAGTCACAGGACACGGTCGGGCCTCAATACAGTGAAAATTTGTTTTCTGAGGGAGTATGACTCGACCGTGTCATAGGACACGGCCGAGTCGGCCGACAGTAAGTTTTTGGGTTATTTCGAACAGCACGACACGACCGTGTCATATTCAATACGGTCGTGTCAGTCGGTCATATATAAAAGGAAGCACGGCTGATTCCCATTATCATCTTCTCCAGATTTTTTTTTTCCAACCTGCGAACCCTAGCTTCTGCACTTCCGATTTTTCTCTTCGTTTTTAAAGAAATTTTGTGCAAAATCGAGGAGAGATACAAGAATCTATTACGTAATCATCATTTTTCAACCAATTTCACTCTTCAAAGGAGCAAATCGGACGAATTGGGACCGGGATTTAATTTTTTTTCTCTCCTCAATTTCTCCGAAATCAAGGTATGTTTCTCATGTTTTTGATGATTATTCTTTGTTAT
This sequence comes from Orobanche coerulescens, assembly GCA_033398695.1. Classification (NCBI taxonomy): domain Eukaryota; kingdom Viridiplantae; phylum Streptophyta; class Magnoliopsida; order Lamiales; family Orobanchaceae; genus Orobanche; species Orobanche coerulescens. The sequence goes on from CM065814.1 coordinate 134,575,457, forward strand.
GAACATGCTATGATGATTTGAATCTCTAGTCCTTAATTATCTAGGGTTCTTGAATAAATTGAAGGTGATGAAATTTGGGGTTTTTTGATAATTCTTCATGCTTGATGATTAAATTTCTCGATTGAAAATTTTTGTGATTAAGGGATGTTTTCCATGATGAAGATGATGAATTTAAACGATAGATTTTGCTTGGGAGTTGTTTTGATCGATAATGTTTATATTGGGGGAATTTTATTGCTTGCTATAAGTTTGGGGGAGGAATACGTTCTCAAGACCTTGGATAATGATAGATTAAATTTTTGCAGAAAATGGCACGAGGAAGAGGACGAGGAAATGCTCAACGCGGAAGGGGTAGGAATGGCGGGGAACAAGTGCCAGCAAGAATGGCTATTCAAAGGGCTGTGGAAACTCCGGAGTTTTATGGAATCAATCTCCCCGAAACACAATATGAAAGGTGGGAAATGCTGGGTCAGAAAAAAATGCTCCCTACGAGGTGGCCCGATGAAGAATGCATGAACGCAATGGGGATAAGGGAAGATGTGATGAAATTCCTTGAAATAGTGCATTGGGCGTGGATGATGACTTAACAATGGCCGACTTATAGGTGTCTGATGATGGAGTTTCTCAGCACTCTCACTGTAAGAAGAGATCCGGTGACTCGAGAACCGACCGAAATGACATTCCGGATCAACAACAACGAAGAGACACTGACTATCGTCCAGTTGGAGGAAATTTATCATGCAAGACACGACGGCCATTACCCGATAAACCGGTTCGCTTGTGAAACTTATTGGAGATCCATGGTAGAATACCCGGGGAGTGAGGTGCGATATTATATTGCAAGATCGGCCAGAGGATCGAACATTCGCAATCCCGTACTCAGATACCTACACAAGGTGATTGCGAATACCATATATGGCTGAAAGGAAACCGAGCCCATTTCAATGCGGGAGTTATATATCCTGACTCACATGCTCGACAACTCGATTCCGGCAACCGGGGCTATGGTAGCAGAACATTTTGAGGATGTCGCGACAAAGCCTAAGGGGGAGATATGGATAGGGTGTTTGATTACCCCTATCGCACTACACTTCAGTATTTCCTTAGCCCAGAGGACCCCCCTTCTTGGAAATAAGCTTCTCTCGATCTCCGTGATGAAGGTGATGAACATGCTGGACTATGAACAGCGCACAATCTTCATGCAGACCGACAATGACCACTTCCTTCTCCCGAATCCGCCTTTGACAACCATAAATAATATTCGGGATATGGGAAATCTGCAAATGGCCACAGAAGCACACCGACGAGCAAGGATAGCAGTCGGATTGGCTCCCCGGGTCACAGCCCTCTCGACCGAAATGTTCGACCGCGGCGCATTATGGATGAGGATAGATCCGAGAGCATGGAAGAGGAGGAGGCTTATGAAAGAGGCCCGGATGATGAGGAAGAAGAAGAGAGCAAAGAAGAAGAGGAAGAAATCACGAGAGATCGGCCCGAGACGTCAAGGCGGGCCGAAATTGGACGTGCCCCCTCACGCCCAACATTTAGGGAGGAGTTTGAGGCCTACCGAGAGGAGGCGAGACGGGAGCGACGCGAGATATTGTCTCTTGTGAGACAAATGCACGAGTGGCACGTCCAGCAAGGCCACTTCCCCCGCCCCACCAGTAAACCGGTTGTAAGTATTTCTTGACCAATGAAATTCTTTTGTTTAAATACTATACCCCCTTCGTTCGTATATTCTTTAATTCAAGTTTGGGGGGGGGGATTGGTCAAGAAATACTTCATTACTCTTTTTTTATTTGTTTTCGGATACTATTTTGCTTGTTTGCTTATTTTTGGTGTGTTTTGAACATTTTGCACTTATTTGTGGTGTGTTTTTAATTGGTGTATTTTGAGTATTTTGCGCTTATTTGTGGTGTGTTTTTACTTGGTGTGTTTTTATTTTGCAAACTTGAAGAAAACTTTGAAGTTTGAATTTTTGGGAATGCCTCGGGATTTATTTCGTTGTTTCGATATACAAATCGAGGATAATGTGTTGAGGAAAAATTGTTGATAATCGAAACGGATGTGAAATTGAATAAGTGGTTTCAATATCTTGGAGGTATGAGCAAACCTACTTATGAGCTATTGAGCCTTCGTGCATTTTCTAAAATGCAAGTTTCATTGTCGAGTGTTTCATTCTTGATTTAAAACTCTAGAACTTGCCTTGGTATCTTGTTTAAAACCACTGGTGTGTGTGCAAATTGAGTGAAAATGATTTTTGGCGCCTTTGATCCTAACTCTTCGATTTTGGCCAACCCAACATTTGATCATTCCTTAAATAAACCCAATTGAGGTCATTATCTATTTCATTTTTTTTAACCACATATCGAGCTTTCCATTACTATAATCCTTCGATCCATACTTGAGCGATTAGAAAATATTTTTGACGAGGATACCAAGATTTTGGTGACATTGGGTGGTATACATATTGTTGGGAGTGTTGAATTGGTGAAAATAATTACTCCGCTATTTTTGGGAACTTAGTAACCGGGTTTATTCATGTGACCCATGTTTATATTCGCGTAAAACGGATCCCTTAGATATGAGTATGCTTGGAAGCAGTTGTGTATGTTTTGATCCTAGTAACCGGGTGTATTCATGTGACCCATCGTTTACATTTGCATAAAACGGATCCGAAAACAACCCAAGCCAAAAAAAAAAAAAATCGGAGCAATAAGGAGGGGTTTGACGCTGCGTTCGATAGTGATTGTTAGTGATTCATAATTAAGGGGATGAAAGAAGGAAACTTCAAAAATCTTGAGCTTCTAAAGCTATTATGGTGATATAGTTCTAAAAATTGCTCAAGTAAAGTCACTTTAGCCATATTTATCCCACCTCGACCCAAGCCTACATTACAAGCCGAGTAAAGCCCTTTTTGATTCACGAAAATAGTGCATGCACAAAACAGTGGTAGAGATGAAGACGATTGGCAAGACTATGGGGTTCCTTATTTCATTGAATGAGTTCCGAGCGCTTACTTACCCCTATCACTTTGAGAGTGAGTGAATACACTTGACCGGTGAGGTTTATATTGCCAAGTATTGACTATGATGTTAAGGAAGCACCCCGGAGGTTTGAAAACTTTGTAGAACTCGACTTATTTTACTTGCGAGTATTGATGAAATTTTCGAAGAGGTCCTTTGTGGTATTTTGACAGTTGAGTTCCCCTTTGTGAGTGATTATTTTAAAATGCATTGCTCGGGACGATCAAAGTTCAAGTTTGGGGGGGGTTGATGAGTCGATTCTTGATCGACTCATTCTGTTCTATCTAGTCGTGTTTTTGTTTGCTTCTTAGTATTTTTGTTCTCTTTTATGCGTGGTATATTGTGTTTTTAATTTATAGGTATCCAAGCGAAGATTGTGGTGAAATATGCGCTTTCATAGCTGATATTGGAGTTTATGACGATCAAAAGCTAAAACGGGGCCTAAAACGACGAAAGATTTAAGCAGTATCGGTCAAATCTCCTAAATCCCAGAATATCCACTCCGAATTGAGATGAATTCTCCTTTGATATAAATTCCTTGTGAAATTAGCTTCGAAACGGTATATCATATGCTAAAATCCGAGGTGTATTGATATAAGAAGATCAAGCCAAAAAAGACCAAAAAACCGGAAGAAAACAACTCGGGCCACACCAGGCAACTCGGCTGTGCTATACAACACGGCCGGGTCTCTTTACAGTTGAAAAGGCCTTTTCCGGATGAGTACGACACGACCGTGTCTTTTGGGACACGGCCGAGTCTCGATCAGGCTATTCCGCAAATCTAACGCAGTGCAACACGGCCGTGTCATGGGACACGGCCGAGCCTCAGTACAAAACCTTTTTCCTTATCCAGCGTAGTGCGACACGGCCGTGTCCCAGGACACGGGCCGTGTCACTTTTCGGTTCATGTCACTTTTTTGACATTTTTGCACACCTTTAAGCCTTTTCTTGATATTTTTAGCTATAAAACAAAGTGTAGAGACCCTAGGGAGGGACATCCTTATCTTGGTGAAGACATTTTTGTGTGGAAAAACACAAGATTAGGGAGGAAGACACCAAAAAGAGTGGAAAAAGAGGATTATTTCATCATCTTCCTTGTATGTTCTTGGAGTGAAAAATACTTTTGTGAGATATAATAATTCCTTGTATCATTTTGTTGTGAGTTCTTGAAAGAAGATCATCAAACCTTCATCGGGAATTCGATTTCGGCATTTACAAGGGAAGTTTTTACCATGTTTTGTTCTTCAATTTCCATTATTGTTGTTGAATTAATCATGTGTGGCTAAACACTTCATATGAGTTTTTAGATATAGCCACACACATGTTATCGATTGTTAGTTTCTTTTGATTTTTCGGGTAAAAGTTTGGGATTGTTCCTCTTGTTCGTTCTTCGTATAAGAACTTTTGAATTAGATCATCAAACCTTTTTCATTGTTGTTATTATTATTCTAATCGAGGGTTTTTTATCGGTGTTCGCCATCAAACGACCCGAAAGAAACGATTGTGAATGTTCTCAAGCTTTTTTGCGCGATCTTTTAACGATTTACCTCATCAAAAGTAGTCGGTTAATTGATTGATTAGTTAGGGATTCATTCCCATCAAAAGAGTATCCCTTATTTTCGTTGAGAACAATCGTGATTTTTAGGATTACCGCCATCAAACAGATTTCTTTTAATCGTGAGCAACCGATAATTTCAAACCTTATTTATTTGAGTATCAGAACTAATAATTGATTACGTGTGTGTCGGTGACTCTAAATTCCCATATCAATCTCATATTGTTATTTCTCATTTATCCGATGATCAAATTGGTGTTGTAATCACTTAGTTTATTTTAATTTTATGCGTTAGTATTATAATCCAATCGAACCTATGATGTATTTTAATTTATTTTACTTTTGTTCATTCAACTATTTGCCGAACAATATCGAACTTTAAACCGTTTTCGAGAGATCGACCTCGGAGTTACTTGTCGCTTCCTACAAAAGCGATTCGTACACTTGCGAGTATTTAATTTGAACCACCAGCTTCCTTGACTGTCTTTGGTTCGTCTTCTAAAGAGTAGACTACAAAATCTGGACCAAAGGTTTTTGCAGTTTTATTCTTTTTTCTCGCCTTGGTTCCGGTGTTGGTCCATTACTATTTGGCGAGATTTCATCATAAGTCCTCTTTTTCGAACTTATTTCATTCTTTTCTTTCTTAGGGAATATAGTTTCAAAAAATATGGCATTTCTTGATTCTATAATCATTCCCTCATTTATATCGGGTACTTCCGATTTGTGTACCAAAAATCGGTACGCACTACTATTATTTGCATATCCTATGAAAATGCAATCAACCGTTTTTTGTCCTATTTTTACTTGCTCGGGTTTCGGTACTTCAACTTTTGCTAAGCACCCCCACACTTTTAAATATTTATAGGACGGCTTCCTTCCTTTCCATAATTCATATGGAGTTTTATCTTGATTCTTTTTGGGTAATTTATTCAAAATTTTATTGGCCGAAAGAATAGCTTCTCCCTACATCTTAAGTGATAGGCCCGAGCTTATCAACATAGCATTCATCATTTCCTTCAATGTTCTATTCTTTCGTTCGGCAACACCATTCGATTGGGGTGCATAAGGTGCAGTCGTTTGGTGAATAATGCCATTTTCATGACAATATTCTTCAAAAGGTGCAACATATTCACCACCTCGATCACTTCGAATCATTTTGATTTTGGTGTTGAGTTGATTTTCAACTTCTGTTTTGTATGTTTTGAAAGCTTCGAATGCTTCGTCTTTACTTCTCAAAAGATACACATAACAAAATCTTGTGCAATCATCTATAAAAGTTATAAAATAATTCTTTCCACCTCTTGTTTGCACAAGTTTTAAATCGCACAGATCGGTGTGAATCAATTCGAGAGGTTTTGTCGATCTTTCCACTGACTTCAAAACAGATTTCACACCTTTTGTGTTGATCGAAAGTTATTTTTGGCAATAAATCTAAATTTACTAAATGACGTAGTATATTTAGATTTGCATGTCCTAATCTATCATGCCATAAATTAGGAGACTCAACCAAATAAACAACTTTATCGTTTATTTTCCACCACGTACATTGATAGCATTCAGTTTGAAAAGGCTGTTATCTATATAGCCTTTTCCGATAAATTGACCATTTTTAGTTATTACAACTTTATCCGCTTCAAACACTAGCCTAAATCCGGCTTTGCTCAATGCTGAGCCAGACACAAGATTCTTACAGATGTCTGGAACATGTAGCACATTCTTGAGCGTCAATTTCAATCCCGATGTCATCTTGAGTATAACCTCTCCAGTTCCGACAACATTTGAGGCAGCGGAGTTTCCCATGTACAACTTTCTTTCTTCGGTGACGGGCTCGTATGAGGAGAACATGGTTTTATCAGCACAAATATGTTTAGTAGCACCGGTGTCCACCCCCATCCGACTGGGATTCCGACCATATTGATTTCATCTACAACTGCACACAGATCAAGACTGAACAAATCGACGAGCACATACTTATTTTCGATAACATTTGCTTGATCTCTCTTCTTGTCCTTCTTTGGTTTGCGGCAATTTTTTTCCATATGCCCGAATTTACCGCAGTTGTAGCATTCTCCTTTGATCTTCTTTTGATTCTTCGAGTCTTGCTTCTTCCCGTTAAATTTCCACTTTTTGTTGTTGCTTGACTCGATGAGATTTGATTTTGCCTCCATAGATGACTTGTTCATCTTGACATCGGTCTTCCGATTGTCCTCTTCGATCCCCAGTCGCACAATAAGATCTTCAAGGCCCATTTTCTTGCGTTTGTGCTTGAGGTAGTTTTTGAAGTCCTTCCACATCGGGGGCAACTTCTCGATTATGGCAGCAACTTGAAAGGATTCAGACAAGCTCATTCCTTCTGCCAAAATATCGTGCAGGATCAACTGTATTTCCTGCACTTGCCCGAGAACAGTTTTGGTGTCCACCATTTTGAAGTCTAGAAAACGACCCACGATGAACTTATTCAAACCGGGATCTTCTATTTTATATTTTGTCTCCAACGAGTCCCACAACTCTTTGAACGTTTTGATTGTGGAATAAACACTGTAAAGTGTATCATCCAGCCCATTCAAAATATAGTTCCGACATAAGAAGTCGCTATGATGCCATGCATCAAATGCCGTGCGTTTCTGGGTGTCAGTTTCATCATCCCCACAAGAGGAGGAGATTCGGAAAGAAAGCGACAGAGGTTGAGAGTAGTTTTGATTGCCAACGTTTGAAATCAGTACCTGAAAATTTCTTGGGTTTCTCGGCATAGGCAAGAGCATGAACATTGTTGTTTGACGACGCCATCTTCTACAGAAAATTTCGTCTTACGATTGTTGTTGCAGATGCTGTAGAAAATGACAAATGATGCAAAACCGAGGCAAGAGCTGGACTCTCTCTCCGTAAGACGAAATTGCCCCGCACAGTACACACGGTTGAACGGCAAATGTCCCCAAGATACAATGGTTTTTCTGCGAACTCGATACCTTGTACTAGGAATCAAATTCCGGGCGAACTACTGGATATTCGGGACATGTAGTATGAACTTAGGCTAGTATGAGTGTATTATTATCTTGATTAATTATGTATGTATAATCATCATCTGCAGGGCTTATTTATAGCCTGTAAGTACCCTGTCCGAATCAGTGTGACTTTCTGGCTGGATAGACACCTTGTGGTCCGGTGGGAGGGGCTGCATTGGTTCAGAAGAGCCAAACCATTGTGCTGGTTCAGATTGGGTCGAATGGTCCGAACCATTGCACTGGTTAGGTCCTGAACTGCCGCATGTGACCCACACCCGCCAAGCCAATTCATCTATTTTACATGTCACTGCCACGTGTCATCTTAGTCACCCACCATGTCACTCGAGCCACTATCTCAGCTGTCAAAACGAAGGGCTCCTCATAGTTCCTCGAAGTGCAAAGTGCGCCTACGAAGCGCCCGTTGCGACAAGTGCGACGTGCTCGGACTCGGACTCGGAAGGTGCTTTGCACTTTCTTCGTAGGTTCGAATTTTAGCCTTAAAAATTAATTAAAGCCAACTAGGATGCACCATAATGGAGCACACTTGATTGCTCCTTTATGATGGAAGTCTTTTATAAATAGCTCAACTTTTCCTTGCTTCTCCAATGTGGGATGGGATTCCACACCACATTCCCAACTATTAAATGGCTTAACTTTGTGCATTAATTACTCATTCATTTCTTAACGAAATTGAACAAGTAAATACACTAAATTAATCTACACAAAATGTACATTCCAAATATACCATTTAATGTCATTAATTACCATAATTAATTGTGGTATTAATTAAGCTATTTTTCCAACAAAAAGTAGAGAAAAAACTGTCAATTTTAAACTGTGTATTGCGGCTCATTATAGAAGGTCATATTGTGTGACGCAACACACAATTTACTTTTATGTTCTTGTGCTGTTGTTGGTGTTGCAGCACACACTGTGAATCTCTTTTGTTGCGGGTTGTGCGTCTCTTGTGCCGCGGGCTGTACTGCGAAATACACTCCATTTCTCTTGTGCCACGGGCTGTGCCACGGCACGCACTCTATTTCTCTTGTGCTGCAGGCTGTGCCGCGACACACATTATAGAAGTGGCTCTGTCCTTCACAGTCTATATTGAACGGCCCATTAAGTCCACTTTGAACGATTATTCGTCGTTCGTGTCCGTTAAATACCTTAAGTGAGAATTCCTTTAGAACACATAATTGCTTAGCTAAGTTCGGAATAGGTTCATTTTGACAACAATTTTGAGGTACTAATAGATAAAATATTACTACCTCCGTTCTTTTATAACTGCAACATCTGGATTTTCACGCTTGTCAATGCACAACTTTGATTATTAATATCTTCAATTCTTTATTTCTAAAAATTATAAGATGTTGATATTTTGAAAGTATATTTCGAGATGAATCTAACAAGATCTCACATGACTATAATTTTTCATATGTATAAATCATAAAAAATGGTCAAAAGAGAGTATGTGAACAGTGTAATAGTCAACACGTTGCAATAATAAAGTAACGGAGGAAGTATAATTTTAACATGCAACAAATGGTTCTCACCGGTACCTCTCTCTCTCTCTCTACACACCCACACACACACATATATATATATATATATATATATATATATATATATATATGAGACCTTTGTCGGGATGCATAGGGGAGTATATGTGTGTGTGTGTGTGTGTGCGCACGTATTTATAACTTGATTACATATATTTAATATAAAAATAATAATTATTAAATTAACGTATAAGATACATGAAAGTAGTACTTAAATTTTTTTGTATTTAGATACTTGCAAGTACTGTTTTGATTATCTAAATATTCATAATGTCTCATATTTCTAACTTGATTTTTTAAGATAATTTCGTTATATAAATAAAAATTCCTATTATGGAAATTAATTATGTGCTTGCTTCGATCTAATCATTTTTACAATGCATATTGTGTGTTATTTCATCATGGAATCCAAAATTGAATTCGATGGTGCACAATACTTTATTCTTCGTTCTATTCTCGTAATATCCGCCATTTTATAAAATAATATCATTATTTATAATAATATTAGTAATGTATTTCATTTCATCTCATCTAGTCTCATTACGTTACCGAGTGAGTAATTGTTGTACAATTATTTTCACTTCACGAATAAGTCAATTCATTTAATCTCATTTAGTGAATCATAAATATTTTTATGACATCTCATAGATTCTAAGCTCGAGTCTGCTTATCAATAAATTTTAAGGGATATTTATTATTAATTCTTAATATTAATATTATATTATTAGTATTGACAATATTAGTATTAATAATTCTATTATTATTATTATTAAATATCATTATTAATTATATAAAATCCAATAGGTTTTAATTATAATGTTATTGTTATTTGGCCTCACTTGACCCAAAATACTAAAGCCTAACAAATTTATAATACCTATATACTCCTAGGGCTACCTAACCTTAACCTAGGAGTATAAATACAACTTCTGCAGTGAATCCCGTGTGGGACCCACAAGGCTAGTTTTGGAAGTAGACATTTTAAAGAAATTATAATAAAACGATAAAACCCACGGTTACATATCATAAGCCGAAATGTTTTAAGAAGGGACATAATTCAAAGTTCGATGATTACATAACGGAGGTTTCAAAAATCATATTTAAATCATGCAACAGCAAGATTTCATTCTAACACCATTCAAGCCTGACCGGACCCCTCAGGAATGTCCTGCACATAATCAACAAATTTACTTGGCACGACAAATCATGCCAGATAACCGGGGTCAGAGAATGCATACCAATAACAATTATTAGCAACAATATACACAGTTTTACCAACACCGTGCCACATAACAAACAGAAGATAACTCACAGCACGACCGACGTTGTCTTCCTCTTTTTATCACATAAACCCCAAGGTCGCAACCAATGGTCACGAAAGTATCCATACAGGAATACCCCAGAACGTGGGTGCCCTATTTGGGTCTTATCCCTCAACACATTTCCACACGGGTACCATACAGGTTTTACCCCAACACATCGCCCCATTCATAACACATTTTTAGAGAAAGATAACCGTGAGCATTCATCAACAATGGCACATTCATGAACACAAATATTTCAATAATACTAGCATATCTCGAGCAAGAATTCACTTGCCTTTAATCCGACAGTAGGTGCCTTACGATAACTTGGGCTTCCACGATCGATCGAGCTTAACCTAATCACGTAATCCCTTATTAATACCTCATACGGATAAAGACGAATAAAACTAGTTTTCCCTTTCCCTCTCCTAACCGAATTCTTAACTTAATCCGATTCCGCCTAATTAATATCGTGTTTCCAAGTTCACAAGTGATACGGACTACTATGCCGTTCAATTATATGATTAAGGTTAGCTATAATGATTTGCTCAACAAGATTATCCTAATAATCATTCGGCTAGCAACAAACGACCATAGCATAATCGAATTCTATAACTTCTAATTCAATTCTCTATTTCGAGTACTTCAACTGGTAGGTTGCTATTTTACACAATGATCTCGTTGTTTGATTCTCAATGACAATAATACTATCAATTGATTCCCCTAGCTAATTTAACGTTGATAATCATATGGTAAGAGCGGTTTACGACTAGTTTATGAAATGGTGACGGATTCCTACGCAATTCCCCTACAATTAATTCGTCAAGTTTTATATCTCCAATGTCGATTGAGATGGAAATTTTTGCATGTGATGGTTACAACGAGTTGTATGAAAACGAAATATACGAGCAATGGTAGTCCCGATTACTACAAGTTCGTCCGATTAGATTATCTACGAGAGTTAGCAAAATTTATCCAAGTACCCGTAATCCAACAAGTATAATCAATAACATTGAGGAGATTACTTCTAGGATTGATAGACTTACCTTAATAGATGAAGAGCAATGAAGAGGGACGACGAATCAACAAGAGCCACGAGGAGAACAAAGAATGGATCGAATAACTTGGATAATCTTCACCAAAGCTTATGAAATCACCTCCTCTATGTTAATTCAAGTGTATGAGAGGCCAAGAATCGAGTATAAGGCTGGGGAAATGCTTCAAGAATGCTTCTCTTCAGGTTTGAGGTCGAGAGAAATGAGGGAGGGGGTGTTATTTTATAACACTTGATCTTGTTAATGTCCATTAAGGTTCCAGGTTTTACGTACGTAAAGGTCATTACGTACGTAATACACTACCATTAACGTATGTAGAGGCTGTCCAGAGGCCACTGCCTGAAATGCACCCATTTATTATGTACGTAAGTCGTCATAACATACGTAAGGCACCTGATCGTAGCGTACGCTAAGGTTGGCGAATAGCGTACGTTATAAGGGGTTGACTCGTTTGTCTTCTAGTCCGCCAAAAGTAACCCAATCCGCATCAAAAGGAAGACTCTGGTCGGAAGACCAACTCAACCATTACGTACGTAACCAAGTTACGTTAACGTACGTAATATTAAAGATTTAGTGTACGTTATGCATATCCTATAACGTGCGTTAGACATTCGGTCTCTTAGTCATATATCACATTTTAACCATCTCGGGGTGTCCACTCGTCAACAATTTATCGGGGAACAAGACGTTGGCCACCATCATATTCGCACCGACGATTGTCCAACGGCGTCAAGGTGCGTCACCTCCATTTTATCCACATCACACAATTGTATCGCAATAGCATTTAATGAAATCACATAATATAAAAAGGCAACATCACACTATAAGAAATCACATGGTACAAGGTAATTAAACATGAAATACCGGTGGTATTACGTAACACCCCCCTTAAAATAGTTTCGTCCCGAAACTAAGAAACTAACTCGAGATGACTCTCCTTCATGCTCGATTCGATCTCCCAAGTTGCTTCCTCCATACCGTGGTGCGTGTTGGAATATTTTGTTCCATACATTCATTAATAGAGTTTTGATAATTAAGATGTTAAACAAAACAAAACAACAAAGAGGCGAGGCAAAGCATCGAAGAAGACGAAGTGCAAAAAGCAGGAAAATGCATGCTTAATGTACGTAAAAAGTATAACTTAGCATACGTAAAATAATGACAATAACGTACGTAATTTTCAGTGGATAATGTGATAGTTCTGAGTTAACGAGATGAACGTTGGAGATGACGTCATGGCATAGGTCAGCGAGCAACGGACATATTGACTATATATAATGTACGTAATGTATGTTTGGTTAACGTACGTAAAGGAGGAAACGAAAGCTACTGGACTGAAACTGGGCTAAGCTAATGTACGTAAAGTATTGTCTTTAACGTACGTAACTTTATTAACGTACGTAAGGGAAGAATGATAGCGGCCGTAATGGGGTGTCAGGAGGCCAACGGCTAGCTGAGGCTTTGGAGCCTATAATACCATTCCTATTGTAACACCCCAAACTAGGTGAATATTACAGTGCCATGGACCCCCGACTGGGACCCACAAGGCAAATGAAAATTAATGAATTAAATAATATAATTGTAGTACCGAACCACATTATATCATCAGTTACTGTGATGAGGAGTTTCATTATAACACACCCAAGATAATATCGAATACCTGTATATTTTATATGAAGATAAAATACACAACACTGAATGAAACGGAGTATCCAAATGGATCTGCAACGGAAAATAAATGACAACATGAATGACTGAAAGGATTGGGGCCCCTACTAGTATCACTGGGACTCCTCGCCGTCAACGTTCTATTCCCGTGCTTTTGCCTTGCCATGACCTGAAAACAATATCCCCAAACGGGGTCAGTTACACAGAACAACAATCCTCAAGAGTTGAATAAACACAATCATATATGCTGTATAAACCACAAGTTCGATCAAAATCTCAAACCGTCGAACACATGCGATCAAAAGTGAATCAGTTAGATTATAACCCAATCCTGTTGAAAACATACGCAATCAAACATGCTGTATGAATCAACTAACGGTACGGCTCAAAGGGTGGCGCCACACTACGCCCGGGATGGAAATGTGTCCGTGCACAAGCCACCAACGAGTATCGATCGAATACACGTGTGGTCTTATACCTAATCAGTCTCACGAAGTAATCATCTCGTGTGCACAGTCCAATGTGAGGCCAACAACCAATACACGACTTAATATGTGCCCGACATGAAAATCCTACACATACCAACCGGCACGCCAGTATGACCCGGAATGCCACGAGATAACAAAAGTGACATCGAAATCAATAATGACTCACCGAGATGAAATGATAGTGAAATGAATGATAGCTCAATGAAATGATTGGAACCGTCGTTCCTCGTGACTGAAGTGATTAATTGACAATTACAAGTCTCAATACGGTTAATAAATTATGAATGAACTATAATTATGAATGAACAACATCGAAAGGAATGAATATCCTTTTAACCGAGTAAGAATTAACTTACTCAACGCCGATGAAGAATGTCCTTCCACGAACAACGTCCTAAATGAGATGTCGGTCGCTCGAACAACCTTGAATAACACAATTACCAACAACCCGGTTCAACACACGAATCAAACACGAGTATAACTAACTCAAAACGTCGATACGACTAAACCAAGTTCATTGGGGCATTATATCGAACACGTTGTGGCCAATCTTCGATTGTTTACAACCAAACCTCAATAATACCAATATAAAATCCCCAAGAAGTGTTTCAAACCAACAAAACATCTTCAATACGATCAATAATCCAAAATGAATAAACAAATTCGTGATTACAACAACATTAATCGACCCCCAAATCCAACTCAATATTCAAAGTGTTATTGAATAACATTTCAATAATCCAATGAATATTCATACACACTCGTAATCATACGTACATCTCTTCATAAAACATGATTATAACGTCCAAAACATCATATCTCAACACAAAATCGAAATCCAAGATGTTGAAGAATATTACCTTTGAAGATCCAAGCATTTTGATCCGATGAAAACGCGTTAAATCGACTATCCAAGCTTCCCAACGAATCAAGATGATGAAATCCGAACACACAAGTGATTGATGATGACAAAATATCTCCCTCAAGCTCTCTCTCTCGGAACAAAGTGAAGAAATGAGAAAATGAACTCAAAGTCCCGTCCAAGACATATATAAACTGTCGGAAGTTACGGCCGTAACTCGGCCTACTTACGGCCGTAACATCCCAGGTCAACGGCCTTACGGCCGTAACCAGGCATCTCGTATGCCCGTAACTCGGCTTCGTCCAGAAACTGCCGACAGCCATACGGCCGTACCCGCACCTGTCTTACGGGCGTAACTCGCCCTCGTCTAAAACACCTGCCGACAGCCATACGGCCGTACCCGCACACCTTACGGGCGTAACTCGACCGATACGGCCGTAACCGGCCAAACTTACGAGCGTATAAAGCCTTCGTCGGAAACTACCTGGGCACCCTGCTCGACACGTACGGCCGTAAACGGCCAAGCCTTACGGCTGTACCTGCCTCAACTTACAGCCGTATGCCGCAACCCTTACGGCCGTAAGTCCTCTTTGTCCGACATTGCCCGGAAGTCACGAACACACCTTACGGCCATAGCCTGTCTACCTTACAGCTATATCTCACCTTCGGCCAAAACACCCTTAAACCAATGAATGCATGTTACGGCCGTAATGCCTGAGTAGTTACGGCCGTAACCCGCTGCTGGAACAAGATGAAATTCCGACAACTCCGATTTCTCGCTACGATTGATGAATGATCCGACATACCATACGTATGTGAAAGTGAACAAGTCCAACACATGCCAAAGATGATATTTCCAGCACAAGACTACCAATCACGATGATAACGATAATACTCTCGTCTTGACACTCAAACAGAGATGAATTGACGATTGACAACTTGATACACGGTTATAATATACCAATAATGAACACAAATGAACGAATCATGAATGATGAGTGATTATTAATGAGTGAAAATTACTGAGTGACAATTACTGACTGATAATTACTGAATGATAATTACTGAATTACAACTGGGTATTACACCTATGGTATTGTTTCACTACAACAACTTCAAGCAAATAACTCATTGATTAGATATTCATATTGATATTATTGTTGTTGTTATATTGAGCTTATATTGTTAGTTTGAGTGTTTATACATTCAACACATACACGAGAGGTAAAAGAAAAAGATACGATTGGATTCGGTGTTATTAGGATCAAGGATCCGTCATTGTTAGAATCGCAATCACTATCTTAGTGAGGATTATCTTGTACCGATAGAAAGCTCGAGTGGTTGATTCCTTGTCCGATATAAAAGGAAAACGGTTTAACTTGGACCGACACAAAGACAAGTACGAGTGGTTTATCACGGACCAATAGAAGACGTGATTGTAACGGTTATCCCTCGACCGATAGAAGAGATGTGCAGATGTTTTTATCTTCAACCTATAGAAAAAGATATAGAGAGAGGACGTAGGCTCGATTATAGCCGAACCTCTATAAATCTTTGTGTCGTTTAATTTCCGCATATTTAATTTACGCTTCCGCAACACGACGCATATTCCGATTTTGCTCCAACAATTAGTATCAGAGCGGTACCTCCAATACACGGCTTAACATCCGAGGAGTCGATCCAAATGGCGTTTTAGTTTTCTCCAGTCGAAGGCCTTGCTCTTAACCTACCACCAATTTTTGATGGCGCAAATTTCATGAAATGGAAGAAAAAGATGTCAATATTCATCCGAGCGTATGACATCGAGATTTGGAAGATCATTTGTCTTGGCCCAAAAGTTCCAATCAAGCCAGACGGATCTCTTAAGAGTTTCGAAGAATATAATGACGAGGATTGGAAGAACGACCATCTAAATTGTAAGGCTATTCAACTTCTATATTGTGCCTTAAATCCAGAAGAGGTCAATCGTATCTCATCGTGTGAAAGTGCTAAAGAGATATGGAAAATTCTTGAAATCACACACGAAGGGACAACTCAAGTCAAGGAGACTAAGATCAATATGCTCTCCATGACTACGAGTTATTCATGATGAAGAGTGACGAGTCCATCACCAACATGCTAGACCGATTTTCGGTAATCACAAATGGACTTGCTTCATTCGGTAAACCATTATCAAGTAGTGAGAAAGTCAAGAAAATCTTAAGATCACTACCTGTTGAATGGGACGGAACGGTGATGGCGATTATGGAATAGAAAGATCTCAATAATCTTGATTTTAGTGCCCTCGTTGGTTCACTAATAAATTACGAGATTGTCCTTAAATCTCGAAATGCAAAGCCGAAACCAAAGGAAAGATCGATAGCCTTGAAGGCTAAGATGTCAAAGAGAGAAGAAATTCCGGTGGATGATAGCGATGAAGAATCGGCATATTATGCCAAAAATATTAATAAGTTTCAAACCTTATTAAACCGGATAAAGAAAGACATCTCGGGCGAATCTAAGAAATTCGACAATAATTGTCGATTATATGGTAAACCAGGCCACTTTGCCAAGAATTGCCGATCTAAACCAAAGAAGGAGGTCCTCGTTGCAACATGGAGCGATGAAGACGAAGATGATGATTTTATCAATCAAAATAATCTCGCTCTCATGGCCCGAAGTTCATTCGACGATAGCGACGTCGAAAGTCAAGTAAGTACATCCTCTCGTGATGAGCTATTTAAAACATTTGAATTATTGCATATGGACTATCAAAATGCTTTATCCGAAATTAAACCCCTTAAATCCAAAAACAAATCATTGGAAATTGAATATTCCAAAATTCTTGAAAAGGAAAAATTTATCGAGACCGATCATTCCCAATGTATTGAAAATGAAAATATTTTAAAGGATGATCTTATTAAAATTCAAACCGAGCTCAAAAATTTGACGAAGAAATTTTCTCTCGGAAACGAGAAATTTGAAAATATGCTCTCGGTTCAAAAATATACTTTAAATAAATAGGGGTTGGGATTCACACCTCGTTCTAAAAACGAATCCTTAAATTTAAAGATACCCCGTTGCGAAAAATGTTTGAAAATCGGGCATCACATTTCTAACTGTAAAAGCCCACGCCGGACGATTAAAATTAAAAATATTTGGGTTCCTAAAGGAACAATTATTTCGAATATCGTCTATGTTTCAAATGAAAAACGAACTATAGGTTGGATCCCCAAAAATTAATTTTTCTTCAAAATATTTTACTTAGGGGGAGTAATAATTTTATTTAATGGAGATAATATTTTCAGGGGAGTTTATACCCTATTCACGCATATAGTTATATTTATCAATTTGGTATTTATTACTCATGTTATTTATTACACTTTTTGATGAAAACAAAAAGGGGGAGAAAGGAGAATGGGATTAACCCTGAAAGGCGGAGAAAAATGATTTTACGTCGAGAAAATGATGAAAATTTGAAAATTCGAAAAGAAAAAGAAAAGAAAAGAAGGAGTCGAAGAAATGGGAGAAGAAACTAAGAAAACGGACAAAGTCGAAAACTTTGGTCTGTACACATATACATATACTTGTATTTTTGCAGGTAAAATCCCATTGACGAAGTGTTGTTTTGTAATCATCAAAAAGGGGGAGATTGTTGGAACATTTTGTTCCATACATTCATTAATAGAGTTTTGATAATTAAGGTGTTAAACAAAACAAAACAACAAAGAGGCGAAGCAAAGCATCGAAGAAGATGAAGTGCAAAAAGCTGGAAAATGCATGCTTAACGTACGTAAAAAGTATAACTTAGCGTACGTAAAAGAATGACAGTAACGTACGTAATGTTCAGTGGATAACATACGTAAAGTGATGGTTCTGAGTTCAAAGGAGATGAACGTTGGAGATGACATCATGGCATAGGTCAGCGAGCAACGGACATATTGACTATATATAACGTACGTAATGTATGTTTGGTTAACGTACGTAAAGGAGGAAACGAAAGCTACTGGACTGAAACTGGGCTAAGCTAACGTACGTAAAGTATTGTCTTTAACGTACGTAACGTTATTAACGTACGTAAGGGAAGAATGATAGCGGCCGTAATGGAGTGTCAGGAGGCTAACGGCTAGTTGAGGCTTTGGAGCCTATAAATACCATTCCTATGGTATTGTTTCACTACAACAACTTCAAGCAAATAAATCATTGATCAGATATTCATATTGATATTATTGTTGTTGTGATATTGAGCTTATATTGTTAGTTTGAGTGTTTATACATTCAACACATACACGAGAGGTAAAAGAAAAAGATACGATTGGATTCGGTGTTATTAGGATCAAGGATTCGGCATTGTTAGAATCGCAATCGCTATCTTAGTGAGGTTTATCTAGTACCGATAGAAAGCTAGAGCGGTTGATTCCTTGTCCGATAGAAAAGGAAAACGATTTAACTTGGACCGACACAAAGACAAGTATGAGACAAAGACAAGTATGAGTGGTTTATTACGGACCAATATAAGACGTAATTGTAACGGTTATCCCTCGACTGATAGAAGAGAGGTGATGAGGTTTTTATCTTCAACCTATAGAAAAAGATACCGAGAGAGGACGTAGGCTCGATTATAGCCGAACCTCTATAAATCTTTGTGTCGTTTAATTTCCGCACATTTAATTTACGCTTCCACAACACGACGCATATTCTGATTTTGCTCCAACAGTGCGACCACTGAACCTTCACGAGGGGTATGGCTTTATTTCGCAATGTCTTCATACGCCGATCTAAGATGGCGAACGGTACCTCTCTAAAGGTAGCGTCGTCGGAAATTTCCACTTATTCGAAATTGAGTTTGTGACTCAGATCATAGACATATTTCCTTAACTAGGAGACGTGAAAGATGTTATGCAATCCATCCAGATGCAGCGGCAGAGCTAATCGATATGCAAGCTTTCCCACCCGGTCTAATATCTCGAACGGGCCTATGAACCTCGGGCTTAACTTGCCCTTTTGGCGGAAATGCCGGATACCTCACATAGGTGATACTTTGACCCAAACGTGATCCCCGACTGCAAATTCCAACGGCCGCTTCCGGTTTTCGGCATAAGATTTCTGCCGGCTCAGTACGGCTAACATGTGCTTCGAACAATAGAGACCTTCTTAATGGATTCCTGGATCAGATCTAACTCGGTGACCGTGGTGTCAGAAGCATCATCCCAACATAATCACGACTTGCATCTTCGCTTATACAGGGCCTCAAATGGTGCCATGCCTGATGAACAAATTATAAACTCGCAAGTGTACGAATTGCTTTTGTAGGAAGCGGCAAGTAACTCCGAGGTAGATCTCTCGAGGAATTGGAAACGGTTTAAAGTTCGATAATATTCGGCAAATAGTCGAATGAACAAAAGTAAAGTAAATTAAAATACATCATTGGTTTGATTAGATTACAATCACTAACGCATAAATTTAAAATAAACTAAGCATTAAAAACACCAAATTAATGGTCGGATAATTGAGAGAATACAATAATGAGAATGATATGGGAATTTAGAATCATCGACACACACGTAATCAATTATTAGTTCCGATACACAAAGAAATAAGGTTTGGAATTATCGATTGCTCAAGATTAAAGGAAATCCGTTTGATGGCGATAATTCTAAAAATCACGATTGTTCTTAATGAAAATAAGAGACACTCCTTTGATGGGGACGAATCTCTACTAACAATCGACTAGCTAATACCTTTGATGGGGTAATTCGCTAAAAGATCGCGGGAAAAGGTTTAGAACATTCACAATCGCTTCTATCGGGTCGTTTGATGGCGAACACCGACAAAAACCCTCGATTTGAATAATAATAACAACTAAGAAATAGGTTTGATGATCTAAATCAAAAGTTCATATATGAAGAACAACCCAAACTTTTACCCAGAAAATTAATAGGAACTAACAGTCGATAACATGTGTGTGGCTAAATCTAAAAATCCATATGAAATGATTAGCTACACATGATTATTTCAACAACAATAATGGAAATTGTAAAACAAAACATGGTAGAAACTTCCCTTGAAAATGCCGAAATTGAATTCCCGATGAAGATTTGATGTTCTTCCTTCAAGAGCTCATAAACAATATGGTACAAGGAATAATATTCACTCACAAAATGTATTTTTCTTCAAGATGAAATTACAAAGAAGATGATGAAAATCTCTCTTTTTCCACTTTTTTTGGTGTTTTCCTCCCTAAATCTTGTTTTTTCTCACAAAATCAGAATATCCCTTCCTAAGGTCTCCAATACCTTTTTATAAAGCCAAAAATGCCTAAAAAATACATCCAAATCGTGTAAATTGTCAAAGAAATGGACTTGCACCGAAAAGTGATACGGCCCATGTCCTGGGACACGGCCGTGTCATACTATCCTGAAAAATGAAAAATGCAATGTCCACCGGACCCGGCCGTGTCATACTGCGCTAGAAATGCAGTTTAGGCTGGATAGGGACTCGGCCGTGTCCTATGACACGGCCGTGTTGTACTCTTTCGGAAACTGGAATTTTCACTGGAACGAGACCCGGTCGTGTCCTATGACACGACCGAGTTGCCTGACGCGGCCCGAGTTGTTTCTTCTGTTTTAATTTCGGTTTTTAGTTTTCTTCGGCTTGATCCTTCGTTCTTGTATCAATACACCTCGGAATTTAGCATATGATATACCGTTTCGAAGCTAATTTCACAAGGAATTTATATCAAAGGAGAACACATCTCAATTCGGAGTGATGATTCTGGAATTTAGAAGATACGACCGTTATTGCTTCAATCTTTTATCGTTTTAGGCCCCGTTTTAGCACTTGATCATCATAAACTCCACTATTAGCTATGAAAGCGCATATTTCACCACAATATTCGCTTGGATACCTATAAATTAAAAACACAACATACCACGCATAAAAGAGAACAAAAATACTAAAAAGCAAATAAAAACACGACTAAATAGAATAGAATGAGTCGATCAAGAATCGACTCATCAAATCCCCCCAAACTTGAACTTTGATCGTCCCGAGCAATGCACTTTAAAATAACCACTCTCAAAGGGGAACTCAACTGTCAAAATACCTCAAAGGACCTCTTCGAAAATTTCATCAATACGCACAAGTAAAATAAGTTGAGTTCTACAAAGTTTTCAAATCTCCGGGGTGCTTCCTTAACATCATAGTCAATACTTGGCAAATATAAACCTCACCGGTCAAGTGTATTCACTCACTCTCAAAGTGATAGGGATAAGTATACGCTCGGAACTCATTCAATGAAATAAGGAACCTCATAGGCTTGCCAATCGTCTTCATCTCTACCAATGTTTTGTGCATGCAAAATTTTGTGAATAAAAAAGGACTTTACTCGGCTTGTAATGTAGGCTTGGGTCGGGGTGGGATAAATATGGCTAAAGTGACTTGACTTGAGCAATTTTAGAACTAAATCACCATAATCGCTTTAGAAGCTCAAAATTTTTGAAGTTTGCTTCTTTCAACTCCTTAATTATGTACCACTTGCAACAAGCACTATTGAAAGTGAGAAATGCAGCCTTAAACCCTCCTTATTGCTCCGATTTTTTTTTGGCTTGGGTTGTTTTAGGATCCGTTTTGCGCGAATGTAAACGATGGGTCACATGAATACACCCGGTTACTAGGATCAAAACATACACAACTGCTTCCAAGCATACTCATATCTAAGGTAACCGTTTTACGCGAATGTAAACATGGGTCACATGAATACACCCGGTTACTAAATTCCCAAAAATAGCGGAGTAATTATTTTCACCATTTCAACACTCCCAACAATATGTATATCACCCAATGTCACCACAATCTTTGTATCCTCGTCAAAAATAATTTCTAATCGCCTAAGTATGGATCGAAGGATTATAGCAATGGAAAGCTCGATATGTGGTTTGATAATGAAATAGACAATGAGATCAATTGGGTTTATTTAAGGAATAATCAAGTGTCGGGTTGGCCAAAATCGAAGGGTTAAGATCAAAGGCGCCTAAAATCATTTTCACTGAATTGCACATACACTAGTAGTTTTGAACAAGATACCAAGGCAAGTTCCAGAGTCTTAAATCACGAATGAAAAACTCGACAATGAAACTTTCATCTTTGAAAATGCACGAAGGCTCAAAAGCTCACAAGTAGGTTTGTTCATACCTCCAAGATATTTAAACTACTTATTCAATTTCACACCCGTTTCGATTATCAACAATTTTTTCTCTTCAAATTATCCTCGATTTGTATATCGAAACAACGAAATAAATCCCGAGGCATTCCAAGAAAAGAGTTCATACTTAAAAGTTTATATCAAATTTGCAAGATGCTCAAAACACACCAAATGTTTATAAAAACACACCAAAGAGAAGTCTACCGACAAAAACAACCAAAAATAAACAAACAAGCAAAATAGTATCCAAAAACAAATAAAAACAAGAGTAACAAAGTATTTATTGACTAAAATCCCCCAAACTTGAATTAAAGAATATACGCACGAAGGGAGTGTAGTATTTAAATAAAATAATTTCATTGGTCAAGAAATACTTACGAACGATTCTACTGGTGGGGAGGAGGGAAGTGGCCGTGTTGGACATGCCACTCGTGCATTTTTCTCAAAAGAGACAACATCTCGTTTCGCTCCTGTCTAGCCTCCTCTAGCCTCTGTCTAGTATCCTCTCGGAAGGCTACGAACTCCTCCCTTAATGTTGGACGCGAGGGGGCATGTCTAATTTCGGCCTGCCTTGACGTCTCGGGCCGATCTCTGGGGCTTTCTTCTTCTTCTTCTTCGTCCTCCTCTTCTTCATCTTCATACGGGTCTCTTTCATAAGCCTCTTCCTCTTCCATACTCTCGGCTCTGTCTTCATCCATAATGCGCCGAGGTCGAACATTTCGGTCGAGAGGGCTGTGACCCGGGGGAGCCAATCCAGCTGCCATCCGTGCTCGTCGGTGCGCTTCCGTAGCCATTTGCAGATTTCCCATGTCCCGAATATTATTTATGGTCTTCAAAGGTGTATTCGGGAGAAGGAACTGGTCATTGTCGGTCTGGAGGAAGACTGTGCGCGAGTCGTAATCCATGATGTTCATAACTTTCATCACAGAGATAGAGAGTAGCTTGTTTCCTGGTAGGGGAGTCCTCTGAGCTAAGGAAATCTCATAGTAAAGTGCGATAGGGGTAATCAAACCCCCTATCTATATCTCCCCTTTCGGCTTCGTCGCAACATCCTCAAAATGTTCGGCTATCATAGCCCCGGTGGCTGGAATTGAGTTATCGAGCATGTGGGTCAAGATGTATAATTCTCGCAGTGAAATAGGCCCGGTTTCCTTTCGGCCATAAATAGTATTCGCAATCACCTTGTGTAGATATCGGAGTATTGGATTGCGAATATTCGATCCTTTAGCCGATTTTGCAACGTAATACCGTACTTCGCTCCCCGAGTATTCCATCATAGCTCTCCAATAGGTTTCACATGCGAACCGGTTTATTGGGTAATGTCCGTTGTGTCTCGCATGATAAATGTCTTCTAGCTGGACGATGGTTAGTCTCTCTTCATTATTGTTGAGCCGGAATATTATTTCGGTTGGTTCACGAGTCAGCGGATCTCTTCTGACAGTAAGAGTGCTGAGAAACTCCATCGTGAGACACCTATAAGTTGGCCAATGTTGCGTCATTATTCAGGCCCAATTCACTCTTTCTAAGAATTTCATGACGTCTTCTCTTATGCCCATCACGGTCATACATTCATCATCGGGCCATCGCGTAGGGAGCATCTTTTTCTGGCCCAGCATCTCCCACCTAGCATTTTGTGTTTCAGGGAGATCAATTCCGTAAGAATCGGGAGTTTCGACATCCCTTTGGATCGCCATTCGTGCCGGTTGCTCTTGTTCTCCGGCGTTCCTACCCCTTCCCCGCTGAGAGTTTCCTCGTCCACGTCCTCGAGCCATTTTCTGCAAAAAATTTCAATTTATCATTTATCCAAGGACTAATAACGTATCCCACCCCCAAACTTATAACAAACAATGGAATAACCCCCAATATAACCATTATTGATCAAAACAACTCTCAAGTAAAATTTATCGTTTGAATCCTCCAGAAATCATCATCTTCATCATGGAAAACATCCATTAACCACAAGAATTTTCAATTGAGTAATTTAATCATCAAGTATTAAGAATTATCAAAAATCCCCAATTTATCACCTTCAATTTAATTCATGAACCCTAGATAATCAAGAACTAGTGATTCTAATCATCATAGCATGTTCATAACCAAGAAGAATCATCAAAAACATGAGAAACATACCTTGATTTCGGAGATATAGAAGAGAGAAAAAAAAATTAAAAATGAGTCCCGATTCGTCCGATTTGACTGCTTGGAGAATGAAATTGGTTGAAAAATGATGATTATGTAAATGATTCTTATATCTCCCCTTGATTTTGCACAAAATTCCTTCGAAAATGAAGAGAAAAATTGAGAAGATTGGTGCTTGGGTTCGGAGGGGGAGAAAAAAAAACTGGGGAAGATGGAAATGGGGGACTCGTCCGTGTACCCCTTATATAGCCCCGACTGACACGGCCCGTGTCCCATGACACGGCCATGTCGTACTTGTCCAGAAAATAAAAAAACATTCTGTCTCACCAACCCGGCCGTGTCATGTGACACGACCCATGTCGTTCCCCTCCAGAAAATGAAAACTCGCTGACATGCCACTCGGCCATGTCATAGGACACGGCCGTGTCCAACTCCTCCAAAAAATGCGAGATTCACTGTCTTGAGACCCGGCCATGTCCTGTGACACGGCCGTGTCATACTGGCCCAAAAAAGCAAATTCCCTCTGTATTGAGACCCGACGACACGGCCGTGTCATACTCCGCCAGAAATTGTATTGTCCACTGTATTGCAACTCGGCTGTGTCCTGTGACACGGACCGTGTCCAACCTGCCCAGATTGTTAGTTTCTGATAACACACTCGTTTCCCTGCATTTTTAACACCTACAGTTGAACCGGTCAGTTTCGAATCGATCAAAAACAAATAAGGAAAATAAATTCAAAAAACAAAAGATGAAAATTCTAACTAAACAGTTGGGTTGCCTCTCAAGTAGCGCTTTTTTATAGTTATTAGCTCGACTTCCTCCTGTTTTGCTCAAGCTTCGACATCGTGCACTTCTATGCACTCAAATGCATTGATTTCTTCGCTTCGTCCGAAATCCGGCTTCACTCTATGCCCGTTTACCTTAAAATGCTCATTCTTCCATGGATCGAGGAGTTCTACTGCTCCGTGTGGACATACTTGAACGACCTTGAACGGTCCACCCCATCGCGACACCAATTTTCCCGGCATGAGCTTAAGATGAGAGTTATCTAACAAAACATCCATCCCAGGTTCGAGAGATTTGCGAATGATACGCTTGTCATGATACCGTTTCGTCCGTTCTTTGTAGAGCTTAGCATTTTCGTACGCCTCATATCGCATCTCATCTAGCTCATTTAAATGTAAAAGTCGTTCATGCTTTCCCAAATACGAGGTGATACGGGCTCATTCCAATCGGTGTTTGGTAGGCTGTGCGATATGCCCATAAAACGTCGTTCAACTTTAAGGCCCAATCCTTCCTTGTCGGTTTCACCGTCTTTTCAAGTATTGCCTTTATTTGTCTATTGCTCACTTCGACTTGCCCGGAAATTTGTGGATGGTAAGCCGTTGTGACTTTATGTGTTACATTATACTTCTTAAGCAAGCCTGCAAGTTGTCTATTGCAAAAATACGTGCCTCTATCGCTAATTACAGCTCTAGGCATCCCGAACCTGCAGAAAATCACATCCCTAAAAAAATTGCAAACCACGGTAGCATCGTTAGTTCGGGTTGGAATTGCTTCCACCCACTTAGAAACGTAGTCCACAACAACTAAAATATATTCAAAGCCAAGGGAAAGTGGAAAAGGACCCATAAAATCAACTCCCCAAACATCGAAAAGTTCCACAACAAGATTGTTTGTCAACGGCATCTCATTTCTTTTGCTTATGTTCCCCATTCGTTGACAACGATCGCAACTCTTGCAATGGGAATAGGCATCCTTAAATAATGTTGGCCAGTAGAATCCAGATTGAAGGACCTTGTGCGCCGTTTTCTTCGCGCTAAAATGTCCCCCACAGTGCAAGTGTTGGCAAAATGACAAGATGCTCTCGTGCTCTTCCTCCGGGATGCAACATCGGAATATCTGATCGGGCCCCAACCTGAATAAGTAGGGCTCGTCCCAAAAGTAATGCCTGCACATGGAAATAAACCTCTTCTTCCTTTGAAAGGTCAAGTCGGGCTGCAAAACACCACTAACAATGTAATTAACAATATCAGCATACCAAGGTGTCCTAGTCACATCGAATAATTGCTCGTCAGGGAAAGTTTCAACAATCGGCAAAGAGTTATCGAGCTTAAAATTATCTCCCTCGGTTAAAATAGATAGATGGTTGGCAACTAAGTTTTCCGAACCCTTTTTATCCTTAAACTCCAAATCAAATTCTTGCAGCAGAAGAACCAACCGAATTAATCTTGGCTTTACATCGGATTTTTTTAACAAATATTTCAATGCGGCGTGATCCGTATGCACAATTACTTTTGAACCAACCAAGTAGGATCGAAATTTGTCTAAAGAAAACACAACGGCTAAAATTCTTTTTCGGTGGTGGTGTAATTGGCCTGAGCTTCATCGAGCGTCTTGCTAGCATAGTAAATTAAGTGGAAAAATTGATTCACTCTTTGCCCCAAAACGGCACCAATAGCAAAGTCGGACGCGTCGCACATAATTTCAAATGGTAGAGACCAATCGGGAGCAACAACAATAGGTGTGGAAGTTAACTTTTCTTTCAAAGCATTAAAACCGACCAAACATTCCTCGGTAAAATCAAATTTGGCATCCTTACACAAAAGGTTACTTACACGGCGGGCAATTTTCGAAAAATCTTTAATGAAATGCCTATAAAACCCGGCATGCCCTAAAAAGCTTCGAACCTCTTTGACACATGAAGTGGGAGGTAATTTAACAATTAAATCAACTTTAGCCTTATCAACCTCCATTCCCTTATTGGAAACCACATGACCCAAAACAAGATCTTGTTTTACCATAAAATGACTCTTTTCCCAACTAAGTGTAAGATTACACTCAATACATCGTTCGAGCACAATAGTCAAATTATGTAAACAATCATCAAAAGTGGTTCCAAACACAGAAAAGTCGTCCATGAATACCTCGATAGATTTTTCTAACAAGTCGGAGAATATGTAAAGCATGCACCTTTGAAAAGTAGCGGGAGCATTGCAAACACCAAACGGCATCCTCCTAAAGGCAAAAATGTCAAAAGGGCAAGTGAAAGTGGTCTTCTCTTGATCCTCCGGAGCAATGGGAATCTGATAGAAACCTGAAAGACCATCTAGAAAACAGTAATAATCATACCCAGCTAAACGTTCCAACATTTGATCAATGAAAGGAATGGGAAAATGATCTTTTTTTGTTACGGCATTTAATTTCCGATAATCAATGCACATTCTCCAACCGGTCACTGTTCTAGTGGGCACCAATTCATTTTTATCATTACGAACCACTGTTATTCCAGATTTCTTAGGCACTACATGCACAGGACTAACCCACTTACTGTCGGATATCGGATAGATGACTCCGACATCTAGCAATTTCAAAACTTCCTTTTTCACTACATCCTGCATGTTCGGATTCAAACGCCTTTGAGGTTGCCTAACAGGTTTAACATTATCCTCAAGAATTATTTTATGCATGCACCTAACAGGACTTATCCCCTTGATATCGGAAATACTCCACCCAATTGCTTCCTTTAATTTAGTCAGAACTTCTACTAATTTGTTTTCTTGCAAGGAAGTTAATTCGGAAGAGAAAATTACAGGGTAAGTGTCACTTTGCCTAAGAAAACATATTTAAGATGTATCGGAAGTTCTTTCAATTCAAGTTGGGGTGGGGTGATTTCAACGGGCTCCTCAAAATTTAATTCCAAGGGTATCTTAAGATCGTCAACTTCATCAATGGTTTCGGAATTATCTAACAATACAACATATTCTTCAATTTCTAAATTATTCAGCCCCATATCGTGCTCAACGGTTAGAGCATCATGCAACGTGTCCCCTACATCATCATGCAAATATGAATCATTAACCAAAGAATCAACGCAATCAATAAAATTCACATCATGGGCAGCATAAATATGAGAAGGGATAGGAGATGAACCGAACACGTCGATTTCCACAGTTTCGCCCAAGACGGTCATGGTGATCTTTCCTTCATCAACATCGACGATTGTTTTTGTTGTACGCATGAATGGCCGTCCTAGAAGTATTGTCCCTTCATTTTCGCTTGTTTCGAAATCGCTCATCTCCAAGATAACAAAATCTGCCGGAATCACCAACTTATCCACTTGCACTAATAGGTCTTCAATGACTCCCTTGGGGTATTTCACCGACCTATCCGCCATTTGAAGAGTCATTCTTGTTGGTTTGATTCCCCCGAGTCCAAGCCTCAAATAGGTCGAGTATGGCATGAGATTCACACTTGCTCCCAAATCTAGCATCCCACGAGCAACTTTCTTATCTCCCATAGTGATGTCGATCATAAAACTTCCGTGATCGCCTTTCTTTTGACCCCTTGCTTCTACCTCGTAGAGCACTACTTTCTCGTTCCCAAAATATCATCTTTTGTTGGAGGTCAACTCTTTGAAAAATTTTGTGTAAGCGGGAATGTTCTTCACAACATCCAAGAGAGGTAAGTTGACATGAACCTTCGAAAGCATGTCATAGATTTCGGAAAATTGCTCATCTTGCTTTGCTTTTCTAAGTTGGCTCAGAAAAGGGACCGGTGGCTTATATGGTTGAGCAGATTTGTGAAGCTTGGAAGTCGAAGTTTCTTCGTCTACTTTGTCTTCTTGATTTCCCGACTCGTCTTCTTTCTCACCGCCCTTTTCTTTTGCCTCGGGATTAGCCTCTTTATTAATCACTTTACCACTTCGGAGAGTGGTAATAGCTTGAGCTTGCTCGGGTTGACTTGGTAGTTTACCCCTTTCTTGTCTACGTGCCTCGGTAGCAAGTTGCCTAATTTGAACCTCTATTTTCTTCACCGAAGCTTCTAAAGATTCGAACCTTTTATTGCTTTCCTTAATGAATGCCGCAATACTCTCCTCAAGAGAGTTACTTTGTTGTGGAGGTGGTTCACTTTGCGTTGGTTGTTGGGCTCAGTTTCCTCCGTTGTATTGAGCTTGGGCGCTTGTGTCGTATGGCATTGGGTTGTTGTTTCTCCATGAGAAATTCGGATGGTTTCTTAGCCCAGGATGATAAGTGTTTGGGAGAGGTGCATTTCTTGTGTTTCTGCCATAATTATTTCTCCTCTCTTCCCACTCGGGCCTTCCCGTGCTTTGTCCCATAGCCCAATTAATTTATTCGGTTTGCTCTCCCGGAAAAGTATGTGGGCATGAATTGGCATCATGTCCGGGTGCTCCGCAAATCTCGCAAACTCGTGAGCTAGAAGATTTATTTTGAGTCTTGAGTTGTCTTTGTTCATTTGTCAACTCATCGATTTTAGATTGCATCTCGTCCTTCTCGTTTACTTGGCGCACGGCTCCCCTACGAACACGTACACTTTTTTGTTGAGAATTGGCTCCCAATGTTTCATTCACATCATACGCTTGTCTATCCGTTAAACCCCAAAAAGAACCACCGGCTGCATTATCTACTGCTCCTTGGCAATATTGAGTCAATCCATCATAGAAGAATTGATTAAGTAGTTGAAGCGGATAGTGATGGTGTGGGCATTGAATGAGGAGCATTTTGAATCAGTCCCATGCTTCGTGAAATGCCTCTCCGTCTTGTTGTCCGAACGTTGAGATTTGAGTTCTTAATTGCATAGTCTTTGAATGAGAGAAGTACTTGGTAATGAATTTGTCGTAAACTTCATCCCATGTTCTTAGTGAGCCCGGCGCCAAAGTCATCAACCATTGTTTCGCCCCATCCTTGAGTGTATAAGGGAAGCACTTCATTCTTAGTTGATCCTCGCTCAACCCATTTAATGAGAAGTTGTCAATCGCCACATAGAAGTCTCGAATGAATGATAACGGATCCCCACGTGCTAATCCGTGAAATGAGGGCAATTGCTCAATGCGAAATCCGTTTATGTGGTAGTTCCTTGCTTCCGGTGCTAATTGGATGCACGAGATGGCGGTGTTCACCACGAGCTTTGCATAGTCCCTCATTAGATGTTCAACCGGAGGTTGTTGCGCCATATTGTAGTTTGCTTCCATCCCATATTGAGGTCCGGGATAATAATTCGCTCCATATTGCACTCCAACGGGTGGTTGTCTCGGAAAGAAGTATCCCCCTTGTTGAGCTTTGGGTATCCCTTGATTGCGCCCAACATTATCATATCTCGGAAACCTTGGTTGACGAATGTTTTCTTCATCTATATTTTGTGCAACATTCTCAACCCTCGGTTGACGAGGGTTTTCTTCTTGGAGCAAAAGTCGCTCTTCAAGCTCCGGATTCACTTCGTCATTTGCCATTGATGATGTGGCCATTGTTTTTGGTGCTCTAATCCTTTGAACTTCGTCTATGGGCGGAAGAATAGGGTTACCCAACGATATCCTACCAAGCATAAACAAAAGAAGTTAGAGCGAATTTTTAAAATTTATCAAAATAATGAGAACGAAAAAAAAATGATCAAGAATAGCAATTCAATTACTATTAAAACAAGATTAAAAATTAAACGCCAATTCCCCGACAACGGCGCCAAAAACTTGATGAACAAATTATAAACTCGCAAGTGTACGAATCGCTTTTGTAGGAAGCGACAAGTAACTCCGAGGTCGATCTCTCGAGGAATTGGAAACGGTTTAAAGTTTGATAATGTTCGGCAAATAGTCGAATGAACAAAAGTAAAGTAAATTAAAATAGATTATTGGTTTGATAGGATTACAATCACTAACGCATAAAATTAAAATAAACTAAGCGTTAAAAACACCAAATTAATGGTCGGATAATTGAGAGATTACAATAATGAGAATGATATGGGAATTTAGAATCACCGACACACACGTAATCAATTATTAGTTCCGATACACAAAGAAATAAGGTTTGGAATTATCGATTGCTCACGATTAAAGGAAATCCGTTTGATGGCGGTAATTCTAAAAATCACGATTGTTCTTAACGAAAATAAGAGACACTCCTTTGATGGGGACGAATCTCTACTAACAATCGACTAGCTAATACCTTTGATGGGGTAATTCGCTAAAAGATCGCGGAAAAAGGTTTAGAACATTCACAATCGCTTCTATCGGGTCGTTTGATACCGAACACCGACAAAAACCCTCGATTTGAATAATAATAACAACTAAGAAATAGGTTTGATGATCTAAACCAAAAGTTCTTATATGAAGAACAAACAAGGAGGAACAATCCCAAACTTTTACCCAGAAAATTAATAGGAACTAACAATCGATAACATGTGTGTGGCTAAATCTAAAAACCCATATGAAATGATTAGCTACACATGATTATTTCAACAACAATAATGGAAATTGTAAAACAAAACATGGTATAAACTTCCCTTGTAAATGCCGAAATTGAATTCCCGATGAAGATTTGATGTTCTTCCTTCAAGAGCTCATAAACAATATGGTACAAGAAATAATATTCACTCACAAAATGTATTTTTCTTCAAGATGAAATTACAAAGAAGATGATGAAAATCTCTCTTTTTCCACTTTTTTTGGTGTTTTCCTCCCTAAATCTTGTGTTTTTCTCACCCAATCTCTTACAAAATCAGAATATCCCTTCCTAAGGTCTCCAATACCTTTTTATAAAGCCAAAAATGCCTAAAAAATTCATCCAAATCATGTAAATTGTCAAAGAAATGGACTTGCACCGAAAAGTGACACGGCCCGTGTCCTGGGACACGACCGTGTCGTACTATCCTGAAAAATGAAAAATGCACTGTCCACGGGACCCGGCCATGTCATATTAAACGTTCAACACATTCCACCGATATAAACGAGTGTGTGGCTCCGGTATGAGACAGTACATGCACAGGCTGAGAATTAACAAGAAGGGTACCTGAGATAGCTGGCGCAGATTGACCATCTGTATCCCTCAGTTCAAATACACGGGATGGCACTTACTCCGAAAAAGATGAAGTACCACTGCCGCGCCCCCGGCCTCTTCCGGTACCGTCAAGTGGTGGTTGAGTCGATGGGGTGGAGCTCGGTAGTTGGAAACGGCAAGCGTCCTGGAGGATTGCACAGAGCCTTGTTAACTCGGTTGGGGAGCTGAGTTCTGTGTAGGATTGGCCCGCCAGCAGTAACGAGACCTGTGTCCACTCTTCCCGAAAGAAAAACATTTGGTAGCCGACTTATGACACCGATCCTTAGTATGTCCGGACACACCACAATTGAAGCAGTCCTTACGGCAAGGCCGATCGGATGCACCCCTCTTTACGAAACTGCTGACTTAAAAGAAGATATGGGTCCCGAGTTCGTTTTGTTGCTGCTCCCTGACTAAGGCGATGTCTTCTGCTTCTTAGAATTATGTTCGGTGTCGGGGTTAACAACAGTACCGACATATGCTGTGACTACGTCTTCGTACGCCCTCAGAGTCGTGCAGTGGAATCCGGCGGCATAGCGTTGTACATATTCCGGCAACCTCTGTGCAAGGTGGCCTATTCGTTGATCTTCTGATGGAACCATATGTGAGATGTAACTTAGATCGGTACGGTAGGCCCGAATGATTTCCGGTACTGGCATATTCTATGGTCCGGCACTGAAAAAGTCTCGCGCACGAGCGGTTTGGGCTGATCTAGGACAGTACTCGCTCCGCAGTAGCTGGGCAAGTTCAGTCCACCCGACCACTCGATTCTCTAGCCTGTAAGTTCTCCACCAGCGAGCAGCAGTGTCGCGGAACTGATTAATCCTAAGTGGCACCTTCCGGTTTTCTGGACATCCGATCACTTCGCAAGCAGTCTCCATTTCAGAAATCCAGTCATCCACGTGTTTCTCCCCTGCCCCATCAAACAATAGAGGCCTAGCCTTCAGCATCTCTCGTAACCATCGGTCTCTCCCTACATTTTCCTCCACATTGATGACCGGTATTAGTTCTACCTGGTTGACCTGAGTGATTCCAATGGCGATAGCTTGGGCAAGGGCCTGAACGAAGGATGGGTCCATGCCTCCCGGGTTTTTATTCTGGCGTTCTGCCTCCTGGTCATTTTGATTAATTGGTGGCGACTGGTCCCTAGCAAGATGGGTCTCGGCAGTGTTCCTGTCCACGTCGTGGTTTGCGGCGGAACCCTGAGCCTCATTCACCACCTCCTAGCTCCACGGCGTGCCATTACAGATAGTATTAATCTAATGCTAGTTCCACACACAATTTACGATTAAATATAGTATCCAAACATAAAACACACATATTAATTACTTCGCATTCCCACGAGGAGTTACGGTCGCTTGGGGTGTTGGACTGGGATAACTTCGAAAATTAGGAGGAATTTTAGTTAAAATATTTTCAGCATGGCAGTCCAAATGGTATCGTACTTGGCTGGAATGGCACCAGTAAATGTGTTGTGTGTGATTTGTCCCTTGGCTGTGATAATTTGGTATGAGTACGTGAGTCCAGTGGTTGCTCTGTGTATTGTAGCTTAGTGGTGTGTCGAGTTCGACCGTATGGTTAAGTTGCAAAGTTGTGCTCTCTGATGTCATTCTGTGAGATTGTTGTCATGTTATTGTTTGGCGCAGTGTAGTTTCCATCGGGTTATTCTTGCGAGCATGTGAAGTGGATGATTTGGGTCGTGGACCCCCGTGTTTGTAATTGAAATGTTATGATTGGGTCATGGACCCCGTATTTTGTTATCGGAATCGTATTTCGAAATAAATGATTTTGGGCTGTGTCCCTAAGTGTTCGAAAGGCTTGAGACTTCTTAAACCCCAAATGTTTTCAAAAACTCCCGAGATCGTAAAATGTTTTGTAAGATGTAAAATGATTTTATTCTTATCTTTCATAATTCTAACTGTTTTGATCAAGTGAATTATCTCGGGAAGTATATTCATGATTTCTATGTTCTTGGAGTATGATATGTATGGCTTGCCTTTTGTATTTATATTTGCACTAGCAAAACAGTGGAGTTTTGCTAACTCCCGAGTATTCGGGGGGTGGATGTCTGTATTGCGTCCAGGTATTTGCAGGTTGCTGGGGAGCAATTCACAGGATCGTTATAAAGGATGATGGAAGATGACGATACTAATCACATGAAGACCGGTGTTGAGTATATTGGCGATGTCTCGTTGTTTTGTCCTGCCGTTGTGTCTATTATTCCCGTTTTACGGGAATGTTGATTTATGTTAGCCCCTGCGTGGGTATGAGTTGCGTGAAAGAGTAATGTATGGTTGATGTGTATGTTGTGGTAAAAGACCAAATCGGTCTAATGGTTCGTTATTTAGCCATATCGGCATGTATTGTGTTGTTGTGT
The DNA here is from genome assembly GCA_033398695.1 of Orobanche coerulescens. Classification (NCBI taxonomy): domain Eukaryota; kingdom Viridiplantae; phylum Streptophyta; class Magnoliopsida; order Lamiales; family Orobanchaceae; genus Orobanche; species Orobanche coerulescens. The sequence continues at coordinate 134,610,505 of CM065814.1, forward strand.
TTTCTGTATTTAGCATGGTAGATCCTCATGGAGAGGGCCTGCGGCACTGTAATACTCCCGAACGGTTTGGGGGTGTTACAGAATATGGTATCAGAGCTTAGGTTGCGGAAACCTAGGCTGTCGGGTCGAGTTTTGTGTTGTCAGGCCTTGTCTTGTCTTGTCAGATTTTTTCTGACTGAGTCGTGTCGCGACGCGTCGTCTGAGGTGTCGGTCGTGATTAGTATCGAGGTGCAACCATCATCTTCGTGCGATCTGTGGATGTAAGTCTCCCTACTTTGTTGCGTCTCGTGTTACACGAGCTTGTGTGATTATATGTTATTATGTGGAGTTTAAATGTGCCTCGTGAATACGTACTCCATACTTGTTTGATTCTCGTATTGTGCTAGAATGAAAAGTGATACCGGTGTATAAATGTGTGTATATATTGTGTGAATCGTTTCATTGAAGTAATGGCTTGGTGTGATCCCACAAGGAAAGTTTGGCAATGTGATATTTCGTAGACGACGGTTCAGAATCTGGACACTCAGTCTGCGTCGTTTAAGACGACGGGAGCTCCGACGGGGCCTCTAGGGATACGTTGCCGTGAGTTTCGTATCGCGAACTATGGTTAACCACCCAGGGATGTCCGACGGGGCTCTGCGGGGTACGGTGGCTGTGAGTCTCGTACCAAGGTTAACTTTGAAATGTTTTGTTGGAGAACTGTGATTTTTGGCGCATATTTCGTCTGATTAGAATGGCAGTCCAAATGGTATCGTACTTGGCTGGAATGGCACCGGTAAATGTGTTGTGTGTGATTTGTCCCTTGGCTGTGATAATTTGGTATGGGTACGTGAGTCCAGTGGTTGCTCTGTGTATTGTAACTCAGTGGTGTATCAAGTTCGACCGTATGGTTAAGTTGCAAAGTTGTGCTCTCTGATGTCGTTCCAGAACCACCTCACCCCATGTCTTCAACATCGGAGCAAGCTGTGGGGCAATTATTGTGTCGAGATTTATACATCTCAACAGGCGATCGGCACAGAGACCGGGCGACCGAGCCAGAGCCAAACAGCCAAGGCAGATTGGCCGATTGAGGGTCCCAGGTTGAGTCCCGGTGCCGAGCGATCGACATTTAAGGCGATCGTCTCTTGGCACCTGGCGATCGACTCTGGTGCCCGGCCAATGACGACCGCCTCATGCCACACGAGGCCATCACCCGCCCAGTCGGCGAAGGCCAAAGCTCGAAGCAAGGACCCACATGCAGATCCGGAAAAGGCGCCGCAAGACATGGATCGTTGACTACAGCCTGTCACCAATCCCACCTACCGACAGACCCACCGAAAGGTGCACAGTGGGACCGCCCGGGACAGCGACTCAGAACGCGTGCAGGCTTCTCATTGGACCGCACAGCTGGCTGCCAGCAGCAGCCGCGTACTTCAAGGCAGACATCCCATGTGCTTAAAGACGATCGCCCCTTATTATATTACAAGAAAGGCGATCGCCCGTCAGTAAAAGGCATCTCAGCTCCTATAAATAGAAGGCTGCCTACACTTGGAAAACCCTCGGATTCTCTGGCTTTGGGTCTGGCTTTTCAGTTCAGAATCTTGGCTTTCAACTCTTGGCAAAGCTATACACTTCGGATACATTTCTCTCTCAGCACCTCTTACCCGAAAGACAGTCGGCAGAGACGAAAACCAGAACTCCCAGCAGTTCAAGAACTCAGAGCAACTCTAGTTCTTCCGGCAAGCACTCAACAGCTAGATACATAGAATCTTTTACACTCATTGTAATCGCTTTCTTTCATTAATATTTGTACTCAAATGTATTCTTATTAATAACATCTCGCGAGAGCATTCAAGCCCGGGCCTAACAAACTCGGCAAATCTTGTGTTATTTACACCGCCACGGACGTGCTCTCGCAATTTGCTGTTGCTCGACCATTCCAGCAATATCTATCTTCGGATAATATTTCGGGCAACAATAGATTCTACACGATTTCAAAGTTTAAAATGAAAACTATGCAAATGCTGGACTACATCCATACTACTGTATACCAATTCGGTTCGCTATTCCATCGGAAAACCACACGATAAAGTTCCGAAATTTCAATATATAAATTCTAACTAAAAAATCCTTTTCCACATATGACTTGCAACGTCCACCATTTTCCATCCTGGATCACCTCAATTATGCTATGGAAATACATTGAAACAAATCAACACAACGAAACACTTCCCGAGAGGTTTCATTTGAACAAGTAAATTAAAACCACGAAAGGCAGAAACGAAATAGATAAAGATTGATAAAGTGTTTTACAATTCTTGGGAGTTTTAGAAAACAAAAAAACTTTCTTTTGAAACATTAGGGTCTCAGGCCGTATCTCGTTCCGCATTACAAGAAGTTTAAAAAGTTGGAAACTCTTTTTCGGACCCCAAGTCCTGAGTTATAGAACCACTTCAAAATCAATTGGGTCTCGGCCCAAGAATCATTTTCCGTAAAACATCCGTAAAACATTCATTTTGAAAAGTATCATTTTCAAATGCTCAAAAACAGTTCGTATATCTCAAAATGAACTAACATAACTACATGTTCTTCTCAACAATCCAACATTTCTCCTAAATGCATAACTCTGTTCCGAAGTCTAACCGACATATTGATTTCCTAAACCATAACTTCTCAAGATCATCAATCCTGTCACAACTCTGTCACCTTATACTGTAATGCATAATATTCTGCTGACTCTCAAAGCATATCAACTTAGAACGGCAATAAATCTCAATGAAATTCAAAAATCCAAGTACTTACAGATCGTCAAGCCAACGATTCCCCATGATACTGGCACATGTCTAGACTCTAGAAAATACTCGACATAGATATTTTCAAGACACACGTTTTGCAAACTCAGTTCAACTCGAGAACACAACACAGCTCTATCTGAAGAAACACGTTGACACCATTTGGAAAAGTTACAACAATCCCAGTACCACACTGGTAAATCACATAACGCACAAGCCCGAGTGAACAACAAAAACCCAGAGCTCAAACACTTGTCAACCGACAATTCAAATGACACGACAAAAGTACAACCTAACTCGACCCGACTGCCTAGGTTTTCACAACCTAAGCTCCGATACCATATTCTGTAACACCCCCAGATCCGAACGGGAATATTACAGCGCCGTGGGCCCCAAGATAGAATCCACAAAGCTGAAGAAAATTTTCGCAAACATTTGCAAACGTCCAAGAGGCTAACGACAGTATTATCTATTTAAAACATTCGAAGACTTTATAAAACTCGTTTATCAAAACCGTCGCAAAATCTCATTTGAAACCACAAGGCCCGAAATGTCAAAACTCAACAGTTTAAAAACATAAGTTAAGCTATCGCTTACACGTACCGACAGAATAGATTTAGAAAATGATTGCCAAAGTAACCTAAGTTACCAGATATCCAAAAGGCCATTTAAAAATACTCACGCAGCGGAAAAAGACAAATGATTAAAATACTCTTGTAGCGGAATACAACAACTGATCAGAAACTCAATACACAAATACATGTCCTAGCCAGTATCCTCCGGGAAGCTCATCTCTCCACGACCGCTACAAATTTGATAATCCAAGAACCTAAAAAGAAAGCCCACGACGGGGTCAGCCATAATATACAACAATGATAACCATCACATCACGTCAATAATTACATATCAATGGAAATACTAAGTAAGAATACGACCAATGTAATCTTACTATCGTAACTTTACAAAAATCCACGATTCCTATCCTTAACAACACAATAAGATAATACCGAAATATCTGTACGGTATCTCAACAATACCCAAGGTTCTCAAAATATTATCATAACTCGCAATACGGAAATTATACCAACTCTGGCCAATTCAATCCATCGGATAACGTCGATAATTCCAATACGATAATCGATTGTCCATCAAAGACAAGTACCAAGGAAATACGGAACATACCTCAAGATACGAAATACCATTACAATCACGCCAGTCTAATCCGAGATCAGATCAACCCGACATACGGACATGATCCTAACACAAGACCTACAAATCCATACTCATATGACAACGTCAATATGATCACAACAATAACGACAATGTATACTTATGGCAAACCCATAATATACATATGCACAACAACAATACATGGCAATTCGATGATCCAGCGTTCACTGCCTAGATCCCCCGATGATCCTGTCAGACCAACCCGAGGTGGAAAACCCGTCCGATGATCCAGCGCACGCTAGCATAGATCCCCCGATGATCCCATCGGACCAACACGAGGTGGACATATGACAACAATGCAAAACTGCACAAAATAACAGTACACAATACACGACAACAACAATGCACAAATGCATGACAACACCGATACACAAATGTATCACGACATGATGGACACAAATGATAAAACTGATTAGAGTAAGTGCCTCGAGTCCTTCGAGAACGATCTCAATGTCTAAACCATCACGAACCATTATTCTGAATATTCACCGATCCAAAACATCACGGACGGTAGATAATTCATGTTTTCGTCAATACCATGATGTATCCTCGATAACAAGTATACCAACGACAATTGTAAATCATATACATTATGATTTAAATTCCCAAAACTCGAATACAACCTATAATCCCAAATCTCCTGTGATTACGATTTATAAACATTGCTCTACGAATTATAAACGAATGAAACTGAAACCATTCATTAAATATTATAAACTGAGCAAGTAATAACTTGACTCTATACCGATACAACGACGAGGAATTTGTTACCAAATCCATTTCCGTCATCTACAAGTTCCTCGGTCCCGACCAAAGCAATTCACGAACATACTCGAACACGGCCGCAACATACGGTTATAATTACCGATCAATAATCTCAACCTATTGAAGTAATCAATTAACACACATTCGATAATAATCAACAATCGATATAACCAATCAACAAACTCAACGGTTCTACAATATATCGGTAAAATATAGTCTGTACAATCCAACTCGAACCAACACGAATTCATAACCACAACACAAAAATAGTGCACTGTCTGTCTACTTAGCGCATGTTAAACGCATAACATAGCGTGCGCTAAGTCGCTCCCGTTAGTGTGCGCTAGCCAGTAAGCTTAGCGTGCGCTAATGCTGTACAGTGGCATGCGTTCCAATCATCGACTAACACCTTGCGACTATGAATCCGAATGAAAAGGAAATCATACTCCAAGATTAACGATAACTTTTCCAAATTCAATCTCATCACCATACTCGAAGTCATACTCATGTTCTTATACGAATATTATATCAAAACACATATCTTAGCTCTAGATACGAATACACCAACACCTCCTCTACATAATCATCCTATCATATCGTTCTTAATCTAGAATACAACCTCATATCATGATCAACATAATTAAGAAATCCATCTTTCATCGGGTTAAACGAAACACAATTCTTAAAGTATGGAGACATCTTAGTTAACATCCGAAAACTCTTATCATAACTTCATTAATCCTCATATAATATCATCACATGATTATCCAACATGTTCCTCACATGTAATCATCCTTAAAAACGAACTACTATCAAAGGGATTCAAAAATTACCTGGATTAGACGAACCAAGAAGGAGAACACTTGAACTTCATTCCAAGAACCATGAATAACTTGAAGAACAAGGCTTTAATCCATGTTCTCTATCTTAATATTGATAAAGATCATCATCTTGGAGTGTTTCTGGACCTCAAGTACCTCCCAGATCTCTCTCTATTGAGTGAAAGGAAAGAAATGGACGAAATGCTTCATAACACCCGTTTGTCCCTTTTTATAAAGTATATTACTAGCGTGCGCTAAACCTTATGTTTAGTGTGCGCTATGGCCTTAACATGCCCTAACTGACTTTGTTAGCGTGCGCTATCGTAGTCCAGAGGCTATAGTCTGGCTTCGTACATGTGCTTACGTACGTAACGCCCATGCATTAGCGTACGTAACTTACACTCTCTAGCGTACGCAAGTCCTTGTGTTTAACGTGCGCTAATATCAGTTGACTTGTTTGTCTGTATGATCCGAAGACTGGTCCACACGCCGGAAGTGCTGACGAGGATAAGATTCCTTTTTGTCCAATATACCATTAACGTGCGCTAACCTTTAGGGTTTAGCGTGCGCTAGTACTACATTACAAACATCCGTTGACTTATCAGAACGTGCGCCGAAAGTGGCCTGGTCCACACGCAGATTCCTTCCGATCTGACTGCATTAGCGTGCGCTACATTCTGCCTCTAGCGTGCGCTAACCATGAACGATAGCGTGCGCTATACCTGAACATTAGCGCGCGCTAGACAGGCTATACTTACCCATTTCCAACTCTTCTCTTCCGTCTCGACATACTAGATACATATACATGACGCACTATGTCCTCTAATACAATTGTCGACCAAGTACGACAATTATACCGATACTGACATCTCAGTACTTTATTTATTTTATCTATACTGTACAGATTCCACGCTCTACAATATAACTCGGATAAAATAATATTAAACAACGGTAGTAGAAATTCCGGATATTACACTTTGTTTCCATGAGTTCGTATGGTTGAGTTACTCATGTTGTGAGTTTTGGATTGTTAATCCGACGTCGTATCGTGATTTTTCGGAGGTTTGGGCTATTTTGTAATTTCCTAAAAGTTTAGGGAACTTTATCCTCCTTGTTTTATTTTGGGTTCCCCGATAGTTGGGAATGTACTATCTTTCAGCACTTAACTTCGTTGTCATAAATATCTCGTGTTTACACTTCTGGGTTTGATCTTGTGTTGCGTTCCATTTTCATATCATCCTGTGCAGAAAATGATGTTCAGCAGTACTGAACTGCTGCATGCATAATGCACGTTATGCATCTTATTTAGCATGCGCTATCGCTACCTGCATAACGTACGTTATGCCTTAGTCGTAAAGTACGTTATGGACTTCAGTGGGGGTTCTGTCCAGTTTATGCCTAGTCCTTACGTGCGTTAACGGGCGTTTGTTACGTACGTAAAACTCTCCGTAGCGCACGTTAACGGTTTGGCGTAGCGTGCGCTATCGACCTCAGCCAATCGGGCAGAACGCTCTGCCAGGATCTTACGTACGTTAACTCAAAGTAATTACGTATGTAAGACACATTAGCGTACATTAACCATCCATGTTAGCGTATGTAATGCTATGTCAGGTATTTAAATCCCGAGTTGACCTCATATGCGTCATTTTCCTTTCTTTTCTGTCCCTTGTCCGCGACGTGAACTACTCGGGCGATTTGGAGCGATTTGTGCAGAATACTCCATAAAGTTCATCCTTAGATCGATTGTTGTGCTTCAAGCAAGGTTTATCATCATCGTAATCATCTCTTTCCTTTCGAATCGAGGTATATTTCCTTAGAACCCTAACTTTTGGGGATTTTGGGATTTTGTTTGATTTTCACCCTTCCAGTCCGATTTGCCTCTTATGATTGTTAGATTTCGATAGCATAATCACCATCCCTTGTTTCTCTTGTGGTTTTGTGGATTAAACTCGATGTTTTTCCCCGTTGCTAGCTTAAAATCGGTTTTGACCTTGTATTGTCCGACGAAACGTCCCAACGGGTAAAATTACAGTGAATTCTTACGTTTCCACGTTATTGAGATCGATTTTATATCGTGGTTCTGTAGGATCGGATTCGTGAAGATTGTTCGGACCGAAACCTTGTCGTTCACCCTTTCCTTTCGCGTCATTTTATTCAAGGCAAGTACATGTATTACATTTCATTGTGCGTGTATGATTTTGATGCGAATGATGTAAATTGTGTTATTGAATGAATGTGATTGTTTCTCTTCCACCCGGGGATGGCATATGTGGCCTCTGGGGCCGATACTAATGGGTACGGCCACGGAAGTGGACTTGGGTGCGTGTGTTGATGTTCTTCCACCCGGGGACGGTTCGACGGGATCTCTGGGGGCCGATACTAATGGGTACAGTCGCGGAAGTGGTTTGTCACCCGGGGACAGTCCGACGGGGCCTCTGGGGGTCGATACTAATGGGTACGGCTGCGGGTTACCAAGCGTGGATAGTTGTGATATGGAAAACTTGATAATATACTGTTTTGGTGTAAATGTGATATTCCGGAATATTGATTTCAAATGTTTTTCTCAAATGAATTACTTGTGTCGAATCGTGTATGTGTATAATATAGTGTAATTGTTTACTTTCACTAGATATTCGAATGCTAACCCCTTAAATAGGGGAAATCCGTCTTATGCATTTCAGGTACTGATCGAGCCGAGGAGCTGGCACGGGATATGCATGCAAAGGATAGACCCGCATGATGATGAGGCTTGAGTCGTGTTTTATGTGTAATACCCGAGATCTTTATTCCAATTTCATTGACTTTCTTCGGTCGAACGGACTGTTGTCGTCCGCGTCTTTGAGAATCGCATGCTTGTATTGTGGTACGTTGAGCTTCGTAGATTGTCCATTATTGTTTTGGATCTTAGCTGGTGCATTCTCATGATTGAGACGTCGTCGAGTATCGAATCGGGCAGTTGGAGGGCAGGCTGGGCCGATTACGGCCGTAAAGCTGCCGAACAGACTGGCCTAGGAGGACTCGGTTACGGACGTAAGGTCTACCGGGTTACGGCCGTAAGGCTTGTTACGGCCGCTAGCGCTGGCCGGTTATGTTCGTAATGTCTTGGCAGAATGCAGGCAGTGGCCACCAGGAGTTCGGTTACGGCCGTAAGGCTATGCTGATTACGGCCGTAACGTGCGATCGTTGCACACGCAACCTGTCGACCATTGCGCACGCTATATGCGTTGACTGGGTTACGGCCGTAAGGACCTGCCGGTTACGGCCGTAACGTGTCCGGCCATATATAGGCCTGACTCGGCCAGAATTCATTTCACTTTATTTCTTCCTCGTTTTTCATTCTTGTGACGGCTGCTGGACGGGAGCGGTCGGTAGGAGGAGTTTTTGGCCGATTCTACTCATCTCCAAGGCTTTCTGGAAGGCCTTTGTTGATTAGAACAACGTCTAATCCATGTTCTTCGTCAAATCAAGGTATTTCCTTGCTTAGAACCCTACTTGTATGATTTTTGGGGGTCTTCTTAGTGATTCATTGATTTGTCCGATTTTGATGAATTGGTTATGGTATTCTTGTTGTCTTGGCCGTAATCTTTGGATTTTGTAACTTTTTTATTGATTTTTACCACCCGGAACTTGATTTCCAATTTCCTTGAAGAACCCTTGGATTCTTGTCGTTTTTTCGGTTGATTCGATTTCCGTTTAGCGTTATTTATGCGTGGTGATGTTATTTTCATAGTGTTCGTGAAGTTGTCGAAGTCTTGGTTGTTTTTGGAGGTTCGAAGGCTAACCGACCGTATCCGTTCGTTGTTTCCCATTGCTCGTGGTATGGAGGCAAGTATCTTGCCCATACTTTTCATGTTTTGTAGACGGAATCATTGATAAATGATTTTATGTGCAATCCAAATGTTTTAATGAACTTTTAAAAAGATCGGTATATTATCGATAATTGTTGTCTTTCAAAAGATAACTCGTATGCTTCGGGGATTAATGTGCTTTCAGAATATGTGCGTTAGTTTCATATGTTGGAATATGTTAAACATATTTAGTGAATTTAGTAGACCGTAATTATTTGCCGAGGATTGTGTATTGATATGTGTAATTGTTCGGTGAATATGTGACGTTGTGTGATATTAGTTGTTATTCCTTCGTAAGGAGGTTGTGACGCTAGGTGTTGTTTGGTATTGGTAATTGCTTGTGATTGTGTGACATTAGTTGTGAGTATACGTCGACTAAAGTGGACATTCTAGCGAAGTACCTAGCATTTGTATGCATATTCTAGTATTCGAATTATGGCTTCATGTGGCGTTGTGGATGATATGTGTATGTTCACCTAGGGATTGGTCCGACGGGGGGCCTCTAGGGATACGTTGTCATGAGTTTCGTATCGCGAACTATGGTTAACCACCCAGGGATGTCCGATGGGGCTCTGCGGGGTACGGTGGCCGTGAGTCTCGTACCAAGGTTAACTTTGAAATGTTTTGTTGGAGAACTGTGATTTTTGGTGTGTAACACCCCCAAAATTTCCCGAGGCATTACAGTGCCGTGAATCCCGTGTGGGACCCACAAGACTAGTTTTGGAAGTAGACATTTTAAAGAAATTATAATAAAACGATAAAACCCACTGTTACATATCATAAGCCGAAATGTTTTAAGAAGGGATATAATTCAAAGTTCGATTATTACATAATGGAGGTTTCGAAAATAAAATTTAAATCATGCAGCGTCAAGATTTCATTCCAACACCATTCAAGCCTGACCGGACCCCTCAGGAATGTCCTGCACATAATCAACAAATTTACGTGGCATTACAAATCATGCCAGATAACTGGGGTCAGAGAATGCATACTAATAATAAATATTAGCAACAATATACACAATTTTACCAACACTATGCCACATAACAAACAGAAGATAACTCACAGCATGACCGACGTTGTCTTCCTCTATTTATCACATAAACCCCAAGGTTACAACCAAGAGTCACGAAAGTATCCATGCAGGAATACCCCGGAACGTGAGTACCATATTTGGGTCTTGTTGTTACCAAAAATATTATTCAGAATGGTTTGCTGGATATGGCTACGGGTGAGTAACAAACAAAATGCGAGAGCACATACGAAGGAATGTAAATAACACAAGATTTGCCGGGATTGTTAGTCCCGGGCTTGAATGCTCTCGCGAGATATTATTAATAATAATACTGCTTTGGAGTACAAATATCAATGTTAGAGTGCGATTACAATGGGTGTAATGACCCTAGTTATCTAGCTCTTGAGTGCTGGTGATTGCCGGAAGAACTAGAGTTAATGCTCTGTGAGTTCTTGTAACAAAGATGAAATGATGTGTAGAATACAACTGTATGTGTACCACTGTCAGATCTAACTCTCGTATCTTCGATCGGTCAGCGCCTTTCCAATTGTTGGAAGTCTCCTATTTATAGGAGAGGAAATAGTTGGGATGTCTTAATCCTAAACGGGCGATCGCCTTTTCCGTATTAAATTAATCGGGCGATCGCCTCAGCATGTGGGTCAGTTTCCCTAAAGTCTGCGGCTGCTGGCAGCCAGTTGTGCGAACCAATGAGAGGACAACACGCATCTCTTGTCGCGGTCTTGGGAGGTCCCACCTAGGACCTTTCGGCGGGTCTGTCGGTTGGTGAGATGCTGTCGTTATCACCAACAGTTGGTGATGTGCTGGAATCAAAAAGCATTATCTTGCGGCGCCGTTTGCAGATCTGCACGTGGGTCTTCATCCGAGATTCGGTCTTCGTAGACTTTGACGGATGTTGGCTTTACACGTGGCATAAGACGGTCGTCCTTGGTCGGGCACTAGGGTCGATTGCTAGGTGCTAAGTGATGATCGCCCTGGACGCCGATCGCTCGGTACTTGATCTTGATCTGGAATCTTCGTCTGAAAAGTCTGCCTTGGTTTATCTGATGCTGGCTTTGGTCGCTCGACCCTTATGCCGATCGCCGTCGAGGCGTACCGATCGCCATCGAGGCGTATTAATCTTGATACTGGCGATCGCTTGAATTAGACGAGCGACTCAGCATTTTATGGAACAGGCGATCGCCTTCTCGAGCGGACTTTGATTTTGAATTTGGAAGACCTACTCGGTCGCTAAAAAGAGCGGTAAATGAAAGCTGACTTGAACCGTCACTGGGGCACGTGTCGCGTTCCTATTGGGGGAGTCCGAAGGTTTTGTCAGACCTGTCCTTTGGCGTGCCCTCGAAACGACGCGCACGCGGGATTCGAGGGCGGCATTAAATGCGTATCTTTTCCGACCTTTGCGCTACGGCCCCTGAGAATCTGTTTAATTGCCCAGAAGCCCCTGCTCTCGCCTATAAAAAGGGGGTAGGGTTTCTGGGTTACAACTTATTTGCATTTCGCCTGAGAAGAAAAGTAACGCCCGATTCCTCTGAAGATTTGAGTTGCCGAGCATCGTTCGACTAGACTCTTTAGGTAAGAAACAAAAACCTTTCTTTTTCCGTTTCTTTTTTCTGAAGATGTCCGGAGGAGTATCAAAGGTGTTTGAGATGGGTAGCACCTCCGCCGCCGGGGCTTCAACCTCCGCGGAATTCCATGTGGAGACGGCCATCGAGGCCATTCGTGCTGGGATTGAACCTGCAGAGGTTGAGGAACTTTTCAACGAAGCTGATGCGGCCAGGTCGGCGAAGGCGGAGCGGAAGCGCTCACTGGCCGAAGATGAGATGGCAATAAAAGCGTACTGGGAGCAACATAGTGCGTTCGGCAAAGCCTTTTTAGACTTTGCTAAGCTCATGGAGAGATTGGCCGGCCCACTCCCTAAGTTCGACTTTCGAGCATACTCGATTGCCCATCCTCATGAACCCGAAAGGCGGACGCTGTTCTAGGCCGCGAGCCGCTCCCCGTGGTCCCTTGGCCAAATCAGAAGCTCGGCGACCAGGAAATCCTTAGTCCGATGGAGGGCGAGGTTCCATGTCCCTTTTGATGTTAGCCTCTATGCACCCGCCGAAAATGAATGTGCCGACCAACCTCCTGAGGGTATGGTCGCTGTTAATGAGGCGATCATGGAGGCCGGACTGTGGTTCCCCCTGCCGTTCGCCGTGTCTTATTTGTTGACCGCTTGGAATGTGGCGCTGCTCCAACTGACGCCGAACGCCTGGCTGCAGATCGTCTGCACCCTCACTTTGTTTGGTGGTCATCGGCTGTTCCGTCTTCCTTCTGCACTGGAGATAGACTATCTCTTTAAGTTGACGGCTCAGAAAGGTTCCGTTGGCAGCTACCACATTCAAGGTCGCTCGGGCCGGGTGATTCTTGTGGTGCCGAACAAGGTCTGGGGTGACCTGACGAAGTGGTTTTGGGTCGGTGGTGCATGGAAATCGGCCGCGAGTGACAATCCCACCGATGAGTTGGATATCCCCACCGGCTTCCGGGAGAGGAATCCGAGTAAGGGTTTTGACTCTCCTTCGTTCGGATATATCCTGAACTGATCTAATTTGGCTTTCATTTTGCAGGTACCCTTGTTCCGGCAGCAGGCGATCTACCTTTTGATTTTGCGATCGTCTGGGAGCGAATACATAGTCTTCTAGATAGTCATATCGACGCTTGCTGTATCAACAACGAATCTCACTGGTTGGTCACTCGGATGTTTCGTTTTCCCCGCCATTTGAGAGTCCCAGGTATGAATTTTCACGATCTTCCTTTGCTTGACGATCGACTTTGATTGAAGAAGGTGACTAACTTTTGTCGATCGCCTTCTTTGCAGAAATCCACTTCCCTCGCTTCCTAGAGCCCCCAGCAGAGGTTGCTATGTCGAACCCCGGGATCATGAGTCGCCTGCGCCAAGGGAAGAAGACGAGTCGAGCTCCCCCTGCGATGCTCCAAACTGTCCCTGAGGCGAGGCCTCACCTGGAGTTGGTCGCAGAGGAACAAGAAACTCAGGAGGAGGGATTTCGGCTGAACCGCAAGAGACGGAGGGTGGAGGAGACTCCGGCCTCCGCCACTGTTGATGAGCAGCCGATCGTCGCACCTCCGCTCTCTGCGGTTTCCCTAGTGGAGGGATCAATGCCCTCATCGGCTTTCTTGCAGGCCATGGCGACCGCCGATGCCGAGACCCCGCGCGGGAGGCTGTTCTTCAGCTGCGACCCAGAGAAGGTCGAAAGGTAAGCTTGGTTGCTTTGCTGGGTTATGATGTTTCCTTGTTGGAAATATGCTAAATCTTTTGTTCTTGGTGTAGGGTCCGTCGCTCCGATCCGAACTGCTCGCCTATGGTGCTGGATTTCCTCGCGAGCATATCTCCTCGCGAGGCTTGCGATGTCCCTCATTACGTTGCTCGGGTTGTTGCCGCCCTGCCGAAGGCCTGGACGACCGAACTGGATGCGACCACGCGCCGGCGATCTGCTGACATGATGCAGGCGACCCTCGCCCTAGCCCTTCAGACGGCGACGATGGTTGCTCAGGCCGTGAAGGACTATGAGGGGCAACCCTCTATTGCTCGTCTTCAGGCGTACCTCGAGGCTGCTTGGAAACAGAACGCCGAGTTTGCTGACAGGATCGTGGCAATGGAGAAGGGTTCCGTGGAGGCGTCCAAGAGGGCGAGCGACGGGCTTGAAAGGGCCCGGGCGACGACCGACCAGATGCGGGTTCAGATGACGAAAGCCCACAGGTCGCACGCGGCAGCGCAGAAGGAGGTAGCCGAACTGAAGGCGGTTTTTGTTGCGAAATTCGGTGAACGCAATTGCACGTTGTCGTAAACAAGTAATAAAGAGATGAGTAAGATATCGTTCCCACAAGGACTGACTTACTAACTACCAATTTATGAGTATTCTAATTTTATCTGAACGATTGAAATTGGAGGTGCAAGAATAATTAAAGAAAATTAATAAAAGAATAAATAATGAAAACAATTGTTCGAAGAAAGAAAATCAAATAAGGAATTAATCTAGGATTGTGAATCCACCTCGGTTTATCCGAATTACTCTTGATTATATGAATTTAATGAATTCCCAATTTATTGAAGGCGAAGATTGCTAAAATACTCTACCGCCTCTCCCGAGGTCAATAGAATTTTCTAAGGCGAAATAACACACTCTATTCCTAGGTGAATTAATTCGATAATAGGCAAAAAGTGCGAAATCTCCAGAAAGGCCACCTAATTCCTATGAGTATATTCCTATCTCACAAGATAAAACGGTTCTCACCAATTTTTCCTACCAACTCTCCTCTCCCGATTCGAGTTGCGTAATCAAAACAATTCAATTATAGGCCACACAATTGAAAGCATTAAGAATAATTGGGGAAAACTCAATAAGAAAGGGAAATTATATTTTAATAAAGCATAATCAAAAGTTAATTCGTCAAAACATCAGTTTCATCAAAATCCTAGAATAGGGTTCTAGCCTGACATGCTAGAAAATAAAAATACACAAAGAATTAAAGAAAGCATAGAAATCAAACGCAGACGAAGAACTTGGATTCCTCCGTTCTCTAGCTTCCGCTCTCTGCTCCTTGGTGTTTTCTGCTTCTCCTCGATTCCTCGATGATTCTCCCTTTGATGCCTCCACTTTTCAGACCTTAAATCCCTATTTATAACTATCATTAGCCTCCAAAATGCGTCCGGGGATTGGGTCGAAAACAGGCTCCAAAAATGGCCCAGAAACCCAGAAAATTCAACATAACTGCCCCGTGGGCCGTGGCTCAGTAAGTGTGTGTCGCGGCCCTTAACGCTCAGCGCTTATACCTGGGCGCAACATGTTCTTCCTGGGCCGCGGCTCACATCCTTGTGCCGCGGCCCCCGGTACAGTTGGTTCGGTGCCTTGCTGTGTCGTGCGTGTGCCGCGGCTCAGCATATAGGTGCCGCGGCCCCAGGCCAAAAATTGTCGTTTTGGCCCATTTTTCGCCGTTCGAGCTTCCGGACTCCAATTTCCTACAAAACATATAAAGTTAGTGCATTAAAGGCTCATTTATGCAGGTTTAGACTTAAAATGGATATGAAATAATGATAAATGAGCGTATAAAAATACGCCTAACAAATACCTCCAAACTTGAGCCTCTGCTTGTCCTCAAGCAAAAATCAATTTTCAAATAAAAAGTATCGTGAATGATCGTGCAAATCCATAGTGCTCAACTTAATCAATACTACCCTGAAAATCTCAAAAAATAATACGAGTATCGTAATAGTGAGTCACATCAAGGACAGTGATTCCACAAAGTACCCATTTTTAGTGCTAATCAATTGTTTACGAAGAAAATCGAGCTCAAAGATTAACAAGCGTGAATTTAACCGACCGCCAATACGAAGGGTTAGAGTAAACAAGCCAACTCGCCCAGTCCCACAGTCTAGTGGCAAAATTCAAGAGTTTCATCATCAAAATTACTCCTCGGACAACATTCCCTTATGTATGATCATAATAAAGATTCGAGTAAACCACTAGGTTCGGATCTCGAGATGTTTCATCGGGATAATCCTAGGGTGGATTTCCATTCTCATGTATTGGGGAACCGTTTGACGTAAAAGACACTCATGGGGCACATGGATGCTTCTAGTTACTAAGCCCCCCTCTACAGCGGAGAAAAAACTCGAATAGCTATTCTCGCATGTCCGATTCAAGGTCGTTGTTTTATGCGAGAGTAAACAACGGGTCACGTGAATACCCCCGGTTACTAGGATTCCCATCATCGGCAAATGCGATATTTCTAAACCATTAGTCTATTCAGGGTTGTCGTTTTACGCGAGAGTAAACAACGGGTCACGTGAATACCCCCGGTTACTAAACTTCCCATCATAGAATATGTATAATACCTCGACTTTTTGGGAAAAACTGTCCGACTCTAAACTCACTTTAAGTGCCCACAAGACTCATGTTACTGGACGACTAGCTACGCGAAAAGTATAACCAAACGTATAGACAGCGATTTGAAAACATGTATGTCTCCTTTCTTATCTGCTAAGATTTCTAAAATAACGAAAAATATAGACCTAAATGAATACTCGGAGGAAACAGATATCACTGACTGCAAACTCGACCAAAACTCAACCGTTTCTTCAAAGAGAAATCAGTATCATAACATCAGTTTTACACAAGGAAGCACGTAAAATCTATGAATGCAAATAATATCACGACAAGCAAGGCTAGCGTCAAAAATAACGAAAAATAACAAAAAAAATGCAAACGAATAAGTAGAAAGCAACTGAAAGTAAACCCCCCCCCCCAAACTTAGGACATACATTGACCTCAATGTACATAGATAATAATATGCAATAAGAGAAAAGGTCAAGTACTCCCCTAATGTCAGCTCAGGAACTGGTGCCGGCCTCGTCCGGCGAGGAGGGTGGTGTGGCTGGCCTAACTGGTGGAATGAATGGACCGTCTGGGTGCAGTACATGGGTCGTCCACGCAGCAAGGTAATCCTGGTGGTAAGCATCCCTCGCCACCAGGCGCCTCTCCTCACGTCGGTTGGCCCGGCGGGCCTGCTCTCTCATCTCCTCTCGGACGGCTGCGAGGAGGCTCTCTCTCTCTGTCCGCATCTCCTCTCTCAGGGCAGATAGGTGACTCTCTCTCTCTCTCTCCTCATCTCCTCTCTCAGGCTGTCAAACATCGCCTGTAGATGCTCTCTATCGGGCGGCGGGCTGGACTCTGCCTTCACATGTGTCAGAAGAAGAGGCTCGGGGGACTGCTCATGTGCCTCGTCAAGAAGAAATCCTCGTCCCCGAGCATGTGCCGGCGCTCCACCCTACTGGTCAAAGTGAGAAATGATGCGATGACCTATCGTACCCTAGGGTGCTACCGTCGGCTCATCATCCGACCAAGTCATGCCCGACTGGCGGCATAGAGCGCAAATGAGAGATGGGTGCTTCAGCCCCGTCTTGGCCCCTCCTTGAATGCATTAAAGGATAGATCGGACCAGATGAGGGGCCACATCGAATCTGAGCCCGGAAGTGATAGCATATAGCAGTTGGGCACGAGAGAGTAAGACTGAGCGAATCTGCAAGGTAGGATCGACCCGTGCGCAGAGGAAGTATAACCAGGCTCGCCCGAGCCGACTGAGTCGCGAACTCTTAAAGTAGAAGGCTGAAGAACCCGGGGCGCGAGTCTCCCAGACGGAACCGGGTTGTGTGAGTGTCTCAAGCAGAGCCTCCCTCGTGAGGCTACTCATACTCTGCGTAAACGCCGTCTCGTCCACCACTGGCAGCTCGTATAGTCTCCGAATTGCAGCCACCGAAAAATCCACAGTATGGCCTCGGACGACGACCTGAGTCCGAGTATCTGATTGCGGTATCATCTGCCCTGCCCGAATATGTCGCAATAAGGCGCTAGCGTAAAACTCCTGGATGATAGAGATCACAGCCGGCTCAGGAGGCGCAGTGAAACGAGCCCACCACATCTCGGCTATCATAGTCAGAAGCTCACCGTCCTGGGGGGTGAATCCCCGCTCTGGGATTATAGGTCGAGGTCGGATTTTTTCATTGAATATTCTGTGAATTTCTGGATCGGAGAATTGGTGAGACTCCAAATCGGCTCGGCTCTGTGAAGTCTCCCCTCTTGTGGGGGACGATTGTGTCCTAGCCCTCGTGCTTATCTTCCTTTTTCTAGCCATGGTGAGTTCCTGAAAAAAATAAACACCGGAGATTAAGCAACCTTTAAGGAACATTACACCACGCTCGACTTAAAATACACGAAATGTGAATATAGAGTCTTGCATCATCGAAGAGGAAATTAAGGCTGAGCATTAAAGTTTAAGCATGACGTAAGGGTTGGGGTACAATGTAATCCGATAATCAATTTCGTTGCATATCATTTGAAAACGTTTTGCTCAAAAAAAAATTTTTGACGCATTTTATCAAACACTTGACATGCATGGGTTTGAATGAAGAACAAGAATTATAATGGCTAAATCCAATCCCCAAAAATAACAACATCAATCGATATGGTCATGACACAACGACAAACAACATTAACAATCCACAGATAATCAACAAATACCATCGAAATCAATCACCATATTCACCATATTCCAACTCAATTTTTGATAGAACTTTGAAGAAAAACTAACAAATATTCATCATCGAATGAATACCCATACCTCACTTTTCAAATCATGTAGCAATTAAGATTAGGAATTGAGAATTACCTTGCTTGGATTGAAGGATGCAAGAAGAAGTAGAATTGAGGAGGGGATCGTCTGAGTGCTGCGCGAAGGAAGGGAAAGAACTTACCTGGTGTGCCGGCCGATCGAGTATATGAAGGATACCTGGGCTTTTGAACTTCCGAACAGGGGCCGCGGCACAACTTAAGTGAGCCGCGGCCCAGAGTACAGCCTGCCCGGGTTTCTTTGTTCTATTGTCGTGTGCCGCGGCTTGGCATATGGGTGCCGCGGCTCATAGTATAAGTGTGCCACGGCTCATTTGGTCCGTGCCGTGGCACGTAGTACAACTTCCTGGGCATTTCTTGGAGCGTTTAGTGTGCCGCGGCTCAGCATAATTGTGCCGCGGCTCAGGTGTTGTGTGTGCCGCAGCTCACTAAGTTCGTGCCGCGGCACAGAGTACAGTTTGGTTAGCCCTTTTTGTGTCTACTTGTGTGTGCCGCGACTCACTTTCCTTGTGCCGCGGCCCATTTATGAATTATCCCCTGGGGTGATTTCTGCACAGAATTTTCAGAGGCAAACTGATGGACAAATTATAAACTCGCAAGTGTACGAATCGCTTTTGTAGGAAGCGGCAAGTAACTCCGAGGTCGATCTCTTGAGGAATTGGAGACGGTTTAAAGTTCGATAATGTTCGGCAAATAGTCGAATGAACAAAAGTAAAGTAAAGTAAAGTAACATACATCGTTGGTTTGATAGGATTACAATTAATAAAGCAAAAAATTAAAATAAACTAAGCGATAGCAACACCAAATTAATTGCCGGATAATTGAGAGATAACAATAATGAGATTGATATGGGAATTTAGAGTCACCGACACATAGGTAATCAATTATTAGTTCCGATACTCAAATAAATAAGGTTTGGAATTATCGATTGCTCACGATAAAAAGAAATCCGTTTGATGGTGGTAATTCTAAAACTCACGATTGTCTTAAACGAAAATAAGAGATACTCCTTTGATGGGGACAAATTTCTACTAACAATCGAATAGCTATTACTTTTGATGGGGTAATTCGCTAAAAGATCGCCGAAAAAGATTTTAGAACATTCACAATCGCTTCTATCGGGTCGTTTGATGGTGAACACCGATAAAAACCCTCGATTTGAATAATAATAACAACTAAGAAATAGGTTTGATGATCTAAATCAAAAGTTCTTATACGAAGAACAAACAAGGAGGAATAATCCCAAACTTTTACCTGGAAAATCAAAAGGAACTAACAATTGATAACATGTGTGTGGCTAAATCTAAAAACCCATATGAAATGCTTAGCTACTCATGATTATTTCAACAACAATAATGAAAATTGTAAAACAAAACATGGTAGAAACTTCCCTTGTAAATGCCGAAATTGAATTCTCGATGAAGATTTGATGTTCTTCCTTCAAGAGTTCATAAACAATATGGTACAAGGAATAATATTCACTCCCAAAATGTATTTTTCTTCAAAATGAAATTACAATGAAGATGATGAAAATCTCTCTTTTCCCACTCTTTTTGGTGTTTTCCTCCCTAATCTTGTGTTTTTCACACAAGATTGTCTTCAACAAAATCAGAATATCTCCCCTAGGGTCTCCACACCCTTTTTTATAGCCAAATGATCAAGAAAAGGGCTCAAAATAGTGCAAAAATGTCAAAGAAAATGACTTGCACCGAAAAGTGACACGGCCCGTGTCCTGGGACATAGCCGTGTCGTACTACCCTGAAAAGAAGAAAGCCCACTGTCCACGCACTCGGCCATGTCCTGTGACACGGCCGTGTCATACTGTGCAAGAAATGCAAATGTGGCTGGATAGGGGCTCGGCCGCGTCATAGAAGACACGATCGTGTTGTACTCTTTCAGAAAATGGGATCTTAACTGTAAAGAGACCCGGACGTGTCCTCTGACACGGCCGAGTTGCTTGATGTGGCCCGAGTTTTTTTCTTCTGTTTTGATTACGGTTTTTGGTCTTCGTCGGATTGATCCTTCGTTCTTGTATCAATATACCTCGGAATTTAGCATATGATATACCGTTTCGAAGCTAATTTCACGAGGAATTTATATCAAAGGTGAACACATCTTAATTCGGAGTGATGATTCTGGAATTTAGAAGATACGACCGATATTGCTTCAATCTTTTATCATTTTAGGCCCCGTTTTAGCTCTTGATCGTCATAAACTCCAATATTAGCTATGAAAGCGCATACTTCATCACAATCTTCGCTTGGTTACCTATAAATTAAAAACACAGCATACCACGCATAAAAGAGAACAAAAATACTAAAAAGCAAAGAAAAACACGACTAAACAGAACAGAATGATTCGATCAAGAATCGACTCATCACAAACACCAAGAACGTGAGAGATAAGCATATCCAAGGAAATATGATGAAAAAATCGACTCCTAAAATGAAAGAAAACACTGAAAAATAAAATTCTACAACTAATACTCGGGTTGCCTCCCGAGAAGCGCTAAGTTTATAGTCTTTAGCCGGACCTTTTGAAAATCAATTTGCTTTTCGCAAAGACCATTTGAACTCCGCCCCGTCCATCGAACCGTTAATATGTGTTTAAAATTTTTGACCATTGGTCTTTAACAATTCGATTTTCGGTTTGGACACCCAATGTTCATTGCGAAAAGATTTGTACAAAAACAACTTTCCAAAACACCCATATTGCGCATGACTTGGCACCCGTTTCACTTCCGGCTTATTCTCCTTTTTCACGAACAAACTTATGACAGCATTATACTTTTTCGTTGGTGGGTGAACAGTTGATGAAGACGACATGTCCAAATGCCTAAGATTCGCCACGTGGCGAATCCCGTGCGAATCCCACGCGAATCACACCCGCACCCGCACCCATGCAGTATCCGATACTGCATACTGGTGAATTTTGAAGAATCCGTGCATCATAAGCCTGCATTGAACACTGGAGTTACACAATTCAAATGCAGCCTTAACTCATCCTCATTACACCTGGGAGGTTACTGCCCGTTTTTGGCTGAATTTGAACAGTCGGGCAGCCTTAACTCCTCTTCATTACACCTGGGAGGTTACTGCCCATTTTTGGCTGAATTTGAACAGTCAGGATGCACCTGAACTGTATTCAGCTCCTTAACCGCTTGAGGGATGTACCTGGACATCCTTATGTACACATACGAGCCCAACAACATTATTGAGCTGGTCCAAAAAATTCTTTAAGCAAGCCAAGGCCTAGTCCAAGACCAGGCCCAAAGAACAGCCCAAAGACCACCCAAAGACCAATTGCCAAGATCCAAGTCCAAGTCCAAGATCCAAGGTCCAAGGTCCAAGGTCCACGGGCTGGCGGCGGCGCGCGCGTGTGCTCGCATGTGGGTTTTAAGCCCGTACACATGTGTCATTAATTATTACATTAAAAATGGTAACTCCTTATATACTTGAACAATGATAGCTCACTATTCAATGTGGGATAGCCATCCCTCATTTATTCACAATTAAGTGACAAACTTTAATTCACTATTTCTCACTCATCGGGAATCGGTTTAGAGCAAGTGAATATATCACAATCATCTAATAGGGACGTAGATTGATCCTATGATATTTAATTTTACAAAATAAAATTAAAATCATTAATGATTCCAACAATCCCCCACATGAGTGAAAATAGCGCAAATGCAATGTATAGACACAAGTGCAGTCCTCAATAGGCGTTAAAGTATAAAGATAGGTAGTTCGTGGCTTTGAACATTCCATAGTTAACATCATTAGGTACACAGGCGGATTAGTGGCATGATGCTTCGAACTATTCCCCCACGGCGTGCAACGAGACAATGGTACTAACACTTGAACACCTCAACCTCATCCCTTCTCACGTTCTGTGTCATTTGCGGGCCTTGGACACCTCTTTGGATTCATAAGTGTATGTCATGAAGCAGCCCCCACTTCTCACTTATATAGGTGATTCATTACCGAGTATCTTTCCATACTCAACCGCCTCGAGGTCTTTAGGAATCATTAAAGGTCATAGACATAACCTCACCACTAGGCAAGTTTTCAACACTCAATTGCTCTATAGGGAATAAACTTAGATGAGTATTTCACATGAACTCTCATAGCTTAGTTCTCTCATTGAACCAAGTTCTTGGGATATCCAGTCATCTTGGTTGGGTTACCACTATGATAATTCTCAATTTGTGGATTTTATACCCATTCCCTCTAGCAATTTATTCATTTGATCACGGTTTAACCCTTTGGTTAGCGGATCCGCTAGATTATCCAATAACCTCACATAGTCAATAGAACTGTCTCACAGTATTATGGCGTTGATGCATATGTCGATACTTTTCATTATATATGTTACTTCTTGCCCTACCAATAGCAGCTTGGCTATCACAGTGTATCATCAGTGCAGGCACTGGCTTTGACCAACATGGAATATCTTCTAGAAAGTTTCTGAGCCACTCGACTTCTTCATCAGCTTTTTCCAAAGCTATGAATTCTGATTCCATCGTGGATCGGGCTATACACGTTTGTTTCGCGGACTTCAATGAGATAGTTCCACCCCCAACGTAACCACTTGTAGAAAATGAACTTTTTGTATCGGGTATCCAGTTCGCATCATAGTACCCTTCAAGTACCGGGGGGGGGGGGTATCTTGAATAGTGCAACCCAAGATTTTGAGTATACTTTAAGTACCTCAAAACTCTGACAATAGCTTTCCAATGCTCTTTGCTTGGATTGCTCGTGTAACGACTCAATTTGTTCACAGCATAAGCTAAGTCGGGTCGAGTGCAATTTGTAAGATACATTAAACACCCAATGACTCGTGCATATTCTTCTTGTGCAACGGTCTCCCCTCGATTTTTGCTCAAGTGAACATTTAACTCTATTGGAGTCTTAGCCGAAAAGCTATCAAAAGATTAAACTTCTTGAGAACTTTATCGGCATAGTGAGATTGTGTCAAGATGATTCCATCAGATTTTCTAAAAATTTTCATTCCAAGAATCACATCGGCTAGTCCCATGTCTTTCATGTCAAAATTTCCTTTTAACATGTTCTTAGTGTCGTTAATCACTTATATATTGCTACCCATTATTAACATGTCATCTATATAAAGACACACAATAACATAGCCGTTATTAGTGTTCTTAATATAAACATATTTATCACACTCGTTTATTTTAAAACTATTTGATAACATTACATTATCAAATTTCAAATGCCACTGTAGTGGAGCTTGTTTCAATCCATATAGAGACTTAACCAGTTTGCAGACATTTTTCTCTTATCCAGCTACTACAAACCCTTCAGGTTGTTCTATATAGATCTCTTCATCCAGATCACCCTTCAGAAAAGCAGTCTTAACATCCATTTGATGAATATCAAGATCGTGCAAAGCAGCAATCCCGAGAAGCACTAGAATAGATGTAATTCTCGTTACAGGTGAATAGGTATCGAAAAAACCGTACCCTTCCTTCTGCTTGAAACCTTTGACTACTAAACGAGCTTTATACTTATCAATTGACCCATCAGCCTTGTACATTCTTTTAAGGATCCATTTGCATCCTGAGGGCTTACAACCTTCAGGTAAATCAACCAAAATCCAAGTTTGGTTTTGTAAAATTGAGTCAATTTCACTTTGAACAACTTCTTTCCAGAGCAACCCGTCTGGTCTGGCACAAGCTACTTTGATTGATGTTGGTTCTTCATACAACATGAATGCTATGTAGTCAGGACCAAATGTCTTTGGTGTTCTTGTTGGAATATAAAATGCAGCGGAAGCGAGTTGGTGATGATAATTTAATAAAAGGTTTTATAAACTAACCAACACAAAAATCGGATCTATTTAGGCTTGTCAACTAATTAACTAAACAGATTAATAAACAATTAAATAAACATATTTACGCATGGAAGTTGGTAATTTTTACCTTTGACGCGAAGTGGTAGAAAAATCCCTTTTGGTCGATTTGTGTCCTCTTCATGTTCCTCTCCGGTCTTCTCGTATTTCTACCTCAAGATCTTCTAGAGTATATCCCGCCTACGTCCGGATGTCGTGTGGGCAACAATCTACCGGGCTAAACTTGTATAGCTAGGGTCGGCCGAAATCTCTTCACAAGAAAACTCACGATTTTTGTTCTCTCTATTTTTCTTGAATATTTTTGGTATTTTAGAAAAATATTGTGTTAACTAAATTATGGAATCCAAGACACAAGTCAAGATCCACAATTAAACACACACACACAAAAATCGATTTTCTTGGGCAATAATCATGAATAAAATCGGCCACCCCTATATGTGTATTTATAGGTGTTTTGGGTTACTCTAGGGACCTTAAGGAGGATATGGTAAGGACTCCCAATAGATATCTTCCTTCCATTATTAGGACTCTTCCTAATATGAAGACTCTATTAATATCAACTTAGTCCACTAATAAGTTAATATTGCACTTCCTACCAAAATCCCAAATTACGAAATTGGGCTCCTTTTAAATTAATTATTTCCCGTGTTTAAGATATTTCATGTCCATTAATTAATTTAAGCTACTGACAGCTTTTAATTAATTAATGTGTTATAGATGAGTATACCACTCGACCTTTATTATTATATCGGAAAATTAATTCCACCTGCAGGGCTTAATATAATAATCCTTTCGAGTGCCTCAAGGGACATGATCAACCCGACTGGTCGGGACACGATTTCTAGCTATAATATTAATTATCATATAAATAATAATATTACCCAAAATATCACGCATATTGAGTCAATTATTGTGGCTCTCACCCATGATAAATCAAAGCAATAAATATTAAATATATATAATTAAATATTAATCACTAGAATTAAGAAATAATAATTATCCGAGATGTACGTTCTTCTTATAGTCAGTACAGAAGAATCTATCTCACCTCGATCCTGTTCAACGTATAACGAATACGCTAATATATGCTAATGGTCAAGACCAATCAATCTCAAGCATATACTACAACCTCTCACATAACGGTCTAATGTTATATAGGTTGTGAACTAAATATTACTATATAAGGAACCGATAATGTGATCTTCTGTGTGACACGACACACCACATTATCTACAATATAAAGTAATTTAGACTATATTTGCATAACCATAGTGTGAATAAATATGCAAAATATGTGATAAATGAATTAAATATTCTCATAGATAAAGATCGGGAAATTAGGTAATACAAGCATAAAGTATGCTTTGACGTATACAACGCTAACAATCTCCCACTTATACTCAAAGCATGCTTTTGAAGTATACTATCTAGACTATGTCTATCTATCTTCCACTTATACTCAAAGCAATGCTGCCATACATCTCAACCCCATTCCTTCCACATGCCCTTCAAATGACTTTGAGGGCAACCCTTTCGTGAAAGGATCAGCTAGGTTGTCTTCAGATGCTATCTTGGAGACATTAATCTTCCTTCTCTTCACAAAATCTCGAATGATATGATATTTGCGCTTGATATGTTTGCTTGCTTTGTGGGCCCGTGGTTCATTCGAATTTGCAACAACACCGGTATTATCACAATACAGTGTAATACTCCTGGGCAAATTAGGAATCACATCCAAATCCTTTAGGAAGTACTTGAGCCATACCGCCTCTTTAGCTGCCTCTGAGGCTGCTACATATTCGGATTCCATGGTAGAGTCCACTGTGCATTTCTGCTTCACACTCCTCCAACTGATGGCTCCACCTCCCAAAGTGAAAACATATCCGGAAGTTGATTTTGACTTTTCTTTGTCCGCACTGAAATTCGAGTCAGTGTAACCCAAAGGACAAAGCGTATCTGATTGATATACAAGCATATGCTCCCTAGTCCTTCTCAAGTACTTGAGTATATGCTTGACAGCAATCCAATGTCCCGGTCCTGGGTTCGACTGATATCTCGCCACCATGCCTACAGCTTGACAGATATCAAGCCTAGTGCAAAGCATAGTATACATGAGGCTTCTCACTGCCCAAGCATAAGGGACCAACTTCATGTCATCTATCTCCTTCTGTGTCTTAGGACACATAGCCTTAGATAGTTGAATTCCATGTTTGTAAGGTAAGAAACCTTTCTTGGAATTCTCCATGCTAAACCGCTTTAGCACCGTATCGATATAGGATGCTTGAGATAAGCACAACATCCTTTTCTTGGGATCTCGAATGATCTTAATACCAAGGATATGCCCAGATTCTCCCAAATCCTTCATATCGAACTGCTCAGATAGCAATACCCTTACGTCTGATAATACCTTCACATTGTTTCCAATTAGAAGTATATCATCTACGTATAGTACAAGAAACAACAACACGTTTCCATCGCACTTTTTGTATACACAAACCTCACTAGGACACTGTTCAAAACCATACGATTGAATGACCTCATCAAATCGCATGTTCCAAGACCTTGATGCTTGCTTAAGACCATAAATGGCTCTCTTAAGCTTGCACACTAAGTGCTCCTCTCCTTCAACAATGAATCCTTCAGGTTGGCGCATATAGATTTCCTTATCAAGACTCCCGTTCAAGAACGCAGTCTTGACATCCATCTGCCAAATCTCCATATCCAAATGCGCATCTATAGCTAAGAAAATCCGTATCGATTTAAGCATGGCTACTGGCGAAAAGGTCTCATCGTAGTCGATGCCCTCCTTCTGAGTGTAACCTTTCGCAACAAGCCTTGCTTTGAAGGTTTCAACCTTCCCTTTCGATCCTCTCTTACGCTTGTAGACCCACTTACTTCCAATGGGTTTTACCCCATTGGGTAGCTCTACTAGCTCCCACACTTGGTTAGAATCCATATATCCCATTTTGGATTCCATTGCTATTTTCCAGGATTCAACATCCTTGTCTTGAACTGCCTATTTGTACGTACATGGATCCGTTTCATCCTGGTCCGAGGAGTGGTCCGAAGATGCTCCCACGCCGATGAAATGTTCGGGTTGACGAACAACCCTCCCACTATGATGAGGCGTCTCCTTGGGTTGCGTATCCACAATAGTGTCGATACGTGGTACACTAGGTGTTTGCACAATTGGTATTGTTGAAATCTCGCCCCTAAGTTCTTCTAGAATGACCTCCCTCCTATGCTTGTGGCTTATCACATAGTCCTCCTCTAAGAACCGGGCATTGGTGCTAACAATGACCTTTTGGTCTTTAGGACTGTAGAATAAGCCACCCTTCGTTCCCTTAGGATATCCTACAAACACTCGTACATCTGTATGAGATGCCAACTTATCAGCTTCCTTATTCAGCATGTGTGCTGGTGAACCCCAAATCCGAACATGTCCTAGACTGGGCTTACGCCCATTCCATAGTTCTGTGGGTGTTTTCGGAACTGATTTCGAAGGCACCAAGTTCAGAATGTACGCCGCTGTTTCTAAGGCGTATCCCCAAAACGAAATAGGCAAATCAGAATAACTCATCATTGACCTAACCATCTCTAATAAAGTACGATTCCTTCATTCAGCAATACCGTTTTGTTGTGGTGTACCAGGCGCTGTGAGCTGGGAAGTAATCCCCTCATGTGCCAAGAAATCCAAAACTCTCCACTAAGGTATTCGCTACCACGATCAGATCGTAGTGACTTGATACTCTACCCATGACGCTTCTCCGTTTCAGCCTTAAATTCTTTGAACTTATCAAAAGATTCAGACTTACGTCGCATCAAATAGATGTATCCATATCTCGAATAATCATCTATAAACGTGATGAAGTATTCGAAACCACCCTTAGCCTGGATGTTCATTGGACCACATACATCGGTATGAACTAATTCCAACACCTTTTGTGCACGATTTCCTTTGCTTTGAAAAGCCCTTTAAGTCATTTTACCTTCTAGACAGGATTCGCGGGTTGAAAATGACTCAACTTGGAGCAAATCCAATGGGCCATCGCTCACCAATCTTTGAATCCTTCTAAGGTTAATATGACCCAATCGTAAATGCCACAAATATGTTGGATTTATGCTCGAAGGCTCTTTTCTTTTATCAGGATTAGTCAAATAATTAAGTGATTTATAAGTATGCAAGGGAGCTGGTGCAGCATTAATGATATAAAGTCCTTCATTATAAGTACTCGTGCAAACATATTCACCGTTTCTTTTAATAACTGCATTATCTTCAAAAGAAACTGAATATCCATCACGACGCAATTTAGAAACTGAAATCAAATTCATTCTAAAATCGGGTACCAATAATACATTATTAAGAACTAAAATCCTATCATCAACATTTAGTTGCACGACTCCCACTGCAACAGCCTTCAGCCTGGAATAGTCGCCCCAGCTTATTGTAATCTCATCCGCACTAAGTACCTTGGTTACTTGGAACCCCTGTGAGTCATAACAAACATGATCAGTGGAGCCCGAATCCACTATCCATGATGTGATGGAACAGGCAGCCAAATATGTTTTGACTACTAATGCATGAGACGTACCTTTCTTAGGGCAGTCACTCTTGAAATGTCCTTTCAGACCGCAGTTGAAGCACTTGCCCTTCGGCTTTTTGTTAGCTTCCGGCTGAGGAGCTTTTGACTGAGGAGCCTTGCCCTTAGCTTTGAAGGTTGCCACTTGCTTCTGGCCAACCTGCTTTTTCTTCTTTCCCCATTAGGGTTTTAAAGAAGCAGCACCGGTTGCCGCAAGAATTTGATGATAACCTTGTTTGAAGAGACCTTCGGTAGATTGAAGCTCTGTTAGAAGTTCCGCCAATGTGTAAGTCCTACGATTCATATTGTAGTTGAGGCGGAACTGCTCAAAGCTTCTTGGTAAACTACCCAAGATAATATCGACCTGCGACTCCGCATCGATAGTGGCCCCCAGTATGCTCAGTTCGTTCAAATGAGACATCATTTTAAGAACGTGATCCCTTACTGGGGTCCCTTCAGACATCTAGGTTGTCATCAAAACCCTCATCGCATTTTGCCTAGCTGCCCGGCTCTTATGACCAAACATCTCAGTGAGATTTTTCATCATTTCCGCGGCCGAGCCCATCGTCTGATGTTGATGCTGCAATACATTTATCAATGAAGCCAAAATGTAACAGCGAGTCATCTCATCAGACTTTTTCCATTTCCGGAATTCAGCCAACTCTTCAGGAGTGGCATCCGGTTCTGGTTCCAAAGGACTCTCCTCAGTTAAAACAAATTTATGCCCCTCGGCAGTCAAGACAATATCAAGATTTCTTTTCCAGTCGGCAAAGTTAGTGCCATCAAGTTTGTTTTCTTTGAGAATAACAGCTAGTGGATTGACAGACATCTGAGAATAAAATTAAAACACCATTCATCACATAATTCGACGCAAAATATATTGAAAAAACCTCAAAACAGTATATGTGCAATCAACCAACACCTTGAAAAACCGCACATGCAAGCCACGATAGTGTGGACGTTTACATATACTTTTTCAAGTAGATTTTAACGTCTTTAATTTTACTATCCAGCCAAGACACATTTTGACAAGTAAAATTAATAGTTGGTTCCTCTTGGCCATGTATTTAATTAACATAGACTCCGATGGGGAGCTTATTAATTAATACACCTAAGTGAACACCATAATTTAACAAACCTTAGAATATTATTTAATGATAATAGTCCTACAAATGGAGAGGTCCTATCATAAAAAATAATATTCACCTTTTTGTTATCAAATTTGAAGTTTAAAACCAGTGAGCCAATAATTTAGCACATCCGATGTGGAGGAAGACTCTAATGTCAACGCGCATGCTAATTATTTCACAATTTAAACCAATTATGGAGGCCAATTTGATTTTGAAAAATCAATTTTAAAATCACTTAGTTATTTTGAAAAATTAAGGTTTTTAATTTTCTCGTCCTAACATGCAAGGAAACATATCACGCATACATCCATACATGCCATACATCAAAACAATAAAAACCAACAAATAATAAAATTGGACAACTATATCCAATTACCATGGCTTTTAATTCCTCGTTTTGAATAACGAGAAAATCTTCGGCACGTTTGCTCCCACTGCTTCAAGCATCTCGCGGAAAAACGAATCGAACGACCCGAATCGGACAATTTGGCTCTTTGCCGCCCAAATTGCTCGTCTCTTGCCGCTACCCGAATCGCCCGTCTTCTTGCCGAAGTGGCCGAGTGCCGGTGACCGACTGCCGGATGACCGACTGCCGGTATCTTCTGGCCGAGCCGATCGTCTCCTTCTTTGGTCCCGGTTGGTTCGTCCGATCGGGACTCCTCTTCGCGCTGGACTTCTTTTTCTTTCGTACTTTGAGTGTTCCAACTCGATTACAATTTTATTCAAAATAAAATACATCAAATTTACATCAAATTACAAGAAAAATTAAATCCTATTCTACCCGTGGATTTTCTCACGGAAAAACTTATACATGCCACAAAAACGGGCCAAATTACCAAAACGCGTAAATAAATAAAAAACATCACATAGCCAATGTAATTGGATCATATTCTCCTGCAAGACAAATTCTAGCAAAATATTCCAAAAACTCATACTATACGAATATTTAATTGCTAGCATATTAATCACCAAATTAATTAAATTGAACAGAACCTAAAGACCGGCTCTGATACCAATTATTGGAATATAAAACGCAGCGGAAGCGAGTTGGTGATGATAATTTAATAAAAGGTTTTATAAACTAACCAACGCAAAAATCGAATCCATTTAGGCTTGTCAACTAATTAACTAAACAGATTAATAAATAATTAAATAAACATATTTACGCATGGGAGTCGGTAATTTTTACCTTTGACGCGAAGTGGTAGAAAAATCCCTTTTGGTCGATTTGTGGCCGAAATCTCCTCACAAGAAAACTCACGATTTTTGTTCTCTCTATTTTTCTTGAATATTTTTGGTATTTTAGAAAAATATTGTGTTAACTAAATTATGGAATCCAAGACACAAGTCAAGATCCACAATTAAACACACACACAAAAATCGATTTTTTTGGGCAATAATCATGAATAAAATCGGCCACCCCTATATGTGTATTTATAGGTGTTTTGGGCTACTCTGGGGACCTTAAGGAGGATATGGTAAGGACTCCCAATAGATATCTTCCTTCCATTATTAGGACTCTTCCTAATATGAAGACTCTATTAATATCAACTTAGTCCACTAATAAGTTAATATTGCACTTCCTACCAAAATCCCAAATTACGAAATTGGTCTCCTTTTAAATTAATTATTTCCCGTGTTTAAGATATTCCATGTCCATTAATTAATTTAAGCTACTAACAGCTTTTAATTAATTAATGTATTATAGATGAGTATACCACTCGACCTTTATTATTATATTGGAAAATTAATTCCACCTGCAGGGTTTAATATAATAATCATTTCGAGTGCCTCAAGGGACATGATCAACCCGACTGGTCGGGACACGATTTCTAGCTATAATATTAATTATCATATAAATAATAATATTGCCCAAAATATCGAGCATATTGAGTCAATCATTGTGGCTCTCACCCATGATAAATCAAAGCAATAAATATTAAATACATATAATTAAATATTAATCACTAGAATTAAGAAATAATAATTATCCGAGATGTACGTTTTTCTTATAGTCAGTACAGAAGAATCTATCTCACCTCGATCCTGTTCAACGTATAACGAATACGCTAATATATGCTAATGGTCAAGACCAACCAATCTCAAGCATATACTACAACCTCTCACATAACGGTCTAATGTTATATAGATTGTGAACTAAATATTACTATATAAGGAACCGATAATGTGATCTTCTGTGTGACCCGACACACCACATTATCTACAATATAAAGTAATTTAGACTGCATTTGCATAACCATAGCGTGAATAAATATGCAAAATATGTGATAAATGAATTAAATATTCTCATAAATAAAGACCGAGAAATTAGGTAATACAAGCATAAAGTATGCTTTGACGTATACAACCCTAACAGTCCTAACCCTACTACCACGTCTTAGTTCTACATCTTCCGGATTATATCTCGATCGCTTATATGACTTTGGATCTACATCCATAGATTTTGAACCTGTTGCTTCATCTTCAACTCTGTTGCTAGAATTGTTCTCAACTTTATCATTGTCCTTACAAGGATATATGTTTTCAAAGGATATAGCATTCCTTGATTCAATTGTTGTTCCCATAGTCATACCAGGTACTTCTGACTTGTGGATAACAAATCGATAAGCGTAGTTGTTCAGTGTATACCCAATAAAGATACAATCGACCGTTTTAGGACCAATTTTAACTTGTTTAGGTAGAGGCACCTCAACCTTCGCCAAACACCCTCATAAGGAGTAACATCCTTACCTTTGCATGGAATCTTGTTCAGTATGTAGTTAGCTGTCAAGACAGCTTCCCCCTACATGTTCTGGGGCAACCCTGAACTAATCAATAAGGCATTCATCATATCTTTAAGTGTTCGATTCTTACGTCCAGCAACGCCATTATATTGTGGTGCATATAGAGCTGTTGTTTGATGAATTATACTTCTCTCGTTGCATAATTCCTCAAATGGGGTTACATGTTCGCCACCTCTATCGCTTCAAACCATCTTAATATGACAGCCTAATTGATTCTCAGCTTCATTCTTGAAGTTCTTAAAGGCTTCAATAGCCTCATCTTTACTTCTCAAAAGATAAAAATAACAATATCTTGTGCAGTCATCGATGAAAGTGATAAAGTACTTCTTACCACCTCTAGTTTGCACAAATTTTAAACCCCACACGTCTGTGTGAATTAATTCAAGGGGTTTTGTGTTCCGTTTCACCGAATGAAACTGTAGCTTCGTCATTTTTGCCTCAACACAAATCTCACATTTGTTTTGAGTATTGACTTCATTTAATTTTAGTAAATCTAAGTTTACTAATCTTTTTATAGCTTTTAGATTCACATGATCTAATCTACAATGCCATAAATCAGAACACTCAGTCAAATAAGAGGAAGCAGTAGCATTTTTATTAGCATTAGCATACTTGGTTGCATGGCGAATAGCCAAAGCATTAAGTTTAAAGAGTCCCTCCATGAGGTAACCCTTACCAAGAAACCTATCAAACTTCTTTATGATAACTCTATCTGACTCAAACACTAGTTTAAACCCCTTATTAACTAGTATAGAGACCGAGATCAATTTCTTCCTCATATCAGGAACATGAAGCACATTCTTCAAGGAGAGTGTTTGTCCGGATGTCAGTTTGAGGGCTACTTCTACAACTGCGATAATCTCAGAAGAAGCTGGATTCCCCATGTTGAGCTCCTCCCCTCAACAGCTTGATAGTTCTTAAAGTGGCTCCTATCGGCACCAATGTGGGCGGTCGCACTGGTGTCGACGTACCAACCACCTTGGTTCTCAACGTGGTTGACCTCTTTGGTGACTACAACAGAAAGATCGTCCTCTTTCCACATGCCGTTAATCTCGGTGATGTTGGCAACATGTTTCTTCTTCTTGTTGGCCTTCGGCTTTTGGCAGTCCTTCGCCGCGTGCCCATGTTTGCCACAGTTGAAGCAATTGCCATCAAACTTCTTGGCTGGTTGCTTCCCTTTATTCTTCTTTGGACACTTGGGCGAGCTAGTTTAATGGAGGGACAACCTTGCTCCAACAAATTGGCCTTAGCATCGATCAGACCTTTTGGTTTATGATCATTCTTGCGCATGTCTGACTCGATGCGCAATTTCACAATCAAGTTTTCAAGAGTCATCTCCCTTCGCTTGTGCTTGAGGTAGGTCTTGAAGTCTTTCCAACTGGGGGCAACTTTTCGATCACAGTTGCAACAGTGAAAGCGCCTGACAGGACCATTCCCTAGGCATTGACATCATGAATGATGAGTTGGAACTCTTACACTTGTTCCATGATTGGCCTTGAGTCAACCATCTTGTAGTCCAAATAATTGGCGACTACAAACTTCTTTGTACCTGCATCATCACTACGATACTTCTTTTCAAGTGCATCTCACATCTCTTTTGATGTGTTTACAACAGAGCATACATTGTACAAACTATCCTCTAAAGAATTCAGAATAAAGGTTTTACAAAGATAATCTCCATTGTGCCCGTTGTCATAGGTAGATCGGACAGTGAAACTAGTCTCTTGTGCACTTGGTGCCGGTGGCTTATCTTCCTTAAGGAAATTAGCAAAGCCTAATGTTATCAAATAGAACAACATCTTTTATTGCCATCTTTTGAAGTCGGCTCCACCAAATTTTGGTGGCTTCTCGACGGTAGGCAACATCCTTGGCCCCGAGGTTGTTGCAAAAAAGGAACCACTTGTGTTGAACCCGTAGGCTCCAACAGTAGATCCCAACATGGATCCTACGGTACCACTGAAAGTGGAACTAACGAGGCCTCTCGAGATAGATCCATCGGTAGTCAGAAAGGGGTTCGAAAACACGCACAGAGTTGTTGATGAGGTGGTTGAGCTTATCATGTTGGACATGGTCACAGGAATGGTGATCGCCAAGGTTGATCCAGTGGCAGAGGCATTAATGGTGGAGTCGGCAGTGGCTGTGGCAGTGGAAGGAGCGGTGGCGGCGGCAGTCGACATCTCCAAGCAAAGGGAATTAAGTTTCAAAAAAAAATTAAGTTCAATTATAAAATCTCCAAATCTCCTTCTTCACACAAATGAGTAACCTAGCAAAATATTTGTCTTGCGATTGTAAATCTCGGGCTACATATATCGTGATTACAAAGAACTTGGAAAAGAAATGTAGAGAATGAGATTACAAAGGAAATAATTGAACTACAAGAAATGAAATAACAAACTCTATATTAAGTCGAGTCGAGGAGGCCTATTCTCGCAGGACAAATATTGTCCCGGTAGTGCTCTTCGGTTTGGCAATTTGTCTCCAAAAGTAAAACGACTTTCGTCTCGACAGATGTAGCACCATAATTCCGACGAGCTCCAGCGACAAGATTGAGCTGAGGACTGAACTAACTTATGAAATGCGAAATGTAGAGTATGCAGAAAAAAGAACTTTGTGTGTATGTTTGTTTTTTGCAAGTGTATGGAATGCAATGAACATGCACCTATTTATAGGCCATCTCACACCTGCAGGGGTTTAAACACAGCACTAATGACTGTCATAATGCAGACATTCATGCCTGCATTGAACATTAGAGTTACACAATTCAAATGCAGCCTTAACTCCTCCTCATTACACCTGGGAGGTTAAATTGTAAATCCCGGACTACACGTATCGTGATTACAAAGAACTTGGAAAAGAAATGTAGAGAATGATATTACAAAGGAAACAATTGAACTACAAGAAATGAAATAGCAAACTCTATATTAAGTCGAGAGGAGGAGGCCTCTTCTCGCAAGACAAATATTGCCCCGGTAGTGCTCTTCAGTTTGGCAATTTATCTCCAAAGGTAAAACGACTTTCGTCTCGACGGATGTAGCACTAGGGCTGTAAACAAGCTGAACTATACTGAACCTTTACTGGGTTCGGTCCGGCTCGAAATTATTCAAACCTTAGGTTCAATTCGGCTCGAAAATTCCAAACCTCAGAATTTGAGGTTCGATTCGGCTCTAAGGTTAAATTTTTTTTATAGTTCGATTCGATTCGGCTCGAATTTTTGAACCGTTCGAATATAGTTCGATTCGGCTTGAGTTAAAGTCAACTATAACTCCATAAGTCCAGTATAGTTCGAATATAGTTCGGTCCGATTCGCCGAAGCCGAATGGTTCGGTCTGGGATGAGAGGGGTTTATGTCTTGGGCCAAAGCCAACCGTTCGGCCCAATTCCCGAATCCTATTTTATAGGGTTCGACTCTACGTTTGGTGTCCCGAATCGAGCCACGAATCGAGCTTTTTTGAGCTGAATCTTTCGAACCGAATCGAACCTTTAGGTTTGTTCACAACCCTATGTAGCACCATAATTACGGCGAGCTCCGGAGAACAAGATTGAGCTGAGGACTGAACTAATTTATGAAATGCGAAATGCAGAGTATGTAGAAAAAAGAACTTTATGTGTATGTTCATTTTTTGCAAGTGTATGGAATGCAATGAGCATGCACCTATTTATAGGCCATCTCACACATGCAGGGGGTTTAAACACAGTACTAATGGCTGTCATAATGCAGGCATTCATGCCTGCATTGAACACTGGAGTTATACAATTCAAATGCAGCATCAACTCCTCCTCATTACACCTGGGACGTTACTGCCCGTTTTTTGGCTGAATGTAAACAATCAGGCAGCCTTAACTCCACCTTATTAAACCTGAGAGGTTACTGCCTGTTTTTTTACTGAATTTGAACAGTCAGGATGCGCCTGGCCAAGGCCAAGGTCCAAGGTCCAAAGTCCAAAGTCTAAGGTCCATGGCACGCGGCTCACGGCTTGCAGTCGGGTGCGCGGCGGCGCGCGCGTGTGCGCGCGTGTGGGCTTTAAGCCCATACACATATGCCATTAATTATTACATGAATAATGGTAATTTCTTGTATATTTGAACAATGATAGCTCATTATTCAATGTGGGATAGCCATCCCTTATTTATTCACAATTAAGTGACAAACTTTAATTCACTATTTCTCACTCATCATGAATCGGTTTAGAGAAAGTGAATATACCATGATCATCTACTCGGACCGTAGATCGATCCTATGATATTTAATTTTACAAAATAAAATTAAAATCATTAACGATTCCAACACTAAGTTATTGTGTCTTATTATATCTTCTTGCTAAGAAGTTCGGACCATGGTCTGAATCGGTCTTTCTTGGTCCTCACAAGAGGGATGCCTTTTCTTCCTCCATGTAGCAATAGTGTTGACCACGCCTGCAGCCCAAGACCTGGCATCGGAATAGATTCCCTGTTAGGCACGAGCATGCCCTCTAATAAGATGTTTGAGGAGGAAGCAGGATTTAGTATTCCTGACCCCGACCCAGGGGGCTTGCCTCCTCGTTCCCTTTTGCCAATGTCATAATGCCTCCTCGTTCCCCTTTACCTATGCCATGATGCTCATGGGCAGCTTGTCCGTAATTAGATTTTTTTTCTAACTGGAATAAATCAAAGGCTGAAATTTTTGTCATTTAATTAAGTTTTAGAATTGCGTACATAAATAAAATTCCGAATAAAAGCATTTTTCTTGATCCGTATGAGGAGAAAATACCAGCAACTAATCCGCTACTCTCGGTTCGATCGATTGAAAAGCTTTTCTCACTTTTTTCACTTAGCGCTTCCACTAATACCTGATAGTAGACTTGGAAAACGGGCGTGCTCGGCCCAAATGTGTAACACCCTAAATCCGGCGGTTATTATAGTGCCGTGAATCCCCAACTGGGACCCACTAGGCGAACGACAGTACAATAATTGACATAACATAACTGCAGTACCGAACCACATTATGTTTACCAAATACTCCGATGAGGAGGTTATACATATATTCTGGCTAGCATGCGCCAGCAGACCAGGATCAACATAACACAGGTATAGTCTATATGAAGATAGATATACCGATACAATACAAATACGAGAGAATAAAAATGCAGCGGAACTGAAAGAAATACATCCGGAAACAAAAAGACTCGGGCCCTTGACTAGTATCCTTGAGACTCTTCATTGTCACATTGTCTTTCCTGTGTCTTAGCCTTCCCGCGACCTGAAATATGATAAAACAATATATTTCGCCCAAAACCACAGGGTCAGTTACACAAGATAATAAATCTCAATATGTCGAACATACATAATCACACATGCTATGTGAATTAACAAATCATCATCCAAAACCGGAATATACGCAATCATACATGCTGTATAAACCACAAGTTCGATCATAATCTCAAATCGTCGAACACATGCGATCAAATGTGAATCGGCCAGATTATAACCCAATCTCGTTGAATACATACGCACTCAAACATGTTGTATGAATCAACTAACAGTTACGGCTCAAAGGATGGCGCCACACTACGCCCGGGATGGAAATGTGTCCGTGCACAAGCCACCAACGAGTATCGATCGAATACATGTGTGGTCTTGTACCTAATCAGTCTCACGAAGTAACCGTCTCGTGTGCACAGTCCAATGTGAAGTCAACTACCAACACACGACCTTATATGTGCCCGACATGAAAATCCTACACATACCAACCGGCACGCCAGTGTGACCCGGAATGTCACGAGATAACAAAAGTGACATCGAAATTCAATAATGACTTAACAATTCCCAACAAGGGACCAAACGACTCAACGAAGGAAATACGAATCCAACAAAGATCAAATCAACTCACCGAAACGCAACGAGGGTATAAATAAGACTCGGAACCAACGTTCGTCAATGGATGATCGACAAGATCAATAATAACATCATCATGAATCGAAATTCATAAAGCATATATGAACGTAAATATATATAACATATATAAGACATATTATCATCATAACCAGGCAAGAATTCACTTGCCTCAATACCGAAGACGTAAGATGTTTCTGCACGATCAAAGAGTCCTCCACGAAATGAGCGAACGAACGACCGACGATCGAATGAACAACACCAATTAATCAAACGAACAACCTTAGGTCCAACGAATGAAATTTCCGATGGCGGGATAGCTCACGAACTCAATGGTCCCAAAAGTACGTCCAATAATCATATCCTAATACACAATTAATTAATCAAAATACTATCGATAATTTACTTGATTCTAATAACTCGATTAATTATCACTAGATAATAATTTAATGATATCATACCTTGAATTGGGTCAAAATCGAAAGGTATCTGAATTTATTCAAGATTCGTCTGCAAATCCAGAAACCAATAGGCTCTTCAATCGATCAAAATCCCAACTCAAGTTAAATGATAAATATCCAAATCTCCTCCGGTTAATATCTACGTAATATAAGAATCCAATCCAATTAAATACATGGCCATATATAAATCAGCCCAAAAGTATATTTGGTCCAAACCCAACCCAAATTCCATCTTGACCCAAAAACCTAATAATTCCCTTTTTCCTTTTAATAATACTAATTCTGTCCCATTACTCTCAATTCTCATCACCGCCGCCCCCTCTCTCTTCTCACCTGCCTTTCTCCTTCATCTTCTCTCACTCTCTTTCACTCTCCTTCTCTACAGCCATCTCCACCTTTTTTCTTAATTTTGTCTACAGATTGGTAATACCCTGCTCCCTTCTCACATCTCCCTCTCTTCCGAAACACACACAACTCACCACCAGCGGACAGCAGCAACGTCAGCGAGAGTGGCAACGACGGACGGCAATTCGGAACTGAAGTGTACGACGGAGACCAATCTCGATTGGTTCCACCGGGGAAGGCGCTCGACGGCGGCGGGTGATGGATGACACAACTTGGTCTCCGATTCCGATTTGTCCCAGAGTAATGTCCGGCGGAGAGTCAGCGTCTAGTACAGAACAGCGGCGGTCGATCACGGTG
The DNA here is from genome assembly GCA_033398695.1 of Orobanche coerulescens. Classification (NCBI taxonomy): domain Eukaryota; kingdom Viridiplantae; phylum Streptophyta; class Magnoliopsida; order Lamiales; family Orobanchaceae; genus Orobanche; species Orobanche coerulescens. Next base: position 134,650,575 of record CM065814.1, read on the forward strand.
GAGGTCGAGATGGATAGTACGGACGTGGAAATCCAATCTGGACGGAGGTGGCGAACGGCTCCGAACAGTAGTAGGCGGCAGCTTTTCACGGTAGGGCTTCTGGTTTATCCAGTTCTTGATTTTTCCGACAAGCCGAGTTGTAGTTTGCTTGTTCCCGCTGTCGCATTCGGAGGTCCTATGCTGGTGCTGGACCACTTCAAGTCCGGTTCGATTTTCTGCCGATTGAACAATCTATGTATAGAATGAATTGAATACATCTCTCATGATTCCTAATGTTGATGAAGTTTAAGTTTTCATCTGAGTTTGCAAACTGGTCTATTAGGATGAAGGATTTGGCCAGTTAGATTATGGGAAAAAAATGATGTGGTGATCTGCTGTATTTGATAAGAAAATAGAGTTGTTGTATGTGTTATCCAGGCTGTATTCAACAAGTGGAGAATCTTAGCTTTAGTTTGATTAAGATGAGAGAAAATATAGTACTATTATGTTATTATTGAGTATTGGGTTGGTAGGTTGACCATACTATTTCCCTGATATGCCTGAACAAAATTAATCTTTGTTATATAATTAAGTACATAAAATTTTAAATAACAAATAAGAAGACAAGAGTAGGTAGATAACGAAAGGGGGATGTGAAATGCACGTATGTAGACAAAATACCAGAAGAGCTGAGCAGTCCTTATATGATTAATTCTTACAATTAAAATTTATTTTAACAAATAAGCAAAGCTTTGATTTTATTACGGACAATTTACGAATTAGGCATTTAATAAAAATATAGATCCATATATAAAATATGAAATAAATACAGTGGTATTACAAAACGGGCCTTTTGGGTTGTGCCAAAAAGGCCCATTTTTTTCTTGGCCAAAATAATTAGACTCGTGGCCTGTAATACCCGAGATTTTTCATTTCCGGTTTAATTTGAATTTTTCCTTTGAAGACCGGAAATTGCTCAACTGTCGAGCATCAGCATTTAATTATTTCTCCCTCTCGGCGATCGATTTTGTATTTAGGGCCATACGTGGTGAATTGTTGTATATCATTATTTTCATTTCAGATCGTTGATGTGGTCCTCGAGCTTTTCGTCGTGTTCGTTCCGTGCTTGGGGCATTTTATGCTTCATAATTTGCTCGTTATCGTTTTGGATCATAACCGGTACGTTATAGTTGTAATACTCGAGATTTCTGTTTCGGTTATTTTCGAATTTTGCTAGTTGTACCGGTCATTTTGTTCTGCGGACGACTTCTTGGTTTGGCGTGATGTACCGTGTAGTGATATTCGTCGAGTACGACTTATCACTGTGTGAGTCGATCTAATCGTATGTCCTGTTTTATTATTTTTCGTCTTCTTCCGGATCGTTGTTGTGGTCCTATCGTAATTTTCGGATTGTGCCGGAATCGTTTTTCAACCGGAGCCATTGGCCGGACTGCATTTAAACGGCGGTGAAAATACGCCGCTGAAGCGCCGTGTCCTGCGCCGGGTCGGCCAGGACTAGCAGGCCTGCCGAGACACGGCCGAGAACCCGCGCAAGATTTGCGCCGGATGTTGCGCCGTGTCGGACACGGCCGAGACACAAGCGCAGGTGTCTTGCGCCGGGTGTTGCGCCGTGTCGGTCAGGTCGCGCACTGACCCGCAACATGGCGGTAGACACGGCGCGGGACTGGGCCGTTTGTTGCGCCGTGTCCTGCACGGGTATAAATATGACGGGACAGTCGGGTTTACACCCATTGTTCTATTCCTTTTTCTTCTCTTTCCGCGGCTAGAGCTTGGAGAACACGAGGGCATGTTGTTACACTATAAATCCACGAGATTAGTGAGTCCATATCATCAATTAATCCTTCCTTAACTTGCTCCGATCGATCGAATCAAGGTATGATTTCCTAAAATCTAGTTTTGGGGATTTTAGTTGACTTTGTCCGATTTGATCGTTTTAACTCATATTTCAGATGGATAATTGTAGATTAAGTTGTATTTTATCATTTTCATCATCTTTCCACGGTTTTACCATTTCCGATTCGTCGTTTATATGAACTTTCGTTTGACGCCTTCAAGGTGTCCTGGGAAATGCCGCAGAGAGAAATTTGGTCGTTTTGCGATGTTTTTCCTCGCGTGATTTGTTGTTTATTTGGTGATAGGATATTAGGGACGAATTCCCTACAAAAATCGAGGGTTAATTAATCGGGGGTTGAGCCTTTCCGATCGCCGTTTTCATTGGAGTTCCAGATTTCTCCAATCAACCGTATTTTCCAAAGTATTCGTGAGAGATTACCAAGGCAAGTACCTTGATATACGAATTGTAACTGCGTGAAATCATTGTTGTCGAAGTGTATGAATTTATACGGATGTATATGTGTATATATATATATGCATATATATATATATATATATATATATATATATATAGAGAGAGAGAGAGAGAGAGAGAGATTTATATATATTTATATGTTAAATATATGTATGTATATACGTATATTGATATATGTGCCTATGTCGGTGAATGACGAGTGATGAATACTAACACTAGTTGACGTACTCGACTTGGATTGATGAGTGAACTATACTTATTCATATAATATAGTAAGGTTATATATATATATATATATATATATATATATATTCGGTTGAGTCGCAATATAGGGATATATGTGCGGTGTTGGTTGGTTATGCTTGAAGGCTTATTGTGATTGAGTTTGATTGATAACGTGCCTGTTATTGTTTATTTGTGTGGTTATGGACTAACGGAGAAATTGTGTGACTTGATGTATCGAGTTGATAATTATTGTGACGTTTGTCTGTGTGCTTGATGTTTGAAATAATATGGATACTTTTTGTGAGAAACGTCGTATCCGGGAACCTCTGAGGGCGGGGCGTGCACTCCGGCCTGGTGTATGCTGCAATGTGCGGCTCCATATGGGTGGTGAACGCCGGTGTTACTTAATTCGCGCGCAAGGGGCGGCTCTTGCGGGAGTGATCGCCGGTGCGGTGACATGTTCAAGGAGCGGCCAACATAGTGGAGTGAACGCCGGTACACAGGTGCGCAAGGGAGGCGCCTGGCAGGCTTATTGGTTTCGGGTATTTGAGTGGTAGCTAAGACCCCGTTACCAAACGATGTTCGTATCTCAAAATCTTTCAACTTTCTTTTAAATGTTTGTCTTGATATAGACCGCGATTCGTGTTTTTGAAAGTTTGTTTCAACTTATTTTTAAAGCGTTGGTATCAGGGTTAATTAACCAAGGAGGTTTGACGAAATCTCCGAGGGTTAATTAATCGGGGGTCTTGAGCAGGATATGTCGAATGAGAGATTGTGCCTTCGATTGTATTGTGGTGCTATTCTGTGTTTTGGGTCGAGGACCCTGTGAAATGTTGAGATGATTGATCTCGTGATGATGTTATTTGGATTGGGTTGAGAACCCCGTGAGATGTTGTAATGATTTCGTTTGTGACGGTGTTCTATAAATTGGGTCGAGGATCCCGAATAATGTTGACATGTTTTCGTGCAATTGTTTTCCATATCTTGGGTCGAGGACCCGAGAGCTCTTGAAATTATTTTCTAAAAGTATTCCCATTTGATTTTCAAAACCCCAAGACGGCCCGAGTCATTAATAATGTTTTCAAACTATCTTATCAAAATACTTTTCCTTTTATAAAAATGGATTTTCAAACTAAATCTTTTGACTCCTTGGGCTCGTTTAAAGTTTAATTGGTGTTATGTTCCATAAAGAGAATATGACTATGTGATTATTTTCCAGCTTGTGTATATGGGTGCTATACTGTGTTGATTTTGGGAATGTATGGTTTGTGTTAAGGCTTCACGATGGTTGAATTTTGTGTTATTGTTCGTATATTGTATATTATGTACTTGCACTAGCAAAATTCCAGTTTGCTAACCCCCGAGTTTTCGGGGGTGGGTGCCTGTTATGCGCTCAGGTTTTGGCGGCTGAGCAGCGATCACGGATTGACTTGGAGGGAGATGGAAGACGACGATGCTAATCACACAAGAGTGAGAGTCTTTTGCTTTTATTCCATCTGGGTTGGTATTTTCCATTTGGTTGAGTATTCACCCTTGCACGGGTGTAGGTTTTCATTTATTAAATGGAGTTGTCATCCCTTTTTGTGTGAAAGTTTATTTTTTGTCATTGAGATGTAAAATTCATTAGTTTCTGAATTGTTTAATGACCTTGTCGGTCTGCGTTGTATTTAGATTGACCCCGGTCGGTCAATCATTGTGTAGTCTAGTGGAGTTTAGCCTGGTAGATCCTTGTGAGAAGGGCCTACGGCGTGTAACATTTCCGGACGTATTCTGGGGGTGTTACAATTATGGTATCGGAGCTTAGGTTTGCGAAAAACCTAGGCCGTTGGGTCAAGTCCATGTCCGATGTAAGTCATGCGCATCAGAGTTGTGATTAGTATCGTGGTTCCGACATCATCTTCAAGCGATCCGTGATGGTAAGTCTCCCGATCGTAAGTCCCTTTATATACGTATTTGATTATATTGTGCTAATATGTTTAATGTGAACTAAGGATTTGAAACTTGTTGGTGATATTATTGTTTTAGGATATAGCATGCGTATGCGGTCCGAGTAAAAATGGTTATGTAGTATGCTTCGGAAGTCGAGCATATTTATTTGTTCCTGCACTTTATTAGAATAAATTTATGAATGTTAATTTTATCCGTTGCGTGAATATTTTGAGATGGCTTTTGGTATCTTGCAAACCGAGTTTTGATATTTTGGTCTTACATGTTTTGATAGTATTCTTATGACGGTATTTGATATATTTTATAAATGACTTTTGTGAGTATTTGAGAATATTACCGACATCGGCCTTTTTGGCATTTTGAACATTTTTTTTTAAAATAATTTTTAGCCTGGTGGGTTCCGGCACGGGGCCCACGGCGCGGTAGTATCACGAATATTTTAAAGTGGTGCTTTGAAATTTTCTAACATTGTGAAAAGCCATGATTTAATGTCATCATGTCAAATGGTCACGTATCTCGGTGGAAAATTCTTTCAAATAAACATTTTGGTAGAAGAGGAAAGATTTTCAAAATTGTAGTATTTGGGACTCAACACTTTTGAAATATTTCAAATTAGTTACAATTCAATTTTCAATTGTCTTTTATACATCACTCGAAAATAATTTTTAGAGTCGTTATATAAACTTCCTCTTCCGAAATAAAAGACAGTATTTACAAGTCTTGGGCGCAACGTGACTAGCCCTCTTTTTTTCAAAAATTTGTTTTCATTAAGTGCATATATATAATGATCATCCTCGTCGAAGGACTCGAAATTGACTTCATAAAACTTTGTGCTTTACGATATTACCGTTATTCTAAGAATGCTAACTAAAAGTCGGGTGATAATTGTGGTATATTGTACGACTGATAAATTAATATTATTGAACGTTATTATCTGCATTAGTATGTCGAGCCTCGGTAGACATAGACGTGATGATGGGAATGGAAGCGGCGAGCTGGTTCGTACGACAATGATTCATGCTACAGTGAAGGAGTATCAAAATCAAACGATATCCTATGAAATCTCCTCAGTAGTCGAGCCCACGAGCGAAGCCAAGATACCGAGGACATCTGGGAAATTTTTGGTCGGTGAAGAGTCTAAGGCTCCCAAACCCTCACGTCGTTCGAAATCGTCATCTTCGCGGTCGGGAGTGAACGCTGGAAATCCCAAACCAGCATCGATGACTCACGGTAAGAAGAGAAGATGCTTCAACTGTAACTGTCAGGGACACGTACGTGCAAATTGTCCCTCTCCACTCTTGACTTGTTACCGGTGCGGGTGTGAAGGTCATCGGGAAAAATATTGTGAGATAATTTCCGAACTGGCAATGAATGCTACCCTATTGGCGAACAGAGTAAGTGGCCGGAGAATGTCCTGAAACCCTATGTCTCCTTCTGAGGAGCCTAACATGGGAGAATGAATATTTTGTAATATGTCCTAATCGTTGCTGATTCCAACAATCGTGACTTCGATCGTTTTTCGTTTCATTGCTTTACATTTCCATCTTTTGTTGTTCTAAGTTTCGGGATTGTAATGTCCTCTTAGACGGGGGAATGTATTACCTGTACTCTTCTTAGTATTTTCGGTATGGGATGACTTTCATTGTTGGTAATTCATCTGTGAACCTTTCGACCATTTTAAACTGCCTTGTACTTGCTAGGTCAGTTCATCGTACTTCTGGAACCTTACATTCGCGCTTTGCTCGTGATGTTTTGGGGCTGAGCACGTAATTACTTTTGCTTGATTATTCCACCGCTCCTTACTTTAAGTTTCGGGACGAAACTTATTTTAAGGGGGGTAGAATGTAATACCCGAGATTTTTCATTTCCGGTTTAATTTGAATTTTTCCTTTGAAGACCGGAAATTGCTCAATTGTCGAGCGTCAGCATTTAATTATTTCTCCCTCTCGACGATCGATTTTGTATTTAGGGCCATACGTGGTGAATTGATGTATATCATTATTTTCATTTCGGATCGTTGATGTGGTCCTCGAGCTTTTCATCGTGTTTGTTTCGTGCTGGGGGCATTTTATGCTTCATAATTTGCTCGTTATCGTTTTGGATCATAACCGGTACGTTATAGTTGCAATACTCGAGATTTCTATTTCGGTTATTTTCAAATTTTGCCGGTTATACCGGTCATTTTGTTCTGCGGACGACTTCTTGGTACGGCGTGATGTATCGTGGAGTGATATTCGTCGAGTACGACTTATCATTGTGTGAGTCGAGCTAATTGTATGTCCGGTTTTATTATTTTTCGTCTTCTTCCGGATCGTTGTTGTGGTCTTATCGTAATTTTCGGATTGTGCCGGAATCGTTTTTCAACCGGAGCTTCGCTGGCCGGACCTGTACGAAACAGCGGTGAAAACGGCGCTGCCGAGCGTCGTGTCCTGCGCCGGGTCGGCCAGGACTAGCAGGCCTGCCGAGACACGGCCGAGAACCCGCGCAAGATTTGCGCCGGGTGTTGCGCCGTGTCGGACACGGCCGAGACACACGCGCAGGTGTCTTGCGCCGGGTGTTGCGCCATTTCGGTCAGGTCGCGCACTGACCCGCAACACGGCGGTAGACACGGTGCGGGACTGGGCCGTTTGTTGCGCCGTGTCCTGCACGGGTATGAATATGACGGGACAGTCGGGTTTACACCCATTGTTCTATTCCTTTTTCTTCTCTTTTTGTGGCTGGAGATTGGAGAATACGAGGGCATGTTGTTCCACTATAAATCCACGAGATTAGTGAGTCCATATCATCAATTAATCCTTCCTTAACTTGCTCATATCGATCGAATCAAGGTATGGTTTCCTAAAATCTAGTTTTGGCGATTTTAGTTGACTTTGTCCGATTTGATCGTTTTAACTCATATTTATGATGGATAATTGTAGATTAAGTTGTATTCTATCATTTTCATCAGCTTTCCACGGTTTTACCATTTCTGATTCATCGTTTATATGAACTTTCGTTTGACGCCTTCAAGGTGTCCGGGGAAATGCTGCAGAGAGAAATTTGGTCGTTTTGCGATGTTTTTCCTCGCGTGATTTGTTGTTTATTTGATGATAGAATATTAGGGACGAATTCCCTACAAAAATTGAGGGTTAATTAATCGGGGGTTGAGCCTTTCCGATCGCCGTTTTCATTGGAGTTCCGGATTTCTCCAATCAACCGTATTTTCCGAAGTATTCGTGAGAGATTACCAAGGCAAGTACCTTGATATACGAATTGTAACTGCGTGAAATCATTGTTGTCGAAGTGTATGAATTTATACGGATGTATATATATGTGTGTGTATATATATATATATATATATTTATATATTTATATGTTAAATATATGTATGTATATACGTATATTGATATATGTGCCTATGTCGGTGAATGACGAGTGATGAATACTAACACTAGTTGACGTACTCGACTTGGATTGATGAGTGAACTATACTTATTCATATAATATAGTAAGGTTATATATATATATATTCGGTTGAGTCGCAATATAGGGATATATGTGCGGTGTTGGTTGGTTATGCTTGAAGGCTTATTGTGATTGAGTTTGATTGATAATGTGCGTGTTATTGTTTATTTGTGTGGTTATGGACTAACGGAGAAATTGTGTGACTTGATGTATCTAGTTGATAATTGTTGTGACGTTTGTCTGTGTGCTTGATGTTTGAAATAATATGGATACTTGTTGTGAGAAACGTCGTATCCGGGAACCTCTGAGGGTGGGGCGTGCACTCCGGCCTGGTGTATGCTGCAATGTGCGGCTCCATATGGGTGGTGAACGCCGGTGTTACCTAATGCGCACGCAAGGGGCGGCTCTTGCGGGAGTGATCGCCGGCGCGGTGACATGTTCAAGGAGCGGCCAACATAGTGGAGTGAACGCCGGTACACAGGTGCGCAAGGGAGGCGCCTGGCAGGCTTATTGGTTTCGGGTATTTGAGTGGTAGCTAAGACCCCGTTACCAAACGATGTTCGTATCTCAAAATCTTTCAACTTTCTTTTAAATGTTTGTCTTGATATAGACCGCGACTCGTGTTTTTGAAAGTTTGTTTCAACTTATTTTTAAAGCGTTGGTATCAGGGTTAATTAACCAAGGAGGTTTGACGAAATCTCCGAGGGTTAATTAATCGGGGGTCTTGAGCAGGATATGTCGAATTAGAGATTGTGCCTTCGATTGTATTGTGGTGCTATTCTGTGTTTTGGGTCGAGGACCCTGTGAAATGTTGAGATGATTGATCTCGTGATGATGTTATTTGGATTGGGTTGAGAACCCCGTGAGATGTTGTAATGATTTCGTTTGTGACGGTGTTCTATAAATTGGGTCGAGGATCCCGAATAATGTTGACATGTTTTCGTGCAATTGTTTTCCATATCTTGGGTCGAGAACCCGAGAGCTCTTGAAATTATTTTCTAAAAGTATTCCCATTTGATTTTCAAAACCCCAAGACGGCCCGAGTCATTAATAATGTTTTCAAACTATCTTATCAAAATACTTTTCCTTTTATAAAAATGGATTTTCAAACTAAATCTTTTGACTCCTTGGGCTCGTTTAAAGTTTAATTGGTGTTATGTTCCATAAAGAGAATATGACTATGTGATTATTTTCCACCTTGTGTATATGGGTGCTATACTGTGTTGACTTTGGGAATGTATGGTTTGTGTTAAGGCTTCACGATGGTTGAATTTTGTGTTGTTATTGTTCGTATATATTGTATATTATGTACTTGCACTAGCAAAATTCCAGTTTGCTAACCCCCGAGTTTTCGGGGGTGGGTGCCTGTTATGCGCTCAGGTTTTGGCAGCTCGGGAGCAGTCACGGGATTGACTTGGAGGGAGATGGAAGACGACGATGCTAATCACACAAGAGTGAGAGTCTTTTGCTTTTATTCCATCTGGGTTGGTATTTTCCATTTGGTTGAGTATTCACCCTTGCACGGGTGTAGGTTTTCATTTATTAAATGGAGTTGTCATCCCTTTTTGTGTGAAAGTTTATTTTTTGTCATTGAGATGTAAAATTCATTAGTTTCTGAATTGTTTAATGACCTTGTCGGTCTGCGTTGTATTTAGATTGACCCCGGTCGGTCAATCATTGTGTAGTCTAGTGGAGTTTAGCCTGTAGATCCTTGTGAGAAGGGCCTACGACGTGTAACATTTCCGGACGTATTCTGGGGGTGTTACATGGCCCGCCCCGGGCGGGGTCGGCCCGACCCGTGGGCCTCAATATTTTTTTTGAAATATTAATTCTGAAATAAATATACAAATATTTTTCGATCCTTAATTATTATATATTCACTATAATATCACAATGAGATAAACTACACTACCACAATCAAAAGACAAATATACAAATATTTTTAATTGATCATCATATCATTTATCACTACTGTTTTCTTATAAAATCATAAAATAATATTATTATTGATATGAGATACTACAAAGTAATCACAAAGTCCCATAAAAATATAAAATTACATCAATAATTAACATAAAGATGTAATATAATCTAACAAATAAGGAAAAAAATTAAATATTATAATTACACATAACATAAATTAAAAAAAAAAACTGGTCGGGCCTCCACGGGCGGGCCAAATCTGGGCCGGGCCAAAAAATCCCGTTTTGGGGGCAAAAAATGTAATATCCTGAATTTTTACTATGTTTGTTTAATGTTATTTTATCCGAGTTATATTGTACAGTGTGGAATCTGTACAGTATGGATAAAATAATTGAAGGACTAAGACAGTTGTATTAGTATAATTTTCGTAGTTGGTCGACAATTGCATTTGAGGATATTGTGTATCATATGAGAATATTATTAGAATAAATATATGTACTCAGTATGTCGTGTATACGTATCCGGTATATTGAGACGACGGACAAGAACAATTGGAATTGGCTGAGTATATCCTGATTAACGTACGCTAAAGTAAGGACTTAGAGTACGCTAATGCATAAGGTTTACGTACGTTAAGAAGGAGAGTTAACGTACGTAAGGTGCACAAAGCTTACGTACGTTAAGAAGGATAGTTAACGTACGTAAAGGTCATATCAGGCAGGATCAGGTTGTGATCGACGGGTGGGTCCCGTGGTCGTCAACTTTCGGCACAGATGTGGACAGACGAGTCAACGTAGAGATTTACGTACGTTGCGGATATCCCGTTATGTAGGTCAAATGAGTATCATAATGTAGCAAGTCAACGACCATGTTACGTACGTAAGGTTACGTACGTAAGACATGGTATGAATTGAGGCAGTGGCTTCTGTATTGGTATTACGTACGTTATGGCGTGGGTGTTACGTAGGTAAGCCATCGAACGAATTGAGGGAGTAGTTTCTGGATTGTGGTTACGTACGCTATTAAGGACAGATAACGTACATAAAGCTGGTTATGTACGTTATATGGACTACGTAATGTACATAATGTCTGAGTCTATAAATATGTGCAGTTGGGTATTGTTATTCATTTTGGCCATTTATTCCCTTCATCCGATAGAGAGAGTTCTTGGGCGAGGCCTTTAACAACATTAAGCTTGAGAGCATGGATTAGAGCTTTGTTCTTAAAGTTGACAATGATTCTTGGAGGAAGTTTGATTGTGTAATATCCGGAACTTCTACTACCGTTAGTTAATATTATTTTATCCGAGTTATATTGTACAGCGTGGAATCTATACAGTATAGATAAAATAAATGAAAGATTGAGATGTCAGTATCAGTATAATTGTCGTACTTGGTCGATAATTGTATTAGAGGATATAGTGCGTCATGTATACGTATCCAGTATGTCGAGACGGACGAGAAAAGTTGGAAATGGCTAAGTGTAACATTATTAGCGCATGCTAATAATCACGAGTAGCGCACGCTATCTTGTAGGTTTAGCGCGCACTACGGACATAACTTAGTGTACGCTAGTAAAGAACAGCTCAGAGGGAATCTACGCGTGGACCAGGCCACTTTCGGCGCATGTTCTGATAAGTCAATGGATGTTGTAATGTAGTGTTAGCGCACGCTAATGCATGTTGATTAGCACACGCTAACTGTATATCGGACAAAAAGGAATCTTATCCTCGTCAGCACTTTCAGCGTGTGGAACAGTCTTCGGAGCATACAGACAAACGAGTCAACTGATATTAGCGCACGCTAAACGCAAGGACTTGCGTACGCTAGAGAGTGTAAGTTACGTACGCTAATGCATGGGCGCATGACGTAAGCACATGTACGGCCGCATGTAGTCTCGGATCGCGATAGCGCACGCTAACAAAAGTCAGTTAGCGCACGCTAAGGCTGTTGCGCACGCTAAATATGAGATGTTAGCGCACGCTAGTAATGTATTATATATAAGGGGATAGACGGGTATTATGAAGCATTTCGTCCATTTCTTTCCTTTCACCCGATAGATAGAACCTTGGGAGGACATTTGGAGTTCCTAAACACTGAGGGATGATCCTCTTTAACAAGATTAAAGATAGAAATCATGGATTAAAGCTTTGTTCTTGAAATCACTGGTGATTCTTGGAAATGGATTCAACCTTGGAAATCAATCCATTCTTTCATAAAGGTAATCACTCTTCATCTTTGGATTTCGTTTTGGATTGAATGTTGATGTTCTTGAGTTGATGATTATTACATAAACAAGTTGACAAGCATGATTAAGAGATGAGATTCCCGGAGGATACTGACTAGGACATGTATTTGTGTTTTGAGTTTCTGATCAGTTGTTTGTTTTTATCCGCTGCGTGAGTATTTTTAAATGACCTTTTGGTATCTAGTAACTTAGGTCACTTTGGCAATCGTTTTCTAAATCTTTTTTGTCGGTACGTGTAAGCAATAGCTTAACGTATGTTTTTAAACTGTTGAGTTTTGCATTTCGGGCCTTGTGGTTTAAAATGAGATTTTACGACGGTCTTGATAAAAAGTCTTCGAATGTTTTAAATAGATAATACCATCGTTAGCCTCTTGGATGTTTGTAAATATTTGCGAAAATTTCCTTCAGCCTTGTGGGTTCCATCTCGGGGCCCACGGCGCTGTAATATTCCTGGATGGCTCTGGGGGTGTTACAGAATATGGTATCGGAGCTTAGGTTGTGAAAACCTAGGCAGTCGGGTCGAGTTGGGTCGTGCTTTTGTCGTGCCATTCGAATTGTCAGTTGACAAGTGTTTGAGCTCTGGGTTTTTGTTGTTCACTCGGGCTTGTGCGTTATGTGATTTACCAGTGTGGTACTCGGATTGTTGTAACTTTTCCAAATGGTGTTAACGTGTTTCTTCAGATAGAGCCGTATTGTGTTCACGAGTTGAACTAAGTTTGCAAGACGTGTGTTTTGAAAATATCTGTGTCGAGTATTTTAAAGAGTCGAGACATGTGCCAGTATCACGGGGAATCGTTGGCTTCACGATCTGTAAGTATTTGGATTTTTGAATTTCATTGAGATTTATTGCCGTTCCAAGTTGATATGCTTTGAGATTCAGCAAAATATTATGCGTTACAGTATAAGGTGACAGAATTGGGACATGATTGATAATTTGAGAAACTATGATTCTGGAAATCAATATGTCGGTTAAGCTATGGAACGAAGTTGTGCATTTGGGAGAAATATTGTGGATTGTTTAGGAGAACATGTAGTCATGTATCTTCTTTTCCGCTGCAGTATCTTTTCCCCGTTGTACGGGAGTTTATTGTATTTTGACCCCTGCGTGGGTATGCGTTTGGAATTGAGTTGTAAGTAATTATTGAAAGACCAAGTCGGTCTACTGAGTCATTTTAGCCTTAAAGGCGATGTTTAGATGTTTGATTTAGTTATCAGCCTGGTAGATCCTCGAGGAGAGGGTCTACGGCGTGTAATATCCCTGAGTGGATTGGGGGTGTTACAGAATGGTGTCAGAGCTTAGGTTGTGGAAACCTAGGCTGTCGGGTCAGTGGTGTCTATTGAGTTTTGTCTTGTCGGATTATGTCTGACTAAGTCGTGTCGCGACGCGTCGTCTGAGTTTGTTGGTCGTGATTAGTATCGTGGGCGATCATCATCCTCGTGCGACCTGTGGATGTAAGTCTCCCTTCTTTGTGTTGTGCCTCGTGTGTCACGAGCTATTTTATGATTATTTGATTAGTGACGGAATCCTCTTATGGATTTTGATTTCTTGATATGTGGTTATTTGACTCTCATATTTCGTCCATATGAGGAGTAGTGTTGCTCGATTGTGTATGTTGAACTGTATTTCTTTTATCCGCTGCGTGAGTTCTTTTGTAATGACTTTCGGTATTTTACCGACCGAGTTTTATTTCGAAAACCGATTCCCTTAACCGAGTTTTTGGCATTATGGCCTTGATCATTTTGGCGAAATTCTTATGACGGTATTTAGCATTTTGTAAATGGCTTTTGTGAGTTTTTGAAATATTACCGTCATCGGCCTTTTTTGGTAGTTTATAAAATGTTTTTAGCCTGGTGGGTTTCGGCGCGGGACCCACGACGCTATATTGTTCCGTGTAATTACCTGAAATTTTTGGGCATTCTAGCCCATTTAATTATTTTTGAAAACCTTGAGTATCTTAGAAAATTAAAATTCGAGACGTACTTTTAAAACGAATTATTTTCTTGCGGTGTTTTCAAGGTGTTTTCTAATGCCGCAATACATTTCAAAATTTTCCGGTTGAGGACCAAAAATATTTTGAGATATTTTCAAATGCAGTTGCTTAGACCCAAGGGTCGAATATTTTTGAAGGTTTTTCACTAAAAGAAAGGTGTCCTCATTTTTGTTCAAACGCAAGATGATTTTCAAAGTCTCGAAAATGATGTTTGTTCAACTTTTTGTAAAATGATACTCAAGATCAACTGGTGTTTCCAAACTGTCTTCAAAAGGTGGTTTTCGTTTTAAAACCCATCATTTCCTACTTTTGGTCGGAGAAAGTGTGTATGATGTTTGTATTGTTGTTAGGGTGTTAGCCTCCGAATTGTGATTGAATTGGTGGTGTGAACGTTGAGTCGTTCGCCACGCGTATGTTTTGTTAGCCCTTTGCGGGAGGTGTGATGACGATCTTTAATGTTGACATTTCGTGGTGGCTTGCGTGTTATCGCACCTGTGTGAGCTGTTAAAGCTTGGATTTTTATGCGTTTATGCACATTGGTGATCGTTTCATGATGTTTATGGTTGTGTGCTGGCTATCGTTTGGGCCGTTGTAATCGTCGAACGATGCCGTTGTTGTTGTGATTTTTGTATGCGTTGATATGTTATGCTGAGCTGGCATCTCCGCTATGTTGTTTTGCGATGTTATGCCCCATTGTATCTAGCATCTGTATTTTCGGTATGCCGAGCCGAGACGTTTCAACCGTGATGTACCGGGGCATGCACGTGTAAATTGTCCTTCTCGTCGGTAACACATTTCAAGTGTGGACTCGAGGGACACCGAATTCAGTTTTGCGAATTGGCTACCGAGACTTTCGGAATTCGCGCTTCAGCACAGTCATCGGAATCGGCTTTGAGAGGCCTTTGAAAGATGTTTCTGTCAGCTGCTTGTTGTGTTGTCACCTTGATTTCGTGTTGTGAGTTTCGGGAACGACACTTCTTTTATAAGGGGTCGAATATAATACCCGTATTATTTTTGGACTCCTGCATTTCCTCTTTCTCAGGTCTATCGACTCGTTCGTGTTCGTTGACACTTTCTGAACTTGTTCTGTATTTCGGTTTCATCGTTCGAACGAGCTGTGATCTTGTTTTGGGTCGATCTGGTTATCACTGTGACTTTTCCGAGTCCGGTTCGATACTTGTGAACCTTGTTCGGATGTAACATCTTTTGGTTCTACTAGTTCTTTTATTCGAAGTGGATCGGATTTGGAACTCCTGTGTTTTCGACTCTGTCGACTCGTTTATGTTCGTCGACATTTTCTGAGCTTGTCCTGTCCCTTGTTTTTGTTGATCGAACAAGTGTGGTATTGTTTCATAATTACTCGTTTGTCGTTGTGACCTTTCAATTGCTATCCCCTTTCCTGTGGATCTTATGTGAATCACATGTTGTTGCTTTTACCGGATCATATATTGTCTCGAGCCAAGACGTGAACCTGGGAGTTGTTGTTTGAATTTTATTGTTCTTCGTGATTCGAACATGATTGTTCGATTTTTGTTGTCTCGACCGTTGTGGTTCGATCGTTTGATTGTTCGGTTTTTGTTGATCTCGTTTCGTGATTGTTGAGCGTTCAGACTTCTTCCTAATTTCCTTATATTCGGGAAATTTGTCTCGTTTTCGATCTTCCAACCCTTGAGCGGTGGAATTCCGTATTTCTTCAGTGATTGGCTCGCGTTTTGATTGATGTACCGTTGGGGTGGTCAATCATATTGATTTTCGTTCGTTGTATTTTGTGATTGTTCGGATAATCGACTTGGTTGTATTACCTGTTTGATGACGCTTGTCACTTGTTGGTTTTATTATTTCTCTATCGGTGGCGTTGTGTTGGTCGTCGTGGAGCGTGTTTTCACGCCGTATGTCTCTTTGCGTTTCTTGCAGCGTTTCGCCGTCGGGCGCGAGTTTTCGGTTTTTGCGTATCTCGTCGAGTTTTCATGGCAGGGTATATTGCTTCCCCCTACTTGTTTTAAGTTTCGGGACGAAACTTCTTTTAAGGAGGGTAGAATGTAATATCCGCAATTTCGAATTTCGGTAATTTTCTTTTTTTCGGCGGAAGTCCGTTTTGACGACTCGCTCATGACCGTTTCGTCATTTCGAGAATGATTAATTCTGCACTTTTTGTCATCCGAGTTCGTTTCGGTGTCGTTTCGTTGAGTTCCGTGCTTTTTAGCGACTTTTCCGCACTTGAGCTCGATTCTTGCGAATCTCGTCCGAAACTGTTGTTTCGAGTTTCTCGCAAGTTCATTTAATGTTATTATTCATGTTGTGAGCTTTGGTTCGGTGTTTCGATCACGTATCGTGATTTTCGGACGTTTTGGGCCATTTTTGTAATTTCCCAAAGTTTGGGGTAATTACTTCCGTTGTCGAATTCCGACACTTCGGGTGGTCGGAATCGTGTGTTCTCTTAGCGCTTGGATTCATCTTTGCGAGTACTTCGTAACCGTATCTTCGATTTTTATTCAGGTTCGGGTTTCGGGGTCGTCCGGGCCGTCGGAGTGGCCACGGCCGAGTCACGGAAAGGTGGCCTGGCTCGCCGAGTTACGGCCGTAAGGTGCCGATTACGGCCGTAAGGTGTGCGAGTTACGGCCGTAAGCGTGATCGGGTACGGCCGTCGAGCCGGGGCGGATTTTTGACGAAGGCCTTCGCCACTGTAAGGTGTGCGAGTTACGCTGTAAGTGTCCACAGGCCGGGCGATTTTTGACGAATGCCATTACGGCCGTAAGGCTCGCCGAGTACGGCCGTAAGGGACCGAGTTACGGCCGTAAGGCCTGCCGGTTACGGCCGTAACCCTGCCGGCTATATATAGCCTCGGCTCGGCCGGACTTCATTTTTACCCGATTTTTCCTTCTTTCGGCGATCGGGTGCGACGGAAATGGAGTTCTTGGCCGATTCTAATCATTTCCAAGGCATTTTGGAAGATCCTTGTTGATTATATCAACATCTAATCCGGTATTTCGTCGAATCAAGGTATATTTCTTGATTATCCTTCAAGTTGACTTTTGGGAAATTGTTCTTGATTTCGTTTCTAATCCGATTTTGATACATCGGTTGGTGTAGTATGATGTTATTAATCGTGTTCTATGGGTTGTATATCCATATATCGAGTTTGTTTAACTCGATTGACGATTCGAGTGTTCTTGGGAATTATTGAACATTTAGTGTTCGATTAAATGTCCCAATGAGTTTCCCTTCGATAGTTTGTTGGGATTTCGTTGTTTTGGCCTTGAATCTCGCCGTAACCATGTGTTATTGTTACTTCCTGGAGGTTTATAGGTGTTCGAGGATTCCGATGTTGAATTCCGCTTTGGTGATTGATGATTCGTGTGGCGTTATTCTCGTAATACTCGTGGTGCTATCGCTCTTGATATTGTTCGGGGGTTCGGGGCTATTCGACCGCGTCCTATCCGTCGTCTCGTTGCGATTGTGATTTCGAGGCAAGTACCTTGCCCATACTATTCTTGTTTTGTGAATATGATAATTGGTGATCGTCTTTATATATTCGTTTGATTGTTTGAAACGAGTTTTCAAAAGATTTGGTTAGCCTTGTTAAAGGCCCTCTTTCAAAATCGTGTGTTTTGTGATGGTGTGTTTCTAACGAGTATGTGAATCTTATGGACATGTTTGGTGTTGATGATGCACTTGGTATTTGCGTGTGGACGTATATTGTTTCATTTCGTGCATTGTGGTTGACGTGTTGTTTTACTAAGTGTTTGATGCCTCCGGGTGAATTGTTTGGATATCCTCGGTGTGATATGTTACTCGTGCTTGAGTTTGATTCGCTAGCCTCGGAGGGTCCTTCGAGGCCTCGAGTGGGATTCGTGGCTTCGTCCCGGTCATAGGTGACGTGTGGTGATTGACTATTTCGATAGCCATCTCGGGAGGGTCCGACGGGATCACGGAGTGGGATTTGTGGCTTCGACCCGGTCCTAGGCGATGTGAGTACTGTGTTTTGTGAATGTGTTTGCTCACCTCGGGAGGGTTCGACGGGACCACGGAGGGAATTCTAATGGCTTCGACCTGGGTTCACGAGTGAAACTTCACCGCTACGTGTATATATTTTGTGATTGTTTTTCGCTCACCTCGGGAGGGTCCGATGGGATCACGGAGGGAGTCCAATGGTATAGCCCTGGATTCACGAGTGCGGTTGATTATGTTTTGTGAATGTGTTTGCTCACCTCGGGAGGGTTCGACGGGGCCACGGAGGGAATTCCATTGGCTTCGACCTGGATTCACGAGTGAAACTTCACGGGTGCGTGTGTATTTTATGTCCGTCGAGGACGCATGACGTGGGCTTTTAACTTTGTGTATTATGGTTGGTTTTAATTGCGAAAACAAAACCTTTGGGCTGTGACCCTGTTGATTTTTGGAAAGCGAAGGATTCGGTAATCCTAAATTGTTTCCTATTAAAACTCTCGATGGCAATTCAAACTGTTTTATAAATAGTTTTCCCTTGCGTTGCGAACTTTCTGTTTTTAGAATGTTTTAACAAACTCTTGCCTCGGGAAGTACTTTTCACACGTTTGAAACTTTGAGGATTCTTGATTATTATTGTTCTTGGAATGTGAATTGTATGGCTCGTATTTTTGCACTTGTACTTGCACTAGCAAAACAAAGGAGTTTTGCTAACCCCGAGTATTTGGGGGTGGATGTCTATTTTTGCATTCGTGTTTTGGAGCATAGCAGTGGTCGGCATGAAGGATGATGAAAGATGAACGATACTAATCACACGAGGATCCGTTGATGTCGGATCGGGTCTAGTTGTATCTTCTTTTCCGCCGCAGATCTTTTCCCGTTGTATGGGAGTTTATCAGATTTTGACTTCGCGTGGGTATGCGTTTGGAATTGAGTTGTAAGTAATTATTGAAAGACCAAGTCGGTCATCGAGTCATTTTAGCCTTAAAGGCGATGTTTAGATGTTTGATTTAGTTATCAGCCTGGTAGATCCTCGAGGAGAGGGTCTACGGCGTGTAATATCCCTGAGTGGATTGGGGGTGTTACAGAATGGTGTCAGAGCTTAGGTTGTGGAAACCCCAGTCCGGGTCGGTCGATGGTGTCTATTGAGTTTTGTCTTGTCGGATTATGTCTGACTAAGTCGTGTCGCGACGCGTCGTCTGAGTTTGTTGGTCGTGATTAGTATCGTGGGCGATCATCATCCTCGTGCGACCTGTGGATGTAAGTCTCCCTTATTTGTGTTGTGCCTCGTGTGTCACGAGCTATTTTATGATTATTTGATTAGTGACGGAATCCTCTTATGGATTTTGATTTCTTGATATGTGGTTATTTGACTCTCATATTTCGTCCATATGAGGAGTAGTGTTGCTCGATTGTGTATGTTGAACTGTATTTCTTTTATCCGCTGCGTGAGTTCTTTTGTAATGACTTTCGGTATTTTACCGACCGAGTTTTATTTCGAAAACCGATTCCCTTAACCGAGTTTTTGGCATTATGGCCTTGATCATTTTGGCGAAATTCTTATGACGGTATTTAGCATTTTGTAAATGGCTTTTGTGAGTTTTTGAAATATTACCACATCGGCCTTTTTGGTAGTTTATAAAATGTTTTTAGCCCGGTGGGTTTCGGGCAGGACCCACGGCGCTATATTGTTCCGTAATTACTCAAATTTTTGGGCATTCTAGCCCATTTAATTATTTTGAAAACCTTGAGTATCTTAGAAAATTAAAATTCGAGACGTACTTTTAAAACGAATTATTTTCTTGCGGTGTTTTCAAGGTGTTTTCTAATGCCGCAATACATTTCAAAATTTTCCGGTTGAGGACCAAAAATATTTTGAGATATTTTCAAATGCGATTGCTTAGACCCAAGGGTCGAATATTTTTGAAGGTTTTTCACTAAAAGAAAGGTGTCCTCATTTTTGTTCAAACGCAAGATGATTTTCAAAGTCTCAAAATGATGTTTGTTCAACTTTTGTAAAATGATACTCAAGATCAACCGGTGTTTCCAAACCTGTCTTCAAAAGGTGGTTTTCGCTTTTAAAACCCATCATTTCGCTTTTGGTCGGAGAAAGTGTGTATGATGTTTGTATTGTTGTTAGGGTGTTAGCCTCCGAATTGTGATTGAATTGGTGGTGTGAACGTTGAGTCGTTCGCCACGCGTATGTTTTGTTAGCCCTTTGCGGGAGGTGTGATGACGATCTTTAATGTTGACATTTCGTGGTGGCTTGCGTGTTATCGCACATGTGTGAGCCGTTAAAGCTTGGATTTTTATGCGTTTATGCACATTGGTGATCGTTTCATGATGTTTATGGTTGTGTCTTGGCTATCGTTTGGGCCGTTGTAATCGTCGAACGATGCCGTTGTTGTTGTGATTTTTGTATGCGTTGATATGTTATCCGAGCCGGCATCTCCGCTATGTTGTTTTGCGATGTTATGCCCCATTGTATCTAGCATCCGTATTTTCGGTATGCCGAGCCGAGACGTTTCAACCGTGATGTACCGGGCATGCACGTGTAAATTGTCCTTCTCGCTAACACATTTCAAGTGTGGACTCGAGGGACACCGAATTGATTTTGCGAATCACACGAGACTTTCGAATTCGCGCTCAAAGACAACATCGGAATCGGCTTTGAGAGGCCTTTGAAAGATGTTTCACACCGCTTGTTGTGTTGTCACCTTGATTTCGTGTTGTGAGTTTCGAACGACAC
Source organism: Orobanche coerulescens (assembly GCA_033398695.1). NCBI lineage: Eukaryota > Viridiplantae > Streptophyta > Magnoliopsida > Lamiales > Orobanchaceae > Orobanche > Orobanche coerulescens. Next base: position 134,671,354 of record CM065814.1, read on the forward strand.
TTCTTTTATAAGGGGTCGAATATAATACCCGTATTATTTTGGACTCTGCATTTCCTCTTTCTCAGTCTATCGACTCGTTCGTGTTCGTTGACACTTTCGAACTTGTTCGTATTTCGGTTTCATCGCTCGAACGAGCCGTGATCTTGTTTTTGGGTCGATCTGGTTATCATCGCGACTTTTCCGAGTCCGGTTCGATACTTGTGAACCTTGTTCGGATGTAACATCTTTTGGTTCTACTAGTTCTTTTATTCAAGTGGATCGGATTTGGAACTCCGTGTGTTTCGACTGCCGACTCGTTTATGTTCGTCGACATTTTCTGAGCTTGTCCTGTCCCTTGTTTTTGTTGATCGAACAAGTGTGGTATTGTTTCATAATTACTCGTTTGTCGTTGTGACCTTTCAATTGCTATCCCCTTTCCTGTGGATCTTATGTGAATCACATGTTGTTGCTTTTACCGGATCATATATTGTCTCGAGCCAAGACGTGAACCTGGGAGTTGTTGTTTGAATTTTATTGTTCTTCGTGATTCGAACATGATTGTTCGATTTTTGTTGTCTCGACCGTTGTGGTTCGATCGTTTGATTGTTCGGTTTTTGTTGATCTCGTTTCGTGATTGTTGAGCGTTCAGACTTCTTCCTAATTTCCTTATATTCGGGAAATTTGTCTCGTTTTCGATCTTCCAACCCTTGAGCGGTGGAATTCCGTATTTCTTCAGTGATTGGCTCGCGTTTTGATTGATGTACCGTTGGGGTGGTCAATCATATTGATTTTCGTTCGTTGTATTTTGTGATTTTTCGGATAATCGACTTGGTTGTATTACCTGTTTGATGACGCTTGTCACTTGTTGGTTTTATTATTTCTCTATCAGTGGCGTTGTGTTGGTCGTCGTGGAGCGTGTTTTCACGCCGTATGTCTCTTTGCGTTTCTTGCAGCGTTTCGCCGTCGGGCGCGAGTTTTCGGTTTTTGCGTATCTCGTCGAGTTTTCCTGGCAGGGTATATTGCTTCCCCCTACTTGTTTTAAGTTTCGGGACGAAACTTCTTTTAAGGAGGGTAGAATGTAATATCCGCAATTTCGAATTTTGGTAATTTTCTTTTTTTCGGCGGAAGTCCGTTTTGACGACTCGCTCATGACCGTTTCGTCATTTCTAGAATGATTAATTCTGCACTTTTTGTCATCCGAGTTCGTTTCGGTGTCGTTTCGTTGAGTTCCGTGCTTTTTAGCGACTTTTCCGCACTTGAGCTCGATTCTTGCGAATCTCGTCCAAATCAAGTTGTTTGAGTTTCTCGCAAGTTCATTTAATGTTATTATTCATGTTGCGAGCTTTGGTTCGGTGTTTCGATCACGTATCGTGATTTTCGGACGCTTTGGGCCATTTTTGTAATTTCCCAAAGTTTGGGGTAATTACTTAGTTGTCGAATTCCGACACTTCGGGTGGTCGGAATCGTGTGTTCTCTTAGCGCTTGGATTCGTCTTTGCGAGTACTTCGTAACCGTATCTTCGATTTTTACTCAGTTCGGGTTTCGGTCGTCCGGCCGTCGAGTGGCCACGGCCGAAGTCACTACGGAGCAGTCCTGCTCGCCGAGTTACGGCCGTAAGGTACCGATTACGGCCGTAAGGTGTGCGAGTTACGGCCGTAAGCGTGATCGGGTACGGCCGCATTTAGCCGGGTGGATTTTTGACGAAGGCCGGTTACGGCCGTAAGGTGTGCGATTTACTACCAGTAAGTGTCCTACCGTGGCCGGGCGATTTTGACGACGAATGCCGTTACGGCCGTAAGGCTCGCCGAGTACGGCCGTAAGGGACCGAGTTACGGCCGTAAGGCCCGCCGACTGGCCAGAACTCACGGCTATATATAGCCTAGGCTCGGCCGACTTCATTTTTACCCGATTTTTTCCTTCTTTCGCGATCGATGACGGGTGCGACGGGAAATGGAGTTCTTGGCCGATTCTAATCATTTCCAAGGCATTTTGGAAGATCCTTGTTGATTATATCAACATCTAATCCGTGTATTTCGTCGAATCATGGTATATTTCTTGATTATCCTTCAAGTTGACTTTTTGGGGAAATTGTTCTTGATTTCGTTTCTAATCCGATTTTGATACATCGGTTGGTGTAGTATGATGTTATTAATCGTGTTCTATGGGTTGTATATCCATATATCGAGTTTGTTTAACTCGATTGACGATTCGAGTGTTCTTGGGAATTATTGAACATTTAGTGTTCGATTAAATGTCCCAATGAGTTTCCCTTCGATAGTTTGTTGGGATTTCTGTTGTTTTGGCCTTGAATCTCGTCGTAACCATGTGTTATTGTTACTTCCGGAGGTTTATAGGTGTTCGAGGATTCCGATGTTGAATTCCGTTTGGTGATTGATGATTCGTGTGGCGTTATTCTCGTAATACTCGTGGTGCTATCGCGTTCTTGATATTGTTCGGGGGTTCGGGGCTATTCGACCGCGTCCTATCCGTCGTCTCGTTGCGATTGTGATTTCGAGGCAAGTACCTTGCCCATACTATTCTTGTTTTGTGAATATGATAATTGGTGATCGTCTTTATATATTCGTTTGATTGTTTGAAACGAGTTTTCAAAAGATTTGGTTAGCCTTGTTAAAGGCCCTCTTTCAAAATCGTGTGTGTTTTGTGATTGGTGTGTTTCTCGAACGAGTATGTGAATCTTATGGACATGTTTGGTGTTGATGATGCACTTGGTATTTGCGTGTGGACGTATATTGTTTCATTTCGGTGCATTGTGGTTGACGTGTTGTTTTACTAAGTGTTTGATGCCTCTGGGTGAATTGTTTGGATATCCTCGGTGTGATATGTTACTCGTGCTTGAGTTTGATTCGCTAGCCAGCTCGGGAGGGTCCTTCGAGGCCTCGAGTGGGATTCGTGGCTTCGTCCCGGTCCTAGGTGACGTGTGGTGCTTGAGTATTTCGCTAGCCAGCTCGGGAGGGTCCGACGGGATCACGGAGTGGGATTTGTGGCTTCGACCCGGTCCTAGGCGATGTGAGTACTGTGTTTTGTGAATGTGTTTGCTCACCTCGGGAGGGTTCGACGGGACCACGGAGGGAATTCTAATGGCTTCGACCTGGGTTCACGAGTGAAACTTCACCGCTACGTGTATATATTTTGTGATTGTTTTTCGCTCACCTCGGGAGGGTCCGATGGGATCACGGAGGGAGTCCAATGGTATAGCCCTGGATTCACGAGTGCGGTTGATTATGTTTTGTGAATGTGTTTGCTCACCTCGGGAGGGTTCGACGGGGCCACGGAGGGAATTCCATTGGCTTCGACCTGGATTCACGAGTGAAACTTCACGGGTGCGTGTGTATTTTATGTCCGTCGAGGACGCATGATGTGGGCTTTTAACTTTGTGTATTATGGTTGGTTTTAATTGCGAAAACAAAACCTTTCGTATGACCGTTGATTTTTGGAAAGCGAAGGATTCGGTAATCCTAAATTGTTTCCTATTAAAACTCTCGATGGCAATTCAAACTGTTTTATAAATAGTTTTCCCTTGCTTTGCGACCTTTCGGTTTTAGAATGTTTTACCAAACTCTTGCCTCGGGAAGTACTTTTCGTCACGTTTGAAACTTTGAGGATTCTTGATTATTATTGTTCTTGGAATGTGAATTGTATGGCTCGTATTTTTGCACTTGTACTTGCACTAGCAAAACAGTGGAGTTTTGCTAACCCCCGAGTATTCGGGGGGTTGGATGTCTATTTTTGCATTCAGGTTTTGGAGCATAGCACAGGGTCGGCATGAAGGATGATGAAAGATGAACGATACTAATCACACGAGGATCTGTTGATGTCGGATTGGTCTAGTTGTATCTTCTTTTCCGCTGCAGTATCTTTTCCCCGTTGTACGGGAGTTTATTGTATTTTGACCCCTGCGTGGGTATGCGTTTGGAATTGAGTTGTAAGTAATTATTGAAAGACCAAGTCGGTCTACTGAGTCATTTTAGCCTTAAAGGCGATGTTTAGATGTTTGATTTAGTTATCAGCCTGGTAGATCCTCGAGGAGAGGGTCTACGGCGTGTAATATCCCTGAGTGGATTGGGGGTGTTACAGGGTTTTGTGAAACTGGGACGTATGTGCTACCATAATGTTTTTGAATGGTTTCTTTGTAAGTGTAGATTTGGGGATGGTGCCCCCATGCTGGTTGTTTTGGATATTGAGTGATCGTTCCCACTCCATGTATAATTGGGTATGTTTGTCGATTTGTGATTGATTGTTCGTCTGCCGAGGGATATGTTCACCAGTCGGGTATGTTTATTGAGATCCACTGTATGTGGTTGGTGTGTCATTTTTGAGAATTTTATTCTTTCGTATATCAGTTTTTGCGGTTCTATGTTGATCATGTTGGAGCTTACCGTGTGAGGGTATTCCCCATTATCGTTGATCGTTCGTTGGTAATGTTGGAGTTTATCATGGTGATGATATTGTCGATTGTGTTTTGACCTCTAGTTGGTCATATTGGAGTTTATCATGTTGATGGTATTCTCGGTTGCGTTTCGACCTTTGGATTGGTCATATTAGAGTTTATCATGTCAATGATATTCTCGATTAATTTATGGGTTGATCATTGCTGGTGATCATCTAAGCGTTCAGATTTTGTGTCGATAGTTCGGGGTTTGCTGCTATTGTGTTGGGCAGTTGTTTCACAGATGTATCGTATATTATCAGTTTTATCAGAATTAGGACTTAATTGTGCAATCAGGCAGACAGGATTTGAAACGGATAAATTATTCCATCCGAAGATGATATATTTTGTTGAGACTCAAGGAATTGTGATTGTAAGCGTATTGAGACTATACGCGTTGGTAAGTATGCTGTTTCGGTCGTGAATGATGATGATTGATCGTTGTCGTGATGGTTTCGAAATATTTTGGTTGAACGGTTTGTTTGTTTTTCTATGACGGATTGCAAGTTTCGAGGACGAAACTTATTTTAAGTGGTGTAGTATGTAATATCCGGAACTTCTACTACCGTTGTTTAATATTATTTTATCCGAGTTATATTGTACATCGTGGAATCTATACAGTATAGATAAAATAAATGAAGGACTGAGATGTCAGTATCGGTATAATTGTCGTACTTGGTCGACAATTGTATTAGAGGATATAGTGCGTCATGTATAAGTATCCAGTATGTCGAGACGGACGAGAAAAGTGGGAAATGTCTAAGTGTAACATTATTAGTGCACGCTAATAATCACGAGTAGTGCACGCTATCGTGCAGGTTTAGCGCACGCTACAGACATAACTTAGCGTACGCTAGTAAAGAACAGCTCAGAGGGAATCTACGCGTGGACCAGGCCACTTTCGGCGCATGTTCTGATAAGTCAACGGATGTTGTAATGTAGTTTTAGCGCACGCTAACTGTATATCGAACAAAAAGGAATCTTATCCTCGTCAGCACTTTCGGCGTGTGGACCAGTCTTCGGAGCATACAGACAAACGAGTCAATTGATATTAGCGCACGCTAAACGCAAGGACTTGCGTACGCTAGAGAGTGTAAGTTACGTACGCTAATGCATGGCCGTTACGTACGTAAGCACATGTATGAAGCCAGACAGTAGCCTTTGGACTGCGATAGCGCACACTAACAAAAGTCAGTTAGCGCACGCTAAGGCTGTTGCGCACGCTAAATATTAGATTTTAGCGCACACTAGTAATGTATTCTATATATGGGGACAGACGGGTATTATGAAGCATTTCGTCTATTTCTTTCCTTTCACCCGATAGAGAGAACCTTGGGAGGACATTTGGAGTTCCTAAACACTGAGGGATGATCCTCTTTAACAAGATTAAAGATGGAAATCATGGATTAAAGCTTTGTTCTTGAAATCATTGGTGATTCTTGGAAATGGATTCAACCTTGGAAATCAATCCATTCCTTCATAAAGGTAATCACTCTTCATCTTTGGATTTCATTTTGGATTGAATGTTGATGTTTTGATGATTATTACATAAACAAGTTGACAAGCATGATTAAGATATGAGCTTCCCGAAGGATAATGGCTAGGACATGTATTTGTGTTTTGAGTTTCTGATCAGTTGTTTGTTTTTATCCGCTGCGTGAGTATTTTTAAATGACCTTTTGGTATCTGGTAACTTAGGTCACTTTGACAATCGTTTTCTAAATATTTTCTGTCGGTACGTGTAAGCGATATCTTAACGTATGTTTTTAAACTGTTGAGTTTTGGCATTTCGGGCCTTGTGGTTTCAAATGAGATTTTACGACGGTCTTGATAAACGAGTTTTATAAAGTCTTCAAATGTTTTAAATAGATAATACCGTCGTTAGCCTCTTGGACGTTTGTAAATATTTGCGAAAATTTTCTTCAACCTTGTGGGTTCCATCTCGGGGCCCACGGCGCTGTAATATTCCTGGATGGCTCTGGGGGTGTTATAGATTGTTCTTCTCCATAGTTCGTCAATACAAAGTAATATTCATATCCATTCAATAGTAGTTTGTTTTAGAAGGATGTTTACATGTTAGGAAGCACGTTGGTTTATCCTCTTATGTGTGATGATTTTATACGTGATTAAATGGAATTGTGACAAGAGATTTAAGATGTTGGTTAAGATTCTTCATGTTGTGAGAATTGCGATTCGTTCAAACATGCTCATAAGATGGATTATTAGATTTTGTTGATGTTGTGGTTGATACATGCGTATTGATAGGATTCTTATGATTTCGGATATAAACATAGATTTGATGATTAGAACCAATATTATGTTGATTGTAGTGGTGGATTTCGTATGTTCTTGGTGAAATATGCATCATGATATGAGGACGAATACTGGAAGATTATGGTTAATCTCAGAATATGATTGTTCCTGGTATTGAACTACTTGGATAGTTCGTGTTGTCAATTATGTCGGTAATATTATTTTACGGTGAATCTACAATTATGAACAAGGAGAAATCTTGTTAATTCATATAGGAGGTTGATTTCGGAATAGAGTATATTATGTAATCCTTGTTATCGGGATAAGTTGATTGTTGATATGATTATCGGATTGTGGAATCGTATTATGGTTATGGATTCGTGGTTAATTGATTGAGTTATTCGGATTAGTGTTTAATCGAGATATTGTGGAACCGTTGGGTTTGTTGATTGGTTATATCAATTGTTGATTGTTATTGAACTTATTGTTTATCGATTATTACAATAGGTTATGAGGATTGATCGTTGATTAGAATAATATATTGCGGTCGAGTTCGAGGATGTTCGTGAATTACATTGGTCAGGGCCGAGGAGCTTGTAGACGAAGGCAAGGAAATTGGTAATGGCTTCATTATCATCGTATCGGTATCGAGGCAAGTTATTACTTGTTCAGTTATAATATTTAATGAATGATTTCAGTTTCATTTCGTTTATAATGCATATAGCAATGATTATCATTGTGAACTCTGGAGATTTAGATTGTATGTTGTTTTTCGATTTTTGGGAGTTAAATCATAATGTATATGATTTACATTCGTTATTGGTATAATTGGGTATCGAGGATAGATTGTGGTAAATGCGAGGATATGAGTTATCTACAGTCCGTGGTACTTTTGGATCGTCGAATATTGAGGAAATTGTTAGTGATGGTTTTGACACCGAGATTGCTCTCGAAGGACTCGGACAAGTACTCTAATCATTTTTGTGATATTGTGTCGATCATGTTGTGATACATTCATGTATCATTGTTGTCATGCATTTATGTATTGTTGTTATCATGCATTTGTGCATTGCTGTCATATGTCTACCTCGTGTTGATCTAACGGGATCATCTTGGGATCTATGCTGGCGTGTGCTGGATCGTTGGACGGGTTTTCCACCTCGTGTTGGCCCGACGAGATCATCTTGGGATCTATGCAGTGAACGCTGGATCATCGGATTACCCATGTGTTGTTGTTATGCATATGTATATTGTTGGTTATCCACCTCATGTTGATCTAACAGGATCATCTTGGGATCTATGATGTGCGCTGGATCATCGGATTTCCATGAGTATACATTGTTGTTATTGTTGTGGGCATATTGATGTCGTCATGTGAGTACGCATTTGTAGGTCTCGGTAGGACCATGTCCGTATGTTGTATTATCTGATCTCGGATTAGACTGACACGAATTGTCATGGCATTGCGTATCTTGAGGTATGTTCCGCATTTCCTTCTCGGTACTTGCCTGTAGATTGGCAATCGATTATCATGTTGAGTATTTGATGATATTATCCGATGGATTGGGTCGGGCAGAGTTGGTATATTTCGTATCGATGAATTATGATGATGTTTCGAGAATCTTGGGTGTTGTCTGGGATATAGTACAAATGTTTGTGTACGATTTAGCGTGTTTTTGAGAATACGGGATGTGGAATATGGTGAGAATTACTTTGATGAGGATTATCACGAATTGATAATGTTGTGACGGTAAGATTACATTGGTCGTATTCTTACTTTGTAATTTCATTTGTATGTAATTATTGATGTGATGTGATCGTTATCATTGTTGGATATTATGGCTGACTCCGCCGTGGGCTTTATTTTTAGGTAGTTGGGATATTGAGCATGTACCGGTCGTGAAGAGATGAGCTTCCCGGAGGATACTGGCTATGGCGTGTGTTTGTGAATCGAGTATTCTGACTAGCTGTTATTTTCCGCTGCAAAAGTATTTTTAGTTATTTGTTATATCTGCGGCAAGTGTGTTTTGAAATGAGTTGTTAATATTTTGCAAATTTAAGTTCATTTTGGAAAATCGTTTTCTAAACTATTTTGTCGATACATGCAAGCAGTGGCTTAACATATATTTTTGAAACTGTTGAGTTTTGGCGTTTTGGCCTTGTACTTTCAAATAAGATTTTACGACGGTGTTGATAAATGAATTTTATAAAGTCCTCGAATATTTTAAAGGATATTACCGTCATTGCCGCTTAGACGTATTTAAAATGTTTGTAAAAATGTCTTTTATCCTTGTGGGTTCCGTTTCGGGACCCACGGTGCTGTAATATTCTCGGATGGCTCTGGGGGTGTTACAAAAAATATACAGCCCAATGCCCGCCCAAAAACGGGTGGGATGGCCCGGCCCACGGGCCTAGGCCTATTTTGCCAGACCTACCTGATAGTACGTGAATTGGGCTAGGTCCTTGCTCGGAGTGGGGCAGCATAAACACCTTGTTTTAAAATATCTTCATCCCTTTCGTAGTTCTAAGTTAGTCAATCAACTATATCCACCATTGAGATTAGCTTTTGATTGTTCAAGTGTTATGTCCACTATGAGCGTGAATTCCACGTATCACCACGATTCCCCCGAAATGAGTGAACAAGTGGGAGACCCTGAACACAAACATGAACCCTTAAAAAAGAGTAACATTTATCTCGCGATTTAACTGGTAGCAGTACTGTGGGGCCGGAGCTGTTATCCCGAGGACTAGTCAGGTGTAAGCTTGGAACCTCGGTATCAAAAAAAAAAAAAAAGAGTAACATTTTCCTATTGAATGATTCCATTTCTGATGGCCTCGTTATCCACACCTCCGGTCGGATAAATGGAGGACTAACCGACCTGGGTTTCACGAGCGTTGACGGGATCTAGAGTGCCTGTCAAGGGCGTAGCGCATACCCTGAGGTGATCATCACCACCTGCACCTCATCTCGGCACAGTGGAACGTGTAACCCGCATGTTGCTCCATTCAACTACATTTGTTCTCGTGCCTAACAGAACGGAGTACCGAGGGCTTATTAATCAAAAGTAGCCTGAATATTTTTTAGTAGACATCTTAAGGATCCAGGAACCAAACAAAAATTTCGAGAACTGTCCGTAATCTTACCGAATCGACCTTTGTCAGATACGGCACTACCACATCCTGATTTACATGGTTGATCGAGCACATCTGCCCAACTTGTAAAGCAAACCTCATGGACTAGACAAATGTTCTCTTGCAGGCCTTTTCAATCATTTATATCTTTCTAACTGAGTCGCCGCAAACCCTAATTTTTGTTTTCTAACTTCTACGATTACACTACAATATTTTCAAAAAAAATCATATCTTTTGAAATGAGTAACTACATTCAAAATCGGATTAAAAATCACAAATCAGGCCATACTCGTCCGCACAGGCAACCTTGTCGAGCACTGTGTGGTGTTGCTGAGTCATGCCGTCGAGACTGTCATAAAAAAGAACTAATTATTGAAAGATTCAAACAATAGTGTAGGAGTCTAAACTTTTAACCGGGAGCAATTTTAAGAAACAATTGTTTTGAGAACCGATCAAATTTAAACTTAGTGAAGGTAAATCGAAAGTATTCTTCACTAAGTCCAGCGGATTATGTCTGAAAAGGACCATATGCAAGATACTAGGGTTTGGCCAAACTTCTAACCTTGGTAAATATCTCGGGGTTAATTTGACGCATGGAAGAGTGAATCAAAGTTCCTTCAGCCCATTCTTCGATAGGATCCTAGCTAGGTTCAGTGGTTGGAAGAGCATGTTTTTATCTATTGCTGGAAGAGCTACTCTAGTTCAATCGGTGACTTCATCCATTCCAATAAATACTATGCAATCTTCTTGGCTGCCGGAGAACGCCTGCCAGAAATTAGACAAGCTAAACAGAGACTTTATATGGTCCTCGAATGCTCATCAACCAAAGGTTCATCTTGTTGGCTGGAAACAAATCACAAAACCTAAATACGAGGGTGGCTTGGGTTTACGGGAGGCTAGGAATACGAATGAAGCTCTATTGGCGAAGATGGTGTGGAGAATCTTGAGAGACGACAAAACTATTTGGTCCAAACTTGCACAACGAAAATACCTTAAAGACTCCAACATTTTCCAGTGTATGAGTAAGCCGGGTGATAGCCCAACTTGGAAGGGTATACTTAGTTGCGCCACGTTACTGAAAAGATTATTCCGATGGAAAATTGGCGACGGACGCAAGATTTCTTTTTGGTTCGATAACTGGCTAGGTTCGTTTCCCATATGCAGCAAGGTACCACAAATCGCTGAACAGGACCGGGAACTGAAACTTTGCGATTTACTCGATGAAGATAACGGCTGGAATTTGGAGATGCTACAAACTGTACTTCCACTTGAGATTAAAGAACTCATTCTGGAGTTCCAAGTCAGTCTGAATTTGAGTGAGGATGTCCCTATCTGGTCTGAAACGTCAAGCGGGATGTTCTCGTGTCAATCCGCGTATAAAACATTGCACAACATTACTCTGAAACTAGGAACGATCCACTTAATTGGAAGTGGTTGTGGAAACTTCGCTGCAGCAACAAATTTAAGCACTTCCTGTGGTTAGCCATTCAAGAAAGACTAGTCACGAATTATTTGCGGAGGCAGCGAAAGATGACAGACGACTCGAGTTGCTCCCATTGCGGCTCTGAAAATGAGACGGTGATCCACATACTGAAAGACTGTCCAAAGGCGAAAGCAATCTGGGAAAAAATTTTGCCACAAGATCGATCAGGATTTTACCTAACTGGAGTTGATTGGTTCCGCAAAAATCTGCTTTCGCAAGAAAAATGTAGTGAAATCATACCAGAGATCCCGTGGTATTTAATCTTTATTGCTGCCATATGGAATATCTGGAAATCGAGGAACTTACGAATTTTTCAACAAAAGAATAAGTCTACACAACATTTGTTGTTTCTTATACGTCGGGAGAGTATGGATTTGAATGCGAGTTTTAAAACTCCGGACAGATCTTCTACGAGTGTGCATTGGATTCCTCCACCCCACGATTGGCTCAAGTTGAATACGGATGGGAGCGTACAGCCTAGGCAAAGCCAGGGTGTCATTGGAGGCGTGTTACGGAATGAAAAAGGAGACTGGATTTGTGGATTTAGCAGCAAAATTTCTACCCCCACATTTGATGGCGCAGAGATCCAGGCCCTTAAGGTTGGACTGGAAATGGCAAGAGCATATGGTACAAGGAAGTTGGAAGTAGAGATTGATTCCCATAATGTTTGGGAAATGATCCAAGGCACAAGACCAGTTGAGCAAGCCGCAGCAAAAGCAATTCAAAATTGCTGCATGCTTATCCAGGGGAGTTGGGAAATCAAATTCAAACATATACATCGGACGAGTAACGGTTGTGCGGATAAACTTGCAAAGCTGAGTTATGTTCAAGATCTCGGATAAATTTCTATGGAATCACCCCCGGATGAGATTAGGCCATTTTTGTCTTTTGATGTAATTTAGTTTTATTAGTATTAGGATGTACAAAAAAAAACAAAGGTCGGAGCGTATAGAAAAATATTGTAAAAGACTAAAATTTATCAATTCAAGGAGTTTGTGGTGAAATCGGTTGGTTTGTTGGGGGTGGAGGTGGGGTTGGGGGGGTGTTAGATAAATAGAGAAATCTGAAAAGCTATTCTCACCTCCACTTCCCACGCGGCCGCAGCCGCACCCAATGACCCAAAATAAATTAAAAAAACAAAAATAAGACCACCAAATACTATTAAACAAAAGAAAAAATAATCGCTGGCCGCCCGACCCATCCCTTTTCACACGCACAACACAACACATAATTATAGAGAGAGAAAAAGAAAAAAAATGGAAAATTAAATATAATCACAATCTCATCTCCTCTCTCTCTCTCTCTGTGGCGTGGTTTGTTCCTCTGTACATATGTGTTCTCGGCCATTTCTTCGTTTCTCATTTTCTTCTTGTTTCTCTATCTAAAATCACCTCCCGTACGGTGAGAGCAGCTTTATATTTTCACTATATTTTTTTTTCCATCTTAAATTTGCGGTGGTTCATCTTTTTAATTGAGCCATGCGCAGAGGCAGAGCAGCGGTGGCCGCTCACGGCGATGAAGTGAATGGATCTGGAGGATCTAAGGAGATCAGATACCGCGGTGTCAGAAAGAGGCCATGGGGGAGGTTTGCGGCGGAGATCAGAGACCCTTTTAAGAAGGCACGTGTGTGGCTCGGCACCTTCGACTCGGCTGAGGACGCTGCTCGCGCCTACGACGCCGCCGCACGCTCCTTCCGTGGTCCGAAGGCGAAGACAAATTTCCCCTTATCCCCAAACGGCGTCGTTTTCCCCGATTTCAACCCTCGAAACCCTAATCAGCAACAAATCAGCACTAACCCTAACGATCGGTTTCTAAATTCGCGGTATTACACACAGGAGCAACACATAATCGCTCACCAGAGGCCGACCTCTAGCGGAATGAGCAGCACCGTCGAGTCGTTCAGTGGGCCGCGGCAGCTGCAGCCGCCGCCGCTGCTGCTCTTACAGCAGCAGAGGAGGCACCCGCGTTCGCCTCCAGTGGTTCCGGATGACTGCCACAGCGACTGTGACTCCTCGTCATCCGTCGTCTATGATACCGACTGCGACATCGCATCGTCTACTTGTAAAAAGTCTTTTCTTTTTGATCTTAACATGCCACCGCCAGCTGTGGAAGTCGCGGCTGATGTGGACGAAATTGCTTGCACCGTCCTCCGGCTGTGAGGTCTTTTCCTCCTCACCAAGTCATATGATGAACCTTATCATTTGGGAGAAATTCATCCATCCCATTTAGTTAAATTACTTAAAGTTTCCTTCTTTTTTTCGTTCTCTCTTTTCTTTTGTTCTATTTCGCTGAAGATTTGGAAAAAAAAAAGACAAGATTTCTCATAGACAGGTGTGAAAGACCGAGAGTGTCGAATCTGTTCTATGAGGTCTGTTGTTTGAGGAGAATTTACTTCTTTTTTTAATATATATTGTTATAATCTTAATGTTATCACTATTAGAGGACTTATGATTTATAATTAAGTGTGTGCATTTTTTATTTTAAATGTTATAAAGCCTGTTTGATATAGTCTGTTGGGGAATAAAATTCTGATCTGTGCAAGTCCATGTTATCTTGTTCAGTATGTTTAGTTCGGCGCCGTGACCTCTTAAAGCAACTTCTGTTATGGTTTCATGTTATGGCAGCATTGGTATACTTTTTAGAAGTTCGTATACTTGCATAGCTTGGATAAATGTCTTTTTATGCTTAATATTGTTAGCTCATTTACCTTATCAGCCGATCAGCGTCGGGTTTTTTCTGTTTATTTGAGCGACATTGTCGAACTTTTTGTCAAGTCTTGTCCAAGTTTCATGTTTAAGGGTTTATTGTATAACAATAACGTGATTTTGTTCCAGTTAAATAGAAAGGATCTTTTCCTTCATCGATGGTGATTTCGTTCTTACCGTGAAGTCTCTTCCATGCGACCTTTAGGCAGGGTTTTGATTGAACGAGTTCCTATTTTTTTTTCGGAAAATGCCTGCATTAACTCCTATGAAGCATGGACACGACATGCGATATGGGATTTGCAGGTTTTCTCCAAAATAAAGGACACAACACGTAGATGCCCCTTTTTGGGTGTATATATATGGAGCAAAAAAAGAAGCCCAGAACTAGCCCAACATAACTTCAAAGTAAAACGCACATCAAAATACTTCACCCTGGCCGCCTCTCTGACTCGTCGTCAGATTTTTCTCTCTCACATATTTCCCTCTCGAGTATGCCCTCATCCTTCTTCGAAGAAGCATGATACTTTTTGGCGATGCTGGAGAGGAGGATATGGAGAAGAAGAAAAAGATATGGCCTGGAAGAACTAGAAGGGGTAGATGATCCAGGAAAAAGTGAATTATGTTTTTTTTTCTCCTTCTCAGTTATTAAAAAACAACCCCCCAGCGTGCCTGTCCAGGCGTGTCCTGAACGTGTCCAGATTTAAAAAAAAAAAAATGGATACCCTTCGGCGCGTGTTGGACGAGATACATGCCCCCCGGAGTGTTGTGACTTGTCATAGTTATTCTAAACCAACTCTGGTGTTTTGGATGGCGTCATTTCTATATATAACTATCTGTATTATGTCTTGACCAATCTTTTTTCCAACTGATTTATCCGGAAGTTCTTCCCAGTGACTTGTTCTTTAATGTGCTTGTGATCTTTTAGCAGATTGGCATTGGAGTTTAGTTGCTGTAAATAATGTGATGTGAATGTGTTGTCCGCTATGTAACATGGACACAGATATGCACACGGACATGGAGACACGCAGAAACTCCAAAAGTTAGGACTCGGACATGGCATAGGACGACTCGGCAAAGCAAAATATATATATATATATATATATAGAGAGAGAGAGAGAGAGAGAGAGAGAGAGAGAAAATCATCACAATACTTATATACCACAAGTTCATCACAACAAAAAAGAAATGGTTCAAGCAACCAGACTACATTATCAAATTGAAAAAGATAGCTATAAGTTCAAAAAAAGTAATGAAACATAGATAATGGCATTGTTCTACAAGAAAATAAATTCTCGGTTTTCATCAACTTCATGGCTCTTCCGTCGCGATTGGAGGTGCGACCTAGGGTTCTGTCGCTAGCTTCATAATCTTTTGTTTTCCTTTTTGAGGTATGTCGCGTCTCATTCCCAATTTTACAAAAAAAAAAAAAAACGGGGAAAACCGTGTTCGAAGACTGCGTTCAAGTTGAGTTCGTAGCCGCGTTCGCATAGCCACGCAAGGATGCGGTTAGACCGTGTCAAACACGCATCCGCGCCGTCGTCGGCGAGTTCGAGTACAAAACAAACTGGACTTGAACACTCTCCCTCTTTGGGAGAGTCCGTGCTACGGATGTTGTCCGTGTGGTGTTCGTTTTTTAGATAGTAAATCGAGTGTCTCCACCTATGTGAAATTGTTACTTGTTCAATTTCATTTCTATCATTTTTCTTTCTATAGGATATTGCTTGTTACCCCCTGCATTCAAATGTTCAAGTCAATGTAATTTGCCATACACGGGTTGTTTTTCTTACTTTATATGTTGAAGGAAGGATTTAATGCCTAGACTCTGATCCGGTATTTATTTTGACCCTTTTTTTTTCAGCCTTGGGATATCATTCTTTCTTAGCCATGTATTGAGCAATATGCGTAGCTTGTGGAGTATCTTATTTAACTATATTGTGGAGTTCTTGCAGACTCAACACCAACCAAAAAAAAAAAAAAAAAAAAAACTTATGCTGTAGTTGATCAGTTGATGAACGGCCGCCCCCGTCGTCCCAATATCGCAAAAAAAAAAAAAATACATATATATCAATTGTTAGGAACTTCCTCTCGTCGTGGTGATATCGTATCTGGTCTGAAATTAAAAAGGAAAACTGGATGGTATTTGGTCGAACCATAGTTATGGTGCGGTTGGCCGTTGCTGGCAGCCTGGTGTACAAGAATTTTGGAAATTGTTTAATAATGTGATGGATGAGTTAGTTATATGAGTATTGATGATGAATATGTCGTGGAAATGAAAACGTGAAAGGTATTGACGACGGGTATGTGATGGATATATTGAAATTGTTTGATTGATTGAATATTAACTGTTTTAACAACTATTTTGACAGGAATTTCAAACAACTATTTTACTGAACTATATAAGTGATGGATATAGGTGAACGCAAATATTCGCTTCGGTTCGAGATATTTGGTTCGAAAAAGTTCGATTTGAGCTTGATTCGCTCCATCAAATATCAAATCAAATATTGATTTTTGTTTCCATGCAAATCGGACCGGACGGTTCGGTTCGGTCCGTTAATCCTATAATAATATATTAGTCGAGCCCCATATAGTTAGGATTTCAATTAGGTTTTGATTTTGGGATATGTTAGGTATTCAGTTGTTTAATTTGATATTTTCATTACAATTTTAATTATGATTGGTGGTTTTTATTTTGAGTATTTTATGTATTTTCCAATTTCATCATTTTCGGATCGAACTATTTGCGAATGTTTGGTCCGAAATATCGAATCGTATCGAATCTTGAATACAAAAAAAGAGGCTTCGAACTCGAATCGAACCTTATTTTTTGATGTTCGATCGAATCGGACTGAACCGAATAATAAAAAAAATCGGACTGAATCGAACCATCCTATTATTTGGTATAATTCGATCCGGTCACATCCCTAACCCCAGGCATAAATTCGATGCGAGGAGGATATCTTTCGCTTGGTGGCATGCGGCGTGGGTTCGAATCTCGTGGGAAAGATCCGCTCTTTTCGAGGATTTAAATCTTGTATGTTTATTCATTGAAGATCCTCAAAACCGGGTTCTTTGGCGATAACTCGCGATTTAAGGGGTAGGAATGAGGATCGGACTCAACCCTGCGATTCAACCTGGTCATCAAAAAAAAACAAAAAAAAAAAAAAAAAACAATCTACCCCAAAATCTTATCTCATTTGAAATATGGTCGGAAGGAATTTTAAAGGTAAAAGTTCCACTCAAAATAGAATATCACATATTCATATTAGTATAGCATATACTCTGTTGTTTTATTTTCCGAAATGTGTAAAGAGATATACTCCTCTCACATAATCCGATGGATCTTTGGTACGTTCGACAGTCCTCTAAAACTAAATTTATGAAATAAAAATAGAAATAAGTACCAAAGTTGAAGCTTTAGAAAAAATAAAAGAACTAAAAACAAAAAAGAAAAATCCTAAACATAGTGTTTTATATGAGTTTCTTCTAAATCCTTTAAAAAAAACAAGGATATTATGTAAATGACCTGCAATGCAAAATTTGATAATCAATTTGAACTTATAATAAAAAAATATTAAAATAATAAGAGAGGAAAACTCATCACACAATGTTAGCTAGCCAATCGTATATATATTAGTTGTAAGGTGTTAACTGATTGTGTTAACTGATTTGATCAATTGATCGTGATCGTTGGTTATAAAAAGGTATTTTGTAAAAAATAGTAGTTTACTATTAATTGACAACAATACTTTTAAAAACATGAATTATATTTTTTATTTTTGTAATATTATAGTTGTAAATTTTTTAACATTTTAAAGATAATTGAACAAAAATAATATACCAAATATATGTAATAATATATCAACAAATATAAATTAATACCAATAAATATATATGGTAATAGTAAATGTAAAATGCTCCTGGGGTCCCTTAACTTAACGATTTAGTCCTTTATCTTTTTTTGCCCCAATTAAATACTTTATCTTTAAATTTTAAGCAAATTTAGCCTTTTCCGTTGGTCTCCGTTACAATAATTAATCAAATGTTGATTTTATACCTACGTGACTATAAACATTCCTACGTGTCAAATCCCTAACCTATGTGTCTATTTCCTAACCTACGTGGATTAGGGAGACATCAAATCTAGTCTAAAATTAAATACATGTCTGAAATGGGTCCGAACCGCGGGCTGGAAAGACGGGTCGCGATCCGAATTAGCGATGGGTCGCGTGGGTTGACCTTTGTTTCAGTTGCGGCAGGCCGGAATCGGAGAAGGCGGGTTGCGGTTCGTGAAGAAGATGACTAGGGTGGTCTGCAACGGTGGTTCGCGATAGGGGGTTCACAGAGCAGCGACGTCGCGATGGTTCGTTGAGGTTAGTTCGCGGTCGGATTTTTGGCTGAGGTCGATGAAGCGGGCGACGTCCGTACGGTGATGCTTTTCTTGGCGGGTCCGATTAGAATCTGGCGGAGCCGAGAGAAAGAAACTAGCCAGCAAATCGGATTGGGGAAGATGACAGTCGTCCGAAATTAGGGTTTCGGTCGGAGAAGGGGGGGATCTGGCCGCTGGAGGGGATGACGGCAGCGATCGGAATTTTAAGGTTTCTAGGGAGAAATCCACGTAGGTTAGGAAATAGATACGTAGGTTAGGAATTTGACACGTAGGAATGTTTATAGCCACGTAGGTATAAAATCAGCATCTGATTAATTATTGTAACGGAGACCAACGGAAAAGGCTAACTTTGTTTTAAATTTAAAAGATAAAGTATTTAGTTGGGACAAAAAAAAGATAAAGGACTAAATCATTATCTGAAATTAAGTTAAGGGACCCCAGGAGCATTTTAGCTTATTTTATATACCAACAAATACACTTAAATACTATGTCAATACTATATTTAATAATAAAGAATATACTCACACACACACACACATATATATATATATAATTATAATTTATGAATAAATATATTTAATAATATAAATACACCAACAAATATTTTTAACATATATATTTACATAAGAAGATAGTTCGTAATGGGGTAGAACAGATAGAGGTACAAAACAAGCGAGCAAGTGCTTGAACCATGAGAGGTAGGGACAAGATTCGAAAGGATCTCAGACACTAGTAGAGCTGTTATCGGATCGGTTCTGACCGGTTTTCTCCAAATTCGGATCCGGTCCGATAGGTTACCGGGTAAATCCGGTCCGGACCGATAACGGTTCCGGTTCAATTTTTAGAACTCGAATCCGAACTCATTAGTTTCCGGGTGAGTTTCGGTCCCGGGTATTTCGGTCCGGTTCATGATCGGGTTTCGAGTTCACTTGACCGCCAATAAACTATGTGGGATGGATCTTTACTAGGAAAATGAAGAAAGAAGAAAATAAATCACATAAATGGGGTTACATGATTCGAACTCCGACCTTTGTTCAAAGGTATAGCGTCTTAACTACTTGACCAAAGATACTATTTGTGTTTAAAACACGCAAAACGTATTAATAATATATCTATAAAATATATAAATTATAAAATACATATAAACTTTTTTTTTAATTTATTACCGGGTTTCTTTTCGGTTTTATCGGTCCGGGTCTTATCGGTTTCGGTTCAATGTTTAGAACTCGAATCCGAACTCGTTAGTTTTCGGGTGAGTTTCGATCTCGGGTATTTCGGTCCGGTTCATGACCGGGTTTCGGGTTCACTCGGACCGCTAACAGCCCTAGACACTAGACCTGGCAAACGGGCCGGGCAAAAATGGGCGGAACTTTTTTGGGCCGGTCCAAATAGGCCCATTTTTCCTGGGCCAAAATTATTAGGCCCGTGCCCGCCCCGGGCGGGCTCGGCCTGGCCCGCGGGCCTCAATTTTTTTTTTTTTTGAAATATTAGTTCTGACTAAATATACGATCCTTAATTATTTTATTATTCACTATACAATCACAATCGGATAAATAAATATACAGTTATTTTTATTTGATAATGACATTTTTTACTACACTACCACAATCAAAAGAAAAAATATACAAATATTTTTATTTGATTATCATATCATTTAGGCTAAAATGCTCCTGGGGTCCCTTAACTTAATTTCAGGTAACGATTTAGTCATTTATCTTTTTTTCCCTGCTAAGTCCTTTATCTTTCAAATTTTAAGCAAAGTCAGCCTTTTCCGTTAGTCTCCGTTACAATAATCAATCAGACACTGATTTTAAACCTACGTAGCTATAAACATTCCTACGTGTCAAATCCCTAACGTACGTGTCTATTTCCTAGCCTAGGTGGATTAGGGTAAAATCAAATAGGCCCAATTTCCTTCATTTGGTCTTGTTCTCAGAAAAGTCACGAACAAACGAAGAGAGAAGAGAGGTGAACGGGGTAGAAGTAGGGTTTCGCACAGAGCAGAAGAAAAAGAAAGAAGGTGAGTCTAATCGAGAGAAGAGGAAGAAAAAAATGCGAACAGGGCAGAAGAAAAAGAAAAAACGCGAAGTATAGTGAGAGAAGAGGAAGAAGAAACGCCGACATAGCAGAAGAAAAAGAAAAAAAAAACACGAAGCAAACCGAGAGAAGAGGGAGAAAAAAATGTGAAGCAAAGCGAGAAGGTAAGTCTAATCTTGTGTTTGTTTGTTTGGTTGTTGAAACAAATTATGCATTTTTTCCGTGGTGGGGGCTTAGGGTTTCTATTTCTAAAAGATTGAAACGAATTATGCATTTTTAAAAGATTGAATCAAATTATGCATTTTTAAAAGAATGTGGGGTTTTGGCATGTGTTCCGTTATACTATTCCTTTCCATCTGGATGTCAGTATATATCTAACTGTTGTTGTTGATTCATGTATTTTTGTCTTTGTTTGGCACTACATTTAACTGAAAATGACATAAACTGAATGTTATTGGTTTAATTCTTCATTTTATAAGTTATAATGGATAGTTTTATACTTGATGTTCACCATTGTGGTCAGTTTGTGGACACACAAATGACTAAATATGAAGGTGATGTGGCTACTTGGAAATGTGATGTTGATATGTGGTCCTACTTTGAGATTCTAGGGATTTGTAAGGACATTGATTTTTTAGAACTAGTTGCAATGTTTTATGAAGTAAATGGGGTTAAAAAACAATTACAAATGATATTGGTGCTATGGAAATGGTAAACTGGTCTAATGTAAATGGAAATGTGGACTTGTACCTTATACATCCAGTGTCACAACTAGAAGTAGTATCCATGATTGATGCCCTACCTGATGTTGAGGCCCAACCTGATGTTGAGGCCCAACCTGATGTTGATGCCCAAGGTGATGTTGAGGCACAACCTGATGACCTAGGATATAATAGTGGGAATAGTACACTAAATGTAAGGTTTGGAACCAAAAATAATATTGACTCTGATGATGAAGTTGACCTTGATGATGGGTTTGAACAAGTCCCAACTGTGGGGGTTGAGTTTGAAGGTGGGGATGGACAGAAGAAGAACAATGGTCCTACAAGTAAAAGTAAGAAGACTAAATATGGGGAAAAAAAGAGGGAGGCCTAAGAAGAAAATTATTGAAGAACCTATCAATGAGGGAGATGCTGTTGAGTTAGAAGAATCTGTTAGTGAAGATGATTTATACATTGGTAAAAAAGAGGAGCAAAGTAAGGAGGTGTGATAGAGGTCTATCTGATGAGGATTACTACACAGAAGAAATTGAAACTGAAGATTCAGAACTGTCTAGTGATGAAGAAGTAGAAAAAGTGAAATATCTCTCATTTGTTATGCCTAAGAGAATGAATGATTATAAGTGGGTGTTGGGCAGTCTGTTTTCAACTAAGGAGGAATTCAAACATGCTATAATTACATATGCAATCCACAATGGCAGGTATCTAAGATACATTAAGAATGATAATACAAGAGTTAGAGTTGGTTATAAAGTGTAATACCCGTAATTTTGATTTCCAGTAATTTCTCTTTTTTTTCGGCGAAAGTCCATTTTGATTACTCGCTCATGACCGTTTCGTCATTCTCAGAATGATTAATTCTACACTTTTTGATATTCGATTTCGTTTCGGCGTCGTTTTGTTCAGTTTCGCGTTTCTTAGCGACTTTTCCGCATTCAAGTTCGATTCTTGCGAATCTCATTCGAAAATGCTGTTTCGAGTTTCTCGTAAGTCCGTTTAACTTTGTTAGACGTGTTGTGAACTTCGGTTTGGTTATTCGATCACGTATCGTGATTTTCGGGCATTTTGGGCCATTTTGTAATTTCCTAAAAGTTATGGGTATCCGTATCTGTATTTGTTGTCTCGACCCTTTTCTTGGTCGCGTATGATTAATTATTGCATTATGTTTTCATTTCGGGTCGTTGATGTTGTCCGCGAACTTTTCGTCGTGTTCGTTAAAACGCGTTTTAAATCGAGTCGTCGGGTCATGGCGGTGAGCGGTGGCAGACAGTGCGGCCTTGTCGGAAGTCTTGGGCAGCGGCGAACGGCGGAACTTGTTGCGATATTTCGTTAACGCAAGTGCACGTTATCGTAGACAAGTAATAAAGTGATGAGTGAGTTATCGTTCCCATGAGGACTGAATCACTAAGTACCGATTTATATGTATTCTAATTTTATTTGAACTGTCGAAATTTGGGATGTAATTAATAAATAAAAAAAACCAATAAAAGAACTAACAGTAAAAACGATCGCTCGAAGAAAGAAAATCAAATGATGAATAAGTCTAGGATTGTGAATCCACCTCGGTTTATCCGAATTTACTCTCGATTATCTTAAGTTAATGATTTCCCCAATTTATTGAAGGCGAAGATTGCTAAAATACTCTACCGCCTCTCCCGAGGTCAGTAGATTTTTCTAAAGGCGAATAACGCACTCTATCCCTAGGTGAATTAATTCGACAATAGGCAAAAAGCACAAAATCTTCAAAAGGCCACGTAGTCCCTATCAGTATATTCCTATCTCACAAGATAAAACGGTTCTCACCAATAGTTCCTCACTAACTCTCCTCTCCCGATTCGAGTTGCGTAATTAAAACAATCCAATTATTGGCCAGACAATTGAAAGCATTAAAATCGATTGGGAAAACTTAATAGAAAAGAGAATTATATAGATAATCAAAAGCAAATTCGTCAAAACTTTGGTTTCATCAAAATCCTAGAACAGGGTTTTATCCTGACATGCTAAAAGATAAAAATACAGAAATAATGAAAGGAAGCATCGAAATTAAATGCAAATGAAGAATTCGGATTCCTCCGTTCTTCTGGCTTCCGCTCTCTGCTCTTGGTGTCTTCTGCTTCTTCTCTTGATAATGATCGATCCTCCAATGATCCTCTCTTGATTATGACCTTAAACCCTTATTTATAAATCCCCTCAGCCTCCAAAAACGCGTCCGTGTGATTAGGTCGAGAGCTGGCTTCAAAACGGCCCAGAAACGCGGCATTTTCTGTCAAAACCGCCCCGTGGGCCGCGACTCACTTAATCTGTGTCGCGGCTCACGGCGCTCAGCGGGATGCCTGGGTGCCATTTTTTTCTTCTCGGCCGCGGCTCACTATACTTATGCCGCGGCTCACAGTACAGTGCGCTCGGTGCCTGCTGGTTACCTTCGTGTGCCGCGGCCCACTTGGTACGTGCTGCTGCCCCAGGCCAAAAATCGCCGTTTTCGCCCGTTTTTCATCGTTTCGGCTTCCGGACTCCAATTTCCTACAAAACATATAATAATAGTGCATTAGAAGCTCATTTATGCAGATTTAATCACAAAAAGAATACAAAATAATGATAAATAAGCGTATAAAAATACGCCTAACAAATACCCCCAAACTTGAGCCTTTGCTTGTCCTCAAGCAAAAAGAATTGATTACAAATAAAAGAATAATCGTGGATAATCGTGCAATTTCATAAAGCTCAACCTAATCAATACTACCCTGAAAATCTCAAAGAATAGTACAAGTATCGTATTAGTGAGTCACATCCAGGACACTGATTCCACGAAGTAACCAATTTCAGTCCTAATCAATCGTGCATGAAGAAAATCTAGCTCAAAGATTAACAAGCGTGAATTTAATCGACCGCCAATATGAAGGGTTAAAATAAATAAGCTAACTCGCCCAATCTCACAGTCTAGTGGCAAAAATTTCAAGAGTTTCATCATCAAAAATAACCCTCGGACAGTATTCCCTTATATTTGCTCAATAAGATGATTCGAGTTGACCACTAGGTTCGGATCTCGGGATGTTTCATCGGGATAATCCTAGGGTGGAATTCCATTCTCGTGTATTGGGGAACCGTTTGACGTAAAAGACACTCATGGGGCACATGGATGCTTCTAGTTACTAAGTTTCCCTCCACAGCGAAGAAACAACTCGAATAGCTATTCCCGCATGTCCGATTCAAGGTTGCTGTTTTACGCGAGAGTAAACAACGGGTCACGCGAATACCCCCAGTTACTAGGCTCCCCATAATCGGCACATGCGAAATCTCTAAACCACTAGTCTAATCCGGGTTGTCGTTTTACGCGAGAGTAAACAATGGGTCACGTGAATACCCCCGGTTACTAGACTTCCCATCATAGAACAAATAATATCTCGACTTTTGGGAAAACTGCCCGACTCTAAACTCAATTTAAGTGCCCACACGACTTATGTTACTGGACGACTAGCTAACCGAAAAATGTACCCAAACGTATCAACGGCGATTTGAAAACACGTATGTCTCCTTTCTTTCTGCTAATATTTCTACAAAAACGAAAAAAAATTCGGACCTAAATGAATACTCAACAGAAACAGATATCGCTGACTATAACTCAACTAAGACTCCACTGTTTCTTCAAAGAGAAATCAGTATCGTAACATCAGTTTTACACAAAAAGAAGCACAAAAAATTCACAAATGCAAATAATATCACGACAAGCAAGGCTAGCAACAACAAAAATAACGAAAAATAATGAAAAGTGCAACGAATAAGTACAGCAATAAGTATAGCGACAAAAAGTAAACCCCCCAAACTTAGGACGTACATTGACCTCGATGTACACAAAATGTAATATGCGATAAAAGAAAAAGGTCAAGTACTCCCTGATGCGCTCACGAAGTGCCGGCGTCGTCCGGCGAGGAGGGTGGTGTGGGCGGCGAGCAGTGGAATGAATGGCCCGTCCGGGTGCATAATGTGGGCCGTCCATGCAGCAAGGTGCTCCTGGTGGTAGGCATCCCTCGCTGCCAAGTGCCTCGTCTCACGCCGGTTGGCCCGGTGGGCCTGCTCTCTCATCTCATCTCGGACGGCAGCGATGATGCTCTCCCTCTCCGTCCGCCTCCCCTCTCTCAGTGCAGCCAGAAGGCTCTCTCTCTATCCTCATCTCCTCTCTCTCTCCTCATCTCCTCTCTCAACCCGTCGAACATCGCCTGCAAGTGCTCTCTGTCGGGCGGCGGGCTGGACTCCATCTGCCCCTGCGTCAGAAGAAGAGGTTCGGGGGACTGCTCGTGTGCCTCATCAAGTAGAAATCCTCACCCCCGAGCGTGTGCCGGTTCTCCTACCCACCGGTCGAAGTGCGAAATGATGCGATGATCAATCGGACCCTGGGGGGCTAACATCGGCTCGTCATCCGACCATGTCATCCCCGACTGCCGGCAAAGAGCGCAAATAAGAGAGGGGTGCTTCAGCCCCGTCTTGGCCCCTCCCTGAATACACTAGAAGATAGATCGGACCAGAAGAGGGGCCACATCGAATCTGACCCCGGAAGTGATATCATATAAGGTACGGGCACGAGAGAGTAAAACAGTGTGGATCTGCGAGGTAGGATCAATACGTGCGTAGATGAAGTACAACCAGGCTCGCCCGAGCCGACTGAGGCACGAGCTCTTAAAATAGAAGGCCGACGAACCCGGGGCGCGCATCTCCCAGACGGAGCCGGGCTGTGTGAGTGTCTCGAGCAGGGCCTCCTTCGTGAGGCCACTCATAGCTCGCGTATATGCCGTATTGTCAACCACAGGCAACTCGAATAATCTCCGAATGGCGGCCACCGAAAAATCTACTGTAATGCCTCGGACGACGACCTGCGTCCGAGTGTCCGACTGCGGTATCATCTGCCCCGCCCGAATGTGCTTCAACAGAGCGCTCGCATAAAACTCTTGTACGATGGAGATCACCGCCGGCTCGAGAGGTGCAGCAAAATGGACCCACCCCATCTCGTCTATCATCGTCAGAAGCTCCCCGTCCTGGGGGGATGGGGTGAATCCCCTCTCCGGGATCAGAGGTCGAGGGCGGATATTTTCATTGAAAATTTTATAAATCTCCGGGTCGGAGAATTGGTGCGCCTCCAACTCGGCTCGGCTCTGAGACGTTTCCCCTCGTGTGGGGGACGATTGCGTCCTGGCCCTTTTTCTAACCTTTTTGGTTCTAGCCATAGCGAGTCCTGAAAAGATAAACACCGGAGTTTACTTACTTACGCAATAAGGAGAACACACTTCTCGGCTAAGGATAAGCAAAACTTGAATCAAGAATTTAACGAGCTAGCACCGCCGTGAGAGAAAAATTAAAATTGAGCATTTCACGTTTACAATTGACGTAAGGGTTGGGGTCACTGAAAATCCAGAAACGAATTCGTTGCACATAGTTTCCAAACATTGTCTTAAGAAAATTTTTCATTCAAACATTTCATCAAACACCTTGAGTGCATACTTTTAATTGAAGAACAAACATGACCATAGCTTCATTCAATCCCCCAAAACAACATCCTGAATCGAGTATTATGACAAACATAATCAATTCGTTCATAATCGAAAGATAATCATCAATAATCAATCAAAATCATCATATTCTCAACTCAACTTGATAGAACTTTTGAAAAAAAAGGAAAAAAAGAACATAATCAATCATCAAATGAATAACAAAACTTCACCTTTCAATTCATAGAGCAATTAAGATTAGGAATTTAGACTTACCTTGCTTAGATTTTGAAGAATGCAAGAAGAATGCCAGAAGAAGAAGAGGAAAAAAAAAGTTCTTCGACGATCGCTTGTGCAGAGGAAGAGGAGGAAGTATACCTGTGTGTGTCGGACAATTCGTTTTATAAAAGTACCTGGGCCGTTTAACTTCCGAACAGGGGCCGCGGCACAACTTAAGTGAGCCGCGGCCCAGAGTACAGTCCACCTGGTCTTCTTTGTTCCATCGCCATGTGCCGCGGCTCAGCATACGGGTGCCTCAGCTCAGAGTGTTAGTGTGCCGCGGCTCAGAACATATGTGCTGCGGCCCGTAGTACAGATCCCTGGGCATATCTGGTGCATCTGGTGTGCCGCGGCTCAGCGATCAAGTGTGTCGCGGCTCAGTAAGGTTATGCCGCGGCACAGAGTACAGCAAGTTTAGCCTTTTTTTTCGACCTGTGTGTGCCGCGGCTCACAATCCTTGTGCCGCGGCCCAATGCTGATTTTTCCCAAAGGATAATTTCTGCACAGAATTTTCAACAGAAAACAACAAGAGCGTGAGAGACAAGCATGTCCAAGCTAAAATGACGAAAAACAAAGATCCAAAATGCAAGAAAATACTGAAAAATAACAAAGCTACAACTAATGCTCGGGTTGCCTCCCGAGAAGCGCTAAGTTTATAGTCTTCACTAGGACTATTGAAAATCAGTTCGCTTTTCGCAAACACCATTTGAACTCCGCCCCGTTCATCGAACCGTTAATATGTGTTTTAAAATTTTGACCATTGGTCTTTAACGATTCGATTTTCGGTTTGGACACCAAATATTCTTTGCAAAAAGATTTTAACAAAAACACTTTTCCGAAGCACCCATTTTTCACACGACTTGGCGCCCGTTTGACATCCGTCTTAATTTTCAACTCCACGGGCGAATTTAGGACAGAATGAGAATTTTCCGATTGTGGATGAACGGATGTTGAAGACGGCATGTTCAAATTCCTAAGATATGCGACTTGCTTTTCATTCTTATTAGGCGTCGGGGCAGCTGAAATGGATTCTGAAGTTTTCGACCGACGATTCTTCCGGTGTGTGTCTTTCACAACGGTATCCACACTTTCAATTTGCGAGCTCTTCTCAACACTACTTGGGCACGAAAAGGATTTAAACACTTGGAAAGTGACATGCTCGTCTTGAACCCGTTGAGTTAGTTTCCCTTTTTCCACGTCTATGAGAGTTCGACCGGTAGCTAGGAATGGTCTTCCCAAAATAATTGGGATGTCTTGATCCTCCTCCATGTCAAGCACAATGAAATCAGCTGGAAAGATGAATTTATCAACCTTTACTAAGACGTCCTCTATCACTCCCCTCGGATATGTGATGGATCTATCAGCTAATTGTAAGGAGACCGTAGTAGGTTTCGCTTCCCTAATTCCTAGCTTCTTGAAAATAGACAGAGGCATGAGATTAACACTAGCGCCGAGATCTCACAATGCCCTTTCAAAAGAGAGGTTCCCTATGGTGCACGGTATATTGAAGCTTCCCAGATCCTTCAATTTTGGCGGAAGCTTTTTCTGAAGAATAGCGCTGCACTCCTCCGTCAATGCGACTGTCTCATACTCCTCGAGCTTTCTTTTGTTTGACAAAATTTCTTTCATGAATTTCACGTAACTCGGCATTTGCTCCAAGATGTCGGCAAATGGGATGTTAATATGCAGTTTCTTGAAGACGTCGAGGAACTTAGAGAATTGCTTGTCCACCTTTTTCTGTTGTAATCGCTGCGGAAACAGAACGGGTGGTACATATGCCTTTGGATTGTCAATAAACAGTATCGAGGGTCTCAAATTTGGTGATTCCTTAGTCGCTGAATTTTTCTTCTCCTCATCCTCACTTCTATTTTCGCTCTGCTCAGGCTGCTCGCACAATTCCTTCCCACTTGTCAAACCAATGGCATTGACACTCTCTCTGGGATTTGTTTCGGTCGTACTTGGCAAGGTACCTTCCAGGCGGGCTATTAGTATATTAGTAATCTGGCCCAGTTGGACTTCCAAGTTGAGTATAGAAGCGGAATGGTTCTGCAAGGTCGCCTCCGTACGGGCCATGAACTGACTCTGTTTGCTGCCAATTTTGCCATTGCTTCTTCTAGAGAAATTTTTGGAGCAGAAGAAGGTTGATGTTGGTGTTGAGCGAACTGAGGCTGGTTCGAGCTTTGTTCGTTCCTCCATGAAAAGTTAGGATGATTTCGCCATCCCGGATTACAAGTGTTGGAGTAAGGATTATTTTGCCGGTTCCCGTTCCCCACGAACTGAGCTTGTTCCATTGAAGGTTGCTCGAAAGGGTTTCCGACTTGACATTCTGCGCTAGGATGAGATCCATTACACCAATTGCATGATTCAATGGTAACGTGGGAAGGAGCATGTGAAAAGGCTTGAAGTTGTTGCGTCAAGGTGGCGACTTGAGCTGATAATGTAGAGATCGGATCATTATTGGAGATTTCCATAACTCGCTTCAGAATTACTCGTTCGGACGGCCATTGATAAGCATTCGCAGCCATAGCTTCCAATAAAGAATGTGCCTCGGCCATCGTTTTTCCCATCAATGCTCCTCCAGCGGCCGCATCGACGAGAGTGCGTGTAGAAGCACTCAATCCGTTGTAAAATGTTTGTATTTGGAGCCAATCCGGTAGGCTGTGGTGTGGGCATCTTCTCAGTAAATCCTTGTATCGCTCCCAAGCCTCGTGAAGCGACTCCATATCAAATTGCCCAAAGGTAGTAATTTCGTTCCTTAACCTCGCCGTCTTTGATGGTGGAAAGAACTTATCTAGGAGGGCTTGCGCTAATTCTGCCCAAGTAGTGATCGAGCCCGGCGGTAAAGAATGCAACCAAAATTTGGCTTTGTCCCTCAAAGAGAAAGGGAAAAGCCTTAGACGGATGGCATCATCGGTGACACCGTTGTTCTTGAAGGTATCGCAAATCTCGAGAAAAGACGCAATGTGTGCATTGGGGTCATCGTTCGGCAATCCACAAAACTGGCTAGCTTGCACCATCTGAATAATAGCCGGCTTGATTTCAAAGTTGTTGGCTTGGATTGTCGGACACCGAATCCCCAAAAAGTTCGTATTTATTTGCGGCATAGCATAATCGCGGAGTGCTAATGCCGGTTGAGCTTGCACCATGGGGTTTTCCGCTTCGTGATTTCCCGTGTTATCGGCCATGGTGACTGTTGTCGGTAGCTCTCGTTTCTCCTTCTTGCTTCTCCGAAGAGTGCGCTCGAGTTCGGTATCCAAAGGTAGTAGGCCTTCGTTGCCGAATTTTCTCATGCACTAACCGGAAACTCCTGAAAGGAAAAACAGATAAATAAAATTACACAAAAACAATAAAAAATGTTCAAACTAAGACTAGAATTACTGAAATCGATATTAGTAAAGAAATCAGTCCCCGGCAATGGCGCCAAAAACTTGTTGCGATATTTCGTTAACGCAAGTGCACGTTATCGTAGACAAGTAATAAAGTGATGAGTGAGTTATCGTTCCCACGAGGACTGAATCACTAAGTACCGATTTATATGTATTCTAATTTTATTTGAACTGTCAAAATTTGGGATGTAATTAATAACTAAAGAAAACCAATAAAAGAACTAACAGTAAAAACGATCGCTTGAAGAAAGAAAATCAAATGATGAATAAGTCTAGGATTGTGAATCCACCTCGGTTTATCCGAATTTACTCTTGATTATCTTAAGTTAATGATTTCCTCAATTTATTGAAGGCGAAGATTGCTAAAATACTCTACCGCCTCTCCCGAGGTCAGTAGATTTTTCTAAAGGCGAATAACGCACTCAATCCTAGGTGAATTAATTCGACAATAGGCAAAAAGCACAAAATCTTCAAAAGGCCACGTAGTCCCTATGAGTATATTCCTATCTCACAAGATAAAACGGTTCTCACCAATAGTTCCTCACTAACTCTCCTCTCCCGATTCGAGTTGCGTAATTAAAACAATCCAATTATTGGCCAGACAATTGAAAGCATTAAAATCGATTGGGAAAACTCAACAGAAAAGGGAATTATATAGATAATCAAAAGCAAATTCGTCAAAACTTTTCATCAAAATCCTAGAACAGGGTTTTAGCCTGACATGCTAAAAGATAAAAATACAGAAATAATGAAAGGAAGCATCGAAATCAAACGCAGATGAAGAATTCGAATTCCTCCGTTCTTATGGCTTCCGCTCTCTGCTCTTAGTGTCTTCTGCTTCTTCTCTTGATAATGATCGATCCTCCAATGATCCTCTCTTGATTATGACCTTAAACCCTTATTTATAAATCCCCTCAGCCTCCAAAAACGCGTCCGTGTGATTAGGTCGAGAGCCGGCTTCAAAACGGCCCAGAAACACGGCATTTTCTGTCAAAACCGCCCCGTGGGCCACGGCTCACTTAATCTGTGCCGCGGATCACGGCGCTCAGTGGGATGCCTGGGTGCCATTTTTTTATTCTGGGCCGCGGCTCACTATACTTGTGCCGCGGCTCACAGTACAGTGCGCTCGGTGCCTGCTGGTTACCTTCGTGTGCCGCGGCCCACTTGGTACGTGCCGCGGCCTGATAAGTGTCAATTTTGTACACTTATCCATGGTTTGTATCGATAAAATTCACCCATAATTGAGCTAGTCTACTCGTTTTTTGCTTTTAATTAAGTAGTTTTAATAATTTTATTTTTATCGGATGATGATCGGATTAAATAACTGATTTACTCAAGAAATAACATGTTTATTAAATATTCTCTTTGTTGAATTTTGATATATTCATGTTGTAGGGCTTTCCGAGACGAATTCGGCAGTCTTTCCGGATTCAAAATCAGAGTTATATATCAAAAGTTATCATCCGAAGAAGATTTGGGGGCAAAAACGCAAAGTCTGAGAAATTCTGGGCTGAAAACGTAACTATCAAAGCATCCAGTGAGCAAATTTACGAAGTTAGTTACGGCCGTAACATTCAGAGTTACGGCCGTAAGTCATCCTTGTTACTACGTAACCACAGATGTTACGGTCGTAACTCTTGACAGATTGTTATGATTTGTCTAATTTTTTATACTTTTTGTGTATTATTGAGGGGATGGCTGGCATTGATCCGATCTAATGTAATAATGCTGGAGTTTTGGAGCTATTAGATGACTTTAGGTGTATAAATAGACCCCTTAGATCCTTCATCATTCATGATTCATCTTATGATCTCCTATACATCTTTTATAACTAATGACGAACTAAGTTTGTAATCCCAACTATCTCATTTTATCATTAATCAATCTAGTATTATTGCTATCTTGTTATTTCCTTATAATATTAAAACTAATATTGCATTTTCTTTGCAATTATTAAACCAAACTTTTTAATTGTGTGTTTCACTTATCTTAGTATCTATAAAAATAGACTAATAGTGTATAATTCAAATTATAACAAAACTTCCTTGTGGGATCGATAAACCGGACTCAAAAAGTCCACTTTACTACTTGATACGATATCGTGCACTTGCGATAGTTACACTAAAAATGTGTCAAGTTTTTGGCCCCGTTGCCGGGGAAGTGTAAGTTATATTTGAAATCTTACATTGTAAACTATTTTTATAGGTACAAATTTCTCGACGTTGTAACTTAGTACTCAATTGTGTTTGTCCGGTCAAGTGGCGGATAACGGTACTCCGTGACTATTAAAGTCGGATTTTTCAGTTTCCCACAACAACTGATATTTGTAGATATTTTCTTCAATTATTTTCATTGTCTTTTTTATTTATTTATTTATTTATTTTTTTATCATGGAAGAAATGTTGTATAAAATTGAAAAAAGATTCCCCTTTCTAAGCAAAAATGCAATTTTAAATATTTACAAGGCAAGGATGAGGTTGCTTATGAATAAAAGCATACCTTTTGACATAAGATTCATAATTGAAGCCAAAGTAAGAATAGAGGGTGAATTCACAGAAACACCGACTAGATTTTTACCAGGGCTAGGAAAAAGTTCATATGCGAAGAAACGACGAGCAAAGATGATAGCCGT
Source organism: Orobanche coerulescens (assembly GCA_033398695.1). Taxonomy (NCBI): domain Eukaryota; kingdom Viridiplantae; phylum Streptophyta; class Magnoliopsida; order Lamiales; family Orobanchaceae; genus Orobanche; species Orobanche coerulescens. The sequence goes on from CM065814.1 coordinate 134,704,273, forward strand.
TTGTTATAAATGTGCTAGATGGAACTGTAATTTCAAATGTCGATCTTTAGGAATTCCATCTACAAACAGAGAAGATAAAATTCAGTTCATTAAGATGGTCTGAATAAGGAGAATTTAGATGATATCGAAATTTCTCTTGACACGCATCCTAGTGGACTCGTACATTACGGAATTCGATGTTTGTGGAATAAATTCAAACCAGAATATGAACAACGTCTTGGGAATCTGACGTTAAAAGACCCTGTTTGCCAATTTGTAAGAAAATTGGATGGGAAGCTTCTCCCCGACTCATAGAAGGCGTTTAGGCCGTTTCTGAACGTAAAATCAGAGGAAGATGTGAGCCGCAATCACAACTACTGTACATACGCGTAAGTATCTTTTATTTTTGTCGTGTGGTGAGATTTTCTGAATAAAAAAAGTGATACGCGATAAATGCATTCATTATTCTAATTGAGTAGTTTAAGCGCAATCAACGCAATCACAAACTTGTCAAACAATTTTTACCTTCTTTTTCTTCTATAAATAAACTTTATGCTTGTTTCTTTCATTCACCCCTCAAACTTGCACTTTTCTCTGTTTCTCTCTAAATAATTTCTTTTCAAAAATGGAGTCATCATCTTTCACAAAAAAATTTAACACAGTCTGCATTTTTGGTGGAGCTAGTTCTGGAAAAGAGGCATGCTTTACTGAAGCAGCCCACAACTTGGGTCGTACCTTAGGAGAAAAATGCATTCATGTAGTTTACGGAGGAGGAAGTCTAGGATTAATGGGACGAGTCACGCCTATATGGAAGGAGTAAGAGTGTTGGGAATAATCCCAAAACCTCCGGGTGAAAGTAAAATCACCGGTCAACTATTGGAGATGAGTTTAGATCTCAGAATATGCAAGATCGCATAACTCACATGATAAATAATCGCGCCTTTATCACCCTTCCCGGTGGTTTTGGCACCCTTGAGGAACTTTTTCATGTAGTTACCAGAGCCCAGCTAAATGTTCATCAAAAACCAATAGGTGTGCTTAATGTCAATGGTTTCTTTGATGGTTTACTATCTTTCATCGACTACTCTGTGAAAAGGGTTTTATTTCCGAGCGTGCTAAACGAATCATAGTCGTTGCAACAACACCGTAAGAACTAATCAAAAACTCAATGAATTTGTTCCTCAACCAGATCCACTCTAGCTAAAATTATGCAGGTAGAAGATTTTACCGTGAAAAAACGAAAAGTGGATTCATTCCTCTCCCTTTGATAACCCATGTCGGACCTCTTGTATTTTTACTTTCTATCGTGTGTAATAATCGTGCTAAATGATGGCAGCTTAAGGAGTTTCTTCTTGATCTCTTGACGCGCATCTATTCGCGATTTATGTATTTTTATTTTATTGCTGTAATTTTTATTGCGTGTTTTGCTTTTATAAAAACTTTGATGGCAGCGTAAGGCGACTCTTCGGACTTTCTTGATGCGCATCTTAAAAATTGTGTTATACTTACGAGTATATTTTATTTTCTTTTGTTGTGTGCCTCGTATATTTATTCTCTTGCAGATTCTAAAAGGCGTTAGCTCAGACATCAACTTTCTTAACAAGGAGTATTCTGTTTTTCTGCATTGATTTTTATTTTATTTTATTTTTTATTTTTAAAAACTGAGGACAATTTTATTTTCAAGTTTGGAGGTGGTTTGTTTTATTATCTTGGTGTGTTGTAATTTTGGTGTATTTTGATTGATTTGGTTATTTGCCTTAATTTTTTTTTTTTGGTATGTATATATATATATATAGTATTTTGATTTTTGATATTTCTAGATCTGGCCATAACACCAATAAATTAGCTATATACAAGTTTCTAAAATCATTTTAACCGGTTAAAAAATTGTATATTCCAAAAAAAAATTTTGAGCCTTAATCTCTCTTTCCAAGCCTTGTAATTATCATATAATATCGAGTCATTCGTTACCTTGAGAAAAGAAGAATCAATCGGTTGATAAAAAATAGAACTGAAATTTACTTAATTTGTGGAGTTTTTGATTTTTCATGCTTAAACTAAGAAATGATTTTCTGCAAAAAAAATCTATTCCCTGAAAAAAGGAGTCATTGGTGAAAAGAGCTACACGTTAGCAAATAACGGTGTGAAAGCTATCACCTAAAAAAAATGACGAAAAGGAGAAGTGTTGAGCAGCAACAGCTGCCTAATTTTGGGGGTCTTAAATTTTGCGAAAAATAAAGGACTAACCATTGTTGGTGCGTAGCTGCAGTCTCAGAAAAATTGGTGAAAAGAGCTACACGTTAGCAAATAACGGTATGAAAGCTATCACCTTTTAAAAAAAATGAGATAGAAATTGTGTTAGTGAAAAGAGCTACACGTTAGCAAATAACGATGTGAAAGCTATCACTAAAAGGGATGTAGTTTATGAGCAGATTTGAATTAATTAGCGGCTGGATTTCAATACACTCAATTTTGTGAAAATCACAATATTTGATGACGCCAATAAAATTCTTCTTCATATTGAGTCGAAAAATAAACGAGTGGTCGAGAGAAACCATTAAAGGGAGTCGTGTGTATCACGAGTGGGAAAGAAATAATCAACCTTTTGGGGGGAAACTTTACATTTTGGAATTACAATACTAAAACCGTGTTTTAACTTCAAAATCATTTGTAGATTTATTTTGAATCTTGATTCATTTATATCTACTGTATAAGCTGGTTGTTGTGTATTAATGGGATTTTGATCTGCTTTTCTCTTTATTTATAATTATTTTTAATTTTTGTGTGTATTAATTTTCTTATTTTTGTTTTACTTTTATTTTTATTTTTGGAGCGTGAATAATATAGAGTCTTGCTCGGGACTAGCAAGAATTCAAGTTTGGTGGTGTGATAAGTGTCAATTTTGTACACTTATACATGGTTTGTATCGATAAAATTCACCCATAATTGAGCTAGTCTACTCTTTTTTTGCTTTTAATTAAGTAGTTTTAATAATTTTATTTTTATCGGATGATGATCGGATTAAATAACTGATTTACTCAAGAAATAACATGTTTATTAAATATTCTCTTTGTTGAATTTTGATATATTCATATTTTAGGGCTTTCCGAGATGAATTCGGCAGTCTTTCCGGATTCAAAATCAGAGTTATATATCAAAAGTTATCATCCGAAGAAGATTTGGGGGAAAAAACGCAAAGTCTGAGAAATTCTGGGCTGAAAACGTAACTATCAAAGCATCCAGTGAGCAAATTTACGAAGCCAAGTTACGGCCGTAACATTCAGGAGTTACTAGTAAGTCATCTTGTTACAGTAGTAACTCCCGAATGTTACTACCGTAACTCTTGACAGATTGTTATGATTTGTCTAATTTTTTATACTTTTTGTGTATTATTGAGGGGATGGCTGGCATTGATCCGATCTAATGTAATAATGCTGGAGTTTTGGAGCTATTAGATGACTTTAGGTGTATAAATAGACCCCTTAGATCCTTCATCATTCATGATTCATCTTATGATATCCTATACATCTTTTATAACTAATGACGAACTAAGTTTGTAATCCCAACTATCTCATTTTATCATTAATCAATCTATTATTATTGCTATCTTGTTATTTCCTTATAATATTAAAACTAATATTGCATTTTCTTTGCAATTATTAAACCAAACTTTTTAATTGTGTGTTTCACTTATCTTAGTATCTATAAAAATAGACTAATAGTGTATAATTCAAATTATAACAAAACTTCCTTGTGGGATCGATAAACCGGACTCAAAAAGTCCACTTTACTACTTGATACGATATCGTGCACTTGCGATAGTTACACTAAAAACGCGTCACGGCCCTAGGCCAAAAATCGCCGTTTTCTCCCGTTTTTCATCGTTTCGGCTTCCGGACTCCAATTTCCTGCAAAACATATAATAATAGTGCATTAGAAGCTCATTTATGCAGATTTAATCACAAAAAGAATACAAAATAATGATAAATAAGCGTATAAAAATACGCCTAACAACCGGCGTAGCGCACGCTACGGCCGGAAGGCTGCGCGTGCTAGCTCGGAAGGTGTAGCGCACGCTGTCGACCGGCCCAGCGTACGCTATCGGGTCTGGGCAGTGGCGTCCTGAGGTTCTGGAATCGGGTAGGCTCGGCAGGTAGCGCACGCCATCGCCGGCATCGCAGATGCTACGATCGGTGTAGCGCGCGCTACGGCTGTAAGGCTGCGACGCTACTGGCCGAGCCGCAGGGGCGTTGAGGTTACGATTGCGGCCTGGGCCGATAGCGCACGCTAGCCCGGCGGCCTAGCGCGCGCTAGGCTGCACTAGTATAAATGTGGCAGAGCAGCCTCATTTTCACTCGTTTTTCATTTCCTTTCTTTTCAATCTGCGGCTGGATCTTCGGAGGAGGCGAATCCATGTTGTTGAACAACAAATCCATGAAGTTCTTGAGTTCATATCATTGATTGATCATCCTATATCATCTTTTGATCCAGCGAATCAAGGTAATCTCTTCTTAGAACCCTAGTTTCTTGAATTTTGGGTTTTTTGCGTTTTTGTCCGATTCGTTCCGTATTGTTGATTAATTCATGATGGGTATAATTAATCTTGGTAGTATTCTTGTGTTTAACATCATTTAGTCCATTCTTCTTAGTTGAATCGAAGTATATTTCTTGATTTCCTTCGAATCGACTTTTTGGGGGATTTGTCATCGATCTCGTTTTCCATCCGTTTTTGATGGATCGATTGTTGTTAAATGATGTTGTTAAACATATTCTATGGATTGTATATCCATATTTCGGTTTGGAATTCCGTTTTCGTGTTTTGACGGGAGGAATCGTGTTCTTGGCCGTTTTGGGGGAAACACTTGAACTTTCATTATTTGTTCTTTGAATTCAACGGCTTTAAGTCGTGTTATGGAATTCATTTCATTGTTGTTATTGTCCTTCGTAGATTATTATCGCGAGTTGGCGATCGGTGGAGTCGGCGGGTTTGTAGTCGGTTCGTGTCAACCTACTTCGGTCGATTCTCCATGTTGTTCTTATTCGAGGCAAGTACCTTGTTCATACGCTTCTCGTTTTGTGGATATGATGATCGGTGGTCGTCTGGGTGTGTTTGTTTTGTTATTTTAAAATGAATTTTCAAAAGTTTTGTTTTGGCCTCGTTAAAGGCTCTCTTTCAAAATGCGTGTGTGTTTTGTGAACGGTGTGTTTTAGGAATTGATTATGATTTCATTATTTTGAACGTTGAAGGCTTTGATGATACCCCTATTGTTAAAGTTATGGAATCGTGTATTCCGTATTTAATCTTGTTATTGTGTTTTGAAGAGAGTTTGATAATGGTGTCGGATTAGTGGCCATCCCTAGTGAGTATTCTTGATGAGCTTACATTCTTGGCATATTAGTATTGCATGAGTAATGTGTGTGTGTGTATGCTCACTACGAGTTAGATCTGACGGGGTCTCGGTAGGGCTCCACGAAGCTGTGGAACTGCGAGCTTGCTTTTAACCACTACGGGTTAGATCCGACGGGGTCTCGGTAGGGGTCCACGAAGTTGTGGGTCCGTGGTTAATTGTGGTGCATTTTACAAATGTGATTTGATTATGGCATTTCCAGAAATGAGTGCTTTTGAACGGTTTTCATGATTGCATGCATCGACTAAGTGTGTAAGAGGTAAGTTGTTCGTTTGGCTTACTTGGTTTGTGGATTTTGACGTCTGTGTTTAAACCTTGGTTTGTGGATTTTGACGTTGGAAGACGAACCTTATTGTCGTTCTCGTGTACTGTGAGTTGACGAGATTTGGGGCTAAAATCCCAACGGTTTTGTAAAGGTCATTTTACGGAAAATAAACCTTCGGGGTGGTGACCCCTTTCGTATTTCGAGTTTTGGAAAGAGTAGGATTCAATAAATCCTAAATTGTTTTCTATTAAAACTCTCGATGGCATTTTAAACCGTTTTATAAATTATTTCCCTTGATTTGTGATCTTTCGGTTTTGGAATATTTTACCCAAACTCTTGCCTCGGGAAGTATCTTTTTGTTACGTTTGGATTTTTGAGGATTCCTAGTTATTGTTATTCGTGGAATGTGAATTGTATGACTCGTATTTGCACTTTGTACTTGCACTAGTAAAACAGTGGAGTTTTGCTAACCCCCGAGTATTCGGGGGGTGGATGTCTGTTTTTGCATTCAGGTTTGGGAGCATAACACAGGGTCGGCACGAAGGATGATGAAAGATGAACGATACTAATCACACGAGGACCCGTATGATGTCATTGGTTTAGTTGTATTTTATTTCCGCTGCAGTATTCTTTCCCGTTGTACGGGAGTGTGTTCTATTCGACCCCTGCGTGGGCATGTAATGTATTTGAGTTGTATGTATTTATTGAAAGACCAAATCGGTCTACGGAGTCATTTTAGCCTTAAAAGCATTGTTGAGATGTTCTATGTTGTTACCAGCCTGGTAGATCCTTGAGTAAAGGTTCTACGGCGTGTAATATCCCTGAGTGGATTGGGGGTGTTACATAAATGGTATCGGAGCTTAGGTTGTAGAAACCTAGGCTGTCGGGTCAAGTAGGGTCTGTTGAGTTTTGTCTCGTCGGATTTTATCTGACTGAGTCGTGTCGCGACGCGTCGTCTGAGTTTGTTGGTCGTGATTAGTATCGTGGGGCGATCATCATCTTCGTGCGACCTATGGATGTAAGTCTCCCTTCTTTGTGTTGTGCCTCGTGTGACACGAGCTATTTTATGATTATTTGTTAGGTGATGGAATCCTTCTGTGGATTTTGATTTCATGATATGTATTTAGTTGACTCTCGTATTTGGTTTATACGAGGAGTGTCGTCGCTGCTAATGTCTTTTTAATGTTGTTTTTGTCTGTTGCTTATGATTTTCGAATCGATTTGCTCGTTTTACAAGTTCTCTTGTGGAAGCTTTGTGCTTATACGTGTTCGACTTGTTCACTAGCCAGTGCGGGAGGGTCCTTAGAGGCCTTGAATGGGGTCAGTGGTTTTATTCTGAATCCTAGGCGGTCTTCGACTGTGGTATTTTACCGTTTATTTCCGTTAAAAGACATGTATTGTCTTGACTTTAAACGTTTTGATGCGTGTACTAGGAGGTGTTTTAGTGTACGTCGATATGCCTGAGTTTTGGGCATTCTGGTCTATTGGATTTTTGAAAACCTTGAGTATCTTAGAAAATTAAATTTCGAAACGTACTTTTAAAACGAATTATTTTCTTGCGGTGTTTTCAAGGTGCTTTCTAGTGCCACAATATATTTCAGAAATTTTCCAATTGAGGACCAAAAATACTTTGAGATATTTTCAATTATTTAGAAACACTTTTACTTAGACTCGAGGGTCGAACATTCTGAAAGTTTTTCACTAAGAGAAAGTGTCCTCGTTTTTATCAAATGCAAAATGGTTCTCCAAAGTCTCGATAACGATGTCTCACGTTTGTACTTTTTTTTTAAAGGTGATACTCAAGATCAACCGGTGTTTTTCTAAATTATTTTCTAGAGGTGGTTTTCGTTTTTTTTAAAACCCATCATTTCCTGCTTGTGGTCGGAGAAGGTGTGTATGATTGTGTACATACGTGCTTGTTTCGTGATGTTTAGTAATTATATGCTGGGTATCGTCCGAGCCGTTGTAATCTTCGAACGTTGCCGTTGTTGTTGTGATTTTTGTATGTGTTGATATGTTATGCTGAGTTGGCATCTCCGGTATGTTGTTTTGCGATGTTACGTCCATGATATCTAGCATTTGTATATTCGGTATGCCGAGCCGAGATGTTTCCAACCGCGGTGTGCCGGGGGCATGCACGTACCAATTATCTTCTCGTCGGTAACGTGTCTCAAGTGTGGACTCGAGGGACACCGAATCCAGTTTTTAGAATTGGTTACCGAGACTTCTGGAGTTTGCGCTTCAGCACAGATACCAGAATCGGATCTTAGAGGCCCATGGGAGATTTTTTTGTCGGTTGCTTTTTGTGTTGTTACCTTGTTTCCGTTGTTGTGAGTTGCGGGGACGACATTTCTTTTATAAGAGGTCGAATGTAATACCCGTATTGTTTTTGGACTTCTGTATTTATTTCTCAATTCTATCGACTCGCTCGTGTTCGTTGATAGTATTTCGGTTTCATCGTTCGAACGAGCTGTGATATTGTTTTGAGTCGATCTGATTATCGCTGTGCTTTTTCGAGTTCGGTTCGATTCCTGTGAGCTTTGGAGTTGTTGTTTGAATTTTATTGTTCTTCGTGATTCAAACATGATTGTTCGATTTTTGTTGTCTCGATTGTTGTGGCTCGATTGTTTGATTGTTCGGTTTCTGTTGATCTCGTCTCATGATTGTTGAACGTTCAGACTCCTTCCTAATTCCCTTAAGTTCGGGAAATTAATCTTGTTTTCGGTCTTCCAACCCTTGGGCGGTGATTCTTATTTGTTCAGCGTTTGGCTCGCGTTTTGATTGATGAACCGTTGGGTTGGTCAATCGTATTGATTTTCGTTCGTTGTGTTTTGTGATTGTTCGGATAATCGACTTGATTGTACTATCTGTTTGATGACACTTGTCACTTGTTAGTTTTATTATGTCTCTATCGGTGGCGTTGTGTTGGTCGTCGTGGAGCGTGTTTTCACGCCGTATGTCTCTTTGCGTTTCTTGCAGCGTTTCGCCGTTGGGCGCGAGTTTTCGGTTTTTGTGTATCTCGTCGAGTTTTCCTGGCGGGGATATTGCTTCTCCCTACTTGTTTTAAGTTTCGGGACGAAACTTCTTTTAAGGAGGGTAGAATGTAATACCCGTAATTTCGGTTTCTGGTAATTTCTTTTTTTTTTCCGCGAAAGTCCATTTTCATGACTCGCTCATGACCGTTTCGTCATTCTGAGAATGATTAATTCTACACTTTTTGACATCCGAGTTCGTTTCGGCATCGTTTTGTTCAGTTTCGCGTTTCTTAGCGACTTTTCCGCATTCAAGTTCGATTCTTGCGAATCTCGTTCGAAACTGCTGTTTCGAGTTTCCCGTAAGTTTGTTTAACTTTGTTAGACGTGTTGTGAACTTCGGTTTGGTTATTCGATCACGTATCGTGATTTTCGGGCATTTTAGGCCATTTTGTAATTTCCTAAAAGTTATGGGTATCCGTATCTGTATTTGTTGTATCGACCCTTTTCTTGGTCGCATATGATTAATTATTGCATTATGTTTTCATTTCGGGTCGTTGATTTTGTCCGCGAACTTTTCGTCGTGTTCGTTAAAATGCGTTTTGGAAATCGAAGTCGTCGGGTCATGGCGGTGGCGGTGGCCGGACAGTGCGGCTGCTTGTCGGAAGTCTTGAGCCGGCGGCAGCGAGCACGGCAGAACCGCGTAGCGCATGCTACGCCGGAAGAGGCTGTAGCTAGCTCGGCAGTGTAGCGCCGCTATCGACCGGCCCGGCCTACGCCATCGGGTGCAGGCGGTGGCGTCACGAGGTTCGAATCGGGTAGGCTCGGCGGGTAGCGCCACGCTGCATCAGACCTTTCTGCCTTCTGACCGGCCGTGAGTAGCGCGCTACGGCGGAAAGGCTGCGCCTTCTGGCCGAGTCACTAGGCGGTGAGGTTACGGATTGCGGCACAGGCGATAGCGCCACCTTCTTGAAGCGACTGCGCGCTAAGTACACCGAGATAAATGTGGCAGAGCAGCCTCATTTTCACTCGTTTTTCATTTCATTTCTTTTCGATCCGCGGCTGGAGCTTCGGAGGAGGCGAAGCCATGTTTTTGAACAACAAATCCATGAAGTTCTTGAGTTCATATCATTGATTGATCATCCTATATCATCCTTTGATCCAGCGAATCAAGGTAATCTCTTCTTAGAACCCTAGTTTCTTGAATTTTGGGGTTTTTGCGTTTTTGTCCGATTCGTTCCGTATTGTTGATTAATTCATGATGGGTATGATTAATCGTGGTAGTATTCTTGTGTTTAACATCATTTAATCCATTGTTCTTCGTCGAATCGAAGTATATTTCTTGATTTTCTTCGAATCGACTTTTTGGGGGACTTGTCATCGATCTCGTTTTTCATCCGTTTTTGATGGATCGATTGTTGTTAAATGATGTTGTTAAACATATCCTATGGATTGTATATCCATATTTCAGTTTGGAATTCCGTTTTCGTGTTTTGACGGGACGAATCGTGTTCTTGGCCATTTTGGGGGAAACACTTGAACTTTCGTCATTTGTTCTTTGAATTCAACGGCTTTAAGTCGTGTTATGGAATTCATTTCATTGTTGTTATTGTCCTTCGTAATTTATTATCGCGAGTTGGCAATCGGTGGAGTCGGCGGGTTCATAGTCGGTTCGTTTCAACCTACTTCGGTCGATTCTCCATGTTGTTCTTATTCGAGGCAAGTACCTTGTTCATACGCTTCTCGTTTTGTGGATATGATGCTCGGTGGTCGTCTGGGTGTATTTGTTTAGTTATTTTAAAATGAATTTTCAAAAGATTTGTTTTGGCCTGGTTAAAGGCTCTCTTTCAAAATGCGTGTGTGTTTTGTGAACGGTGTGTTTTGGGAATTGATTATGATTTGATTATTTTGAACGTTGAAGGCTTTGATTATACCCCTATTGTTAAAGTTATGGAATCGTGTATTCCATGTTTAATCTTGTTATTGTGTTTTGAAGAGTTTGATAATGGTGTCGGATTAGTGGCCATCCCTAGTGAGTATTCTTGATGAGCTTACATTCTTAGCATATTAGTATTGCATGAGTAACGTGTGTGTATGCTCACTCGGGTTAGATCCGACGGGGTCTCGGTAGGGCTCCACGAAGCTGTGGAACCGCGAGCTTGCTTTTAACCACTATGGGTTAGATCCGACGGGGTCTCGGTAGGGGTCCACGAAGTTGTGGGTCCGTGGTTAATTGTGGTGCATTTTAAAAATGTGATTTGATTATGGCATTTCCGGAAATGAGTGCTTTTGAACGGTTTTGATGATTGCATGCATCGACTAAGTGTGTAAGAGGTAAGTTGTTCGTTTGGCTTACTTGGCTAGGATGGCACTAGAGTATTTGTCGTCTGTGTTTAAACATTGGGTTGTGGATTTTGATGTTGGAAGACAAGCCTTGTTGTCGTTCTCGTGTACTGTGAGTTGACGAGATTTGGGGCTAAAATCCCAACGGTTTTGTAAAGGTCATTTTACGGAAAATAAACCTTCGGGGTGGTGACCCCTTTCGTATTTCGAGTTTTGGAAAGAGTAGGATTCAATAAATCCTAAATTGTTTTCTATTAAAACTCTCGATGGCATTTTAAACCGTTTTATAAATTGTTTCCCTTGATTTGTGATCTTTCGGTTTTGGAATGTTTTGCCCAAACTCTTGCCTCGCGAAGTATCTTTTTGTTACGTTTGGATTTTTGAGGATTCGTGGTTATTGTTATTCGTGGAATGTGAATTGTATGACTCGTATTTGCACTTTGTACTTGCACTAGTAAAACAGTGGAGTTTTGCTAACCCCCGAGTATTCGGGGGGTGGATGTCTGTTTTTGCATTCAGGTTTGGGAGCATAACACAGGGTCGGCACGAAGGATGATGAAAGATGAACGATACTAATCACACGAGGAACCGTATGATGTCATTGGTTTAGTTGTATTTTATTTCCGCTGCAGTATTCTTTCCCGTTGTACGGGAGTGTGTTGTATTCGACCCCTGCGTGGGCATGTAATGTATTTGAGTTGTATGTATTTATTGAAAGATCAAATCGGTATATGGAGTCATTTTAGCCTTAAAGACATTGTTGAGATGTTCTATGTTGTTACCACCCTGGTAGATCCTTGAGGAAAGGTTCTACGACGTGTAATATCCCTGAGCGGATTGGGGGTATTACATAAAGAAGGGTGTGAGTGGATGACATATTGTGCAAAATTACCTAATAAAGATACTTTGCAACTGATAAAGGTCATAGACAAACACTCATGTAACAGAGAGTATAGAGTCAAAATGATGAATTGAGCTTGGTTGGGGAAAAAATTACTATTTACTGTGAGGGAGAACCCAAAAATTAAGTTAACTGATATTGTCAACAAAGCCCATGAGAAATGGAATGCTGGGGTCAGTAAAATGAAGGCTTCTAGAGCAAGGAGGGTTCCTTTTGACATGGTTGATGGATCATTCAAAGAGCAATATACTAGATTATATGATTATGCACATGAACTTCTAAGATCAACTCCAAACAGCACTATCAAACTCACTGTCCAGCCCACTCAACCCAATGAAGATCCTGGTGAGATTATGTATAGGCCATTGCTACCTAATTTTCAAAGAATGTATATGGGTATACATGGTTGCACTCAAAGTTTCTTGAGGTGTAGGCCAATTATTGGACTTGATGGATGTTTCTTGAAAGGGTATTTTGGGGGTCAAATACTTGCAGCAGTAGGTAGGGGTCCTAATGAACAAATGCTTCCAATAACACTTGCAGTTGTTAAAGGAGAGACAAAAGATTCATGGGCTTGATTTCTTGAGCTATTAGTCAATGATTTAGGTGGCCCGGAAGTGTGTAAACTATTCACATTCATGTCTGATCAACAAAAGGATATACAAGTTTGTCCTATTAGTAATGATATTGTAGGAAGAGACATCTTTATAACAATTTTAGGAAGAGACATCGTGGTAAACAGCTGAAAGAAATGATGTGGAGGGCTGCAAAGGCAACTTATCCACAAGAATAGAAAAGGGAGATGAGGGAAATTAGAAAGGTATGTTAGTAATCTAATTAGTCATCTAATTAATGTACCTATTTTTGAAGGTAAATGAGGCAGCTTACAAGGATTTAATCAAAATCCCACCAAGATTTTGGAGCAAGGCAAGGTTTACTTATCACCCCAAATGTGATGTGCTAGTAAAAAACATGTCTGAGACTTTCAACTCAGTCATTATTGATCCTAGGCAGAAGCCTATAGTCACCATGTTAGAGGAAATAAGGGGATATTTGATGGATATATGGGAAACAAATAGGAGGAAAAATGATGCTTACCAAGGATCAGTCCTTCCCAAGATAAAGAAGAGGCTGGAAAAGGAGAAAGAGCTTTTTAGGCATTGGTTTTGTAGGTGTGTTATATTTATGTTTATGATTAATGTACATGTTTTTGTTTGTAATTTGTTTCTGATTAATGTATATGTTGATGGTTTGCAAGGCCTGCTGGTGATAACATTTATGAAGTCAGAAGCATCTATCATAGTGGAGAGAAATTCACTGTCCACGTGAATGAAGGCTTCTGTTCCTGTAGAAGATGGATGTTAACTGGCATGCCCTGTTGCCATGCTGTTACATGCTCTAATGAGAGAAAAAGAGATCATGAAGAGTTGATACCAGACTATTACAGAAAAAAGGCCTACATCAACTGCTACAGTTCAATGATCTACCCCACAAATGGTCCAAACCTATGGGAGAAAACACCATATCTACACATCTTGCCTCCTCCATTTAGAAGAGCTCCAGGCAGGCCCAAGAAAGCAAGAAGGAAAGATGCAGTTGAGAACAAAAAAGATTCTACACAATTAAGTAGAAAGGGGATGCCACATAAGTGTAGTAGATGCAAACAAGGAGGTCATAACAGGGCCTCTTGCCCTTTACCACCATCTCAAACTGAAGAAACAACTGCACAAACACAGGCACAAGGACCACATTCAAATGCACGAACAGAAGAACCACAACCACATGCACCAACACAAACCTCCCAATCAAATGCACAAACAGAACCTTCACAACCAAAGAAGAAGAGAAGACAAAAAAAATCAGTCTGGACTGCTGCAAGTCAACCCACTTATGCAACTCAACTCAATTCCACACCCAGAATAAGCACTGCTGCAAGTGAACCCACTGATGCAACTCAACTCAATTCCACACCCAGAAGAAGCACTAGAGGACTGTCCAAAGGTCCCTTCAGAGTGAATCTACCAACAAGGAGGGATACTCAGATTTAGTGTTTATGTTTAGTGTTTAGTGTTTATGTTTAATTATCATAGTAGGAATATTTAGTGTTTACTTTCTGCCCTTTTGTTGGTACATGTATCCTGCTTTAATGTCTGCCCTTTCGGAACAATAGTGAATGGCAGGTTTAATGACTATGTTGGTAGATTCCCTTTGTTGAAACTAAAGGGACAATAGTGAATGGCCGGTTTAATGACTATGTTTATGTGTAATGTGTTGGTTCTACTTTGGTTTTACTTTGGTCCAAATTATTGAAACAATACATATGTTGGTTTCAAACAAATCAAACATCATTTTCAATGACCAATTCAAGCTTCAAATTCAACCATTACATATAGCTTTTGGGTTAAAGCCTACTTTCAAATCATGTGCTCCACATTTGGAAGGTTTGAATAACAACATTGCACAAGTTACTCCTAAAATAAATCATATAACAACAACAAAGTTCATTTTCATCTTCATCGATTTCTTCTCCTCATTCATAGTCACCAATGTCCTCCTCACCATTGTTAACTCTATATCCTTCTCGGAACATTGTAAACATTCATCGTCGTCATCATCAACATAATTTGCAAGCCAATCTGAGTACCACAGAAAAAATCAACAGCCACAATCTATGCCAGTAGCCTACAATATCAAAGAGGACAAAATTGTTTTAAGTTAAAATAAAGGACTTACTTAATATTACAAAATAAGATAAGGGACCAAATCGTTAATGAAAAAAATATGCTGAAAGCAAATCACCAGGGCAGAAGGCACGAGCTTACCACAAAGTGCCTGCAACCCCAGAATGTCTTGCCATTGTTGGGTCCAACTTTGATGACGGTGCGAACAACGGCTTTGGCTCCACATATGCACTTTGGTGGTTTTGTAGGAGCACGTTTCCCACTTGAAGCGAATGAAACAGAACGGGAACTTCTGGATTGTGACCCGTTGGAGCGATAGGAAGTCATTGTTATGGTGTTTCGAGGTTTCACAAGCTTTCAGGTTTTCAGATTTTCAACAATGGTGAAAGATGAGATCTAGTGTTTAAATGAAGAAGATGATAGTCAGCATCTGGTTTGGCATCAACGTGACCACTTGACAACCACTTGGATAATAGTTAACGGCGTTACGGAAAAAGCATAACCAAGGCTGACTTTGCTTAAAACGTGAAAGATAAAAGACTTTGGGGGAAAAAGATAAAGGACTAAATCGTTACCTGAAATTAAGTTAAGAGACCCCATTAGCATTTTAGCCTATCATTTATCACTACTAATTTCTTATAAAAATCATAAAATATATTATTATTGATATGAGATACTACAAAATAATCACAAAGTCCCAGAAAAAAAATTAAATTACATCAATAATTAACATATAGATATAATATAATCTAACTAATAAGGAATTTTTTTTAAATATTATAATTACATATAACATAAATAAATATAATAAATATATCATCGGATTAAAAAGTTATTTATGGTGAGACTTTAAAAGCTAAAAAACATCTAAAAATGCTGAGGCAAATATTAGATAACAAGCACAATACTAGTAATAATAATGATTATCATTAATAATAATAATAAAATGTAATATTTTCAATAATAACACTACTTTAATGATACTATAAACACATGACAACAGGCAATATTAACAAATGGAATCGAGCTTCAGACCTTTCAATTCCTCTAACCTACACCACCAATTCGAACCCTTACGCTTCTTATTACTTGTTTTTATCTTATCTTTGGTTACTTTATTTTCCCTGTGATTAAAATTGTGATTTTATTTTCATTTTCATAATTATCGGTACTGATAAATGGTAAATGACTTAAATAACCTTTAAAAAGGAGATGAAAATTTAGAGAAAAATAAAAGAACGAAAAGAAAATGGAAGAGGGTAAATATCTAATCAATCAAAGGAGCTCAGTCGGTTGGTTTGTGGGAACCCGTGAGATGGGGACCCGATCACAGACGCATACGCACACACTCATACGGGTGTGTAATTCAATAGTAAAAGGGTGCTCCTTCATGTACTGCACCAGATTTCCACCCTATCTGTGAGATGGACAGTTAAATCGATAAAGCTAACCCTCCACTTTCATACACACTCGTATTATATGTTTATTTTCAATTATATTTACTTATATTATTCGATCGAGGAGTGATATTACTGAATTTATATTTTTATTTAGCATTATGCATATTTCGATCTAAATAAATTACAAAATTATATATCAAATACTGATATGAGTGAAATACTATATTACACTCGTTAAAAATATACAATTCTCGATGTTTCATTATTGTAGTATTTTTTAGCTTTATGTCTGAATTTGCATTTTATTCGAGCTTTATGCATGATTTCTATCTGAATTTAATGCGAATTCATATATAACGATATTGTAATATCAATATGATTGAAAAACTACATTAAATGTACACCATCAAGTGTATTTTCAGATCTACGACTGAACTTGCATTTTATTCGAGCATGATGCATGATTTCAACCAAATTCAACCCCAAATCACGTACTATATATTTAACACTATTATGATAGAAAAACTATATTAAACTCGTTACGAATGCACTATTCTCGATGTTTCGCCGCAAGTGATATTTTAGAGGTATGATTGGATTTGCATTTTATTCACTGCATGATTTCAACTCAAATTCAGCACGAAATCATGTATAATGATGTATTTAATATTAATATGATTGAAGGACTACATCAAACTCGTTAAAAATATATCATTCTCGATGCTTCATCGTGAGTGGTATTTTACAACTTTACAACTGGACTTGTATTTTATTTGAGTATGATGTATGATTTCAACTTGTTATATTTAACATAATATGATTGAAGAACTGCATTCAACTTATTAAGAAGAATGCATCCTTTCTTGATATTTCACTGTAAAATTGTGTTCTTGTCCTTATTTTAAGTCTTTTTATAACTAATTCATCAAGAACAAAGTAAATTAACTACATCTGTAAAAAATATTCTAAAAAAACAGTTTCAAATGTAATCACGATTCACAATGAGAGAGAAAGAGTAAATATATGTGTTAGAATTTGAAACATCATTTATTTTTTCTTCTGGAGTTAAAAAAAAATATTTTTGTATATTTAAAAAAAAACTAATTAAAAAAATATATACAACTTCTAAATAAATACTTACAATAAAAACTGGAGGTAGCACTACTTATTTTTTATATAATGACAATAACATAAAGAATTGATTATAATGTGTAATGAATTTTGTATTATAAATATGAAAATGTAATTTTTATTTTTGTAAATTCCGCGTAAAATCACCAAAAAAATTAAAATTGAAAATTAACATTAACGCTCGTCCCCCAACCCATCTCTTTACCACACGCACACACAACACAACACAACACACAGTAGAGAGAGAGGAAAAAGAAAACGGAAATTTAGATTGTCACAATCTCACCCCATCTCTCTGTGGCGTTGTTTGTTCTTCTGTACATATGTATTATTTTTCTCAGCCGTTTCGTTTCTCACTCTCTTCTTTTCCATCCTCTCTCTAAACTTATTCTGCAATCCGCCGAGAAAAAAAAAAAAGATTTCATTTTTTCATTTTTTTTTCCTACAATTTTGGGGTGGTTCATCTTTTAATTTTGGGCCATGCGGCGAGGCAGAGCACCGGCGAGGCACGCGGTGGCCGTTCACGCCATAGAAGCTCATGGATCTGGAGGATCTATCGAGATCAAATTCAGAGGAGTGAGAAAGAGACCATGGGGAAGATATGCCGCCGAGATCAGAGACCCTTGGAAGAAGACACGCGTCTGGCTCGGCACCTTCGACTCGGCTGAGGCCGCGGCTCGAGCTTACGACGCCGCCGCGCGCTCGCTCCGTGGTCCCAAGGCGAAGACAAACTTTCCGTTGCCCCAAAACGGCAGCGTTTTCCCCGATTTCAACCCTCACAGCCCCAATCAACCATTTATGAACATTAACCCTAACGATCCGCTCAATAACTCACGTTATTACACCCAGCACCATCAGATTCAGAGGCCGACCTCTAGCAGCATGAGCAGCACCGTGGAATCCTTCAGTGGGCCGCGGCGGCCGCCTCGGCCACCGCAGATTATGCAGCAGCAGCAGCAGAGGAGGCATCCACGGTCCCCGCCAATGGCTCTGGATGATTGTCACAGCGACTGTGATTCATCCTCGTCTGTGGTCGATGATGACGGGTGTGATTTCGCCTCGTCGTCCTGTAAAAAGCCTCGACCTTTTGATCTCAACATGCCGCCGCCGCCGGACGCCGTTGCTGATATGGACGAATTCGCCTGCACGGCCCTCCGGCTCTAAAGGTGTTATTCTCCCCCGACGATAGATAATAACCTTATTGTTCCAAGGAAATCTTCCAATTTGGTTAAATTACCCAAAATTTCTTTACTATTTTTGGTGTGATTTACATGAGGAAAAATTGGGGAAGAAAAAAAGAGAAACAAGAGCAGAGAAGGAATGCTCATAGACAGGTTTGTGTCATAAAATTAAGTGTCTGTCTTGTACGAGTGTATGTTGTCTGAAGAGGATTTACTTTCTATATTTAAAACTACTGATGTTATCGGTAATAGATGGATGATATTATGATTGATCCTTTTTTATGTGTGATTCTTTGATGTTTCTGTCTGTGTGGTGATGTTTTCTGGAACTTATATGAAATCTGCCTTAGTAAAAATAGTTTCTTTTCATGCTTTAAATACTGCTGCATTTCTATTTAATCAGTGTATTAATATTCATTTGCTGCTGACTTGGGCAATATTATTAGATTATAGAGGTTTTGTGTTTGGGATTTGCTTTAAACGAAAAAAATAACGTGATTCAAGTCGAGTATAATTGTAGTGAACGTGGTTCAAGTCTTGGGGATCTTGTGATTAGAACCAGTGTGAGATCATGAGTTAGACCGACACATCACCGTAAAACCGCCATGACCATAACTTTTCATTTCTCTATGGTGTTCTCATTCTTGATAGGAAAACTTTGTTGCGAACTTACCGTTCGATTTAGTTAGGAATGTCATTGAACTGTGCCATGTCTGGAAATTGCCGCCGGTCGGTTTCACGAGTATCGTGGATATTGTTGTGTGCCCTTTACAATCTTGCACCAACTTTTCATATTCCATTTAGTTCCAACTCCACTTTGTATTTCACTTAGTTGGATGAAAGAAATGTCATTGAACCTGTGCCATGTCTGGAAATTGTCGCCGGTCGGTTTCACGTGTATTGTGGATATCGTTGTGTGCCCGTTACAATCTTGCACCAACTTTTCATATTCCATTTAGTTCCGACTCTACTTTGTATTTCACTCAGCTGGATGAAAAGACATGTTTCTTGAAGATTAAGATGCGTTGTTGATTGTTTGAATGTACCCTCTTCCCCTTTGTTTTTAAGATTAAGATGAACATGTTTCATGTTCTCAGGCTTATATATTACATTTTAATATTTGGGAATATGGATCTGTACCCATTTTAATACAAGGATATTCTTTTTTCTTCTAAGTTTAACACTATCTCTTTTTGAGAGCCAAATTGTCGGTTATAACCTATACTCGAACATTCGAGTCACCTATTTACATTCAAGTCACCCATTTTAGGTGACTCAAATAAGTGACTCGAATGTATTTTAGGTGATGCGGATGTAGTTAGGTGACTCGAATGCATTTTAGATGACTCAAATAGGAGACTCGAATGACTTCGGATATATTTTATGCTACTCGAATGCATTTTAGGGATGTAACAGGTTACTCGAATAGGTTACTCGGATGCAATTTAGACGACACGAATATATGACTCGAACGAATTTTATGTTATTCGTATAGGCGACTCAAATGTGTTACTCAAATATGTGACTCGAATGTCTTCGAGTAAAAGTCAAGTCTCACCGTTTGGATGTGAAAAGAGTTGTCGGACTGTGCTTGAAAAAAGAATTACCATATATATTCAAATGGGTACCATATATTTTGGCCCTTTTAATATTATTGCTATATTCAAACCTGCCAAGTTCAGTGAAAATAGCTGTCTTGTGTATTATCTGATCTGATGTATGTATGTGGTGTGCACCTGCACCTGTTGACTTGTTCTTTCTTCAAACAGTTGAAACTTCCTAGTTAAAAGTTATTGGACCAAGTCTTTGCTCTAGTTTTTCTTTTTCTTTTTGGGTCCCTAAACCTATGCATTTTTTTTTTTTCGTTTTATACCTAAACCAATTTTTTCATCAAATAGTAGTAATTTATACTCCATCAGAAGAATTCTGGCAAAAAAGAATTAAAAATTACATAAATTATTTAAAACAATCTGGAACTATCCGAAGACTAACTGAAAATCTTAATTTTGTGGAAAATAATGTTCACATATATTTCATAAGTATTGGAATTTAAATTTCATAAGATTGTCGTATGATTACTTACTTTTGCAAAATAGAGATTGTCTAATATTTTATAAAATCTGCAACTTATTTGAAAATCATAAGAACTTCATTAAAGGGGCGTGAAAGTGAGTTTAGTCTAATTCATAAAGAATATGAAATTCTATAAAATTCCAAAAGTAATTTTGTGAGAAAATTTAGAATTTCAGATCCTTCTAAAATTAAAATAATTTGAAGAATATATATTTTTTTTTAAGAAATTAATTTTGTTTTACAAAATAATTTTCAGATAATTTTCTTATATTTTAAATGAAATCTCATAACTTAATAATTATTCCAGATCTTTCTAATAATTTTCTGTTTTCTACTGGTTGCCTATTTTTTTTTATTTATTTAACAATTTTCGTGAAATTAGTTTATTTATTTTTTGAAATTCAAAAAAGTCGAAATTTTGAATCCCTATAAATAATTTAAAAATATAAAATTTTCAAGTTTTGTGAAAATTGTACAAATAATTTCAGTTAATTTTCCGTATTATAAAAAAAAAGTAAAATTAAGAAGTATTTCTCTGATTTTTAAAAAATGTGTAGATTTTTTAATTAGTTATCTAATTTTTAAATATTTTTTATTTTTTCGCCGCAGTTCTTTCTCGGAGATTGCAAATCAGAGTAGTATAGATTGATATTTGATAAAAGAGACTCGCACTCTAATCTATTCCTAAATTACTCCTAATTTCACTTATGTTCTGAACGGGAATTCAACCCTCGACCTGAAGGAGGGAGGGCATGCACCTGTGCTCTTGGACCAAAAGGCCATTGGCAAAAAAATAAAAAAATAATTAAGAATATAAAACTAAAAGAAAAAACCAAATAATTAAGGATGCAAATTGATATTGATTCTTTTTGGGTAAATTACATCAGCTAGTACATTTTTCTTTAAGATTACATATATAACATCACTATTAAATATTTACACAAATAACAGTAAATATTTTTATTTATGTTAATATGTTTCCTAACCTTAATTATCCAAATCTATACTTTTATTAAAAGAGAGTCGTGACACGTGTCACTTTGTAAGATTTTTGATTTTTTATTTTAAAATATAGTTTATATATAGAATGTATTCTTAAATTTTCAAAAAAAAAATTCTAGATATATATTGTGAGAGTTTTATTCCACAACATACACTCATCTATCAATAAAAAAATCATTCCTTTATTTTTTTAGCTTAAAATTTTAAATATTTATAATTTTTTAAATCAAGTTTATTTTTAATGGAAAATATATCAAATTAATTTTTATTTCACAATTTTCAACTAGACATCCATATGTACATAATAAATTTGATGGATTTATAATAATGCCCGATTGCACAAAAAAATTATATTAGAAAAAATATGAATATTTATTTTCAGTAAAATTAATTGATGCAAAATAAAAATATATTAACTCATTTATTGCTTACATAAAAAATAAATTATGATATTTATTTAATTATAATAACTAAAAATAATAAAACATACACTGCACACACACACACACACACATATATATATATATATATATATATATATATATATATATTAAGACTTAATCACTTATTACTTTCGTCCCAAAAATTTGTTCCTACTTTTTTTCGGTATGTCCAGGAAATTTGTTCATGTAATTAACACTAATTGACTGAACACTCCGCTAACGTGGTACTCTTTCTTGAATTATATTACACCTCATTATACACTTAATAAGTCTTTTATTAATATTACGCTAATATGATACTCATGTAGAAGATCATCAAAAATAAATTTAGAGATCGAGAAATTATTTTCTAATAAGAGAATATCTTATGCGGTACATTGCACCAGAGAACATCTAGTATGTATATCAAAGTAGCAAAGGTATAGCATGACGGTATTCAAGTGATTGAATCCTATTTTACGGTGTCTGAATATGGATGTTTTTCATTTTGAAAATCAGAAAACAAGAGTAGGAATTTGAAGTTAGAACAGAACATTATTCGTGAACATTATTTCAAGTTCATGCTCGGCTTTTTGGTGTTAAGTGAGTTTATGTTGTGTATTTTAAATGAATTTTGGTTGTCCTCTGTTGGAAATATATGTCACTATATTGTCGGATACTAAATGATATATGGTTGGTTACTCGATTGGAAGATGGAATACTCGATAACTCGTGTTTTTTAAACAAACCATGAGTAGATACCTAAATCAACATTTATGGTTACCTTTATTTTAGGTACACGCGAATAGTATATTGTTTTGTACATCCATTTTTCATTGTCATATATAAACAAATTAATGTACAATATTAAATGGTACCAATAAGTATCCACCTAGAATGTTCCCAGAAATTCACCGAACCAAGCCAACCAATGTCCCGACCAGCCACCAACTCTCTCGGTAAGTCGACCACCATATGCCACCGTCTAGAAATCTAAAGAATCCAAGTCGCGATTCAGTCGCTCGAACACCTTTTCCAGAAGACTTCATCTACTGGAGACCAAGCAACCGCAACCTTGAGACTGCAAAATTAGCAGAAAAAAATATTTCCAGTCCGGGTCGATTTACTCAGTGAAAAAGAGACGAGAATGAAGAGGACAAAAAACCATGGACCGCTCCAGAAAAATTCCGCCAAGAAGAAAAGGGATGGGCGGTGATTTTTGCAGAAAATAAAGAGTAGAGGAAAACGAAAGATAGAAAGAGGTAAAAGGCGATCTAGAGATAAGGAAATGTTTCAACTTAAAATAAATATGACTGGTTTTTAGAGATTAGGATGGTAGGTTTTTTATATTATTCTGGATATAGTTTAGGACATGTTACATATGTAGATATTTTTGTCTTGTTTTATTATGAAAAATAAAATGTAAAAGTTGTATAGTTATGTAAACTACCTTCTTTCTTCTTAAGCTTTTAATAATCATAGACCTTGGGCTCAGACTGGATTGGACATGTTCCAATGGGGTTTGCGAGTGGTTCATAGACGGAAGTATTTTTGTTATGATTAGTTTATATTTGGAGCACTTAATAAAATTTCTAAGGAAGACAACTGCCAAATTAGGAGTCGAGAGGCGAAAAGTGTAAACGGGCTTCAACCCGATGAATATGAGGAACTTGTGATCGAAACATGTTTAAAATTGTGTTCGTATTGGGCAAATGGTATCCCCGTACCCCATGAGCACCTAACATTATGATCACCTTGCCACATCAAGAATGATATATGTTTATATATATCCTTAATTTGTACAAATGTTCATCGTATTCTCCATATGTGGCAAGATGAGCACCTTGCTAGGTGCTCCTAGCGAGCATGATATATGTATTATTCGTAATATGATGACGACTCAATAAATCCATTTTGGCAAATGTGAACGTGCAAGAAAGTTGGCGGCAAATTATGTGACGGTCCCTAAAAAGATGAAGTGGCCACCACCAAAGGAGCCATTAACGGCCGCAGTAGACGGAGATGAATTCTCGAGTGGTTACTAAAAAAGTTTAAAATCTTTCAGCCTTCAGACCAGGATCATAAAGGGACGGTAGAGGTGTTGGAGCCATATGAGCCCTTGAGAAGCTAGAAAATGTGGAGTCAAATCCGCATATGTACCGATCGGATTTGTCGGTTTCATCGGCAGGACACCCAATAGCCATGAATCGATCACATAGATAGATATATAAGAAAACCAAACCAAAACCAAACCAAACATACCCAGTATATCCCGCTCAGATCAGGGTCTGGAGAGGGTAAGATGTACGCAAACCATGCCCCTACTTATTACGGTAGGAGAAATTTCGTGAAGACCTCACTTAGTGCGTGACAATATTGCGTGATAAATACAAAGGAAAGCATATGATTCGAAAAAGCTCGATACTGTCATACTGGCTACTTAATCCACATGGGACTAACCTAAGCGAGAATTTGGCTACTTCACTCCCGATGAAACGCTCTAACAGAAGAGAGGTTGACTCTGCAGCTCACTTGTCAAAAATACACCACACGAAAGACAATAGGATAAAATATATAATAAAAATAAAAGCTGCAATGCTCTGAGTCAAAATTAGCAAAGACAATCCCCGAGGCTCTCAACTACAAAGATCAAGCTCCCTACAAAAGAATCCACAACTCTGATCTGGCGCCTCCAAGCGCCCCTATCAAACAGTCATGGTCTCGGAAAGGTTTAAGGCCTTCAAATCTAATCTCAGCTGCTCCTCCCACGTCCTCCTCGGTCTGCCTCTCCTCCTTTCCCCGACAACCAATAAACTCTCGACCCTCCTCACCGGAGCAGATGCCTGCCTCCTGCGGACGTGGCCAAACCATCTCAATCTCCCTTCTCTAACTTTCGCTGAAATGGGAGCCACTTCCAGCGTGTTCCTGAAAACCCCGTTCGCGATTCTATCTAACATTGTGCGACCACACGACCAACGTAACATTCTCATTTCAGCCACTTCCAACTTGCTCTCAAGCGACTTCTTCATCGCCCAACATTCGGAGCCATACACCATTGCATGTCGGATTGTTGCTCTATAGAATTTACCCTTCAACTTTAGAGGGACTTTCTTGTCGCACAGGACCCCTGTCGCTGCTCTCCACCTTAGCCACCCCGCCTTGATGCGATGAGTGACATCATCTTCACACTCACCTTCCTTCTGAATGATCGAACTCAAATACTTGAACTTATCCGTACGGGGTACGATCTGATCCGTAATCATTACCTCTACATCTTCCTCGTTGGCCTCACCACTAAAGTTATACCATATATAAGGTGACGAGAATACTCAACCATTGTGAATTCGCCACATTGATTAAGTTGCAGATCATCCTTAATGAGTAATTCACAAGATTTGGAGCGATGCGCATATATAGGTTCCAGCCAAAGGTGGTGTCCGAATGGTACAAAAGTTCACTATAGATTGTCTAATGTTGGATCAATGTCAACCAACCCCTAATAACTCATTCTCCTTTGTCTCTCTTGTTAATCCTAATTAATGATCTCCGTCTTCGTCGTGAGAGTGCATCAGCTGAATCCTTAAAGCAAAAAGAACAGGGCTGCCATAAGTTGAAGAAGAGCAACAGTGTATTTTTAGCCAATGCAATTTGTTGTTTGGTTTTCAGTACCAGCCCTCAGGAAAGGCGATGCGAAAGCCTTGGGCATGCTATACATAATATTATGTTAAGAGGGGCTCATGGGGTGCAGAGTAAAATTTGTCGTTCCATGCGTGTTTGATATAGTTAATTACCCTTCGTCTCTGTTCAAAGCTATATTTCGAAACAAATTTGTGCAAAGCTGAGTGATTTGATTTAAGATGTGTAAGCTTTATAAATATTAACTGGGATTATGTGGTGTATATTAAGATGTAAAATGTATTAATAGTGAATATTTGATGGAGATTAAATGAGAAAGTGTGGTGATTTTATGCGATCTGGGATATTTAATAAAATGTATCACTTATAAATAGACACTTTCTCTATGAAATGTTGCACCTCGGGACGGAGGAAATAACAATTTTTTTTACCTTTATCCATGACAACTTTCTAATTATATCATGAGAACTTATCAAAAAAAATAGTATTATGAAAGTATTTAAAAAAATGAATGTAATGACTTATATTTACAAGTAGAATACTAAAAAATAAATGATTAAAGTTCAACATTAAAAAAATCAAATGACACTTATTAAAAATCAATGATACTAATTGATTGACACTATACTTTTCATGTCACTGACTTTCGTATAATTAGAAATAAGGTGTAGATTATGACGATGTGTGTTACACGTGCTCTAATCGAGTCTATGTATAAAGATGTTTTTTTTATAATGATAATGAAATTGTGAGGCTAATATGTTATTTATTTGCTATCTAAATATGTTAATAGGGGTTTACTGTTCTATGTAGTTTCAGCAAATTTAGATGTTCGTCCCATGGAAAAATGTTTGTTCACCAAACAATGAAGTCTTTGTCAATTGTTGTTAAAGGGTCGATGCGAACAAGTATAATTAGGGGTGATATACCGTACCGTACCGTACGACACTTTTTGTCGATATCGTATACCTTACCGAAATTTCCGGTACAACAAACTCATACCGATATCGTACCGAAAGTTTTCGGCATACCGAAATTTCGGTATGGTTTTCGATCTATATCGATATCGTATCGAAATTTCGGTATACCGAATTTTATTTCGATATCGGTATATACCGAACTTATCAAAATACCAAATTACCAAACTATCGATTTTTTTTTGATATATCGATCTATACCGAAATACCGAAATAAAATACCAAAAAAATCGATATACCGATATATATTAAAATACCGTTTTTCTTTTTTTTTTTGTATTTCGATATATAACAAATACCGAAAATAAAAAAAAAAATCATACCGTTACCGTATCGGATATTTTCGGTACGGTACCATACCGTACCGAAAATTCGGTATAACGAAATTTTCAGTCTTTCGGTACGGTTGATTCGATATTTCGTCATTTCGGTATATCTTGCCACCCCTAAATTTAATGTATAATAATTATAAAAAAATTGCAAATTATGGGTTATCCTCGTATTCTATTTTCCATATATCCCTCCAAATGAACACGAGTTGTATTTGTTTTCAAATCGTCCCAACGAATTTGAGGCATTCTCTTATATAGCAAAAAATTGCAAATTATTGGGTCCTTACTTTTCCCTAATTAAGAACCCAATTACACTTTACGAATCTGAGTCGTACTTCTTTTTGGACGTCCCTATTCTATTTTTTAAAATCAGTATAGGTGCTCAAAATTTAAAACAACAATATTAAGCTACTCGAAGAGAAGAAAAAATATATTAATTAAATTAATTAAATTTACCAATAAATTTGAAAGACAATATTGATGCAATAAAAAATCACAAATCATAATTACAAGTAGTACTAACCCATGACGTTGCCACGACATGGTTTCCTTTAAATAAGTAATACGTGAAATAAAATATCATCCAAACAATAAATAATATTAAAAGGAATTAAAGGTTCACTACATCGAAAAATATGAAAGAGAATGCAAAGTCAACGTGTACAATCACCGTAAATATCTGAATAATCACCAACTGCAAAATTTGTATAAATCAGTAAGCAATAACAAAATTAAATAATTGTATATTACTACTTTAGACATAAAGTGTATTAATATGATAAAATAATACCTCAAAGCTTTGAAAACAATTCCTTGTATACAATGTTAGTGTTCGTGTCGGTGGGATTGCCTTCCTCATCCAATGCTAAAACCTTGAGCCCCTTCCTGCTTGTTACTCTGGAAAATGCAGCATATAGCTGGCCATGGCCGAAAACAAACTTTGGGAGGTAGAGTCCAACATGAGATAAAGACTGTCCCTTACTCTTATTGATAGTCATTGCATAACAGACTAATATAGAAAATTGCCTTCGCTGAAATCTAATAGGAAATTTGGTAATATCAGAAGGTGAAAGTACCATCCTAGGTATGAAAATCTTCACTCCAGCGTTTTTTCCATATATCGTCTTAGCCTCAATAACGTGCTTGCCAATTGCAGTAACAATCAATCTAGTTCCATGACAAAGCTCGGCAGACTGGTCAATATTTCTAAGAAGCATTATAGGACAACCAACCTTAAGTCGAATTATATGATTTGGTATCACAGAAGTCCTTATAGTGTTTAGAAACTCGACAGAATAGACATCTTCTCTATTGACGGTATCATCTTCGTCAGGGCATATGCAATCTGAACTCATGAATTCTGTGGCATCTCCAGGTAAAAGAGACATTATATAATCATTTACTTTCTGGACGATCTCATTGGTCGGAGCAAGAATAGCCTTATCCTGAAAGTACCGACCATCACCGACATGGTATAATACTAAGCAGTTGCAAAACGCTTGGTGTGTTACCCAACTCATAAAAGAGTGGACAACTGGACATTGAAATATTGTTTGTAGTTAGATAAATTAGTAAACTGTTTATATATATATACACGTGCAGCGAATTAAGAATCTATGAAATATGCAAATTACCTGGCGCTAGCGTTTGCCCAGGCGTTAGGTGATTGACGTGCAAGCTTCTCCATAATACACATGATTAAATCATGTGGCAAATTTGTCATAGAGTAGTTATCGATAATCATCATTCTTTTCGAGTTAAATATTTCGAGATAAATGCAGGTATACTGCCTCACATCTGGAAATGCTTTTGAATTGTGGTATGAGGAGTGATATCGTTTCGAGTTTATATATACTAAACGTGAGAGATTTGTGATAACTATTGGGATCCCAAGAAATCACATAAAACTAACTAACTAAGAGATAATATGATAGATATTATTAGTAGCTAAAACTGTGGAAGAATCGACTTGCCTCACTAGAATCGGAAATTACATTTCAAATATTTTTAAATCAATTATTTTTTGGAGGATTTGTGATAAGTATTGGGATCCTACGAAATTATCTAAATCTAGCTAACCAATAGATAATAGGATAGATATTATAAATAGCTAAAATTGGGGAAGAATGAACAAATTAATTTGAATCGTAAAATACATATCAAATAATTTTAAATCAATTATTTTCTACAGGAATTTGCCACGTAGGATTTTGTCCCATGTGGCATGCCTCTCCTTTCATTTTCATCACCACTTTTCATATATATATATATATATATATATATATATATGATTGATTAAAATCAGTACTCATCCACTAAATTAGAAATACATCTCGAATTTATTACATAATATTTTACATCGAGATGGAAGGCAAACGGACAACAAGCTTCGCCGCTACCCCCTTTTGGATAGCAAAATTAATTCTCTTTAAAACTACGTCAATAGATCTTAAGGTCACAACATTATAGTGCATGACCTGTTGGACTCTATTGAGGAGCTCCATAGCCTATGGTGCTAGGAAACCAAAAGTATCAAACACGAATTGTATAAACACGTGTTGATTATCTATGCATGCTTGCTCATTTTTGTCACCTTGCACGAGGCAACTTTCAAAACAGCCTGTCCCACAGTGAAACCCCACTCCTCAAGCCCACGAGAGGTGAAACCCCTGTAAGATCTACACATGCATGTTTCCCCTTTATCCATCCGAAAACCAAAACATCTGCCGACCTGAGTGTTGATCGCCCTTCTGATGGGTCAGTCAAGAAGTTCACGGGTGCTTCTTTCTTCGCAGAAACTCCGGCGCATATAAGCACATCAAACCGAACATCCCTAATCATATGTGTTGTGTCGGTACTTGAAACTGGGGATTTCTCTACAGTGTACTGCATGATCCCTAAAAGAGTCCAAACATGCTTTGCGACAAAAAGGGCATATCTCATCAACTGGAAATAATGGAATCATGAGGCGATACTTCAGGATAGAGCAATAATCTACAGGAGACATGTGTTGGTCGAGCCTATCTATAGGGATAGTCATAAGAAAATCCTAAACATGTGGTGTTCGCGGACACTCAAAAAAACGCCTTTTGTCTAACGGTCATGTCGAAGTGAACTTCCATGTCTTGGACATTTAAAATACCAAAGGAAACGCTCCAAGTTCGTTTAGACGGGAAAAGTATTATCTATTAATTATTATATGTGAAATTTCGTTCTGGTGCCTTTTTTTTGTCTAGTTGATTTATATGCTTTAATAACAAATTGTACACTTCATCTCCCTCTTTTCAATCCTAATTTTCTCCTCCCAGTGCAGTGTGGATTCAGTTAACAAATGTGTAGATGGGCTTATTGGTGAATCTGTGTTATGTTTAAGGTTATTTACCAAGCTCCTTTTCTCAATGAAAAAGTTAATATACATATAAATATGATATCTATGTGGGTTTCTGTCTGTTCGCGGGTCTTCGCGCTT
Source organism: Orobanche coerulescens (assembly GCA_033398695.1). Classification (NCBI taxonomy): domain Eukaryota; kingdom Viridiplantae; phylum Streptophyta; class Magnoliopsida; order Lamiales; family Orobanchaceae; genus Orobanche; species Orobanche coerulescens. The sequence goes on from CM065814.1 coordinate 134,734,445, forward strand.
AGAGCGCTGGTCCGCCAGTTCATGATTTTACGCTGAGTCTGAAAATCCAAGTTTTTTGCCCCTATCCATACTTACAGAATTAGTATGAATTTATCGTAAGTCTGTTAGTCATCAGTGTAACACCCCCAAGATATTCAGGGCATGTCACAGCGCCGTGAATCCCATCTGGAATTCACAAGGCTAATTTTGTACTCCATCCATAACAGAACACATCAAAACCAACCATCATTTATCGGATTAACCGACAGAATTCTCACGACAATATTTAAACCACCAAAAAGAAAGAAAAACGACAATTTAATGAAAACGACAACAGAGAAACATCTCTCCTATAGTACTCGAGTACCATCTAACAATTTGAAAATGAAATCCCAATAATCAAACTCAAAACAAATAAACACGACGACCAATTCACAGTATCAAGCCTGGCCTTCATCCTCGTACTGCCCCGATACTCTTCCGATCGCATTCTTCGCACCTGAAATACATGAAAAGTATTTCCCCCAAAATGGGGTTAGCCGTGGAATAGCTAGTACAAGTAACACAGACGAACTCTAACATCTTACAATATCAAAGCACATGCATCAATAGTTTTCGAAAGGCATAAGATGATGATTTCTGGAAATGCAAAATCCACGATGTATCACAAAACACAATCCTCCCGATTAACCATGGACCCGACCATGCGCGAATCCCTTTGAGGCCCTGATAGACCCTCCTGGAGTGGTAAAACCCAAAAGTTCGTGAACCCAACCATGCGTGGATTCCTCCGAGGCCCCGTCGGACCGTCCCAGAGTGAACATAACTCTCTCAACACAGAAATACACTACTTTACACATTCAAGATATTAAGTTCGTAAGAGTTACTTGCCTTTGAGACATGACGGATTGTTTCGAGAAGGCAAAATACCACCAACGAAGGAATTCGGAGACTTCGGACCTAAATGATTCGTAAAACGACTATCAACAATAGTACGACTGGAAATTTAATAGAAATACGCCCGAAAACCCCGCCTATAATACATGTAATCCGATAATATACTCGACGAGGGCGGATCGCATCCAAAACCATCTCGAATCTCAACAAGTCCAAGTATAACCCATCATCTCGTAGGAAACACATGTATTGGGGTAGGTAATTCATACTCAATTCAATTACTCCCAAATTACGACTAAAATCGAAGGATTACGAAGAAACCCCAAAATTCCCAAAAATCTAGGGTTCTAGAGAATTACCTCGATTCCAAGATGAAAAGGATGGATTGATGTTGATATTAATACTACAATTCCGAGGAGGATGATAGCTAGGTGATTGGAGTGTCGAAAATCGCCCAAAACCGCCTGTGAATCGCCCAAGTCGCGGAGGAGAGAAAAGGAGGAGAAAAAGTGGACGGTTTCGGTCGGGTCTGGGTATTTAAACCCAGAAGCATTACGTACGTAATGTATGATGTATTAATGTACGTTAGCCGTAATGTACGTAATACCCCCACGGTTACGTACGTAAAGGTCTGGCAGAACTTTCTGCCCGATTTCCTAAAGTCCATAACGTACGCTATGAGAAAGGGGCTAACGTACGTTAGGAAGACTACATTACGTACGTAATGAAAATCAATTAACGTACGTAAGTCTCTTAGTACAAAGATCAGCTGTGCAGAAAATGGCACGAACACCAAACGTGTCATTTAACGAATTGAGCAGACATCAGTATAAAGAGTTCGGTACGACAGACTTAATCGCTAAAGGAAAAACACGATCCCGATCATCTGAAGGTCCGGAATGTGATAACGAAAGTAATTACACAAAAATATTTAGGAAATTACAAAACGGCCCAAAATCACCGAAAAACATAATACGAAATTGAGCAACTGTGCCGAAGCTCACAACATGTCTGTTGTTACCCAAAATATTATTCGGAAGGGTTTGCTGGAATGGATGAGTAACAAACAAAATGCGAGAGCACGTCCGAGGGAATGTAAATAATACAAGATTTGTCGGGGTTGTTAGTCATGGGCTTGAATGCTCTCGGGAGATATTATTAATATGAATACTTGGGAGTACAAATATTAATGTTAAAGTACAATTACAATGAGTGTAAAGACCCTAGTTATCTAGCTCTTGAGTGCTGATGATTGCCGGAAGAACCAGAGTTGATGCTCTGTGTGTTCTTGTAACAACGATGGAGTGTTGTGTTTTTAGTTGTAGGATTCAACAGTTTCTGAACCTTTTTCCAGTTGCTGGAGGTCTCCTATTTATAGGAGTGGAGGTAGTTGGGTGATCGCCTTTCCTATATTAAATTAAGCGGGCAATCGTCTTTAGCACATGGGTTGGTCTCCTTAAACTCCGCAGCTACTGCTGGCAGCCGGATGTGCAAACCAATGAGAAGACAACACGCGTCCCATGTCGCTGTCTTGGGAGGTCCCACCTAGGACCTTTCGGCGGGTCTGTCGGTAGGTGAGGCAGTCCTTGTGTTTGACAGTTGTTGATGGGATGGAGTCAAAGATCCTTATTCTGCGGCGCCATTCGCGGATCTGTACGTGGGTCTTCACTCTGAGATCCGGTCTTCATAGATATGACGGATGATGGCCTTACACGTGGCATAGGACGGTCGTCCTTGGTCGGGCACTAGAGTCGATCGCTAGGTGCCAATAGGCGATCGCCCTGGATGTCGATCGCTCAGTACCTGATCTCGATTTGGACCCTTCGTCAGGTAACTGAGCCTTGGTTTATTTGATGCTGACTCTGGTCGCTCGGCCTTTGTGCCGATCGCCACTGAGTAGGGGTGGCATTTCGGAACCGAAAACCGAAAACCGAACCGAGAAAACCCGAAAAAGAACCGGAAAACCGAAACCGAAGAAAACTGAACCGAAAAATAGAAAAACAGAACCGGACCGAAACAGTTCGGTTCGGTTCTCGGTTCCGGGACGGACCGAACCGAACCAGACCAATATGGACCGAAATCAAATTCAGGCATATTAAAACGACGTCGTTTTGTTATGTATAGTAAAACGACGTCGTTTTGTTAAGTAAGAAAAAAAAACTTAAAATCGGCTAAAGCCACTGGACAGAACAGACGTGTTAGGAATTAGGTTTCTTTTCTTCTATCCCGCTGCTCAGTTATCCTCAGTTCTTTCTCACCGCGGCACGCAGCCTCTCCGGTTCTCCCTCACAAACAAATCACATCGACTCACATCTCCCTTCTCCCTGTCAGACATCTCATCTCCATCTCTCCGCCGTGTGCCATCTCCGCCTCCGTCTCCGTCTCGCCGCCACTCAACTCCGTCTCGCCACCACTGTACTATAGGTAGGTTTTTCATATACTGGTCTGCTATTATGCTAATATGTTAGTAGTTATAATTAATCTATTTAAAAGGTGATAGAGTAGGATAAGAAAATACTGCTATTATGCTAATGTGGGTGTTTTCATACACTGTCTAAGTGTAAGTGTGCCTACCTAGTGCCTATTATGCTAATGTGTGGGTTATTCTTCTACCTATAATTGTAATGTGTGTTTTTCATACACTGTCTAAGGTTTTTCATATATTGCCTATTATGCTAATGTGTGGGTTATGAATATATATTTGATTAATATTTGAATTTTTATATATAGGAGAATGAAAAGATCAAAAAATACTATCACTGAGTCGGGTGATGGAAGTTGTAAAAAGAAGAAACCATGTTCTCAATTAAAGGTAAATTATCATATGCTTTGAACTTTTAAAGCATTATTTTAAAAGTGAATACATAGAATTAACTTATGTTGTTTCTTATTATTTTGTATGTAGGCACGTTCTAACTCCTAGTGTTGGTGAATCGGAAACACCGGTACACAAAAAGCTATAATCCACCGGTAAATGAAATCGTGGAAGAGGTTGAAGAAATTGGTCAACCAAACAAAAAGCTAAGCGAGGAAGAGTATTTGGCATTATTGGAATCTCGGAGTAGATCAGAATTTGGGAGCATTACAAACGTAAGATGAAGAATGGTCTAGTTAAGCGCAATTGTAATTATTGAAATAAGGAGTATTGTTGTGGTACCATCGGGAATGGGACATCTGCGCTTAAGAAGCATATACTTAAGTGCGTGAAGTACCACTTGAATATTGAGTTGAGGAGGAAAAATGGTACAAAATTATTCTTTTCTAAGACCACGTCAAGGGGAAGGAGTTGACCTTAGGTGATTTACCAACACCCGAGAGGATGACTAGGTTGTGTGCTAAGTTTATTATTCTTGATGAACATCCTTTTAGTGTTGTGGAAGGGATCGGTTTTAGACAAATGCATGAAGAAGCTTACCCCTATTGGAAGATTCCTAAGAGGAAGAAAATGGCAAAAGAGTGCCTACAAGTGTATGTAGAGGAGAAGAAGAAGTTGAAGGATGCCTTGAAAGGGAGAAGAGTGTGTCTTACTACGGATATTTGGACATCCAAACAAAATATGAGTTATATGGTTGTGACCGGACATTGGATTGATGAGGTTTTTGTGTTGTATAAGGTGGTTCTTAACTTTTATAACATTCTAGATCATACGGGAGACACCATAGCTACTAAGTTAGAACAATGTATGTCAAAGTGGGGGATAGAGAAGATTCCTACCATCACCGTAGATAATGCTTCTGCAAATGATGTGGCAATGAGAGAGATAAGGAGAAGGTTACTTGGTTATGGCTATTCTAATGCTCTTTTGAATGCAGGGGCTAATATGCATATGCGTTGTGTGGCTCATATTCTCAACTTGTTGGTGAATGATGGGTTGAAAACAATGAATGCTTCTATTGAGAATATTAGGGAAGCGGTAAGATTTGTAAGAAAGTCGGACAAAAGGAAGGATACTCTTAAAAAGCATGCCGAGAGAGTGAAGATAGAGACCAAAGGCTTTGTGATATTGGATTTGCCTACTAGATGGAACTCCACTTTCTTGATGTTGTCATCGGCTTTGAAGTTTCAAAAAGCTTTTGATAGAATGGGGGAGGAAGATAGGAATATCAAGAGTTTCATGCCTTCTCGTGAAGATTGGACGAATGCAGAAATTTTTGCCACCTTCTTGCAACCATTTTATGAAGTCACCTTAAGGGTATGTTGCTCTAACACTCCTACCATTAATAATACTTTTGGCGATTTACTCATTCTTTACAATATCCTGTAAGAATATAAGGTGCATCCTCAATTGCTACACATTGCACCTCCAATGGAGGAAAAATATAATAAATATTGGGGTGAATTTGACCAAATAAATGATTATATCTTTGTTGGTCTTGTACTTGATCCGAGGAATAAGATGCCAAAACTTGAGGATTATCTAGAGCTTGTGTTTGAAAGTGAAGGTGTTGTGCTCAAAAGTTGGAGTGTAAGGTGGGAGAAGTATTACAAAGGGTGAAAAGTTTCATGGAGAGACTTTATAGAGATTATGAGAAGGAGTTTGGAGATAATGGGACTCATGATGAAGTTGAGTCTTCTCCACAAGGTGAGGATCTTAGTTTGCCTAAGATGACAAAATTCGAAGCAAAATTGAAAGATAAGGAGTTAAAGAGAAGAAAGGATGCCAACATGATTAACAATGATTTTGATAGATATTTGAAGGATCCTATTGAATTTGATGAGGAGGATTTTGATTTGTTGTCTTGGTGGAAGAAGATTGGGTCCCCAAAGTATCCTTTATTAGCCCGTATTGCAAGGGATGTTTTAGCCATTCCCGTTTCTACCATATCATCGAAGTCTTCTTTTAGTACAAGTGGAAGGATCATTAGTCCTCATCGTTGCTCTCTACGTCCAAGAACGGTGCAAGCTTTGATTTGCACACAAAGTTGGCTAAGAGGTGAAATCTCATCATTGGAACTTGATCCTTCTTTAGAAGAGATTGAGTTTTCTGAAGAAGCAGAAAAAGGTAATTATTTGTGATTTTTAGTTTATTACTTATTTTTTGAGTTTTTGTTTGATATTATTATTTCTTATTCTCTAACCGTCTAACATTTGTATTTTTTTTTTGTATGATCTATGAAGAAATATTGGACAAGTCATGTATTACAAGTGAAATGTCGTCTCCAAGGAGTGACCAAGAGAATGAAAGTGACTAAGAAACGTTTATTTGATTTCAAGATTTTTGCTAATTTGTAACATTTGAATTTAGTTTGTTGTACTGTTTTTTTAGTTTGCTGCTGTACTGTTTTATTTGATATTTTAGTTTGTTGAACTGCTTTTTTTTCTGTCCTGTACTGCTAATTTTTTTTTCTGTACTGCTAATTTTTTTTAGTTTGCTGTAGTGCTAATTTTTGTTTCTGTCCTGTACTGCTTTATTTGATTTTTTTCCTAATTTGCAGTTGCATGTGCATTTAGATTTTGCACCTCTATTATTCACTGTGAGTCGTAAACCATGCATTTAAGGCGGCTGAGATTCTTCCCTGCTCTACTTGCTTTTGCGCTCTCCAATCCCAACTTAGAATAGGCGCTATGTATTTAGATTTTGCACCTATATTCACTGTACTGGGGATGTGAACTGTGAAGGGCTGATGTGTGTATGCGTGCCTGTAATCATAATTGGTGTAGAAGTTAGAGCTATTGAAGATTGAGATTATATTTTGTCAGAAGTTGTCCTTTTTTACAGTGTGTTATATTAGGCCTCCCTTTTTCAAGCCATGCACCTCAGGTTGATATTATGTGAAGGCATTCTTAGTTGACTTTGTGGTTCTACGACATGTGATCACACTTCTTGATACTGTTTTCTTCACCCAGGGTCTTGATATGGATTTTGCCACAAAAGAGATGGTATTTCTATGATTTTTATCACGTTTTACTCGTATGTAAGTTGTGTATATGTGTATGTATATGTATATGTATGTATGTATGACTCCGGAAGAAAAGGAGATTTCTTGATTCACCTGGTAGTGCAGTGCTGGAGGAGAATCGAATGTTCTAACTTCCGTTCGCTGAAGTTGATCAGCTCTATAAGTGGCTCGAGCATTAGTTGTCGTTCTCCGTTATATTTCGGTGGGTGTGCAGATGTCTTTAGAAACTTGGGGAGCATATAAGTCTTAGCGACTTGTTCTGGTATGTTGTCCCAACTACTATTTGCATCACTTGTCTGTGAAAATTCTCTGATCCATCGAAGAAACACCTCGAAGAATAAGTCCTCTGGTCATTTGTGAAGGAATCTGTTGAGGAGGGTGTTGCAATTGTGATTAATATCTTTCGTTGTGCTTCATCGGTGTATTCGAAGTCAAAATTGCAATCGATTTGTTTGTTCTTCCTTTTTCTTGTTGGTTATCCAAATTTTGCTCCTCAAACATTTCGTGTTTCTGGAACCGTGAGATCGTGGTGTCTTTGTAGTGAGTTTTACGTTATTCTTATTTTCATTAATCTCAAGCCGGATTCTAAGATTTGTAATCAATCCTGATTTATGTGATTGTAAACATTATTGTTCACCGCGTGGGACCTTTTTGGTAAGGATGTGTGTAGTCGATTTTTTAATTGATGCATTGTGTTTCTGGAATAATGTTGATTTTGTGCGAATATTGGGTTGGAAAGGATTTAAATGGGATTCTGACTTATGAGACTTGAATTAAAATATCGAAATTGAAACCGAACCGAAAAAATGAACCGAAAAAAATGAACCGAAAAAATATCAAACCAAATTGAAACCGAACCGAATATTTAAAAAACCGAACTTAACCGAACCGAACTTCAAAAAGAACCGAACCAAACCGAAACCAAATACTTAGTTCGGTTCTCGGTTTCAGTCAAAAACCGAACCGAATGGAACCGAGTCCACCCCTACCACTGAGGCGTATTAATCGCCGCACAACAATTGCCCCCCAGCTCGCTCCGATGTTGAAGACGTGGGGTGAGGTGGTTTTACTGGCGATCGCTTGAATTAGATGAGCGACTTATCATTTCGATCAACAGACGATCGTCTCTCGAGAGGACTGAATTTGAATTTGGACGACCTATTCGATCGCTGAAATAAGCGGGAAATGACAGCGGTCTTGAAACGTCATGGGGCACGTGTCGCGTTTCTGTTGGGGGAGTCCGATGGTTTGTCAGACTCTGTCCTTTGGCGTGCCCTCGAAACGACGCGCACGCGGGATTCGAGGGCGGCATTAAATGCTGACCTTCCCGACCTTTGCACTTCGGTCCCCGAGATTCGGTTTATTTGCCCAGAAGCCCCCGCCCTTGCCTATAAAAGGTGTTGTGTCACGATTTATTCATCCCGACAGGCGATCGACTGTAAGGCCGAGCGACCAAGTCAACTCCAGTCAAGCTTTGGCTAGCTCGCCTAATCGAAGATATCGGACCACCATCAGGTACCCAGCGATCGACTCCCAAGGCGATCGCCATTTGGCAGCTGGCGACCAACTCTAGTATCCGGCTAAGGAAGGTCGACCTACGTCCCGAGCAGGGATGATCGCCCGTCAAAGTCATCGAGGACTGGATCTCAGAAAGGCACCCACGTGCAGATCCACCAAAGGCGCTGACAAGATCTTCGCGAACAGATGAGATCTTTTGCTGACAGACAAGACCTTTGACCACAGCCTGTCACCTACCTCACCTACCGGCAGGCGCCGAAAGTTGTCAGTGGGACCACCCGTGACAGCAACTCAGGACGCGTGTAGGCGTCTCATTGGACCGCACAGTTGACTGCCAGCAACTCCTGCAGACTTTAAGGGAACATGCCCACGTGCTAAAAGACGATCGCCCGATTATTATAATGCAGAAAAGGCGATCGCCCGGCACATCCATGTCCTATAAATAGAGAACCTCCTCCTACTGGAAAAAGGTTCCGAATTCATTTGACTTACGTTCAGAATTCATTTCACCCACAACAGAAATACAGTAGAACACACATATCACCAAGCTCCCGGCTTTCTCACCGGAATCCATCTCAGGACTTCTCTCTCCGAATCTCTCGTCCAGAGCACGATCGGCAGAAGAAGCAAGTCTCCACTAGACAGATTCCAAGGGATTTATAAGCCCCGGAGCCCAAACATCCAGCTAAATACTCGTCGTGAGAGACGGTCGATCTCTCACCGCCGCGACTGTTCATCTCCTTTGTTACAAGAACTCACAGACCATCAAATCTGGTTCTTCCGGCAATATACACGCTCACTAGCTAAGATAACAAGGATCTTTACACTCATTGTAATTGTATTCTTACATTAGTACTTGTATCCCCGAATATTAGTATTAATAATATCTCGCGAGAGCATTCAAGCCCGGGACTAACAACCCCGGCAAATCTTGTGTCATTTATCTTTCTCCTGGAAGTTCTCTTGCATTTGTTTGCTATCCCATCCATTCCAGCAATATCTATCTCCGGATAATATTTTGGGTAGCAACAATTGGCGCTAGAAGAAGGGGATCTAACCCTCATAACTTTTATTTCTACCGTCCCGAAGAACACTCACTGTTCTCGGGGCATATACTTGAAGTGACACTCACTGCACTTCAAAGAAAACCTTCAGAGTCATGACATCCGCCGGTACATCGAAGAAAGCCGCTCTCCGAACCGCCGGACACCATATCCCGGTCCAGTCCGAACCCCAGCCGACGACAGGGGGAAGCCGCAGCAACGCGAGACTCTCGATCCCGCACCTGAGGGATGGCCCCAACCTCTCACTCGACCAGTTCCAAACCGAGGAACAGATCGAGGAGGCTATGGCCATCCTAGAGGAGCGAATGAGAGCATGTGCGTCGCCTGCAATAACTCCCTCGATCATCCGCCGCATGGGAAAACGGAAATTCAGCGGGCTACTGAACGAGCGATCGTCAGAAAGCCCCACTTCGCGAGGAAAGGCTCTCGCACGACCGGACGGATCCATATTCGATCGCTTGGGGCGCGACCCATCCTGGCGACCGGGGCATTCTGTTTCCAACCTTGAAAAGACGGAATCCGAATCCGTCACCAGGAGTTCGGCCTACCCACCTCACAGCCGAACGCAGGTCAGCCATCTGACTCCCGCCCCGATCGCCAGGGGATCAGTACTCAATCGCCTCGGCTCCCGCTCCGAGCGCCGAGCCGCTAGCAGTCAGGCCACGGCGATGGCCGCCATAGAACGCCAGCTCGACGAGATGAAAGCACTCTTGGACACTGGGGCAAGCACCAGCAAAAAGATCATCGGGCCGATCGAGCCGCTCGCGGTCCACGTCGAGCTTGCCCCCATACAACCAACGATCGCTCCTCCCAAAACACCTCTGTATGAGGGGAGATCGGACCCCGAAACCCACCTGAGTAAATTCCGAATTTACATGACTGGGTGTGGGGCATCTGATGCAACCAAGTGCCGGATCTTCCCGTTGACATTGGGCGAGGTGGCCCACAGGTGGTACGTCTCACTACCACCACGATCAATCACCTCCTTTAAGAAACTGGCGAATGACTTCACGTCATACTTCGCCAGCAAGGTCGCCAGACCAGAAGGCCCCCACCGCGTGATAAAAATCAAGCAGGGGAAAGGCGAAACCGACGCCGCTTACATTGACCGAGTAGACGAAATCATCCTCACCGGCGAACATGTCAGTGACGAGCTCGCTCTCTATTCGGTCATGGGGGGATTCCACGGTCATTCTCCCATGTTTAGACATCTCTCCAAGGATATCCCCCCAACTTACGCGATCTTCCGCGCTAAAGCTGCCAACTTCCTGGCCAGGCAAAGGCTACTCACCCTCCGCTTAGACGAGGAAACGCCACCTCTTGTCCAGAAGATAGCGATCGCCAAAGCAAAGAAGGCGATCGCCAAGACACCCGGGGATCTCAAGACTTTCGAGGACATGGAAGCCCATCTCCTCCATACGTTCAACAGAACTCCGGCACATATTTTCTATGCTATCAAGGGGCACGAAGAGCTCAAAAAGCCAAAGGCGATAAGGGACCACGGTCACCTGGACAACAATCAATATTGTGCCTACCATAAGAGTCCCGGCCACAGCACCAACAAATGCCGCGACCTCCTCAAACAGCTCTGGAGATTGTTCGAGGAGGGCAAGTTGGACAGCTTATTGGTTTAGCCGAAGCCCCTACCAATCTCTATAGAAGATCGTCCAAGTCGAACACAAAACAGGCTGGGAAGCTCATACGAGCCGACCCCTGGATCAACCTCGGCGACCGTCTCTACATGCTTCAATCAAGAGAAGGAGACCACGGAAGTCTCCCCGATCTCCCTCCTTATTTAAGAAACTGGAGGACTCGCTCGCCATTTACAGTTCACCGTCTAACATGATGGACTAAGGCACGAGATCACCTCCCCCGCACAACGTACACCGTCGAAGGTCGGCATCCACATGACGATCCAAGGTGGAAGAGTGCAGCCATGGTCCTGGCGGTCGATGGAACCGACTGCTTAGACCATGCAAGGTCCCTTTGGGCCAAGATCGCCCGCCCTTCGTTTAAATACGAGGCCGGCGTAGTCTGAGGGCCCTCCAAAATTAATCAGTGGACACGATCGCTCGCCCTCAAAGGTTCATCATCTAACATGGTGAACCCGGACAATGCGACGTACCACAACCCCCCGTCTCAACGTACACCGTCGAGGTTCGCCATCTTCATGGTGGGCCGAGGTGGAAGCAGAGCTAAACAAGCCGCGGGCGTGGAGTTGAATCATCCGACGCTGCCCCGTGCAAGGACTCCTCTAGACCGAGACCGCACGCCCTTCGTTTAAATACGAGGCGAGGCGCAGCCTAACAGAGGACCCTCATAATAAAGTGAGTCACGAGACACTCAATGTCTTCGCGCATCAAGACATGATCAAGGAGTCGGTCCATCGAACTCCGCGATCGTGCACGGTTCCTCAAGACGGACGATCGTCCCCGAGGATTCGACAAAGTTGAAGACCGCTCACTCAACGAATTATTTTCATCGCCTTACTTCCGCTAAGTGAATAAAAACAAGGGGCAATAAGAGTGCGGACTACCTATACGGCGATCGCCGTTGTTCAAACCACATACGGAGATCGTCATTTTTTCAAATGTTGTGCAGTGATCGAATTTGTTGTAAAAGTTATCTTTATGAGTTTATCAATTCATTTGAAACTACCCTCGCAACAATCTCTCCTCACACATTTGTACAAAGTCAAACAAAGACTCAAAAATAACAATCATTCAAGTAATCGAAGATAATCAAACATTCATTTCATTACTTGAAAAATCAGAGTACATGATCGCCCGAAGGCCTAAGTTCTACAAAAGAAAGCTACAAAACTACAAGGAAGTAAGCTAAAAACGTCAAAAATGAAGCACCCCAGGCCCCTGCCTGGCCTTCGCCATCAGCATTCGGCGCGGTCCCCTCATCTTCCGGAGCGTCGGGATGAGCGAGATTGGCCGGAGACGGATACCAGCTCAAATCCATGCCGATGTCCGCAAGATCCAAGATCGGCAAGGAGAAAGCTGAATGGAGAGGATGCTCCAACGCATACGCCTTGAAGTTATCGGCAAGAGGCCCGACCTCCAAACCTCCCTTCTTAGCCGCTCGGATCGAGTCGGCGAACGCCAAATAATAGGCGAACTCGCTGACATACTCCAAGTTTTGGAAGGGATCGGCCTTGGTCGCCTCAACCTCTCCTTTCAGCTCCACCATCGCCTGTTGCGACCCCTGGAGCTCAGCCTCCCTCGCAGCAACTTTTTCCCTCGCCTCCGTCAGCTCGCTGGTCAACCGAGCGATCGTCACCTTCTGGCGATCGGCCTCCTCTTCAGCAACCCTCTGCGCCTGGACGGCATTCTGCATCTGGTCCCGAAATCGGTCAACCGCAAGACGATATTTCTCAGTTTCCTTCTTCTCCAGCTCAAGCTCATGACTCGCCCGCTTGGCCGCCTCCAGAGAGTCCTTCTCCATCGCCGCGATCTTGTCAGCAAACTCGGCGTTCTCTTTCCGAGCCGCCTCGAGATCCGCCTGCAGGCGAATAGTGGAGGGCCGCCTCAAACTCTGGCGGCACAGGCGGCCATGGTCGCCGTCTGAAGAGAAAGGGCGAGAACAGCGTGCATCGAACTCGCCGATCGCTGTCGAGCGATCGCATCCAGATCAGTCGTCCATGCCTTCGGCAGAGCAGAAGCAGCCTTGCTAACGTATGGAGGAATGTCGCAGGAATGGCGAGGAGATCGGCTCGCTAGGAAATCCACGACCATCGGCGGGCAAGACGGATCTGCGCGACGGATCCTGCATCAAAACAACAAAGTCAATTCAACTCCTACGCAGATGCAATTTTCAACACAAAAATGCTATCTACCTCTCAGCCTTCTCGGGATCCCGACCGAAAAATGGTTTCCCTCGAGGGGTCTCAGCATCCGCGATCGCCGTCTCCCGCATAAAAGCCGCAGAGGGCGGCTCACTCTCCAGAGCAACGATGGTGATCGGAGGCGCGGCGATCGGCACTTCATTGCCCGGGGCAGGAACCGAAGTTTCTTCCGGCCTCGGCCTCTTGCGATTCGCTCGAAGCCCCTCCTCCGGAACTTCCTCCTCAACCACGACCGGCTCCACGCGAGGCTCCGCCTCCGGAACTATAGGCAACGCAACGGGCGGGGCCCGAGTCGACCTCTTATGGCGAAGACGGCCTAGAACTCCTGGGTTCGACATGGCGATCTCCGTCGGAGGCTCCAAAAAGCGAGGAAAGCGAACCTCTGCAGTTAAGACAATCGACCAACAGTCAGACACTTTCCTCAAGTAAGGCGATCGCCTAACAATTGAAGGTCGCAGAAACTCATACCTGGCACCGCGAGATGTCTCGGGAAACGAAAGAGTCGAGCCGACAACCAACGACTCTCCTTGTTGATCCGAGTGGCGTCAAGGTCGTCATCCGACAAGCTCCTTATCCGCTCCCAGACAACGAGAAAGTCGAAAGGCAGCTCCTCGATTGCCGGAATGTGAAAACCTGCAAAACCGAAATCAAATTAGATCAGTCCAAAACGCATTCAAACGAAGGGAGAGTCTAAACCCTTACCGGGATTCCTCTCCCGAAATTCAGTGGGGATCTCCAGCTCGCCCGTAGGATTGTCGCTCGCCGAAGCTCTACACTTGCCGGCGACCCAGAACCACTTCGTCTGATCGCCCCGCATCTTATTCGGGACTCCATGAATCACCCGACCAGATCGGCCCTGAATATGGTAACCGCCGACCAACCCTTTATGAGCCGTCAGTTTGAACAAATTGTTCATCTCCAACGGCGATGGGAGGCGGTACAGGCGGTGACCGCCGAAAAGGGTGAGAGTGCAGTTAATTTGGAGCCAGGCGTTCGGCGTCAGCTGAAGTGGCGCCACATTCCAAGCGGCCAACAGATGGGAGACAGCAAAGGACAAAGGGAAGCGCAGCCCGGCCTCCATAATCGCCTCATTCACGGCGACCATACCCATCGGAGGCTGGTCGGCTCGTTCATTCTCCACCGGCGCGAACATGTCCACATCTGAAGGAACATGGAATCTTGTCCTCCAGACGGCCAGATCTTTCCTGGTCGTCGAACTCCGTATCTGGCCAAGCGACCACAACGATCGCTGCGCAGCACGGTACTGCGACCGTTTGGGAAGCACATAGGGTTAGGCGACCGAGTATCCCCGGAAATCGAATCTCGGAGTAGGACCGGCCAACTTCTCCATTATATCAGCAAAGGCCTTATAGGCCCGACCGAAAGCGCTATGTTGCTCCCAGTAAGCCCTGATCGCCAGATCTCTCTCGATCTGCGATCGTCTCTCTTCAGCAGCGGACTCCTTAGCAACATCGGCCTCATTGAATAAAGCCTCGACTTCAGCGGGGTCGATTCCGGCCCGAATAGCTTCAGCCGGCGTCTCCAGGTGGAAGACGGAAGAAGTTTCTCCCCGGACAGTCGATGTCCCGGCGGCAGAACTGGTACCCGCTCCAAATGATGATGAGGTTCCGGCCATTCTCAGAGATACAAAAGGAGAAAAGGATTTTTCTTACCCGAAAGTGAAATCGAACGACGATCGACACTAAGATCTTCAGAAAATTCGACAGCAAGTCCTTCTTTCTCCAATAAGTACGCGTGAGTATGTAACTGCAGCACCGCGCCCCTTTTATAGGAGAAGGCAGGGACCCGTTTGCAATAAGGGAAAACCTCAGGGGTCGGATCTCAAACGACGTATTAATTGACCCCCTCGAGACCCGCGTACGCGTCTTTTCAAGGACGCGTCAGCCGAGGAGTCATTAATGACCGTTGGCATCCTCCAATAGAAGCCCGACACGTGCGCGGAGACTTTTCCGCACCCATTGTTTTTTTCCGCGCAGTTTAGCGGCCAACCAGGTCGTCCGAGCCCATGATATATCAGCTCAAAGACGATCGCCAGTTCAGTTAAACACGAAGTCGCTCGTCAAAAGTTCAGCGATCGCCAAGAGAGCCACCTCACCCCACGTTTCCAACGTATGAGCGAGCTGGGGGGCAATTGTTGTGTCACGATTTATTCATCCCGACAGGCGATCGACTGTAAGGACGAGCGACCAAGTCAACTCCAGTCAAGCTTTGGCTAGCTCGCCTAATCGAAGATATCGGACCACCATCAGGTACCCAGCGATCGACTCCCAAGGCGATCGCCATTTGGCAGCTGGCGACCAACTCTAGTATCCGGCTAAGGACGGTCGACCTACGTCCCGAGCAGGGATGATCGCCCGTCAAAGTCATCGAGGACTGGATCTCAGAAAGGCACCCACGTGCAGATCCACCAAAGGCGCTGACAAGATCTTCGCGAACAGATGAGATCTTTTGCTGACAGACAAGACCTTTGACCACAGCCTGTCACCTACCTCACCTACCGGCAGGCGCCGAAAGTTGTCAGTGGGACCACCCGTGACAACAACTCAGAACGCGTGTAGGCGTCTCATTGGACCGTACAGTTGACTGCCAGCAACTCCTGCAGACTTTAAGGGAACATGCCCACGTGCTAAAAGACGATCGCCCGATTATTATAATGCAGAAAAGGCGATCGCCAGGCACATCCATGTCCTATAAATAGAGAACCTCCTCCTACTGGAAAAAGGTTCCGAATTCATTTGACTTACGTTCAGAATTCATTTCACCCACAACAGAAATACAGTAGAACACACATATCACCAAGCTCCCGGCTTTCTCACCGGAATCCATCTCAGGACTTCTCTCTCCGAATCTCTCGTCCAGAGCACGATCGGCAGAAGCAGCAAGTCTCCACTAGACAGATTCCAAGGGATTTATAAGCCCCGGAGCCCAAACATCCAGCTAAATACTCGCCGTGAGAGACGGTTGATCTCTCACCGCCGCGACTGTTCATCTCCTTTGTTACAAGAACTCACAGACCATCAAATCTGGTTCTTCCGGCAATCTACACGCTCACTAGCTAAGATAACAAGGATCTTTACACTCATTGTAATTGTATTCTTACATTAGTACTTGTATCCCCGAATATTAGTATTAATAATATCTCGCGAGAGCATTCAATCCCGGGACTAACAACCCCGGCAAATCTTGTGTCATTTATCTTTCTCCCAGAAGTGCTCTTGCATTTTTTTGCTATCCCATCCATTCCAGCAATATCTATCTCCGGATAATATTTTGGGTAGCAACAAAAGGGACTAGGGTTACAGGGTAAAAACCTTATGCATTTTCGTCTGAGAAGAAGACATAGCCGAATTCCCTTGAAGCTTCTTGTGACGATCGTCGTTCGACTCAGACTCTTTAGGTAAGAACAGAAAACTTCTCTCTTCCTTTCCTTTCTTCTGAAAATGTCCGGAGGAGTATCAAAAGTGTATGAGGCGGGTAGCACTTCCGCCTCCGGGGCTTCGGCCTCCCGGGATGAACTTTCTGCAGAGTTCCATGTGGACACCGCCGTCGAGGCCATCCGTGCCGGGATTGAGCCCGCGGAGGTTGAAGAACTTTTTAATGAAGCTGACGCGGCCAAGGCGGTGGAGGCTGGGTGGATTCGTTTGCTGAAACAGGAGGAGATGGATGCAAAGGCGCACTAGGAGCGGAACAGTGTGTTCGGTAGAGCCTTCACTGATTTTGCCGAACTCATGGAGAGATTGGCCGGCCCACTCCCCAAATTTAACTTTACTGAATACTAGATCGCCCATCCTTATGAACCTGTAAGGCGGACGTTGTTCCGGGCTGCTCGCCGCTCTTCGTGGACTCTTGGACAGATCGGGAGCTCGGTGACCAGGAAGGATCTGGACCGTTGGAGGGCGAGGTTCCATGTTCTTTATGATGTTTGCCTCCATGTGCCCACCGAGAACGAGCGAGAGGATCAACCTCCCGAGGGCATGGTCGCCGTCAACGAGGCGATAATGGAGGCTGGATTGCAATTCCCGTTGCCGTTTGCTGTCTCCTACCTGCTGACCGCCTGGAACGTGGCGCCGCTTCAATTGACGCCGAACGCCTGGATGCAGATCGTCTGCACCCTTACTTTGTTTGGTGGCCATCGGCTGTATCGTCTTCTTTCGTCGTTGGAGATGAACCATCTCTTCAAACTGACGGCTCAAAAAGGCTCTGTCGGCGGCTACCACATCCAAGGTCGCTCAGGCAGGGTGATTCTTGGGGTCCCGAACAAAGTAAAGGGCGATCCGTCGAAGTGGTTCTGGGTCGGCGGCGCGTCGAAGTCGGCAGCGAGCGACAACCCAATCGACGAGTTGGATATTCCCACCGGCTTTCGGGAGAGGAGTCCGAGTAAGGATTTAGACTCTCCCTTTGTTCGGATACATTCTGAACTGATCTAATTTGGCTCTTTTTGCAGGTGTCATTGTTCCGGCGGTAGGCGACCTTGCTTTTGATTTCGCGATCGTCTGGGAGAAGATACGGAGTCTTTCTGACGACCATATAGATGCACGCTGAATCAACAACGAAGCCTATTGGTTGGCTGCCTGGCTATTTCGCTACCCTCGCCATCTAAAGGTTCCAGGTGCGAACTTTCGCGATCTCCTTTTACATCGATCGTCTTACCTGAGGAAGATTACTAAATTTGTCGATTGCTTTCTTTTGAAGAAATTCGCTTCCCTTGTTTCCCAGAGCTCCCTGCTGCGATCGCCATATCTAATCTGGGGATCATTAGCCGCCTTCGTCAAGGGAAGAAGGTGAGCCGAGCTCCTGCTGCTCCACTCCGACCGATCCCAGAGGCGACCTCTCCAGGAGCCAGTCGTTGAAGAACAAGAGCCTCGGGAGGAGAAGCAACTTCGGCTCATCCATAAGAAATGGAGGACTGTGGATCCCTCGGCCCCTGCTACTGCTGACGAGCCGCCGATCTCCGTGCCTCCGCTTTCCGCGATTCCTCTGGTGGAGGGGTCCATGCCCTCTTCGGATTTCCTTCAGGCCATGGTGACCGCTGAGGCCGAGACCCCGCGCGGCAGGCCGTTCTTCGGCCGAGACCTAGAGAAGGTCCAAAGGTAAGCTCGGTCGCTTTGCCGAGTTATGTCACTTGTGTAGGAAACATACTAACTCTTTTGCTCTTTGTGCAGGATCCGCCACTCCGACCCGAACTGCTCGCCGATGGTGTTGGACTTCCTGACGAGCAAAGTTCCTCGCGAGGCCAGCGATGTCCCTTCTCACGCTGCTCGGGCTACCGCCTCCCTGCCGAAGGCCTGGACGACGGATCTGGATGCGATCGCGCGCCTGCGATCTGCTGACGCGATGCAGGCGACTTTCGCGCTGACCCTTCAGACGGCGACGATGGCTGCTCAGGCCGTGAGGGACTATGAGGGGCGGCCGTCCACCGCTCGTCTCCATGCGGACCTCAAAGCCGCACGGAAACAAAACGTTGAGTTTGCTGACAGGCTCGCGGCCATGGAGAAGAGCTCCGTGGAGGCGGCTAAGCAGGCGAGGCAGGATCTTGACCGGGCGCGGGCGATGACTGACCGGATGCGGGACCAGATGACGGAAGCCCACAGGTCGCATGCGGTCGCGTAGAAGGAGGCCGACCAGCTGAAGGTGACCGTCGCCCGATTGACCAGCGAGCTGGCGTCCTCGAAGGAAGAGGTTGCCACCAAAGCTGCCGAGCTCGAGGGCGTGAGCCAAATAGTTGCGGAGCTGAGGGAAAAGCTGAAGGCGACTGAGACCGATCCCTTCCTTAACGTGGAGTACGTCAACGAATTTACCTACTATATGGCTTATGCTGACGCAATCCACGCCGCTAAGAAGGGAGGGCTCGAGGTCGGCCCTTTGGCTGAAAATTTCAAAGCTTATGCGCTTGAGCACCCTCTGCACCCAGCCTTCACCGTGCCGATCTTCGACCTTTCCGCAGATTATGGGATCGATTTGAGCTGGTACCCATTGCCGGACAACCTTGTTCATCCGAGTGCCCCGGAGGATGGGGGTTTAGAGCCTGCTGCTGGTGATGGAACGAGCGTCGATCCCTGAGCTTTTCTTGTTTTTTACTTGTAATTTTATAGCTTTTGTTGTATTTTGCCTTCGGGCGACCGTGCTTGTATTTGTATTCCAAGTGAAATGAAATAAATATTTGCTTCTGAGTCTTTTGCATTTGACTTTATACAAAAGTGTTGAGGAGCGATCGTTGCAGGTGCCGCTTCAAGCGGATTGGTATACTTAAACTCTTGCTGGTGATTTTCAGAACAAAGTCGATCGCTGTACGTATATTTGAACAAAGACGATCGTCGTATGTTGTAACTCCGCTCTCCCCCTTGTTTTTGTTTACTTAGTGAAAGTAAGGGAATGAAAATAAATCGTTTAGTGAGCGGTCTTCAATTTTGCAGATTCCTCGAGGAAGGACGACCATCTCGGCTTAGAGGGGCCGTGCACGGTTGTGGAGGTCGATGGACCAACCTCTGCGGCCGTGTCTTGTGCGCGAGCGACATTCCGTCTTATGGCCTACTTCTCGCGACTCACTTAATTGTGAGGGTCCTCCGTAGGCTACGTTTTGCCTCGCAATGTAGCGATGGGGCAGACGATTACAACCTGGAGGAGTCCTTGCACGGGGTGCCGTCAGATGAATCGACTTTACGACCGTCGCTTGTTAGCACTTTTCTGCCTGGGGTCGACATGTTAGATGGCGGACCTTTGAGGGCATACGTTGTGACGGGGGTAGGGATGCGTCGCATTGTCCGGATCCACCATGTTGGATGATGGACCTTTCAGGGCGGGCGAGCGTGTCCATAGATCTGTTTTGGAGGGCCCTTTGGCTACGTCCGCCTCGTATTTAAACGAAGGGCGAGCGATCTCTGCCCCAAGGAACCTTGCATGGTCGCAGAGATCGGTTCCATCGACCTCCACAACCATGTCGGCACTTTTCTACCTTGGATCGTCATGTTAGATGGTGATCCTTGAAGGTATACGTTGTGCAAGGGGAGGCGATCGCTTGACTAGGTCCTTCATGTTGATGACGAACTTTAGAGGGCGAGCGAGTCATCCTCTGATTAGTTTTGGAGGGTCATTCCTATACGCCCGCCTCGTATTTAAACGAAGGGCGACCGATCTTTGCCCAAAGGAACCTTGCATGGACGGATCGTCGGTTTTATCGATCTCCCGACCATGGCGGCACTCTTCTACCTCGGATCGTCATGTTAGATGGCGATCCTCGACGGTGTACGTTGTGCTAGGGGGCGATCGCTTGCCTAAATCCATCATGTTAGATGACGAACTTTAGAGGGCGAGCGAGTCATCCTATTTTTTGGAGGCATTGCTTGGGCATTAGTCTTTGGATTGACGATCATCGTTCTATCGCCGATCGCTGTCCTTTCTGCCCGAGGCTCCGGCTAAGTCACCAAACTATTCAGCTTACCCTCCTCGAATAATCTCCAAAGTTGTCTGAGGAGGTCGCGACACTGGTTGGTGTTGTGGCCGGGACTCTTGTGGTAAGCACAAAATTTATTGCGGTACAGATGACCGTTGTCCCTTATTGCTTTTGGCTTGCTTAACCGCTCACGCCCCTTGATGGCGTTGAAAATACGGGCCGGAGATAGATTGAGGTTGTGAAGAAGGTGGACTTCCATATCCTCGAAGGCTTCGAAATCACCGGGTGGCTTGGCGACCACCTTTTTATACTTGGCGATCGCCGTCTTTTGGATGGAAGACAATGTCCCCTCGCCTAGGCGAAGGGTGAGCAGCCTCCGCCTGGCCATAAAATCGGCAGCCTTGGTGCGGAAGATCGCGTAGGTTTGGGGGATGTCCTTCGTGAGGTACCTGAACATGGGCGAAAGACCATCGAATCCGCCCAGGGCCGAGTAGAGGGCGAGCTCGTCGCTTATGGGCTCGCCGGTGAGGGCTACTTCATCCACCCAGTCGATGTAATCTGCATCGGACTCGTCTTCCCCCTGCCTGATCTTCATCATGCGGTGGGGACCCTGTGGCCGAGCGACCTTGATGGCGAAGTACGACGTGAAATCGCTCGCCAGCTTCTCAAAAGAGTTGATAGAGCGCAGTGGCAATGAGATGTACCACCTATGGGCAAGATTTCTCAATGTCAATGGGAACATTCGGCATCTCGTCGCGTCTGACGCCACGCATCCGGTCATGTAGATCCATAACTTGCTTAGGTGAGTCTCGGGGTCTGATCTCCCCTCATAAAAAGGCGTTTGAGGAGGAGCGATCTTTGGTTGCACGGGGGAAAGCTCGATCTGGACCGCGAGTGGTTCACTCGGTCCGGTGACCTTTCTCCTGGTGCCTGCCCCAGTTTCCATGAGTGCTTTCATCTCGTCGAGTTGGCAGTGCATAGCGGCCATCGCTGTGGCCTGGCTGCTCGCGGACCGGCGCTTGGAGTGGGAGCCGAGGAGATCAAGTACTGATCCCCTGGCTCCACTGTAGATGATGTCTTTGCCGCGGGGCTCGATTCCTCGGCGAATGGGAGCCAAAAGGCCGACTTGTTTTTTCTTGGGAGTTGGGTATGTCGAACTCGTGGTGACGGATTCAGATTCCGTCATCTCGTGGCTGGGACCAGAATGCCCCGGTCGCCACGATGGATCGCTTCCCAGGCGGCTGAAGACGGAACCGTCCCGCCTCGCGAGTGCCTTTTCTCGTGAATCGGGGCTTTCTGACGATTGCACGACAAGTAACCCCTTGAGCTTCCGTTTGCCCGCGCGGTGGATGGCTGAGGGGGTTATAGCGGGCGCTTCGCATGCTCTCCGTCGCTCCCTTAGGATGGCCATGGTCTCCTCGATCTGTTCCGCGGTTTGAAACTGGTCGAGTGAGAGGCTGGGGCCGTCCCTCGGGGGCGAGATTGAGAGTCTCGAATCGCCGCGGCTACCCTCCGCTGTAGGTTGGGACTCGGCTCGGTCCGGAATAAGACGTCCGGCGGATCGTAGAGTGGCTCTCTTTGGCAGACGTCATTATTCTGAAGGTTTTCTTTGAAGAACGGTGAGTATTTCTTCAAGTATATGCTCCGGAGAACAGTGAGTGTTCTTCGAAACGGTCGGAATGAAAATGAGGGTAAAGGCCTTCCTTCTAGCGCTAATTATTGTTACCCAAAATATTATTCGGAAGGGTTTGCTGGAATGGATGAGTAACAAACAAAATGCGAGAGCACGTCCGAGGGAATGTAAATAACACAAGATTTGCCGGGGTTGTTAGTCCCGGGCTTGAATGCTCTCGCAAGATATTATTAATACGAATACTTGGGAGTACAAATATTAATGTTAAAGTACAATTACAATGAGTGTAAAGAACCTAGTTATCTAGCTCTTGAGTGCTGATGATTGCCGGAAGAACCAGAGTTGATGCTCTGTGTGTTCTTGTAACAACGATGGAGTGGTGTGTTTTTAGCTGTAGGATTCAATAATTTCTGAACCTTTTTCCAGTTGCTGGAGGTCTCCTATTTATAGGAGTGGAGATAGTTGGGCGATCGCCTTTCCTATATTAAATTAAGCGGGCGATCGTCTTTAGCACATGGGTTGGTCTCCTTAAAGTCTGCAGCTGTTGCTGGAAGCCGGATGTGCGAACCAATGAGAAGACAACACGCGTCCCATGTCGCTGTCTTGGGAGGTCCCACCTAGACCTTTCGGCGGGTCTGTCGGTAGGTGAGGCAGTCCTTGTCTTTGACAGCTGTTGATGGGCTGGAGTCAAAGATCCTTATTCTGCGGCGCCATTCGCGGATCTGTACGTGGGTCTTCACTCCGAGATCCGGTCTTCGTAGATATGACGGATGATGGCCTTACACGTGCAATAGGACGGTCGTCCTTGGTCGGGCACTAGAGTCGATCGCTAGGTGCTAATAGGCGATCGCCCTGGACGTCGATCGCTCGGTGCCTGATCTCGGTATGGACCCTTCGTCAGGTAACTGTGCCTTGGTTTATTTGATACTGACTCTGGTCGCTCGGCCTTTGTGACGATCGCCGCTGAGGCGTATTAATCGCCGCACAACAATGTCCAACGATAATAAACAAACTAGCACCAAACTCAAAATGACAGTTTTGCACAACAATTACCTCAAACGAGCCGACGATTAGAAAAGTTACTAGAATACACAAAATCGGGTAAAACAATCTCGAAACGTGCTCGGATGTCAAAACATACAGAATTAAACATTCTCGAAATATTAAGACGGTTACAAGCGTGTCGCTTAAATGGAAAATGTACCAAAATGGAAACTACCAAAAAATAGAAAAATGCGGATATTACATTTGCCCCCTCTAGAAATAAGTTTCGTCCCGAAACAACTCTGGGTATTTAGCGCGTATGTTATCCTTAGTTTCCCAAGTCGCCTCCTCAACTCCATGCCTCGACCACTGAACCTTAACCAATGGAATAGTCTTATTTCGGAGTTGCTTGACACGATGCTCAAGGATCTTCACCGGCCTTTTTTTCAAACGTGACATCTTCCGCTACTTCGATATCCCCATAATCGATGATGTGACTCGGGTCCGGGACGTACTTTCTCAACTGTGAAACATGGAACACACTGTGAACGTGACTAAGGGTTGGAGGTAATGCCAACCGATAAGCCAGCTCACCGACTCTATCTAGAACCTCAAACGGACCAATATATCTCGGGCTGAGCTTCCTTTTCTTCCCGAAATGGTAAACCCCTCTCGTTGGCGATACTTTGAGTAAAACATGATCGCCTACTTCAAACTCTAAAGGTCGCCGACGAACATCAGCATAAGATTTTTGTCGATTCTGATTAGTCAATAGTCTGTCTCGAATGATAGAGATCTTCTCTCTAGTTTTCATCAAGATGTCCGGCTCCGTTCCCAATACTTCTGAGGCCTCATCCCAACAAAGTGGAGACCTACACCGTCTACCATATAATGCTTCGTAAGGTACTATTTTGATCGATGCGTGCCAACTATTATTGTAAGTAAACTCGATCAACGGCAGATGCAACTTCCACTCACTAATCCAGTCTAAGGCACAAGCCCGCAGCATATCCTCCAACGTCTGAATCTTACGCTCCGTCTGACCGTCCGACTGCGGATGGAAAGATGTACTCAATCTCAATTCAGTACCCAAAGCCTGATGGACCGACTGCCAAAAATGCGAGATGAAACGACCATCCCGATCAGATACGATAGTCTTAGGTGTAGCGTGTAGCCGTACTATCTCTGCTATGAATACCCGAGCCAACCTCTCCAGTCCCCAAGTATTCTTAATACCAAGAAAATGCGCCGACTTAGTCAATCGGTCGATAATCACCCAAATCATATTCATTCTGGTCTTCGTCCTCAGCATCCCAGTGATGAAATCCATGGAAATGTCTTCCTACTTCCACTCGGGAACAGGAAGCGGATTCAACAGCCCGGCTGGCCTTCGATGCTCAATCTTGACTTGTTGGCATGTCAAACACCGTGCTACAAACTCTGTAACATCCTTTTTCATATTACTCCACCAGTAACTCTTTTTAAGGTCTTTATACATCTTACTCGTTCCGGGGTGGATAGGGTAAGGAGTAGAATGAGCTTATCGAAGTATTTTCTGTCTCAAGTCTAAATCATTCGGAACGCAGAGTCTCCCTTGAAACCTCAAACTGCCATCCTCATGAATAATAAAAGTCGGGGGCTTTCCCTTTTTCTGTATCCGCCTTCAGTTGACTGATCATCGGATCATTACTCTGCTCCCCTTTGATATCATCAACAAAAAACGAAGCAATCTCGAGGGCACGTAACTGACCCTGCACTTGCTGAATCCATACTTCGATTCCCTGTTCAATAAACTCCTGTCAAATCCTCGCTTGTGGTGTGAGAACCTCAAGCATCTGGAGTGATACCGGTTTCCGACTCAGTGCGTCTGCCACAACATTGACTTTTCCCGGATGATAAAGGGTTTCCAAATCGTAGTCCTTTATTAGTTATAACCAACGACGCTGTCTCATGTTCAGTTCTTTCTGGCTAAAGATGTATTTCAAACTCTTATGATCGGTATAAATCCGGCACGGAGAACCGTATAGATAGTGGCGCCAGATCTTCAGTGCAAACACCACTGCAACCAACTCCAGATCGTGAGTAGGGTAATTCATTTCATACGGTTTCAAATGTCGCGACGCAAAAGCTATAGTCCTATCGTGCTGCATTAGAACACACCCGAGTCCCTGGCCTGAAGCATCACTGTAAACCGAAAACTCACCATTCCCTTGAGGCAAAGCTAACACCGGTGCCGTAGTCAAACGCCATTTCAGTTCTTCGAAGCTCTGTTGCCTCTCGTCATTCCATTCGTATTTCTCAGACTTCTGGAGTAACTGAGTAAGTAGTCGAGCAAGTTTAGAGAACCCCTCGACGAACCGTCCATAATACCCAGCAAGTCCCAAAAAGCTACGAACTTTCTTCACGTTCTTAGGCGGTGCCCAACCTAACACTGTCTCGATCTTCTAGGGATCTACACGGACCCCTTCAGCTGAAACCACATGTCCTAGAAACTTAACCTCCTTCAGCCAAAACTCACACTTGGAGAACTTCGCATACAAACGCTGAGCTCTCAAAATATCCAGCACTAGTCGCAAATGCTGAGCGTGTTCCTCGTCATCACGAGAATAAACTAGGATATCGTCTATAAAAATGACTACACACTTATCGAGATGCTCGATAAATGTCTTATTCATTAGCTGCATAAATACTGTTGGCGCGTTGGTTAGCCCGAACGGCATAACCACAAGCTCGTAATGCACGTATCTCGTACGAAAAGCGGTCTTAGGGATATTGGACTCCCTCACTCGAAGCTGGTAGTACCCAGATCTCAAATCGATTTTTGAAATCACCGTAGCTCCCTGTAACTGGTCAAACAAATCATCATTATGAGGAAAAGGATATTTATTTTTAATTGTCACCTTGTTCAGTTCTCGATAATCATTATTTTTAATTGTCACCTTTTTCAGTTCTCGATAATCGATGCATAAACGCAGTGAACTATCTTTCTTCCTCACAAACAAGACCGACGCACCCCAAGGTGAGGCGCTAGGTCTGATATATTCCTTCTCTAACAACTCCCCTATCTTATTCTTCAGTTCCTGCATTTTTGAAGGTGTCATAAGGTACGGCGCCTTAGAGATCGGGGCTGCACTCGGTTCTAAATCAACCGTGAACTCGATCTCCCTCTCCGGTGGTAGTCCTGGCTAGTCATCCGGAAAAACATCTGGAAATTCATTTACCACTGGAATCGAAGAAAATTCAACCTTCTCGTTCTCTACTCTCGTAGCGTAACACCAATATCCCATGCAACCATCACTAATGAGTTTCGCCGACTTCATAACACTGATTAATAGTTTCTGAATCTTCCTCGGGTGTCCCACAAATGAGTGTTTGATCCCATCCTCGGCCAACATTGATATACTCTTCGTGCGATAATTCATCACTGCGCCATGTCTATCAAGCCAGTCGTCCCCGAGGATCAAATCCTCATCGCCGATATCAACAACTATTACATTCGAAAGCCACACTCTATCCGCGATCATCACTGGGCAATCTCTAACCTCCCTATTTTCAACAATTCTATCCCTACTAGGCAATTTAACCACAAACAGTTCGCAAGCAGACAAGCATACAATATTCAATCGACGCACACAATCTAAAGAGATGAATGAATGAGAAGCACCATAATCGAAAAGCACTCTAACTGGATGAGAGAGGACATGAACGGTACCTATAGCCACAGTAGCCTATGGATCGTCCGCTCTCCTCATCTCATAAATATGTGGCTGAATTGAACCAGCACTGGAGGCTCCCTCTCTAATGGACTGACCACGTCCTCGCCCCCGACCGAAACCCTGAGACGAATGAACGGCTGACGACTTCTGATTGAAACTTGGTTCTCTAGGCATAGGAACAGATGTCGGAGCACCAAGAGTCTTCTCTATCTCGGTACAATACGCAGCTCTGTGGCCCGTCTGGCCGCAACTATAGCAATTCAGGTGGGGCAGGTCACAATCACGACAGATATGGCCCTGCTGGCCACAATTAAAACATGTCACACTCCGGCTGGATACACTAGGACCAGTTCTAAAATTTCAGTTGCCTCCAGATGCACGGTGAGACTTCCCAGATGGGTAGTTCTCCGATTGAGACTTCTGCTGGTTGTCATTCTTGCTAACCGAAAAGTTCCCTGAGGTCTTCTATTTTTTCCCTCACTAGCCATCTTCGTAGCCGCGAAAGACATATCATA
The DNA here is from genome assembly GCA_033398695.1 of Orobanche coerulescens. NCBI lineage: Eukaryota > Viridiplantae > Streptophyta > Magnoliopsida > Lamiales > Orobanchaceae > Orobanche > Orobanche coerulescens. The sequence continues at coordinate 134,761,915 of CM065814.1, forward strand.
GGCCAAAGCTTTGCCCTGACACTCCTTCAATGTAGTACAAGAAAACCCAGCCATGTAGTTTCGAATTATGGGTTTCATCCGCACATCAAAATCTCGGATCTTATCTCTCTCTTCCCTCACTTGTCCCTTGACATGATTAAGTTGTTGGTTGTACTCGATGATCGCCTGAGATACTGGGATATCCTGGGGTTTAGCCTCATAAAAGGCTCGGACTCTGGCCTCCTGAATGGGCCACGGGCAATACTCAGCCTCCATTAGTTCTTTAAACTCATCCCATGAAACTTCACGGTCCTGCGGCGCAACCGCCTGCCACCAGCTAGCAGCGTCCCTCGTCAAAAAGTACTGCGCAATCGGCACCTTCCGTGCCTCCGGACAATTACCGCCACAAACACTTTGTTCATCTCGTTGATCCAAGATTCCCATCCTATCGGATCCGTAGCACCAATAAATTGAGGAGGGCGCATACGGATCACATCCTGTAACCATCTCTCTGCCCCAGCATTCTCCACAAGAGGTGGATCATTGAACTGACCTGCTTGGGTCACGAGTGCCATTTGGTTAGCCACTTCCTATAGTATAGTGGCCACACCAACACCCGCATTATTCCCTGCGGAATCTCCCAGACTGGCCGTCTGGTCCTGCTGACCGTTGGTACTAGGGTGAACTGAATTCGACATAGTGGGAGTAGTCGACCCAACATCTGAACCGAGAGACATGACCGCCCCACCGGCTGCGCCACGTCCTCGACCGCATCCGCGACCGTGTCCGCGTCCTCTACCGGCTGACAATATAAGGAATAGAAAATAGGAAGACATAAGTACAGTTCAGGATATAACCGTCATGGTGACCGGTTCCCATATTATGAAATCGAAAGACAAGGCAGTAAAAACAATAGGGTAAGAGATCTTATGAGTACCAGTCGTACTAAGATGATGGCAGCGCGATGATATTGTGCTTCCATCAACGTGACTAGACCCAAAAGACCAACAACCTAGGTATCCATAAACTTAGGCTCCGATAACATATTCTGTAACACCCCCAATATATTCAGGGCATGTCACAGCACCGTGAATCCCATCTGGAATTCACAAGGCTAATTTTGTACTCCATCCATAACAGAACATATCAAAACCAACCATCATTTATCGGATTAACCGATAGAATTCTCACGACAATATTTAAACAACCAAAAAGAAAGAAAAACGACAATTTAATGAAAAAGACATCAGAGAAACATCTCTCCTATAGTACTCGAGTACCATCTAACAATTTGAAAATGAAATCCCAATAATCAAACTCAAAACAAATAAACACGACGACAAGTTCACAGTATCACGCCTGGCATTCATCCTCGTACTGCCCCGGTACTCTTCCGATCACATTCTTCGCACCTCAAATACATGAAAAGTATTTCCCCCAAAATGGGGTTAGCCGTGGAATATATAGTACAAGTAACACAAACGAACTCTAACATCTTACAATATCAAAGCACATGCATCAATAGTTTTCGAAACGCATAAGATGATGATTTCTAGAAATGAAAAATCCATAATGTATCACAAAAGACCATGCGCGAATCCCTCCGAGGCCCCGATAGAGCCTCCCGGAGTGGTTAACCCAAAAGTTCGTGAACCCAACCATGCGTGGATTCCTCTGAGGCCCCGTCAGACCGTCCCGGAGTGAACATAACTTTCTCAACACACAAATACACTACTTTGCACATTCAAGATATTAAGTTCGTAAGAGTTACTTGTCTTTGAGACATGACGGATTGTTTCGAGAAGGCAAAAGACCACCGACGAAGGAATTCGGAGACTCCGGACCTAAATGATTCATAAAACGACTATCAACAATAGTACGACTGGAATTCTAATAGAAATACGCCCGAAAACTCCGCCTATAATACATGTAATCCGATAATATACTCGACGAGGACGGATCGCATCCAAAACCCTCTCGAATCTCAACAAGTCCAAGTATAACCCATAATCTCGTAGGAAACACATGTATTGGGGTAGGTAATTCATACTCAACTCAATTACTCCCAAATTACAACTAAAATCGAAGGATTACGAAGAAACCCCCAAATTCCCAAAACTCTAGGGTTCTAGAGAATTACCTCGATTCCAAGATGAAAATGATGGATTCATGTTGATATTAATACTACAATTCCGAGGAGGATGATAGCTATGTGATTGGAGTGTCGAAAATCACCCAAAACTGCCTGTGAATCGCCCAAGTCGCGGAGGAGAGAAAAGGAGGAGAAAAAGTGGACGGTTTCGGTCAGGTCTGGGTATTTAAACCCAGAAGCATTACGTACGTAATGCATGATGCATTAACGTACGTTAGCCGTAACGTATGTAATACCCCCATGGTTACGTACGTAAAGGTCTGGCAGAACTTTCTGCCCGATTTCCTGAAGTCCATAACGTACGCTATGAGAATGGGGCTAACGTACGTTAGGAAGACTACGTTACGTACGTAATGAAGAGCAATTAATGTACGTAAGTCTCTCAGTACAGAGATCAGTTGTGCAGAAAATGGCACGAACACCAAACGTGACATTTAACGAATTGAGCAGACATCAGTATAAAGAGTTCGGTACAACAAACTTAAGCGCTAAAGGAAAACCACGATCCCGATCATCCGAAGGTCCGGAATGTGATAATGAAAGTAATTACACAAAAACTTTTAGGAAATTACAAAACGGCTCAAAACCACTGAAAAACGCAATACGAAATCGAGCAACCGTGCCGAAGCTCACAACATGTCCAACGACAATAAACAAACTCCCACCAAACTCGAAATGACAGTTTTGCACAACAATTACATCAAACGAGCCGACAAGCAGAAAAGTTACTAGAATACACAAAATCGGGTAAAACAATCTCGATACGTGATCGGATGTCAAAACATACAGAATTAAATATTCTCGAAATATTAAGACGGTTACAAGCGTATCGCTAAAAATGGAAAATATACCAAAACGGAAATTACCAAAAATAGAAAAATACGGATATTACAATCAGGCCCTGATTGTATCAAGGATCTGCTCCTAGTCCTTTTCTCTTTGCCATAGTCATGGACGAATTGACAAGAGAAATTCAAAATGACGTTCCGTGGTGTATGATGTTCGCAGATGATATTGTGTTGATTGATGAAACGAAGGTTGGAGTGCAACAGAAATTGGAACTTTGGAGGGATACTTTGGAAGCTCGAGGCTTTAGGTTGAGCAGAAGTAAGACTGAATATATGGAGTGTAGGTTTAGCGAAAACAGTGATACAGAGGCGGGGATGATCACATTTGATGGGAAAGTTGTTCATGGATCCACTTTCTTTCGGTATCTTGGATCTATTATCCAAAAGGATGGAGAGCTAGATGGCGACGTGGCTCACAGAATAAAGGCAGGGTGGTTAAAGTGGAAGAGTGCCACAGGGGTTTTATGTGATCCTGGCATGCCTCATAGATTAAAGGGTAAATTTTACCGCACGGCAATTAGGCATGCGCTGTTATATGGCACCGAGTGTTGGGCTGTAAAACAGTGTCACGTTCAAAAGATGAATGTGGCAGAGATGCGTATGCTACGATAGATGTGTGGTCATACAAAAAAGGATCGTCTCAGAAATGAGGTGATCAGGGAGAAGGTAAGAGTTGCGTCTATAGAAGACAAGATGATGGAGAATCGATTACGATGGTTTGGTCATGTGAGAAGAAGACCTATTGATGCCCCAGTGAGGAGGCTAGAAAGTTGGGGAATAAGTAATGTTGTGAAAGGTAGAGGAAGACCCAAGAAAACTTGGATAAAGATGATTGAAAATGATATGCGGTTTCTTGGAATTGGAGAAAGTATGGCGATGGAGAGGCAAATGTGGCGGGAAAGAATACGGATGGTGGATGGAGTCTGATTCCTTTTTTTTTTAATTCCTATTTTCTTTTATTTCATGTTATCTTTTTTTTTTCTTTTTTTTTTACATTCATTCTCTTTTTTTATTTGCTTTTTTCTCTACTTTTTCCCTCTTTTTTCCTTTTATGTTATTTATGTAACGATTATTGACGGTTTCAAAGTTTGATTCATGTTAGCCGACCCCGAATCATTTTGGGACTAAGGCTTAGATGTTGTTGTTGTTGTTGTATTACAATCAGGCCCTGAGCCGACGGACTAGTGCTCTAAATATTGAAAATTGGTTTTAGAAAAAATAAGTTTAAACTCAATTTGAACCAATTTAATAATAATAGAATATTTAATTCTTGGGAATTAAATAATAAATTGTGAATCTACGTTTCGAGAAGATGAACGTAGGATTTTATTTTTCTCAAAATCGATTTCCAATGAGTGAGAAATAAATGATTAAAATTGGCTATTTAAATGAAAAGGTGAAGAGTTAACCAAGCTGAAAACCCATATAATATTTGGGGTTGAAAACTCGTCTGATATTTTGGGGTTGAAAACCTAATTGATATTTGGGCTGAAAACTTATCTGACTGAAACCTATCTGATCTGATATTTGGGCTGAAACCTATCTGATTTGATAGTTGGGCTGAAAACCCATCTGATCTGGTATTTGGGGCTGAAAACCCATTTGATCTGATATTTGGGCTGAAAACCTATGTGATCTGATATTTGGGGCTGAAAACTCATCTGATATTTGGGGGCTGAAAATCCATCTGATATTTGGGGTTGAAAACCTATCTGAAATTTGGGCTAAAAACTTATCTGATCTGAAACCTATATGATCTGATATTTGGGCGCTGAAACTCTGATCTGATATTTGGGCTGAAACCTATCTGATCTGATATTTGGGCTGAAAACCTATCTGATCTGGTATTTGGGCTGAAAACCTATCTGATCTGATATTTGGGCTGAAAAACCATCTGATCTGATATTTGGGACAGAAAACCCATCTGATCTGATATTTGGGCTGAAAACCTATGTGGTCTGATATTTGGGGCTGAAAACCCATGCGGTCTGATATTTGGGCTGAAAACCTATCTGATCGATATTTGAGCTGAAAACCTATCTGATCTGATATTTGGGTTGAAAATCCATCTGATCTGATATTTGGGCTAAAAACCCATCTGATCTGATATTTGGGCCTGAACCATCTGATCTGATATTTGGGCTGAAAACCTATCTGATCTGATATTTGGGTGCTGAAAACTCAGCTGATATTTGGTCTTGACTGAAATGAAGCAGGTTGAGAACTTAGCTTTTGGAATATGACTCTTCACACTCCATAATGTAACATCCGAATTAAATGAGACTATTTATGGAGGTAACTCTTGAGCTGAAGGATTAAAGAGAATTAATGGCACTTTAATTTGTAGTAACTCCCCACCTGATGGAGTGGAATTGGACCCTATAAAGGGGGTCTTATGCATATCATTTCATAACACAACAGAACGAATACAGCATACCACATATTGCAGCATTTTTCTTTCTTGTTTTTCGTGCCCAGTTTCCAGCACTTAACGTTCTTCAGAGTTCTGAGTTTTGGAGAGCACCTAACTCAGAAATGTGTAGCAGTTATATCTTGGGGACATATTGCATGAGCCGTCTGCTCTTATACGGGGACAAAATTATCTTATGTAAAGAGTTCTACTCGCCTCTGCTAAAGTTGTAATTTTCAATTCAGTTTTTAATTTATTAAGATTGTATTAGATTGCCTTTCTTTGTAATTTTTATTGTAATTACATTGTTGGAAATTCACAGAACCAACAATCATAAGTATTTTTCTGTAATTTCCAATGGCAATCGATGTTGATGCTGCCGCCTCCGCCGCTGCTGCACCTACCATTGCAGTACAGGTTGAGAAACCCGAGAAGTTCTCGGGTGTTGATTTTAAGAGATGGTAGCAAAAGATGTTGTTTTAAATCACTACCTTGGGAATTGCTATTTATCCCAAGGATGATCCTCATGTGGTCAGTGAGACGGAGACTGATCGTACGAAGCGTTTTGCTTACGATCAATGGTGTAACGGCGACTTTATGTGCCGTAATACAATATTGAATGGGCTGATTGATTATATGTACAACGTGTACAGTCAAATCCAGACTTCCAAAGAGCTCTGGAATTCTTTTGAGAAAATAAAACCGATGATGCTGGTGCCAAGAAATTCGTGATCGGACGCTACCTGGACTTTCAGATGACGGACTACAAAACCGTTATCGAACAAGTTCAACAATTTCAATTGATTGTGCATGAAATTAATGCTGAAGGAATGATCCTTCCTGAACGGTTTATTGTGGGAACGGTAATTGAGAAGTTGCTTCATAGTTGGAAGGACTTCAAAAATTACCTGAAACACAAGCGAAAGGAAATGAGCTTAGAGGACTTGGTTGTTCGACTCAGAATTGAGGAAGACAACTGAAAGTCTGATTCTAAGTTCAAGAGAGGCCCTATGGAGGCCAAAGTAAATTTGCTTGAACATGGGTCCTCTAGTCAAAAGAGGAAACTGAACCATGTTCAGGACAAAGGGAAAAATCCGTTTAAGGCAAAGAAGTTTACTGGAAATTGCCACAACTGTGGTAAGCCAAACCATATGGCAAAGGATTGTCGCTTGCCAATAAGTTCAACTGGTCAGCGAAACGTAGGCAAATGAGTTGTCAATGTGGTTGAACATGGCGATGTTGACATGCCAGATCTGGAGCTGTCATCTATGGTTGAGGAGCTAGACGAGAAGGTCTCAGCCATAGTGATTGAAACCAATATGGTGGAGAATCACCACGCCTGGTACGTTGATACTGGGGCTACTCGTCATGTTTGTTCTAAAAAAGACATGTTCTCTTCCTACACTGTTACTGATGGTAGGAAATTGCATATGGCAAACTCTGCTTCTTCTGTGATTGCAGGAGTGGGGAACGTGGTCTTAAAGCTGGCCTCTGGACAGGAGCTTCTGCTTAAGGTAAACCTGTTCACGGGCCTTGAACCACCGGTTCTGGGCCTCAGCCCGCCAGTTCACGGTTCAAGGGAGGGTGAACCGGAACTGGCCCCTGAAGAGTCTTGGCGGTTCCGGGCCGGGCTCGTAAACCGCCGGTTCAGGGCCGGTTAAAAACCGCCGGTTTTAGGCTGGCCCGCCAGTTTTTTTTTTCTTGTTAAATTAAAAAAAAATACATGAGAGAGACAGAGAGCAGCAAGCAGAGGAGAAATAGAGAGAGAAGAAACTGCCTTTTTTATAGGAGAGAGAGAGAGAAGAGAATGAAGACCCATCTTTAATTTATTATTCTGCATGTATGTATTGTAGATTTAGTATACCCACTTTAGTCTTTAATTTATTATTCTGCATGTATGTATTGTAGATATACTCACAACGGCTGACACCAAATGGGTCAATGCCAACGGTGGGTCGATTTGGGCCGGGCCAAAAGGCCCAGGATTTTGGGCCTAAATATTGAGGCCCGTGGCCCATGTCAAGGGCCTAGCCCAGCCCATGGGCTACAGATTTTTTCTTGCTTCCAACTTAATTAACCAAAATATATTAAAAGTATCAATAATATGATAGAAATATATTTTTAACTATTTTAAAAAGTTCAAACATCCATTTCAATACTATTAAAATCGTTAGATTCTTGCACTACAACCAGCGGTACGGAAAGTAGTTCATCACTTGGTCCATTATCTGTATTCGATAGTAAAATATCAATACAAAAATCTAAACAAAATCAACTTTAAATTGAAATAAGTTACGGTGTAAGGTTATACTCATTAACCTTAGCCTAATTAATTAATATTTATTAGTTAGTATTAAATTTTTCATGGGCCTCTGGGCGCCCGTGGGCTGGGCCTTCCTGGGCTGGGCCAAAATCTGGGCGGGCCAAAAAGGCCTAAGTTTTTATGGGCTAAAAAAGTAAAGCCCAAAGCCCATTTATTCATGGGTGGACTGGGCCGGCCCGTGGGCCTGGGCCACTTTTGCCAGGTCTAATTGTAGACTTGGTAGCCGTTGCACATGCACTGGTTCTGGCACACACGGACAGTCCCCCACTTTTTCCGCTTTGTAGCCGTTGCACTTGCACAGTTGTACAGTCCTTTTTTTTTTAATTGAACCGGCGGTTAGGCCCGGCGGTTAACCGCCAGTTCTGGTTCATAGCTGGGAGGAACCGTAACCGGTCCTTGGTGAGACGGTTCCGGTCCGGGTTTTGAACCGTTGACCGGCGGTCCGGTTAAGGGCCTTGAACCGCCGGGCCGGTTCCGGTTCAGGCCCGCCGGGCCGGTGAGAATGGACAGGTCTAGCTTAAGGATGTGCTGCATGTCCCAGACGTTCGAAGAAATTTAATTTCAGGCTCTCTACTAGTTAGTCATGGGTTTAAACTAGTTTTTGAGTCTGAAAAATTTATTATGAGCAAGTTGGGAATGTTCCTCGGTCGAGGTTATCTTGACAGGGGATTATTCAAAATGAATGTGATGCCTGTAAGCTGTGAAGGCAAGAACAATAATAATAATAATAATAATAATAATAATAATAATAATAATGCTCCTTTTTCTGTTTACTTGCTTGAGTGTTCAGATTTATGGCATTCTATATTGGGACATGTTGGTCTAATATCAATTAAAAGACTAATTAATCTTGAATTAATTCCAAAAACCCATGTTGAACTTAATAAGAAATGCGAACTGTGTTGAAGCAAAAATGGCTAAATTGCCTTTTCATTCAGTGGAAAGGAATACTACTCCTCTAGAATTAATTCACACTGATGTGTGTGACTTAAAATTGTGCAAACTAGAGGAGGTAAAAAATACTTCGTCACTTTTATAGATGATTGCACAAGATATTGCTATGTGTTTCTTTTGAGAAGCAAAGATGAAGCAATCGAGGCATTTAAGATGTATAAAAATGAAGTTGAAAATCAACTGAACTGTAAAATAAAAGCAGTCCGAAGTGACAAAGGAGGTGAGTATGTATGTAGCACCGTTTGAACAATTATGTGCCGATTCAGGCATAATTCATCAAACGACTGATCCTTAAGCTCCTCGGTCAAATAGAGTTGCCGAAAGGAAAAATCTAACCCTGAAAGAAATGATGAATGCTTTATTAATAAGCTCAGGGTTGCCGCAGAACATGTGGGGGAAGCTATTCTTACAGCTAACCACATTCTGAATAAAATGCCACACAAAGAGAAAGATAAAACTCTGTATGAGTTATGGAAAGGGCGCAAGCCTTCTTTCAAATATCTTAAAGTGTGGGGGTGTTTGACAAAGGTTGACTTGAAGTACCTGAACCAAAACAAGTAAGAATTAGTCCAAAGACAGTTGATTTCATATTCATAGGTTATGCATACAACAGTAGTGCATATCGATTTCTAATTCATAAATCTGAAATTCTTGATATGCATGAAGGAACTGTTATTGAGTCAAGAAATGTATTTTTCTTTGAAAATATTTATCCTTGTAAAGAGGGGATTGTGACAAGCTAAAATAAAAGAACTCTTGAAACTGCAAGTAGTTCAAATCCTATAAATGAAGATCCAAGACAAAGCAAGAGAGCTCGAAAGGCTAAGTCATTTGGTCCTGACTTTGAAACTTATGCCGTTGACGATGATCCAAAGACTATACAGGAAGCTTATGCTAGTCCTGATGCTCCTTTTTGGAAGGAAGCTATTTATAGTGAAATGGATTCCATCATGCAAAATTTTACTTGGGAACTGGTTGATCTTCTGCCAGGATGTAAGCCTTTAGGATGTAAATGGATCCTAAAGAGGAAATACAAAGATGACTGGTCGATAGACAAGTTTAAGGCCCGGCTTGTTGCCAAAGGGTTTAAACAGAAAGAAGGTTATGATTTCTTCGATACGTATTCACTAGTAACCAGAATAACTTCCATTCAAGTACTTATTGCTATTGCTGCATTGCACAATCTCGAAATTCATCAAATGGATGTGAAAACTGCATTCTTTAATGGTGAACTAGAAGAAGAAATTTATATGGAACAACCTGAAGGTTTCATTGCGCCTGCTCAGGAAAAGAAAGTGTGTAAACTGTTGAAGTCATTATATGGACTAAAACAAGCTCCTAAACAATGGCATATAAAGTTTGACACAATTATGTTGGAAAATGGATTCAAGATCAACGAATGTGACAAATGTGTGTATATTAAAGGCACACCGGAGTCATTTGTCATAATCTGTCTATATGTAGACGATATGTTGATCATGAATAGTAGCAATGAAGTAATTGTGGATACAAAAATGATGTTAAGTAGAAACTTCGACATGAAGAATTTGGGTTTTGCTGATTTAATTCTTGGAATTAAAATTATCAGAACGTCAGAAGGTATCTTCTTATCACAATCTCATTATGTTGAGAAAGTGCTCAAGAAGTGTAACGTTTTTGACAGCCCACCTGTAAAAACACCGGTTGATACCAGTATTCACTTAAGTAAGAACAGAGGTTATCCAGTGGCTCAAGTCGAATATTCAAGAGTAATCGGAAGCCTGATGTACATTACAAATTGTACACGGCCAGACTTGGCATTTGCTGTAAACAAGTTAAGCAGGTTCACGAGTAATCCGAGTAAAGAGCACTGGAATACACTGACTAGGGTTTTAAGATACCTAAAGTACACCCTAAGTTATGGGCTATTTTATAGTAATTATCCTGCAGTTTTGGAAGGATATACTGATGCTAATTGGATTTCAGACACTAAAGACTCACTCTACAAGTGGGTATGTATTTACTATGGGGGGTGGAGCTATATCTTGGAAATCAAGCAAGCAAACTTGTATAGCCCGATCCACAATGGAATCGGAATTTATAGCTCTAGATAAAGCTGGAGAAGAAGCTGAATGGCTTCGTAACTTTATTGAGGATATTCTATGCTGGAAGAAGCCTGTGCCTAGTGTTATGATTCATTGCGATAGCCAATCTGCAATTGGAAGAGCACAGAGCCTTATGTATAATGGTAAGTCTCGACACATTTATCGGAGACATAATACCGTGCGACAATTGATCAAAAATGGAGTTATATCTATTAACTACGTGAGGTCAGATGTTAATTTGGCGGATCCACTCACAAAAGGTCTGAATAGAGATCAATTTCATAAACAGCTAGAGGGAATGGGATTAAAATCCACATCTTGAAAGACCGATCATAGTGGTAACCCAACCTTGAAGACTGAAGATCCCAGAAACTTAGTTCAATGGGAAAACAAAGTTATGAAAGATCTATTGAAAAGCGCTTATAATAAATCCATCCCTATAGTGCAGAATAAGTGCTGAGTCCTGTGATTGTGGTGAGGTTAAGTCTCTGGGCTTTTAATGGTCCCTTGTCCTTGGAAAAGAGAAGTATTGCATGGTACTTTATAAAAGGAAACCACCTATCTAAGTGTGAGGACGGGCTACCTCGAATAAACACTTAGGAAATCAAGATGTTATCCATGGCCAAAACGGACACAACTATGAGAATGGAAGGTGTTGAGACATTGTTGTGTAAGTGTTGTTGACTCGGTATACACCAAGGAGGATTAGTTCAAGACTCGGTGTCCACTAAGCCGCTGGTATATCTGACGATATTTTACTAAGGAAGGTTCAAAGCCACAAACTACCTTTTCTCATACAGCAGTGTTTTACGGAAACTGGGTATATGAGTCTGCATTCATGCATGTATTTCTTTCCACTCATGTGGGAATTGGTTTTAGAAAAAATGAGTTTTAACTCAATTTAAACCAATTTAGTAATAATAAATATTTAATTCTTGGGAATTAAATAATAAATTGTGAATCTACGTTTCGAGAAGATGAACGTAGGATTTTATTTTTCTCAAAACCGATTTCCGGTGAGTGAGGAATAAATGATTAAAGTTGGCCATTTAAATGAAAACGTGAAGAGTTAACCAGGCTGAAAACCCATCTGATATTTGGGGTTGAAAACCATCTCATATTTTGGGGCTGAAAACCCATCTGATATTTGAGGTTGAAAACTCATCTGATATTTGAGGTTGAAAACTCATCTGATATTTGAGGTTGAAAACTCATCTTATATTTGGGGTTGAAAACCCATCTGATATTTGGGGGCTGAAAACCCATCTGATATTTGGGGCTAAAAACCTATCTGATATTTGGGCTAAAAACTTATCTGATCTGAAATCTATCTGATCTCATATTTGTGTTGAAACCTATCTGATCTGATATTTTGGCTGAAAACCTATCTGATCTGGTATTTGGGCTGAAAACCCATCTGATCTGATATTTGGGCTGAAAACCCACCTGATCTGATATTTGGGTTGAAAACCTATGTGGTCTGATATTTAGGGCTGAAAACCCATCTGATCTGATATTTGGGCTGAAAACCTATTTGTTCTGATATTTGGGTGCTGAAAACTCAGCTGATATTTGGTCTCGACTGAAATGAAGCAGGTTGAGAACTTAGCTTCTAGAATATGACTCTTCACACTCCATAATGTAACGTCTGAATTAAATGAGACTATTTATGGAGGTAACTCTTGAGCTGAATGATTAAAGAGAATTAATGACACTTTAATTTGTAGTAACTCCCCATGTGATGGAGTGGAATTGGACCCTATAAAAGGGGGTCTTATGCATTTCATTTCATAACACAACAGAACGAATACAGCATACCACATATTGCAGCATTTTTCTTTCTTGATTTTCGTGCCCAGTTTCCATTACTTAACGTTCGCCGGAGTTCTGAGTTTTGGAGAGCACCTAACTCAGAAACGTGTAGCAGTTGTATCTTTTGGACATATTGCCTGAGCCGTCTGCTCTTATACGTGAGCAAAATTGTCTTACGGAAAGAGTTCAACTCGTATTTGCTAAAGTTGTAATTTTCAATTCAACTTTTAATTTATTAAGATTGTATTAGGTTGTCTTTTTTTATAATTTTTTATTATAATTACATTATTAGAAATTCACCAAACCAGCACTAAACATAATGTCTATGAATTTGCTCCACTCAATTTTCTTATTAATTCATACTCGGCTCATCCCTTCATTTTAACAGACCCATTAACTTTTCCATCTCAATCCTAGTTTAGACTTTCTTTATGGGTTGGGCTTTTACTTGAATCTTACAAGGGAGGGTCATACGAAATTAGCTGGACTAACGATGCTCTTAATTAGAATTTTCCTTCCGGACGGTTTTGAATCTTGCTCTTCTGCAAAGTACTCACTCCGGGACTTCTTGACATAATGATTTGTTTCAAGCGCTATTATTACTGTGTATTGCCTTTCAAACCTCGTGAATGTAGTTGTTCTTGCGGCACACGGACGTTCTTCCGAATATATATACTAGTGATAACTCAGATTATAATCACAAGCAGATCAGCATCCGAAAAACTACAAGTGTACCGACGTACCACAAAAATAAATATTCAAGAGACTGGCCAATTGCTGGATCCGCTGACGGCAGGCAGGCGACCCGTCGGAGACCAGACTCCTAAGCGGCCCGCAAAAAGAAGACTGGCCAGTTGCTGGATCCGTCGACGGCCCGTCAGAGAATAGACCGGTAGGTGGCCAGAAAAATATCTGGTCACTAGAGGTCACCAGGCGATTGTCAAGGGTTTCGCCGAGGAATAGGCTGCCATGTCGACTGGGAAAAAATGCTTGTCGTCAGAGGTTTGCCGCAGACGCCAGACAGTAGGCGGCCTGCCCGAGAGCAAGCCTGCCAAAAAAAACAAAAAAGAGGTAATCGGGTGAAGGTCTTTCGGCGGCAGATGACAGCCCTCCCAAAATTTAGGATTGCGGGGTGCCGCCGGAGAGCAGGCCCGTAGGTCTGCCGCAAAAAAAAATAATATTTGGCAGTCGCCAGAGGACTCTCGGCGACTGGAAAAAAATGGTGTCAATATTAAATCTATTAAGTTTAATATTCTAAAGTTATTCTGGAAGTCTATTAAAATTTTAAATTTTTAATATTATTAAGTTTAACACAAAATGATACAACTATCCCTTTAGATGCATATGATAAAAAAAAGGGTTGGGATCCTCTGCAGCACAGCACCGTGCTGTGCTGCATCCCAACCGTCCGATCACACACAACTCGCACGAGTGTGTGTGTGTGTGTGTGCGTGTTCCATCCGACGCACAGTAGTGCACAGAGAACCCTCACCCTAAAAAAAATCACCGTCATCAATATTATATATATATATATATATATATATATATATAGAGAGAGAGAGAGAGAGAGAGAGAGATAAAGACCGACTTATATTTCTTAGATATGGAACTAATAATCTAATACCTCAATGTCATTCAAACATAGTATTTGTTGATTTTTAAAATATTCGGATATATACAACATGATTAAACATGTTAATCTATTGATTCACCATGAATACTAGAATAACAACAATTAAAACACGATTCACTAACAATTCATAAAACTTAAATAAAATCCTATAATTATAAAATAGAAATAATAATAAATAAATTGTTAGAATATAGCTTGTTTATTATTATTGACTTTTGTTGACTTTGGCTTATATATTAAGTCTTATGTAATAATCTTCATATACTCAATAAAACCAAGTATTCTCTTTTCTCTCTTTCTCTCATATTCTCTGCTCTTTTCTCTTTTCTCTCTTTCTCTCGTATTCTCTGCTACTGTTCATCGAATTAGGGTTTCATTTTTTTGCTTCTGCTTGAATATAGATTTGGGGGTTTGTGTATTGTTGTGTTTGCTGAGTATTGTTGAATCTCGAATTAGGGGTTTCATTGTATTGTTGAATCCAGAACCTAGAATTAGGGGTTTCGTTGTGTATTGTTGAATCCAGAATTGGGGTTTTCTGAATTGTTGTGTGTTTTGTCAAAATGGCTGGAAAGGATGATTCTCTCTAATCTATTAGTACTCAGTTGGATGGTAAAAATTATGCATATTGGAGTTATGTCATGAAGAACTTTCTTCGTGGGAAGAATATGTGGGGGTATGTTACTGGTACTAATGAAAGTCCTAAGGATGATAAGGCTGCGAATTATGCAGTGTTGCTTAACACATGGGAAACTGATAACTCCAAGGTCATCACTTGGATTAACAATTATGTATCTCAGTCTATTGGTATGCAATTGGCTAAGTATGATACTGCAAAGGAAGTTTGGGATCATTTGGAGAGACTGTATACTCAGTCTAATTTTGCTAAGCAGTATCAATTGGAGTATGATATTCGTGCCCTTCAACAGAATGACATGAGTATTCAAGATTTCTATGCTGCTATGTCAGACTTATGGGATCAGTTAGCACTTACAGAATCTGCAGAACTGAAAGCTTTTAAGCCATATATTGAAAGGAGAGAGGGGCTGTAACACCCCAAACTAGGCGGATATTACAGTGCCGTGGACCCCCGACTGGGAACCACCAGGCGAATGAAGATGAATGAATTACACAGGTAAATGTAGTACCGAACCACATTACAACATCAATTACTCCGATGAGGAGTTTTATACAACACACCCAGGATAAAAATAGAATACATGTGTATTTTATGTGACGATAAAATACACAACACTGAATGAAATGAGCATTCAAACGGAATGTCTGCAGCGGAATAAATAAAGGAAACATAAATGACTGAATAAATGACTGAATAAATGACTGAACAGACTGGGGCCCCCTACTAGTATCACTGGGACTCCTCGCCGTCACCGTGCTCTCCCCGTGCTTTAGCCTTGCCATGACCTGAAAAACAATATCCCCCAACGGGGTCAGTTACACAGAACAACAATCCTCAAGGGTTGAAAATACACAATCATGATATATCTGAAATTATGAATTATCCTGTCGAAACATACGCAATCAAACATGCTATATGAATCGACTAATCAGTACGGCTCAAAGGAATGGCGCCACACTACGTCCGGGATGGAAATGTGTCCGTGCACAAGCCACCAACGATCAAACACGCGTGGTCTTGTACCTAATCAGTCTCACGAGCAATCGACTCGTGTGCACAGTCCAATGTGAGGCCACCAACCAACACACGACTATAATGTGCCCGACATGAAAATCCTACACATACCAACCGGCACGCCAGTATGACCCGGAATGCCACAATATGACAAAAGTGACAACGAAAATGAATAATGACTCACCAAGATTAAATGATGGTGAAATGAATGATAGCTCAATGAAGTGATCGGAACCGTCGTTCCTTATGACTGAGGTGATTAATTGACAATGACAAGTTTTGATACGGTTAATACAGTGATGAATGAGTTATGATTATGAATGAACAACAACAAAAGGAATGAATATCCTTTTAACCGAGTAAGAATTAACTTACACAATACCGATGATGAATGTCCGTCCACGAACAACGTCCTAATTGAAATATCGGTCGCTCGAACAACCTTGAATAACACAATTACCAATAATCCGATCATTACGCAAATCAAAAACGATCATAATCGACTCAAATGTCGACACAACGATATCCGAGCTCGAATGAATCGAAACCAACTCCAAGATGAGTATTTCAAACCATCAAAACACTTTCAATGATATCAATAATCCATTAGGAATCCATAACTCATGATTACAACAACATCAATCGGAAAATCCCCGATTAAGAAGTCAACCCCAAGGGTTCTTGAAATAATTCCGAAAATAACCATTAAATCCGTAGGAATATGTTTATACAAGTTAGATAATCCATAACTAACATATTCCAATGATAATCCAAGCTTACACGAAGAAATCGGAAGGAAAACCCCAAAAATCCGAAATTCTAGATCCAAGAGATTAATACCTTTGATTCGATGTGATGAAGATGATGAAATGATGATCAATCCAAAGATGAGCTTGAAGATGATGATTGATGATTACACCTCGAAGAATCCTCTCCGAATCGCTCGAAATCGCCCAAAACTACCGAAGGAATGAAATGAGATGAAAAATGACGAACTCTGACTAAACAGTCCAATTTATACTCGGTCCGGGTTAGCGTGCGCTAGTCCTTGTGCATAGCGTGCGCTAACGAGTAATTTGGGTAGTCCGGTACCCATTGTTCGAACACGGTAGCGCGCGCTACGTACCTATTTGTAGCGTGCGCTACGGCCATACTACTAGCGTGCGCTAATATCCATTGTTAGCGTGCGCTAGCGAAATATTGACGCCCGATCGGAGTCCGTAAAAGCTGTCGACCTCGATCGGCCCGATAGCATGCGCTACATCCATTGTTTATCGTTGGCTAATATATCGGTTGCGTACGCTAACAACAATGCATAGCGTCGCTATGAATTAACCGATGCGATCCGGTAGCCACGGACTCAACGATCCGTCCCTAGCGCGCTACTCCACATATATGGCGTGCGCTACTACAACCCGTTAGCGCGCTACTTACCACTCGTAGCGTGCGCTACAAATATTCTCACTGCAGTCCGGTACCTTACGGGATCGGCCCAAATAGCCTTAGCGTGCGCTAAAGCTGAGCGGTAGCGTGCACTACCTATACCCAATTAGCGTACGCTAAAAGGAGTATGTAGCGTGCGCTACTCCTCAAGCACAGCTTGCATCGAAAATGACAATGATGATAAACACGGCACGAAACTCCAATCAGATTAGTGACGAATGACGATTGATACACGATACAATTACTCTGAATGATAAATACCATGACTGAATATGAGTGACAAATGATCAATGATGAATGAGATTACTGAGTATCAATTACTGAATGATAATTACTGAGTGATAATTACTGAATGATAATTACTGAGTGATAACCGGGTATTACATACACCCCCCCTTAAAAGAGTTTCGTCCCCGAAACTAAGGGTCAAACAACTCGGGATAACTCTCTCGCATACTATCCTCGGTTTCCCAAGTAGCCTCTTCGACTCCGTGTCTAGACCACTGAATTTTAACCAAAGGAATCGTCTTATTCCTCAACTGTTTGATTCGCCGCTCTAAAACTCGTATAGGACGCTCCTCATATGAATGATCGTCGGCGATCTCGATTTCGTCGAACTGAAGTATGTGACTCGGGTCGGCAACATACTTCCGCAGCTGAGAGACATGAAACACATTATGAATTCGGCTCAACGCCGGAGGTAAAGCCAATCGATAAGCTAACTCGCCTACTCGATCCAAAATCTCAAACGGTCCAATGAATCTCGGACTCAACTTTCCCTCTTCCCAAAAGCGGAAGATACCACGACTCGGGGATACCTTGACCTACTCATGGTCACCAGCCTAGATCTCTTATGGTCGGCAGCGGTTATACGCATATGATTTACGCCGACTGCGAGCCGTCAACAAACGACTCGATCAAAGCTACCTTCTGAGGGGCAGCTATAAGCATATCGGGCTCGGTGCCCAATGATTCTGATAAGTCGTCCCAACACAACGGAGATCGACAACGACGACCATACAAGGCCTCGTAAGGTGCCATCTTGATTGAAGCATGCCAACTATTATTATACGTGAACTCGATTAATGGTAGTTGGGCTTCCCAATCGTCTTTCCAATCGAGGACGCATGCCCTCAACATGTCCTCTAATGTCTGAATGGTCCTCTCTGATTGTCCGTCGGACTGAGGGTGAAAAGCGGTACTGAGATTAAGCTGGGTTCCCATAGCTCGATGAACTGATTTCCAAAAATGCGACACAAACCGTCCGTCACGATCGGAAACGATACTTTTAGGAGTACCGTGAAGTCTGACTATCTCTTTGATGAACAGTTGAGCAAGTCTCTCGGGACCCCACGTTTCCTTGATCTCCAGGAAATGAGCTGATTTGGTTAAGCGGTCCACGATCACCCAGATCGTGTTCATGCCACGACGACTCGTCGGCAAACTCGTGATGAAATCCATAGAAATGTCTTCCCACTTCCACTCGGGAATAGGAAGAGGTTTCAACATACCCGCCGTCGGCGATGTTCAATCTTAACTTGTTGACAGGTTAAGCATCTCGAAACAAATCCCGCGACTTCTCGCTTCATATTACTCCACCAGTAATTTTGTTTCAAGTCCTTGTACATCTTGCTAGACCCCGGATGAACAGAATAAGGGGTAGCATGAGCCTCTCTCAAAATAGAGTTTTTCAACTCGTCAATCGCCGGTACGCACAACCGATTCTTAAAACGCAAAAGTCCATCCTCGTGGACCACAAATCCAGGGGCTTTCCCCCGCGCCACATCCTCTCGGATGCGCAACAATGATGGATCCAAATCCTGATTCTCTCGAATTTCCTCCTCGAGTGACGATGAAATCTCTAACATACAAAGCTGCCCCTGAACTCGCTGAAGCCAGACCTCGATCTCGGGTCTAAGGAATTCTCTTTGAAGCTCCTTGAATCATTAAGCGGGCAAGCATCGCTCTGAATGGACTTACGACTCAAGGCGTCGGCGACAACATTCGCCTTGCCGGGTGGTAAAGGATCTCGATATCATAATCTTTGATTAATTCCAACCACTGTCTCTCGCGCATATTTAACTCCTTCGAGTAAATATATACTTTAAGCTCTTATGATCGGTGAATATCGGATGTAACGCCATAAAGATAATGACGCCAAATTTTCAAAGCGAACACCACATTTGCTAGCTCCGTGTCGTGGGTTGGATAATTAATCTCGTAAGGTCTCAATTGCCGTGAAGCATAGGCAATAACCTTCCCGTTACGCATGAGTACACATCCGAGACCTGTCGGACGCATCACTATAGACCACAAATCCTTCCGTCCCTGCGGCAAGGAAAGTACAGTCTTGACATTAACCGGCTCTTGAGTTCCTCAAAACTCCGTTGACACGCGTCGGACCACGTGTATTTCTTATCCTTCCGCAAAGGTTCGTTAAGGGTTGAGCGATTCGAGAAAATCCTCTACAAATCGCCGATAATAACCCGCTAATCCGAGGAAACTTGGATTTCCTTAACATTCTTCGGAGGTAGCCAATCTCGAATAGCCTCCGTCTTTTGAGGATCGACGCGAACTCCGTCGATGAAATTACGTGTCAGAAAGCGTCACCGGACATCCAAAACTCACATTTGGAAAACTTCCCATAAAGTTGTTCTCGCCTCAACACGTCGAGAACTAGATGAAGGTGAGACTCGTGTTCCTCCGGTCACGAGAATAAATCAAAATGTCATCGATGAAGACAACAACAAACCGATCCAAAAAGTCGATGAAGACCCGATTCATTAACTCCATGAATACGCAGTGCATTAGTTAGCCCGACGGCATAACCACAAACTCATAATGACCATAGCGCGTGCAGCAGCTGTCTCGCGATATCCGACTCTCGAATCCGCAATCGATGATATCCGGATCTTAAGTCGATCTTGGAAAATCGAAGCTCACGAAGTTGATCTAAGAGATCATCAATACGGGGTAAGGGATACTTATTCTTGATCGTTACCCGGTTCAATTCCGTTAATCAATACCTGGCGGAGCGAACCATCCTTCTTCTTGACAAATAACCGGTGCTCCCCATGGGGGCCTTTTCGGTCGAATATAACCCTTCTCGAACAACTCTTCAAGTTGGTTCTTTAATTCCTGCATTTCGGTCGGGGCCATCCGGTACGGTGCCTTCGATATCGGGGACGTACCAGGCTCCAACTCAATCGTGAATTCCACATCCCTCTGTGGAGGCAAGCCAGGTAACTCGTCTGGAAAAACATCGGCATATTCCCTCACCACCGGGATATCCGTCAATATTACTGATGATTTCTCGGTTTTGGCCATATAGCACCAATAACCGACACATCCCTGATTGAGTAATCTTACTGCTTTCATCAAATTAATGACTTTACCAGAACAGCCGGGATTACCTCCCTGAAACACACATTCAACTCCATCGTCTGAAATGATAGTGACCAAACGCTTTCGGACACTAATGATGGCATCATGACGATCCATCCAATCAATACCCAAGATGATGTCGTCCCTCGGTAAATCTACTACGATTAGGTCCGCTGGCCATACACGACCATGGCCCGAATCGGACAATTACGAATCTCACGACTTAGATAATTCGTCTACCATCGGGTAGGCCGATGACATATGGCTCACAACTAGTAGCACTACCCGGGCGTAGTCTACTCAAACATGACTCGGAAATGAATGAATGAGATGCACCGGTATCAAAAAGGGTACACACAGGTTGAGATAGAATATCGAGTGTACACGAGATCATTCGGGCCTCGGGATCATCGGTCTTCTTCATCTCATAGATTCGGGGCTTGCCGGCGCGAACCGACGCTCCGTCGATAGCTCTTAGCTCGCCTTTAGCTCCTGTCGTCTTGAGCAGCCCGAGTGGCTTTGATTACGCACCCCTGAATGACACAGGGCTTGAGATGACGCCGGAGTGGGTTTAAAGTCCCTACGGCAAAAACGGGCCCTATGCCCGGCAATCCCACAGTTGTGGCACGTGATGACGCCGGACATTTGGTACCGAAATGACCTTGTTCCTCACAGTTGAAAGCAGTGATGGCGAATCGCGCTCGCGGCCCGAGATTCCGCGGGTTTAGACGCTAGGGAGGTCGCTCGAGAAAAAGTAGAGCCCGCCCGCGGTTTCTTGAAAGTGGCACGATTCCCGTCAGGCCGATTACGGTTCTTGGACTTCTTGCTAGCGGCCGAAGGTTGCCGCTTAGCAATTTCCTTAGCCGTAAGCTCGTAAGTAAGAGCTTTCTCAATGAACTCGGCAGTGGCACGATTATGATTAAATGGCCCGAAGTCTCATACGGGGTTTTGACCTCTTGTGAAATACTTGATCTTGTCCGCTTCGAGTGAATGATAGATGAGGCGACGGAAGAAGTTCTGAAATTTTTCGGCGATGGCGAGAACATCATCATCCGCCGAAAGGTCGGGAGTGAGTAATTCCGACAACTTGGCCTCCCTGAGTGGGGCCGGATAGTACCTCTCCATCATGAGAGTCTTGAACTGATCCCAAGTACATGTTCCGTCTGTGGGCTTCAACGATAACCACCATGAATGAGCGCTCTTACCGAGATAGTAAGCCGCAACTGAAACTTTATGCCCTTCGGGGCAATCCACCATAGCAAATAACTTCTCAAAATGCTCAAGCCAATGAACAATATCCGCCGGCTCCGATGAGCCCTCAAAGGTAGGTGGTCGCTGGCGAGAGATATCGCTGATGATATTGCTTACACCCCTCTCTTGCCTCTGAGGTGGCGGCGGAGGAGCCTGCTGATTTTGATTGATGGAGTTATGCATCGTCTCCATCAACTGAGCCATCTGGGTCATTTGGGCCATCATGCCCTGCATAAATGCGAGTGGGTCAACCCGGACACCCTCTGACTGAGCCGTGTCCCGGGTACGACTCCCCGACAGTGAATGATCGCGTCCAGGTGAATGAGTGGCAGCGTCGCTGCTTGATGAATTAGCATTACTCCTGGCATTTGCACGTGTATTCGCACGAGTTCTCGGGATTCGGCCCGCTCCACGGCCCCGTCCTCCACGTCCTCTGCCAGCCCTTTCCATACTGAAGTGGAAAGTCATATGATGATTATATATCTCGCATGAGTATCACATTATGATTACATTATGAAATGATGAAAATGAGCATACGCGCTCACATACAGCGATTACATGAATGATTAATTGACGTGACATGATTATCTGATAAAATTACTGAAATGATTATCTTGAACAATTTAACAATATTGATGATATGATCTTCAAGATCAACAACTGAGTAATGAAATGAATTGAGTGATTAATGAGTTAACATTATTGACTTGATCACAATTGAAATTGATGAATGAGGATTGTTAACTGATGAATTATAAATGAATGATTAATGCCAGAAATTATACCATGGCATCAGAAATCTTACAGTTCTTGGTCTGATTGGCTCGGCATTTGCACAGGTCACACGTGACGCGAAAGTCCAATGATACTAGTCCGATGACGATGATTTCAAATGAGACATGACTTGGAGGGTAGTATTCAAAACCACGCTCTGATACCAACTCTGTAACACCCCAAACTAGGCGGATATTACAGTGCCGTGGACCCCCGACTGGGAACCACCAGGCGAATGAAGATGAATGAATTACACAGGTAAATGTAGTACCGAACCACATTACAACATCAATTACTCCGATGAGGAGTTTTATACAACACGCCCAGGATAAAAATAGAATACATGTGTATTTTATGTGACGATAAAATACACAACACTGAATGAAATGAGCATTCAAACGGAATGTCTGCAGCGGAATAAATAAAGGAAACATAAATGACTGAATAAATGACTGAATAAATGACTGAACAAACTGGGGCCCCCTACTAGTATCACTGGGAATCCTCGCCGTCACCGTGCTCTCCCCGTGCTTTAGCCTTGCCATGACCTGAAAAACAATATCCCCAGCGGGAAATCGATTCTACAACAACAATCCTCAAGGGTTGAAAATACACAATCATGATATATCTCGAAATTATGAATTATCCTGGCCGAAACATACGCAATCAAACATGCTATATGAATCGACTAATCCGTCGGCTCAAAGGAATGGCGCCACACTACGTCGGGATGGAAATGTGTCCGTGCACAAGCCACCAACGATCAAACACGCGTGGTCTTGTACCTGTCGATCTCACGAGCAATCGACTCGTGTGCACGATCAATGTGAGGCCACCAACCAACACACGACTATAATGTGCCCGACATGAAAATCCTACACATACCAACCGGCACGCCAGTATGACCCGGAATGCCACAATATGACAAAAGTGACAACGAAAATGAATAATGACTCACCAAGATTAAATGATGGTGAAATGAATGATAGCTCAATGAAGTGATCGGAACCGTCGTTCCTTATGACTGAGGTGATTAATTGACAATGACAAGTTTTGATACGGTTAATACAGTGATGAATGAGTTATGATTATGAATGAACAACAACAAAAGGAATGAATATCCTTTTAACCGAGTAAGAATTAACTTACACAATACCGATGATGAATGTCCGTCCACGAACAACGTCCTAATTGAAATATCGGTCGCTCGAACAACCTTGAATAACACAATTACCAATAATCCGATCATTACGCAAATCAAAAACGATCATAATCGACTCAAATGTCGACACAACGATATCCGAGCTCGAATGAATCGAAACCAACTCCAAGATGAGTATTTCAAACCATCAAAACACTTTCAATGATATCAATAATCCATTAGGAATCCATAACTCATGATTACAACAACATCAATCGGAAAATCCCCAATTAACCGAAGTCAACCCCAAGGGTTCTTGAAATAATTCCAAAAATAACCATTAAATCCGTAGGAATATGTTTATACAAGTTAGATAATCCATAACTAACATATTCCAATGATAATCCAAGCTTACACGAAGAAATCGGAAGGAAAACCCCAAAAATCCGAAATTCTAGATCCAAGAGATTAATACCTTTGATTCGATGTGATGAAGATGATGAAATGATGATCAATCCGAAAGATGAGCTTGAAGATGATGATTGATGATTACACCTCGAAGAATCCTCTCCGAATCGCTCGAAATCGCCCAAAACTACCGAAGGAATGAAATGAGATGAAAAATGACGAACTCTGACTAAACTGTCCAATTTATACTCAGTCCAGGTTAGCGTGCGCTAGTCCTTGTGCATAGCGTGCGCTAACGAGTAATTTGGGTAGTCCAGTACCCACTGTTCGAACATGGTAGCGCGCGCTACGTACCTATTTGTAGCGTGCGCTACGGCCATACTACTAGCGTGCGCTAATATCCATTGTTAGCGTGCGCTAGCGAAATATTTGACGCCCGATCGAGTCGAAAAGCTGTCGACCTCGATCGGCCGATTGCGTGCGCTACATCCATTGTTTAGCGTGCGCTAATATATCGATTGCGTACGCTAACAACAATGCATAGCGTACGCTATGAATTAACCGGTGCGATCCGGTAGCCACGGACTCAGCACGATCCGTCCCTAGCGCGCTACTCACACATATAGCGTGCGCTACTACAACCCGTTAGCGCGCGCTACTTACCACTCGTGGCGTGCGCTACAAATATTCTCACTGCATCCGGTACCTTCGGATGCGGCCAAGGTAGCCTTAGCGTGCGCTAAAGCTGAGCGGTAGCGTGCGCTACCTATACCCAATTAGCGTACGCTAAAAGGAGTATGTAGCGTGCGCTACTCCTCAAGCACAGCTTGCATCGAAAATGACAATGATGATAAACACGGCACGAAACTCCAATCAGATTAGTGACGAATGACGATTGATACACGATACAATTACTCTGAATGATAAATACCATGACTAAATATGAGTGACAAATGATCAATGATGAATGAGATTAGTGAGTATCAATTACTGAATGATAATTACTGAGTGATAATTACTGAATGATAATTACTGAGTGATAACCGGGTATTACAGGGGCAACGTTTGGTTCAGTTTTTGATGGCATTACGTTCTGATTTTGAAGGACTTCGTGGGACAATCCTTCATAGGTCACCACTTCCCACGGTTGATTCAGTGGTTCATGAGCTGATTGCAGAAGAGACACGTATCAAATCTCAAGCAGATAAAGGGTCTAAATCTTCTAATGCTCCTACTGTGTTTGCTGTTCCATCTAATCGATATACCACCACGTCCCAATAATCCAAATCAGTCTCGTTTGTTACCTCAAGTTGCCTTTGATGAGTGTGCATTCTGCAAATAGAAAAATCATTGGAAGGCTCAGTGTCCAGAGTTACTTAACAAGATGAAACAACCCCAAATGGGGCAGCAACCAAAGTATGGACAACGTCCATTTCAGCAACCATTTCAGCCACGTCCTTCTGGTGCTCCTTTATGGAGACCACGACCTCCACAACTTGCTGCAGCTGCACCATCACTTGACACTGAGTCTGTTAGCACTAGGGCTGAGCACCGGGTCTGACCCGGCCCGGACCGACCCGGTCCGGAATGGCCCGGATTATAAATGGTCGGACTTTATCGACCCGGCCGGACTGTTGAGCAAGACTGACCAGTCGGACCGGTAAAGCGGGTCGGTCAGCAGTTCTATCCGATTTTGTAAAAAATTTTTTTTTTTTTTTTGCATATTAAGTGTCCTTTTATTACATATAAAATGCTTTCTTCTTTACATACTCCCATAAAATACAATTATCAATCTTAATATCTTCATTTAGTCATCAAACTCCCAAGTTCAACAATATTTTAGTATAAATAAACTTAATTAGAATAATGTGCAATCATAATCGAGCCATTAATCATCATTATTTAATCACCACCGATGGTAAATTACAAAAAAAAATATTTTTTTTTTTATTTTTAAGGTCGTTCGGGCTAGACCGGATTTTCCAGTTTTGACGGTCGGCCGGAACCGGTTTTGGACAAAATGCGGACACGGAACCCGGACCTAGTGTGTCAGTCCGGTCGATCCGGTCCGGTCAGGTCGGGCCGGTCCGGTAAGCCGGTCCGGACCATTTGTGCTCAGCCCTAGTTAGCACCATGCCACATTCTGCATTAGATCCACAAGTCTTCAAGCAGTTTAGGCAATATTTGGCTTCTAATCCTACAGCTATGTCAGCATCCATGTCTCATTCATATTGTAATACCCGTGATTTCGATTTCCGGTAATTTCTTTTTTTAGGCGGAAGTCCGTTTTGACGACTCGCTCATGACCGTTTCGTCATTCCGAGAATGATTAATTCTGCACTTTTTGTCATCCGAGCTCGTTTCGGTGTCGTTTTGTTGAGTTCCGTGCTTTTTAGCGGTTTTTCCGCACTTGAGTTCGATTCTTGCGAATCTCGTTCGAAACTGCTGTTTCGAGTTTCCCGCAAGTCCGTTTAACTTTGTTAGACGTGTTGTGAACTTCGGTTTGGTTATTCGATCACGTATCGTGATTTAGGCGTTTTGGGCGTTTCGTAATTTCCCAAAGTTTGGGGTAATTACTTTCCGTTGTCAATTTCGAGCCTTGGGTGGTGGAATCGTGTGTTGTCTTTGTTCTAGGATTCGTGTTTGGGAGTACTTCGTAACCGTATCTTGATTCGTACTCGGAGTTCGGATTTGGGGTCGTTCGGGCCGTCGGAGTTAGCCCGGCCGAGTCATGGCCGGGCAACACAGGCCAGCTTGCCGAGTCACGGCAGTAGTGCTCGGCGGCTTCCAGCCAGTCACGGCCAGCGGTGATCAGCGATGTCTGGCCGGCGATCCACAGGCATGGCAGCCGGGCAGCCGCGGCACACTCTGTGGCATTTTTCGCCAAACCGATCTGCAGTGCCGCGGCACACTCCGGCCGAGCCGCGGCACCTTTGCCGACCAGGAGCCATTTTTGGGCTGTGCGGCACACTCGGCCCAGGCGCGGCACCTGTGTGCGATCTGTTATGGCCTATGACGTTTTCTTGACCATTTTCACTCGGTTTTCTTATCTTCCGCTTTGGACCTTGGTAAATCATGGAGAGATGTTGTTGGACAATCAATCCATGAAGTTTTGAAGTTCATATCATCAATCATCCGTCCTATAACATCCTCCGATCTACCGATCGAATTGATTTCCTAGAAATCTAGTTTTGGGAATTTGGGTATTTTGGTTGTTTTCGTCCGATTAATCCGATTTAACTTAGGATTATGATGGATTGATGATTATTTAGATGTATTATATCATTTCCCTTGTTATTCCATGGTTGGATCGTATCGATTCGTTATTTGGGTCGAGTTCTTGGCCAAGCGCCTTGAAGGTGTCAGTAAAATGTCATAGAGGGTTTTCGGGCGTTCTTCGATTATTCTTCCTCGTATGATCGATGATTTATTTATTATATATTGTTAGGGTCGAATTCTTGTGAAGAACTCAGTCGGAACCCTCCGTTCGTTGTCTTCTTGGTCCGAGCTTCCGGTTGAATCGTGTTCTTGGAGTGTTCGTAGCGGTCATTAAGTCGAGCTTTCCGTTGCTCCGCGTGCGTTGGACTTGAGGCGAGTATCTCGTCTATATTCTTTATACTTTGAGAATGTGACGTGTCGTGAATTTAACGTGGACTCGTTAGTGACGGTATATTTAGTAACTTACTTTAAATGAAGATGTGATTTTATGAAGGTAATTACCAACGTAAACTTTAGTTTCAAGAATAATGATAAATACCTCTTCATGTTATTTTGTTAAAATAAATACTAGAAATGAGTAGTTAACTGAAGACTTGTGGAATCGCGTAATACTTGTATTATTTGCTCGTTGGCCTTTTCTGAATGATGGTTTCTTTGTGGATGTTGTGCCTTTGTGGAAGTTATGTTACATTAACTTATATGTTACGTGTTTCGGTTGTAGTGAATATGGTGCCTTTGTTGTTGTTGTGTATCTTAGCGAATTGAGATGTTGTCGGGTAGGGTCCGTTGAGGCCTCGGAGGAGCGTGCTTGCGAGTACGGCCGGACGTTATGTTGTGACCATAAGGTTATCAATTCGGGTAGGTGCAGGGAGGGCTCGAGAATCGGCACTTGCGAGTGCGATGTCATGATAACTTATGGGCGTGCTTGAATGGTGTTATCGGGTAGGGTCCGTCGAGGCCTCGGAGGCGCGTGCTTGCGAGTACGGCCGGATGTTACGTTTTGACCATAAGGTTATCTAATCGGGTAGGTCCGGAGAGGGCTCAGAATCGTCACTTGCGAGTGCGATGTCAAGATAACTTATGGGTGTGTTCGAGTTTATTCTTGATGACTAATCGGGTGGGACCTTTCGGGGCCACGGAGGCGTTTATTTGTTGATTTTATATCTACGAATTGTTTATGTTTTGAATCTTGAATCCAGATTTTATTGGTGAATATGGTTTTGGTCATTAGTTTTTAGTTGAGAATAAAAACATTAGTATGATTAAGAAAGAAAACCTTTTGAAAAGGAAAAACATTCATATTTCGAATTTTACACCTTTGAGACCCCGAAGTCTCTAAATAATCTCTTACAATGATTTACGGAGTAATCCCCATGGTTTGTTTTAAAGGAATAAATTTTCAAAAGACTTTAGACTCGGGGATCGTGTTACTACCTTGTCGAAATGTTATTTTCATAACGGTTGTATTCTTGATGTATAATTGTATAGCTTGGTTACTTGCTAGCGATTCCATCGCTAACCCCTCGTTGGGGATTTTGTTATTTATTCGGGTGTTACAGTGGAGAGTGAGCAACCACGGGATTGGCTCGGAGGATGATGCAATGCGGCGATACTAGTCACGGTTGTAGTGCAGCCAAATGCATCGGTGATATGTCAGTTTGAGTTCTTGTCATCCTTGAGGGGATGGACATTTTATGTACTATGCGATCGAGTTGTAATTTAGTTTCATCAGATGTACGGTTATGCTATGTTTTGAGAGACCTAATCGGTCTACGGTATTATGTTTTGGTCAAGTTGACCGCATGTGGGTTTTGATTTGTAGTCTCCCGCCTGGTAGCTCCTTGTGGAAAGGGGTCTACGACGTGTAATATCCCTGAGTGGATTGGGGGTGTTACATAAATGGTATCAGAGCTTAGGTTTGCGAAAACCTAGGCAGTTGGGTCTTGTGGAGTCGTGTCTTGTTGTGTCACCCGGGTGAGCAGTTGTGAACAAGCGAGATCATTGCGATCCGTTGTGATCAATTGTGGTTCGTGTGATTAGTATCGTGTTGCAGCCATTATCTCCGTGCGGCCTGTGGATGTAAGTCTCCCTTCTTTGTGTTGTGCCTCGTGTGACACGAGCTATTTTTATGATTATGAGTTAATTGACGGAATCCTCTTATGGATTTTGATTTCGTGATATGTGATTATTTGACTCCCATTTTTCGTTCATATGAGGAGTAGTGTTGCTGTCTTGTGCATGTTTGACTTTATTTCTTTTATCCGCTGCGTGAGTTCTTTTGTAATGGCTTTCGGTATTTTACCGACTGAGTTTTATTTCGAAAACCGATTCCTTAACCGAGTTTTGGCATTACGGCCTTGATCATTTTGGCGAAATTCTTATGACGGAATTTAGTATTTTGTAAATGGATTTTGTGAGTTTTTGAAATATTACCGTCATCGGCCTTTTTGGTAGTTTATAAAGGTTTTTAGCACAGTGGGTTCGTAGCGGGACCCACGGCGCTATATTGTTCCTTGTAATTACACGAAATTTTTGGGCATTCTAGCCCATTGAATTATCCTTGAAAAACTTGAGTATCTTGGAAAATAAATTTGAGACGTACTTTTAAAATGAATTATTTTCGTGAGTACGTCAAGGTGCCACAATATATTTCAAAATTCTTCTAACTCGAGGACCAAAATGTTTTGAGATATTTTCAATGTTTTATAAACACTTTTACTTAGACCCGAGGGTCGAATATTCTGAAAGTCTTTCACTAAGAGAAGGTGTCCTCATTTTTGTTCAAACGCAAGACGATTTTCAAAGTCTCGATAACAATGTTTGCACTACTTTTTGTAAAGTGATACTCGAGATCAACTGGTGTTTCCAAACTATTTTCAAAAGAGTGGTTTTCGTTTTTAAAACCCATCATTTCGTGCTTGTGGTCGGAGAAGGTGTGTATGATGTTGGTATTGTTGTTAGGGTGTTAGCCCTCCGAATTGTGATTGAATTGGTGGTGTGAACGTTGAGTCGTTCGCCACGCATATGTTTTGTTAGCCCATTGTGGGAGGTGTGATGACGATCTTTATTGTTTCCATTTCGTAGTGGCTTGCGTGTTATCGCACCTGTGTGAGCTGTTAAAGCTTGGATTTTTGTGCGTTATACACATGGGTGATTGTTTTATGATGTTTGTGATTGTGTGCTGGCTATCGTTCGGGATGCTGTAATCGTCGAACGATGCCGTTGTTGTTGTGATTTTTGTATGCGTTGATATGTTATGCTTGGTTGGCATCTCTGGTATGTTGTTTTGCGGTGTTAGTTCCATTGTATCTAGCATCTGTATTTTCGGTATGCCTAGCCGAGACGTTTCAACCGTGATGTGCCGGGGCATGCACGTGTAAATTGTCCTTCTCGTCGGTAACACATTTCAAGTGTGGACTCGAGGGACACGAATTGATTTGTGAATTAGCTACCGAGACTTTCGGAGTTCGCGCTTCAGCACAGTTATCAGAATCGGCTTTGAGAGGCCTTCGAAGGATGTTTCTATCGGTTGCTTGTTGTGTTGTCACATTGATTTCGTTGTTGTGAGTTTCGGGGACGACACTTCTTTTAGAAGGGGTCGAATATAATACCCGTATTATTTTTGGACTCCTGCATTTCCTCTTTCTCAGGTCTATCGACTCGCTCGTGTTCGTTGACACTTTCTGAACTTGTTCTGTATTTGGTTTCATCGTTCGAGCAGCTGTGATCTTGTTGTGGGTCGATCTGGTTATCATTGTGACTTTTCGAGTTCGGTTCGATTCTTGTGAACCTTGTTCGAAAGTGACATCATCTGGTTTTATTAGTTCTTTTATTCGAAGTGGATCGGATTTGGAACTCTTGTGTTTTCGACTCTGTCGACTCGTTTATGTTCGTTGACATTTCGAGCTTGTCTGTCCCTTTCTTTTATTGATCGAACGAGTGTGGTGTTTTGAAATTACTCGTTTGTTGTTGTGACTTTTCAATTGCTATTCCCTTTCCTATGGATCTTATGCGAACCACATCTTGTTGCTTTTAGGATCATATATCGTCTCGAGCCGAGACGTGAACTGAAGTTGTTGTTTGAATTTTATTGTTCTTCGTGATTCGAACATGATTGTTCGATTTTTGTTGTCTCGGCCGTTGTGGTTCGATCGTTTGATTGTTCGGTTTTGTTGATCTCGTTTCGTGATTGTTGAGCGTTCGAGACTCCTTCCTAATTTCCTTATATTCGGGAAATTTGTCTCGTTTCGATCTTCCAACCCTTGGGCGGTGGAATTAGTATTTCTTGATTGGCTCGCGTTTTGATTGATGTACCGTTGGGGTGGTCAATCATATTGATTTTCGTTCGTTGTGTTTTGTGATTGTTCGGATAATCGACTTGGTTGTATTACCTGTTTGATGACGCTTGTCACTTGTTGGCTTTATTATTTCTCTATCGATGGCGTTGTGTTGGTCGTCGTGGAGCGTGTTTTCACGCCGTATGTTCCTTTGCATTTCTTGCAGCGTTTCGCCGTCGGGCGCGAGTTTTCGGTTTTTGGGTATATCGTCGAGTTTTCCTGACAGTGGATATTGCTTCTCCCTACTTATTTTAAGTTTCGGGACGAAACTTCTTTTAAGGAGGGTAGAATGTAATACCCGTGATTTCGATTTCCGGTAATTTCTTTTTTTTAGGCGGAAGTCCGTTTTGACGACTCGCTCATGACCGTTTCGTCATTCCGAGAATGATTAATTCTGCACTTTTTGTCATCCGAGCTCGTTTCGGTGTCGTTTTGTTGAGTTCCGTGCTTTTTAGCGGTTTTTCCGCACTTGAGTTCGATTCTTGCGAATCTCGTCAAAGCTATTGTTTGAGTTTCCCGCAAGTCCGTTTAACTTTGTTAGGCGTGTTGTGAACGGTTTGGTTATTCGATCACGTATCGTGATTTCGGCGTTTTGGGCGTTTCGTAATTTCCCAAAGTTTGGGGTAATTACTTTCCGTTGTCGAATTTCGAGCCTTCGGGTGGTCGGAATCGTGTGTTCTCTTAGTGCTCGGATTCGTCTTTGCGAGTACTTCGTAACCGTATCTTCGATTCGTACTCAGGTTCGGATTTCGGGTCGTTCGGGCCGTCGGAGTTGGCCGGCCGAGTCATGGCCGGGCAACACAGGCCCGAGGCCGGGCCCAGGCGAGTCACGGCCGGTAGTGCTCGGCGGCTTCTGGCGAGTCACGGCCAGCGATGATCGCGGTGTCTGGCCGGCAGTCCACAGGCGCGGCACAGTGGCAGCGAACGCGGCACACTCTGTGGCATTTTACGCAAGCCAGAAGTATCTGGGTGCCGCGGCACTCCGGCGAGCAGCACCTTGCCGACCACCGGGAGCCATTTTTGGGCACTGTGCCGCGGCACACTCCCATTGGGCAGCGGCACCTTTGCGATCTATTTATGGCCTGCAGACGTTTTCTTGACCATTTTCACTCGGTTTTCTTATCTTCATGGTGGACCTTGGTAAATCATGGAGGGATGTTGTTGGACAATCAATCCATGAAGTTTTGAAGTTCATATCATCAATCATCCGTCCTATAACATCCTCCGATCTACGAATCGAGTCAGATTTCCTAGAAATCTAGTTTTGGGGAATTTGGGTATTTTGGTTGTTTTCGTCCGATTAATCCGATTTAACTTAGGATTATGATGGATTGATGATTATTTAGATGTATTATATCATTTCCCTTGTTATTCCATGGTTGGATCGTATCGATTCGTTATTTGGGTCGAGTTCTTGACCGACGCCTTGAAGGTGTCCGGTAAAATGTCATAGAGGGGTTTTCGGGCGTTCTTCGATTATTCTTCCTCGTATGATCGATGATTTATTTATTATATATTGTTGGGGTCGAATTCTTGTGAAGAACTCGAGTCGGAACCCTCCCGTTCGTTGTCTTCTTCGGGGTCCGAGCTTCCCGGTTGAATCGTGTTCTTCGGAGTGTTCGGTAACGGTCATTAAGTCGAGCTTTCCCGTTGCTCCGCGTGCGTTGGACTTGAGGCGAGTATCTCGTCTATATTCTTTATACTTTGAGAATGTGATGTGTCGTGAATTTAACGTGGACTCGTTAGTGACGGTATATTTAACCGTAACTTACTTTAAATGAAGATGTGATTTTATGAAGGTAATTACCAACGTAAACTTTAGTTTCAAGAATAATGATAAATACCTCTTCATGTTATTTTGTTAAAATAAATACTAGAAATGAGTAGTTAACTGAAGAATTGTGGAATCGCGTAATACTTGTATTATTTGCTCGTTGGCCTTTTTCCTGAATGATGGTTTGCTGTGGATGTTGTGCCTTTGTGGAAGTTATGTAACATTAACTTATATGTTACGTGTTTCCGGTTGTAGTGAATATGGTGCCTTTGTTGTTGTTGTGTATCTTAGCGAATTGAGATGTTGTCCGGGTAGGGTCCCGTTGAGGCCTCCGGAGGAGCGTGCTTGCGAGTACGGCCAGACGTTATGTTGTGACCATAAGGTTATCAATTCGGGTAGGTCTGGGGAGGGCTCCGAGAATCGGCA
Organism: Orobanche coerulescens; assembly: GCA_033398695.1. Taxonomy (NCBI): domain Eukaryota; kingdom Viridiplantae; phylum Streptophyta; class Magnoliopsida; order Lamiales; family Orobanchaceae; genus Orobanche; species Orobanche coerulescens. The sequence goes on from CM065814.1 coordinate 134,795,918, forward strand.
CTTGCGAGTGCGATGTCATGATAACTTATGGGCGTGCTTGAATGGTGTTATCCGGGTAGGGTCCGTCGAGGCCTCCGGAGGCGCGTGCTTGCGAGTACGGCCAGATGTTACGTTTTGACCATAAGGTTATCTAATCGGGTAGGTCTGGAGAGGGCTCCGAGAATCGTCACTTGCGAGTGCGATGTCAAGATAACTTATGGGTGTGTTCGAGTTTATTCTTGATGACTAATCCGGGTGGGACCCTTCGGGGCCACGGAGGCGTTTTTCTTGTTGATTTTATATCTACGAATTGTTTAGGTTTTGAATCTTGAATCCCGATTATATTGGTGAATATGGTTTTGGTCTTGAGGTTTGAGTTGAGAATAAAATCATTTGTATGATTTTGAAAGAAAACCTTTTGAAAAGGAAAAACATTCATATTTCAGAATTTTACACTGAGACCCCCGAAGTCTCTAAATAATCTCTTACAATGATTTCTAGAGTAATCCCCATGGTTTGTTTTAAAGGAATAAATTTTCAAAAGACTTTAGACTCGGGGATCGTGTTACTACCTTGTCGAAATGTTATTTTCATAACGGTTGTATTCTTGATGTATAATTGTATAGCTTGGTTACTTGCTAGCGATTCCATCGCTAACCCCTCGTTGGGGGATTTTGTTATTTATTCCAGGTGTTACATTGGAGAGTGAGCAACCACAGGATTGGCTCGGAGGATGATGCAATGCGGCGATACTAGTCACGGTTGTAGTCAGTCTGCATCGGTGATATGTCAGTTTGAGTTCTTGTCATCCTTGAGGGGATGGACATTTTATGTACTATGCGATCGAGTTGTAATTTAGTTTCATCAGATGTACGGTTATGCTATGTTTTGAGAGACCTAATCGGTCTACGGTATTATGTTTTGGTCAAGTTGACCGCATGTGGGTTTTGATTTGTAGTCTCCCGCCTGGTAGCTCCTTGTGGAAATGGGTCTACGGCGTGTAATATCCCTGAGTGGATTGGGGGTGTTACACATATCCTGCTTCATCTAGTACCTCAGGTATACCTTCATCCTTGTGGATTTTGGATTCTGGGGCGTCACATCATATGTCACCTTATCTGTCATTGTTTGCTTCTTTGTCATATATTTCACCGATTTTTGTCAAGTCTGCCAGTGATACATCTATGTCAGTTGAGGGTGTTGGTTCTATAAACACCCCTAACATTGGTCTCTCTGATGTCTATTACATTCCCAAACTTGCTTTAAATCTTGTTTCTGTCAGCCAGTTGTGCAAGTCTGGTCATTGGGTGTTCTTCTCTGACTCTGTTTGTGTCATACAGGATCAACGCACTCAGAGGGTGATTGGGATTGGCCGTAGGTTGGGGGAGCTCTATGTCTTGGAGGAGCTCAAAGTGTCTGATATTGTTGCATCTGTAATACCCGTGATTTCGATTTCCGGTAATTTCTTTTTTTCGGCGGAAGTCCATTTTGACGACTCGCTCATGACCGTTTCGTCATTCTGAGAATGATTAATTTTGCACTTTTTGTCATCCGAGTTCGTTTCGGTGTCGTTTTGTTGAGTTCCGTGCTTTTTAGCGGTTTTTCCGCACTTGAGTTCGATTCTTGCGAATCTCGTCCGAAACTGTTGTTTCGACTTTCTTGTAAGTTCATTTAATGTTATTATTCATGTTTCAAGCTTCGGTTTGGTTATTCGATCACGTATCGTGATTTTCGGGCGTTTTGGGCCATTTTCGTAATTTCCCAAAGTTTGGGGTAATTACTTTCCGTTGTCGAATTTCAAGCCTTCGGGTGGTCGGAATCGTGTGTTCTCTTAGTGCTCGGATTCGTCTTTGCGAGTACTTCGTAACCGTATCTTCGATTCGTACTCAGGTTCGGGTTTCGGGTCGTTCGGGCCGTCGGAGTTAGTCGGCCGAGTCATGGCCGGGCATGCTCGGGCGAGCGACCACGGCGAGTAACGTCGGTAGTGGCCGGCGATTACGTCGTAAGGCGATTCGTCGTAAGGCCACGGCGTGCGTGTCGTAACGTTCGGCATTTTCGAGCGGGGAGTTCGGCCATGGCGATTCGTCGTAAGCCATGGCCGATTACGTCGTAACGGCCGTGATCGGCTTTATTTAAGGCACAGCGGCGTTTTCTTGACCATTTCTCACTTCTCTTCTTCTCTTAGAGGCTTATGTTGTGCTAATCATGTATAGATGTTGTTGGACAATAAATCCATGAAGTTTGGAGGTTCATATCATCAATCATCCGTCTATAACATCCTCAGATCTACTGATCGAATTGATTTCCTAGAAATCTAGTTTTGGGGAATTTGGGTATTTTGGTTGTTTTCGTCCGATTAATCCGATTTAACTTAGGATTATGATGTATTGATGATTATTTAGATGTATTATATCATTTCCTTTATTATTCCATGGTTGGATCGTATCGATTCGTTGTTTGAGTCGAGTTCTTGACCGACGCCTTGAAGGTGTCCGGTAAAATGTCTTAGAGGGGTTTTCGGGCGTTCTACGATTATTCTTCCTCGTATGATCGATGATTTATTGATTGTATGATGTTAGGGTCGTGTTTCTTGCGAAGAAATCGTGTTGAACCCTTTCGTTCGTCGTCGTCTTCCGTTTCGATAGCATTGGGCGTTTCGAAGCTTTCCGGTTGAGCCGTGTTCGTCGGGATACTTGCGTGCCGATTTTGAGGCAAGTATCTTGCCCATACATTTCATGTTTCATTGATATAATTCTTGATAAATGATTTTATGCGAAATCGATATTTAATGAACGTAAAAGGGATTGGTATGTTCTCGATAAATGTTGTCTTTCAACGATAATTCGTATACTTCGTGAATATGTGTTCTCGGAATATGTGTGTTGGTTTTGTATGTTTAAAGATAATATGATCACTTGAGTGAGTTGATAGACCGTAATCCTTTGCGGGATTACGTATTGTTATGTGTACTTGTTCGGTAAGAGCGTAATGTGTGTGATATTAGTTGTTACTCCTTGAAAGGAGGTTGTGATACTTAATGTTGTTTGGCTTGATAAGTGATTATTGTTGTGTGCTTGATGTATGTGATGTGCCTCGGGTAGGATTGTTGAATCTCGGGATCCATACTTGCTAGTATGGGTTGTGCGTGACAGTAGGGTTATCCATTAGGTGTATGTCTTGCGGGGACTCCGATGTTAGTGGGTTGTTAGCCCGTTGCAGAGATAACTTGTGGGGTATCATCGGGTATGTCTTGCGGGGACTCCGAGGTTCGTGGCTTGTTAGCGCGATCTGGGATAACTTATGGTTGTGGTTTGATTATGTACGTATATGTGCTTGTAGTCACGTAGTGCGATTACGGTGACATGTGATTTGATATAGTTTCCTGTGGGTTATTCACTCGGGTTTGTTCTACGGGAGCATCGAGGTCCGTGGCTTGCTAGCACGGGACGCGAATAATCTATGGAAACGAGGTTGTTATGGTATGATCGGGTCGTGGACCCCATTTGTTGTTATCGGATTTATGTTTTGGGAAAATGACTTTTGGGTTTGTGTCCTAGCGTTTTGAAAGGTTTGAGAATTCTTAAATCCCAATGTGTTTTCAAAACTCAGAGATCGTAAAATGTTTTCACAAGATGTATATCGGGTTTACCTATCTTTCGATTTAACGTTTTGATTAAGTGATTTACCTCGGGAAGTATGTTTATGATTAACATGTTACGTGGAGTATGATATGTATGGCTCGTTTTCGTATTTTATACTTGCACTAGCAAAACAGTGGAGTTTGCTAACCCCAGAAGTATTCGGGGGTGGATGTCTGTATTGCATTCGGGTTTTGGAGCGAGCACGGGGTCGGCATGAAGGATGATGAAAGATGAACGATACTAATCACACGAGGACCCGTTGATGTCGTATTGGTATAGTTGTACTTTATTTTCATTGCTATATTTTTCCCATTGTACGGGTGTGGTTGTGTTTTGACCCTGCGTGGGCATGAGTTGTATTCGAGTTGTATGTATTTATTGAAAGACCAAATCGGTCTCTTGAGTCATTTTGCCTTGAAGGCATTGTCGAGATGTTAAATGTTGTTACCGGCTAGTAGATCCTCGAGGAGAGGGTCTACGGCGTGTAATATCCACCGAGTGGATTGGGGTGTTACGAGAATGGTATCGAGCTTAGGTTGTGGAAACCTGGGCCGTTGGGTCGATGGTGTCTATTGAGTTTTTGTCTCGTCGGATTTTATCGACCGAGTCGTGTCATGACGCGTCGTGCGAGTTGGTTTGTTGTGATTAGTATCGTGGGCGATCATCATCTTCGTGCGACTGTGGATGTAAGTCTCCCTTCTTTGTGTTGTGCCTCGTGTGACACGAGCTATTTTTGATTATGAGTTAATTGACGGAATCCTCTTATGGATTTTGATTTCGTGATACGTGATTATTTGACTCCCATTTTTCGTTCATATGAGGAGTAGTGTTCTTTGTCTTGTGCATGTTTGACTTTATTTCTTTTATCCGCATTGCGTGAGTTCTTACGTAATGGCTTTCGGTATTTTACTGAAGTGAGTTTTATTTCAAAATCAATTCCCTTAACCGAGTTTTTGGCATTATGGCCTTGATCATTTTAGCGAAATTCTTATGACGGAATTTAGTATTTTGTAAATGGATTTTGTGAGTTTTGAAATATTACCGTCATCGGCCTTTTTGGCGTTTTTGTGAATGGTTTTTAGCTTTGGTGGGTTCGGCGCGGGACACACGGCGCTATAGTGTTCCGTGTAAGTACCTAAACTTTTTGGGCATTCTAGCCCATTGAATTATTTTTGAAAACCTTGAGTATCTTAGAAAATTAAAATTCGAGACGTACTTTTAAAGCGAATTATTTTCTTGCGGTGTTTTCAAGGTGTTTTCTAATGCCGCAATACATTTCAAAAATTTTCCGGTTGAGGACCAAAAATATTTTGAGATATTTTCAAATGCAGTTGCTTAGACCCAAGGGTCGAATATTTTTGAAAGTTTTTCACTAAAAGAAAGGTGTTCTCATTTTTGTTCAAACGCAAGATGACTTTCAAAGTCTCGATAATGGTGTTTGTACTACTTTTTGTAAAATGATACTCAAGATCAACTGTTGTTTCCAAACTGTTTTCAAAAGGTGGTTTTTGTTTTTAAAACCTATCATTCCTGTTTGCGGACTGGAAATGCGTGTATGGTTTTCGAACTTTCGTTATGGTGTTAACCCCGAATTGTGATTGAATTGGTGGCGTGAGCGTCGAGTCGTTCGCCACGCATATATTTTGTTAGCCCTTGTGGGAGGTGTGATGACGATCCTTAATGTTGTCATTTCGTGGTGGCTTGCGTGTTAACGCACACATGTATTTGTTAAAGCTTGGGTTTCTACGTTTACGTACATATGTGATTGTTTCATAATGTTTGTAATTATGTCTTTGGTTATTGTTCGGGCCGTTGAGGTCGCGAACGATACCGTCGTTCTTTGTAGTGTTTGTGTGTATTATTTTACGATGATAATCGTTGTATATGATATGTATTATGATTCCTTGTTGTGCTGAGTTGGCATCTCCGCTATGTTGTTTTGCGACGTTATGCCCCATTGTATCTAGTATTTGTATTTTCGGTATGCCGAGCCGAGGCGTTTCAACCGTGATGTGCCGGGGCATGCACGTGTAAATTTGTCCTTCTCGTCGGTAACACATTTTAAGTGTGGACTCGAGGACACGAATTGATTTTGCGGGTGGCTCACGAGACTTTCGGAGTTCGCGCTTCAGCACAATCATCGGAATCGGCTTTGAGAGGCCTTTGAAGGATGTTTCTGTCAGTTGCTGTAACACCCAAAATTTATATATATATATATATATTTTTTTTTTTTTTTTTGCGGAAATAATATAAAGTTTGACACCAATTCATAAAGGAAATTTATTTAATTTAATAAGCCAATAATGGCAGTCAAGTTATCAAACTTCTAAAGAAAATAACATAAGTAAAACTTTCTAATATAGAAATGTCAAAAGCGGAAGTACTAAAAATGTTCATTGACTTAAAATAAATCACAGTGTGTCACGAATGCTCCCGTCAGTCCTTAGCCTCCTTAATCGTAATACCTGAAAATGTTAAGTAAAACCGTAAGCACAAAGCTTAGTGAATTCAAACACAACATTATACCAATATCCACAATCACTAGACCTAGATTAAAATATATAGTTATAACATTTAAACATAAGCCAAGAACAAATCAAGGCTTATAAGGAGGGCTAGTAGGTTACCCGCATCTCACAAACCGAAGAGTATTGGGTTAATCTTACCCTCACCTCACATCCCGGAGGGTATTGGAGTAATTATACCTAACCACGCGCACCGGACGAAAGCCGGATAATTGCTATGATCCCCTCAACAATAAACATACAGTGCACATGTATAATTAACAATTTAAGCATGCATTCATATTATCATACCATAATAATAATTTAACACTCACGTGCTAACCTAGCAATCATAAATATTGAGACAATGGAGTGAGAGAACTCACCTTGAATACTTAAGGGAGATTTCTAAATCAAAACTGGCTACCACACTTGAGCAAATGCCAAAACTTCACCTATTATAAACTAGGAGTTAGGATATACCCAAAGATGAAGCTTAAAGACTTAAACAAAAATCTGGACAGCAAGGTCTAAAAACAGACCCGCTGTTAAAGATGGATTTACTTAATTTTCCTAAGTATTAACATATCAATATTAAATTTTTCTAAGAAACTAGAGTCTTTCCCCTTTTTAAAACAGTAAAGAACTCACTCTAACTCCAAAATATGAATTTATTATGATGCTTTTAAAAAGACATCGCAGTGCAGTCCCAAATCATAGGAATCAGTAGTGTTGGCCAATTCTACCCAACTTGTGGGTAGACATTGTCCAAACTAAAAATCACAGAGATAATAAACATAAATACCAAAGTCTCAGAGTTGGAATCGACCAAAAAGGATTTCCCAAACTCTAGATATGAAATTCACAACATGACTAATTACAAAACCCTTAAAAGCTGATGACAGAAAACTGATCTGGAGTGTGAACTCAATATGACCAAGAAATACTTGGAGATAACATCCCATAAACTCCAGATCACAACTTTAGGTCATAACACACATGTGGGAACTTGTAATCCCATTAGATCATTTCCCAAGCCCTAGAAACGAATAAAACAAGTTGACCTATCAGATCAGACCCGGATCAGACCTACCAGCAAAGGTGCTGTTCTTGCCCATGGATAAAGTCCTAATTAGTGAGAGTGACCTTCATAAGAAAGTTACCCAACACAATTTGTAAACTTTTGGCATAGGTTTGAGTTCGGTTTGAGTTATAGAATTCAAGTTATGATTTTTGTAAGATGACTACAAATCTGATGGAAACAGAATCGTAGCCAACCCTTAATCTTTTTAACCAATCCATTCCTCTCCCTTTTGAAACACATTCCTAGATGTGTTTATCACCCAAATTCAGTCCCCTATGAACATGGTGGCACTAAAAAGGGCTAGGGGTCATTGGCATTTCATTTAGTCACAAGGAAAAGAATCAAATCAACATAATATATGACAAACCATTTAACTCATAATTTTCCCCTTTCTTAAGGGTTCCTTGATCTTTCAAATACACAAACATTTATATACACATCTTAGAAGATGCTATAAAGTTGTATAATTAGATCTAAACATATTGATATGAATATGTTGAGAATCAAAATAATAATTAACAAGAATTATAACCATTCACAAGATCTATCACATTTTATCACCTAAATAAAACTTGGTGATTTCCATGGTTCATTTAGACCTTGTATTTTATATAATCATCTAGATCCATCATACACCATGTATAGGATGTAGATATAATCTAGAGATGATGATAACATACAACTTATAACAATAACAACATTGGTTAAAACCATAAGATCTATCTTCTTTAAATCACACAAGTTACAACTTGATGATTTTTATGAATCATATAGATCTTTTACATAATATGATCATCTAGGCTCATCATACACCATGTATAGGAGATGGTGATGAAATTTCTAGATGATAATCAACACTTAAAACAATTAATTGAATATAAATCAAAAGAAAAGATTAAAACACCTTAAAAGATCTTACCTAAGCTTGATACACCAACAAGGAAGTGAAGGAGAAAGATGATTGTGGCTTTGGAAGAGAAAAATGAGAGAGAGATGGGAGAGAGATCGGCCGAATGAGGGAGAGAGGAGGGAGTTTAGGGTTTTGTGATATTTTTATAAATCATTTTAGGATAAAGCCTAATGACTTCACTAATGGGCTAGGCTCAAAACTCATTTCTTACTAGCCCAATATAATTAAATCTTTCAATTAACTTAGCCCAAAACTTGTATTTTAATCTAACTTGGCTAATTAATTAAACCCATCATTTAAAATAACTAAATACCATGAAAATAATTAACGTACCGAAAAAAAACCCGAGCGTTACAACTCTCCCCTACTAAGAAGGGACTTCGGCCTCGAAGTCAGTCCCTCTGAATAACTCGGGATAATGCGCCCTCATCTCGTCTTCAGGTTCCCATGTACACTCAGATCCCTTCCTATGCTGCCACTGAACCTTAACAGAATAAACAGTCTTACCGCTCCGAAGGGTCTTTGACTTTCGATCAACAACCGCGATAGGTTTCTCAACATAGTTGAGCCGTTCGTCAATTTGGATGTCTTCCAGAGGTACTATGGCGGTATCGTCAACAATGCACTTCCTCAACTGAGACACGTGGAAGGTGTTATGAATCAAACTAAGCTCGTCAGCGGCTCCAACCGGCACGCTACTTTACCAACGCGAGCTATGATCTTATAAGGTCCAATAAACCGAGGTCCCGGCTTCCCACGCTTGCGAACCTAATCACACCCTTCCAAGGGAGACCTTTAATAACACATGATCCCCAACACGAAACTCAAGATCGGAGCGTCGCTTATACGCATAACTCTTGACGACTCTAGCGGTGACCAAATGATCCCTGATCATTTTGATTTTCTCGTGGTCGCAAAACAATATCGGTGCTACAGAGCACCCTCTGTCGACCTCACCCCAACACCTTTGGGGTTCTACACTTCCTACCATACGATTGCTTCATACGGGGCATGTCAATGCTTGAATGATAAGCTGTTGTTATATGAAAACTTCGGCTAAATGAAGATGATCATCCCAATGCCTCCAAAATCAATTGCACATGCCCGAAGCATGTCCTCCAAATCTGTATCGTCAGCTCACTCTGCCCATCGGTTTGCGGATGGAGCAGATCTTGAAATGCAATCGGGTACCCAATTCTTCTTGGAATTTACGCCAAAATCGAGAGGTGAATCGAGTATCTCGATCGGAGACAATAGATACGGGCACCGTGCAATGAAACTATCTCCCGAACAAAAATCTCGCCAATTTTTCACCAAGAACTTTCCTTGATGGCGGAAATGAGCACTCTTCGTCAATCGATCCACAACTACCCATATCGTATCCGCTCCTTTGCAGTCTTAGGAAGTTTTGTAATAAAGTCCATGGTTAAGTGCTCCCATTTCCACTCGGGAATCTCAAAGGTTGCAATTTCCCATGAGGTTTACGGTGTTCGGCTTTGACCTTAGGCATGTTAGGCATTCTTCTACATATCGAGCCACATCATTCTTCATCCGTGCCACCAATAACCCTCACGAAGATCTCGGTACATTTTTGTAGCACCGGATGAATAGAAAACTTGGACCTGTGAGCTTCTTCCATAAGAGTTTTACGGTTCCCACCAGTAAATGGAACCCAAACCCTACCATAACGAGTTAGTAATCCACGCCCATCTCGCTCCATCTTAGGTAACTCATTCACAATCCTTTCACGATTTAGGTTCCCCTCTTGAGTCGCCACATCTTGAGCATATCGAATCATACCCAATAATGATGTCTCCATAGTCATCCGAAGACATTTAGCTCGAATCGGTTCGACAGTTGCTTCTGGCGAGTCGTCGGCTACCACATTAGCTTTCTGGGGTGGTAGTGAATCTCACGGTCGTAATCTTTCACCACATCTAACCATCTAACTTGCCTCATATTCAAATCCCGCTGATCGAAAAGGTACTTCAAACTTTTATGGTCGGTGTAAATGATACACTTAACCCCGTAAAGGTAGTGCCTCCATATCTTGAGAGCAAAAACAACGACTCCTAATTCCGAGGTCATGAGTGGGGTAGTTCCTTTCGTGAGGTTTTAGGTGGCGAGACGCATAAGCTATCACCTTACCCGTTGCATCAACACGGCACCAAAACCCAGGAGGGATGCGTCGCAGTACACTACCATGTCCTCCACTCCTTCCGGTAAAGTCAAAACCGGGGCATTACACAACCGCGTCTTAAGATCTTCAAATGCAAACTGTTGTTCCGGACCCCAAACAAATTTCTCCGACTTCTTAGTTAATCGCGTAAGAGGTAGAGCAATCTTTGAGAAATTTTCAATAAACCTACGATAGTAACCGGCCAAACCCAAGAAACTACGAATCTCCGAAGGCGATTTAGGAGCTTCCCATTTCTTAACCGCATCAATCTTGGCCGGATCGACCTTGATACCTACCTTGTTCACCACGTGGCCCAAGAATTGAACCTCTTCTAACCAAAATTCACACTTAGAAAATTTAGCATAAAGCCGTTCTCTCCGTAGTGTCTCTAGAAGTTCCCGAATGTGCTTTTCATGCTCCTCCCTGGTCTTAGAATAGACCAAAATATCGTCAATAAACACAATAACCGAACGGTCGAGCATCGGACCACACACCCGATTCATAAGATCCATAAAAGCGGGTGCATTAGTGAGTCCGAAGGCATCACCACAAATTCTAAGTGTCCGTTTAGGGTTCGAAACGCGGTTTTCTCAATGTCACATCCACGAACTCGCATCTGATGATAACCGGAACGCAAATCAATCTTGGAAAACCAAGACGCTCCTTGGAGTTGGTCGAAAAGATCGTCGATACAAGGTAAAGGATAACGGTTCTTTATCGTGAGTTTATTCAACTCCCGATAATCTATGCACATTCTTTGAGAACCGTCCTTCTTTTTCGCTAAAAGTATAGGAGCACCCCACGGCGAGAAACTTGGCCGTATAAACCCCTTATCACTAAGCTCCTGCAATCGATCTTGAAGCTCTTTCATCTCAGGTGGCGCCAAACGATAAGGAGATTTGGCGATCGGAACAGCGCCAGTACTAAATCAATGCGAAACTCCACTTGCCTAATAGGTGGCAAACCCGGAGTTCCTCAGAAAGACGTCACCAAAGTCGGAAACAACTGGAACATTATCGAGTGCAATAGCAGAGGTACAAGAAGCAATATCCAAATGGGAATATCTCCTTGAATAATAAGTTCTCCACCCCTAGGGTTTTGAACACGAACTTGTCTCTTGCGACAAAGAATTTCTGCATCGAATGCATCGAGCCAATCCATACCCACAATAACGCAAAGTTCCCTCATAGCAATAGGGATAAGATCAATTGGGAATTCAACTCGAAAATTCAAGGGTACAACCCCGATAAACATCGATACGAAGATAGTTCGATTGTCGGCAACCGATAACCATGGGACGTGCTAGTTTCCCGACACCACGCCCCAAACGATTTATGAACGTGCATGACACGAAGGAGTGAGTAGCGCGAGAATCAAACATAACGGCGGCGGTGAGAATCTAATGTATAAGTGCACGATTCATAATATTTAAGCAATAAAACAATTACTCTATGGCATAGCATAAGATAAAAGATAAGGAAGAGATGTTTACCTTTCTGATCGCAGCTTCGCAGCTCCTCCTCGTAAGCCGGTGGACACGTCCTCGTGTCAACATAGTTGGTCCGTTAGAGGTCGGGCGATTGGGATTTGCATTCCCATTCTTCTTGACTTTGGGCAATCGGGCTTCTTGTGCCCCTTCTCTTGGCAATTGTAACAAATCTGGTACCGCCGCAATGATAGTAACACAGGAGGTCAGAATGGCTTTTGGAGCCTTGCAATTCTTCCAGTGATGCCCTTCCTTCTTACGGTTATAACACACCAATGGGGGTCGATCGCCTGCTTCGCAGATGGCTTGTATTCATATCTTGGTTTATCCCCAAACTTTGTCTTCTTATGAGCCTCATTAGAAGTTTTAGAAAAAGTGCTCTCAGTTTCCTCTTAGATTGAGTTTGCGGCTCAATCTCTCTCTTTCTGCCGCCCCATGATCGCACCCAAGGTCGTAAAGTCTTGCATGCTCACAAATTCCCGGATGTCGGTACGTAAAATCGAGATGTACCGACTAACAAGCCATGCTTCATCTCCGGAAAAGTAGGACAGAAGAAAGCATCTCCATGAACTTGGCGTTCGGATCACTAATGACTCGGTGGTGCATTTGTAACGCCATGAACTCCTGCATCATTCTTTGTTGCTCCACCCTAGGCACATACCGTGCCTCGAACCACTCCACAACCAGGCCCAAGTAATCGCCCTTCAGCCTTCTTGATCATTCTTCCCGTGGTGGTGTTCCACCATGTCTTACCCCGCTCTCACCGGGTTCTTTGCTACCAACACTCTAAACCGGTCCAGGCACCCTATAGTCATAAAGGCGCCTTCACGTCGATAACCAAAGGCTTAGCCGCCACTGGATCGTCCTCCCCATCCCAATGAGGTGGGCCGCACTTGCCGAACTTCTCGTAGTAGTACATTAAATCACGAACAGAGGATCAGAGCCCCCCAGCGGAGGTGCATCTCGCCATACGTTCATCTAGCGAGCACGAACTTGATCAATGATGTTAGCCGTGACATTCGGAATGATCTCGTTAAAAGTATTATTGAACTCCTCAAAGAACGAGTTCCCTAACTTGAGCTATTTGAATTGCATTGAGGCGGCAAAGTGAGCCATCTAAAATTGATAAGAAAAGAAAACGATTCAACCTATGCATGTCTAAGAGATCGAAAACACTCACTTTGTCAAAACTTTTCAACCTTGCCCCGTCCCCAAAACCGGCTCCAATATATTGAATAATAGGGGCCCTTCTATTATTCAATATAGAAGTTCCAATTTCGGTTTTGGTCTAGTTTCAAAATTTCACTTGCTCCTAGCCGTAATGTTTAATTCACACTCATGGTAGATCTAAAAGGCCTAAATTCTCACATGGTAGATAGTAGCACTAAAGGCATATAATTATCCTCCTAGGCTAGTCTTTGGGATATGTCATAAATGGAGCATACTATTGTGTTTGATAAGTAATAAAATTTAAACTCAATTAGTAAATAAAACTTACTTGGTTGGCTGACCGGCGCACCGTGACATCTTCACTGCTAGTTTTTAATAAACTTTGTACAAGAGAAATAAAATGTTTTAAATTTGAGTCTAGACATCCCTAAGAAGGCCTAGTTCACTCAAATGAAAAGCTCTGATACCAACTTGTAACACCCAAAATTTATATATATATATATATATATATATATTTTTTTTTGCGGAAATAATATAAAGTTTGACACCAATTCATAAAGGAAATTTATTTAATTTAATAAGCCAATAATGGCAGTCAAGTTATCAAACTTCTAAAGAAAACAACATAAGTAAAACTTTCTAATATAGAAATGTCAAAAGCGGAAGTACTAAAAATGTTCATTGACTTAAAATAAATCACAGTGTGTCACGAATGCTCCCGTCAGTCCTTAGCCTCCTTAATCGTAATACCTGAAAATGTTAAGTAAAACCGTAAGCACAAAGCTTAGTGAATTCAAACACAACATTATACCAATATCCACAATCACTAGACCTAGATTAAAATATATAGTTATAACATTTAAACATAAGCCAAGAACAAATCAAGGCTTATAAGGAGGGCTAGTAGGTTACCCGCATCTCACAAACCGAAGAGTATTGGGTTAATCTTACCCTCACCTCACATCCCGGAGGGTATTGGAGTAATTATACCTAACCACGCGCACCGGACGAAAGCCGGATAATTGCTATGATCCCCTCAACAATAAACATACAGTGCACATGTATAATTAAGAATTTAAGCATGCATTCATATTATCATACCATAATAATAATTTAACACTCACGTGCTAACCTAGCAATCATAAATATTGAGACAATGGAGTGAGAGAACTCACCTTGAATACTTAAGGGAGATTGCAAAATCAAAACTGGCTACCACACTTGAGCAAATGCCAAAACTTCACCTATTATAAACTAGGAGTTAGGATATACCCAAAGATGAAGCTTAAAGACTTAAACAAAAATCTGGACAGCAAGGTCTAAAAACAGACCCGCTGTTAAAGATGGATTTACTTAATTTTCCTAAGTATTAACATATCAATATTAAATTTTTCTAAGAAACTAGAGTCTTTCCCCTTTTTAAAACAGTAAAGAACTCACTCTAACTCCAAAATATGAATTTATTATGATGCTTTTAAAAAGACATCGCAGTGCAGTCCCAAATCATAGGAATCAGTAGTGTTGGCCAATTCTACCCAACTTGTGGGTAGACATTGTCCAAACTAAAAATCACAGAGATAATAGACATAAATACCAAAGTCTCAGAGTTGGAATCGACCAACAGGGTTTCCCAAACTCTAGATATGAAATTCACAACATGACTAATTACAAAACCCTTAAAAGCTGATGACAGAAAACTGATCTGGAGTGTGAACTCAATATGACCAAGAAATACTTGGAGATAACATCCCATAAACTCCAGATCACAACTTTAGGTCATAACACACATGTGGGAACTTGGAATCCCATTAGATCATTTCCCAAGCCCTAGAAACGAATAAAACAAGTTGACCTATCAGATCAGACCCGGATCAGACCTACCAGCAAAGGTGCTGTTCTTGCCCATGGATAAAGTCCTAATTAGTGAGAGTGACCTTCATAAGAAAGTTACCCAACACAATTTGTAAACTTTTGGCACAGGTTTGAGATCAGTTTGAGTTATAGAATTCAAGTTATGATTTTTGTAAGATGACTACAAATCTGATGGAAACAGAATCGTAGCCAACCCTTAATCTTTTTAACCAATCCATTCCTCTCCCTTTTGAAACACATTCCTAGATGTGTTTATCACCCAAATTCAGTCCCCTATGAACATGGTGGCACTAAAAAGGGCTAGGGGTCATTGGCATTTCATTTAGTCATAAGGAAAAGAATCAAATCAACATAATATATGACAAACCATTTAACTCATAATTTTCCCCTTTCTTAAGGGTTCCTTGATCTTTCAAATACACAAACATTTATATACACATCTTAGAAGATGCTATAAAGTTGTATACTTAGACCTAAACATATTGATATGGATATGTTGAGAATCAAAATAATAATTAACAAGAATTATAACCATTCACAAGATCTATCACATTTTATCACCTAAATAAAACTTGGTGATTTCCATGGTTCATTTAGACCTTGTATTTTATATAATCATCTAGATCCATCATACGCCATGTATAGGATGTAGATATAATCTAGAGATTATGATAACATACAACTTATAACAATAACAACATTGGTTAAAACCATAAGATCTATCTTCTTTAAATCACACAAGTTACAACTTGATGATTTTTATGAATCATATAGATCTTTTACATAATATGATCATCTAGGCTCATCATACACCATGTATAGGAGATGGTGATGAAATTTCTAGATGATAATCAACACTTAAAACAATTAATTGAATATAAATCAAAAGAAAAGATTAAAACACCTTAAAAGATCTTACCTAAGCTTGATACACCAACAAGGAAG
Organism: Orobanche coerulescens; assembly: GCA_033398695.1. Classification (NCBI taxonomy): domain Eukaryota; kingdom Viridiplantae; phylum Streptophyta; class Magnoliopsida; order Lamiales; family Orobanchaceae; genus Orobanche; species Orobanche coerulescens. The sequence continues at coordinate 134,811,688 of CM065814.1, forward strand.
TGAAGGAGAAAGATGATTGTGGCTTTGGAAGAGAAAAATGAGAGAGAGATGGGAGAGAGATCGGCCGAATGAGGGAGAGAGGAGGGAGTTTAGGGTTTTGTGATATTTTTATAAATCATTTTAGGATAAAGCCTAATGACTTCACTAATGGGCTAGGCTCAAAACTCATTTCTTACTAGCCCAATATAATTAAATCTTTCAATTAACTTAGCCCAAAACTTGTATTTTAATCTAACTTGGCTAATTAATTAAACCCATCATTTAAAATAACTAAATACCATGAAAATAATTAACGTACCGAAAAAAAAACCGAGCGTTACAGTTGCTTGTTGTGTCGTCACCTTGATTTCGCTGTTGTGAGTTGCGGGGGCGACCTTCTTTTATAAGAGGTCGAATGTAGTACCCGTGTTGTTTTTAGACTCCTGCATTTTCTCTTTCTCGAGTCTATCGACTCGCTCGTGTTCGTTGATACTTTCTGAACTTGTTCTGTATTTCGGTTTCGTCGTTCGAACGAGCTGTGATCTTGTTTTGGGTCAATCTGGTTATCGCTGTGACTTTTTCGAGTTCGGTTCGATTCTTGTGAACCTTGTTCGGAAGTGACATCATCTGGTTTTACTAGTTCTCTTATTCGAAGTGGATTAGATTTTGAACTTCTATATTTTCGACTCTGTCGACTCGTTTATGTTCGTTAACATTTTCTGAGCTTGCCCTATCCCTTGCTTTTATTGATCGAACGAGTGTGGTGTTTCGAAATTACTCGTTTGTCGTTGTGACTTTTCAATTGCTATTCCCTTTCCTATGGATCTTATGTGAATCACATCTTGTTGCTTTTACCGGATCATATATTGTCTCGAGCCGAGACGTGAGCCTGAGAGTTGTTGTTTGAATTTTATTATTCTTCGTGATTCGAACATGATTGTTCGATTTTTGTTGTCTCGACCGTTGTGGTTCGATCGTTTGATTGTTCGGTTTTTGTTGATCTCGTTTCGTGATTGTTGAGCGTTCAGACTCCTTCCTAATTTCCTTATATTCGGGAAATTTGTCTTGTTTTCGATCTCCCAACCCTTGAGCGGTGGAATTCCGTATTTCTTCAGCGATTGGCTCACGTTTTGATTGATGTACCGTTGGGGTGGTCAATCATATTGATTTTCGTTCGTTGTTGTTGTGTCAAGAATTAACACCTTCCGACCGGCGATCGCCTAGGAGGACGAGCGACCGACTTACTGCCGAGCGGCCAAGGCAGATCTGCCGATCAGCGACCTGCCTTAGCCCAGTTGACGAGCTGCATCGACCGACCGAAGGCCCCTGGACAAGTCCCGGTATCGAGCGATCAAACTCAGATACGATCGCCTCTCGATACTCGGCGACCGACCCCTGGCAATCTACTAATGGACGATCCCCTCTCGGTACTCGGCGACCTGCTCCTAGCGACCGACAATCGGGCGACCTTCTCTCGGCATCTGCCGATCGACCCTTGGTAACCGACCACTGCCGACCGCATCATGACGATCTGGGCCGATGGCCATCCAGTCGGCCAAGGCCGAGCCACAGGACAGCACCCACGTGCAGATCCACAAAAGGCGCTGACAAACCTGTCACCTACCTCACCTACCAACAGGGCCGCAGACCTGCAAAAGGAGCTGGCAGACAAGACATGTGACTACAGCCTGGCGCCTACTGCACCTACTGACAAAAGTCCGCCGAAAGTAACAAAGTGGGACCTCCTGTGACAGGACTTCCGGACGCGTGCCGGCTCCTCATTGGGCCACTCAGCTAGCTGCCGGCTGGATCTATGGACTTTTGGCAGGCAGCCCACGTGACCTTTAGGACGATCGCCCCATTACATTAATGACCGAAAGGCGATCGCCCACTAGGGGACAAGGCACCTCAACCCCTATATAAAGAGGGCAGCCTGCACTTGGATTTTCTCTCGGCATTCTCTCATTTCACACCATACAGAAGCAAATTACTTACACTTGGCAAATTTCCAACTCTTGGCAACAGCTTTCTTTCGGTCTTACTTCTCCCGGCCTTTCTCCTCGAGCAGATCACTGGCAGGGACGAAGAACACCAAGCTTCGCTCAAGAGCCGGATTAATAGAGTCTTTTTACACTCATTGTATTTAGATTTCTCTCAATAATACTTGTATCCACGAATATTTGTATTAATAACATCTCGCGAGAGCATTCAAGCCCGGGCCTAACAAACCCGGCAAATCTTGTTTTATTTATCTTCTCTCGGAAGTGCTCCCGCAATTGTTGTTTGTTGTCCGTCATCCAGCAATATTAATCTTCGGATAAATATTTTGGGCAACAACAATTGGCGCTAGAAGAAGGGCATCCAACCCTCGATTTTTTATACCTACCGTCCCGAAGAACACTCACTGTTCTCGGGGCAGATACTTGAAGTGACACTTACTGCACTTCAAAGAAATCCTTCAGAAATCATGTCTTAGCCTCCGTCGAAGAAAGCTGCCGACCACCGGCCAAACCCCTGCTGTCGGTCAGAGCCACACCGATGGTGGAAGGTAGCCGCCGCGGTCGAGACGCTCGATCCGTCCCTGGACGGCGGCCCAAGCCTCTCGCTCGATCGGTTCGAACCAAGGAACAGATCGAAGGGGCCCTGGCCGTCCTACGAGAGCGACGGAGTGCTCTCAACGCACCTCCTGCTATCGCCCCCTCGGCCGTCCGCCGGAAGTCAGCGGAAGCTCAAGGCGTCACTGGCCGAGCGATCGCCGGGAGGCTCCGTCCGCAGAAGAGGCGCTCGCCACCGGGGCACCTCTGTCTTCGATCGCTGGCGGTGACCCGACTCGCTCTGGGCGATCGGCCCGGCTACGAGACGACGGAGTTTGAGTCCGTCACCAGGAGCCCGGCCTACCCTACTCCCGAAGGCGCCTAGCCGTCGGCTCCCTCGCCCAAGCTGAGGCCGGCGGCAGCGGAGCCCGGAGATCGGTACACGATCGCCTCGGCTCCTGCTCCCAAAGCCGATCTGCAAGCGACCAAGCCACGGCAATGGCTGCGATGCAACGTCAACTCAACGACATGAAGGCGCTCCTGGAATCCAGGGCAGGCGCCAAGAAGACGATCGCCGGGCCAAGCGAGCCACTCGCGATCGACATCGAGCTCGCCCCCGTGCAGCATAAGATCGCTCCCCCGCAAACACCCGCGTACGAGGGGCGATCGGACCCCCAAGTGCACCTGAGGAAGTTCAACATCTACATGACCGGGTGTGGGGCATCTGACGCGACCAGGTGCCGAATGTTCCCTCTGACGCTGGACGACCTCGCCCACCGGTGGTACACTTCATTGACACCTCGGTCCATTGGCTCCTTTAACGAGCTGGCGCACGTCTTCACGGAGTACTTCGCCACCAGGGTCGTCCGGCCCGAAGGTCCCCTCCGCATGATGCAAATCAAGCAGGGAGAAGAAGAGTCCGACTCGGACTACATCGACCGGGTAGACGTAATCATCCTCAATGGCGAGCCCATAAGCGATGAGACCGCCCTCTACGCGGTCCTAGGAGGATTTCAGGGTTTTTCGCCTATGTTCAGGCATCTCACGAAGACCCAACCTACAACCTACGCAGCCTTCCGGCTAGAGCCACGATTTTCCGCCGTGCAAAGGTTCCTTCTTAGCTCAGTGAGCGCGATCGGCGCCGGACGACGATCTCGCCCGATCGCCGATATCGACCTACGAATAAAGCGATCGGCAACCGAGCGACGATCGCGATCTTCCGGCCGATCGCCGATCATCACGCTACATCATCAAGAACCCGGTGGACACGATCGCCATCTACATCCAAAGATATAACATGACGGACTAAGGCATAAGATCGCCTCCACCGCACATCATAAAGCCATGGCCCTGGCAGTCGATGGAACCGGCTGCTTCGGTCATGCAAGGTCCCTTTCGGCCGAGATCGCCCGCCCTTCGTTTAAATACGAGGCCGGCGTAGTCAGAGGGCTCTCCAACTTTAATCAGTGGACACATGCCACAACCCCGTCTCAACGTACACCGTCGAGGTCGGCCATCTCCATGGCTGGCCGAGGTGGAAGCAGAGCTAACAAGCCGCGGGCGTGGAGTTGATTCATCCGACGCTGCCCCGCGCAAGGACTCCTCTAGACCAAGACCGCACGCCCTTCGTTTAAATACGAGGCGAGGCGCAGCCTAACAGAGGACCCTCATAATAAAGTGAGTCACGGGACACTCAATGTCTTCGCGCACCGAGACACGGTCATGGAGTCGGTCCATCGATCTCCGCGACTGTGCACGATTCCTCAAACAAAGCGAAACCACCGAGTTTTCATGGGGGATCGGCCAATGTTGTTTTTGCAGGTACAAGACCGAAAGATAGCTAAGCCAATCGACCATGATAGCCCAAATCCGAAATCATAAGTCAGCTCAGCAAGATCGCCCGTCCTCATCTTACACGATCGCCAGCAAGAACCACCTCGCCCCATGTCTTCATCATAGGAGCAAGCTGGGGGGCAATTGTTGTGTCAAGAATTAACACCTTCCGACCGGCGATCGCCTAGGAGGACGAGCGACCGACTTACTGCCGAGCGGCCAAGGCAGAATTGCCGATCAGCGACCTACCTTAGCCCAGTTGACGAGCTGCATCGACCGACCGAAGGCCCCTGGACAAGTCCCGGTATCGAGCGATCAAACTCAAATACGATCGCCTCTCGATACTCGGCGACCGACCCCTGGCAATCTACTAATGGACGATCCCCTCTCGGTACTCGGCGACCTGCTCCTAGCGACCGACAATCGAGCGACCTTCTCTCGGCATCTGCCGATCGACCCTTGGTAACCGACCACTGCCGACCGCATCAGTCGGCCAAGGCCGAGCCACAGGACAGCACCCACGTGCAGATCCACAAAAGGCGCTGACAAACCTGTCACCTACCTCACCTACCAACAGGGCCGCAGACCTGCAAAAGGAGCTGGCAGACAAGACATGTGACTACAGCCTGGCGCCTACTGCACCTACTGACAAAAGTCCGCCGAAAGTAACAAAGTGGGACCTCCTGTGACAGGACTTCCGGACGCGTGCCGGCTCCTCATTGGGCCACTCAGCTAGCTGCCGGCTGGATCTATGGACTTTTGGCAGGCAGCCCACGTGACCTTTAGGACGATCGCCCCATTACATTAATGACCGAAAGGCGATCGCCCACTAGGGGACAAGGCACCTCAACCCCTATATAAAGAGGGCAACCTGCACTTGGATTTTCTCTCGGCATTCTCTCATTTCACACCATACAGAAGCAAATTACTTACACTTGGCAAATTTCCAACTCTTGGCAACAGCTTTCTTTCGGTCTTACTTCTCCCGGCCTTTCTCCTCGAGCAGATCACCGGCAGGGACGAAGAACACCAAGCTTCGCTCAAGAGCCGGATTAATAGAGTCTTTTTACACTCATTGTATTTAGATTTCTCTCAATAATACTTGTATCCACGAATATTTGTATTAATAACATCTCGCGAGAGCATTCAAGCCCGGGCCTAACAAACCCGGCAAATCTTGTTTTATTTATCTTCTCTCGGAAGTGCTCCCGCAATTGTTGTTTGTTGTCCGTCATCCAGCAATATTAATCTTCGGATAAATATTTTGGGCAACAACAGTTGTGTTTTGTGATTGTTCGGATAATCGACTTGGTTGTATTACCTGTTTGATGACGCTTGTCACTTGTTGGTTTTATTATTTCTCTATCGGTGGCGTTGTGTTGGTCGTCGTGGAGCGTGTTTTCACGCCGTATGTTCCGTTGCATTTCTTGCAACGTTTTGCCGTCGGGCGCGAGTTTTCGGTTTTTGGGTATCTCGTCGAGTTTTCCTGACAGTGGATATTGCTTCTCCCTACTTATTTTAAGTTTCGGGACGAAACTTCTTTTAAGGAGGGTAGAATGTAATACCCGTGATTTCGATTTCCGGTAATTTCTTTTTTTCGGCGGAAGTCCATTTTGACGACTCGCTCATGACCGTTTCGTCATTCTGAGAATGATTAATTTTGCACTTTTTGTCATCCGAGTTCGTTTCGGTGTCGTTTTGTTGAGTTCCGTGCTTTTTAGCGGTTTTTCCGCACTTGAGTTCGATTCTTGCGAATCTCGTCCAAATCGTGTTTCGACTTTCTTGTAAGTTCATTTAATGTTATTATTCATGTTTCAAGCTTCGGTTTGGTTATTCGATCACGTATCGTGATTTTCGGGCGTTTTGGGCCATTTTCGTAATTTCCCAAAGTTTGGGGTAATTACTTTCCGTTGTCGAATTTCAAGCCTTCGGGTGGTCGGAATCGTGTGTTCTCTTAGTGCTCGGATTCGTCTTTGCGAGTACTTCGTAACCGTATCTTCGATTCGTACTCAGGTTCGGGTTTTGGGGTCGTTCGGGCCGTCGGAGTTGGTCCCGGCCGAGTCATGGCCGGGCATGCTCGGGCCAGGCCAGCCCTGGCCGAGTAACGTGCGGTAGTGACCGCGATTACGTCGTAAGGCCGATTACGACGTAAGGCCCTGGCCGTAACGCGTAACGCCCGGCATTTTCCAGGCAGGGAGTTCGGCCATGGCCGGTTACGTACGTAAGCCATGGCCGGTTACGTACGTAACCCGGCCGGCAGTCGGCCTATTTAAGGCCTGGCAGCGTTTTTCTTCAGCCATTTCTCACTTCTCTTCTTCTCTTCCGAGGCTTATGTTGTGCTAATCATGTATAGATGTTGTTGGACAATAAATCCATGAAGTTTGGAGGTTCATATCATCAATCATCCGTCCTATAACATCCTCCGATCTACCGAATCAGGTCAGATTTCCTAGAAATCTAGTTTTGGGGAATTTGGGTATTTTGGTTGTTTTCGTCCGATTAATCCGATTTAACTTAGGATTATGATGGATTGATGATTATTTAGATGTATTATATCATTTCCTTTATTATTCCATGGTTGGATCGTATCGATTCATTGTTTGAGTCGAGTTCTTGACCGACGCCTTGAAGGTGTCCGGTAAAATGTCTTAGAGGGGTTTTCGGGCGTTCTACGATTATTCTTCCTCGTATGATCGATGATTTATTGATTGTATGATGTTAGGGTCGTGTTTCTTGCGAAGAAATCGTGTTGAACCCTTTCATTCGTCGTCGTCTTCCGTTTCGATAGCATTGGGCGTTTCGAAGCTTTCCGGTTGAGCCGTGTTCGTCGGGATACTTGCGTGCCGATTTTGAGGCAAGTATCTTGCCCATACATTTCATGTTTCATTGATATAATTCTTGATAAATGATTTTATGCGAAATCCAATATTTAATGAACGTAAAAAGGGATTGGTATGTTCTCGATAAATGTTGTCTTTCAACGATAATTCGTATACTTCGTGAATATGTGTTCTCGGAATATGTGTGTTGGTTTTGTATGTTTAAAGATAATATGATCACTTCGAGTGAGTTGATAGACCGTAATCCTTTGCCGGGGATTACGTATTGTTATTGTGTACTTGTTCGGTAAGAACATAATGTGTGTGATATTAGTTGTTACTCCTTGAAAGGAGGTTGTGATACTTAATGTTGTTTGGCTTGATAAGTGATTATTGTTGTGTGCTTGATGTATGTGATGTGCCTCCGGGTAGGATTGTTGAATCTCCGGGATCCATACTTGCTAGTATGGGTTGGGCGTGACCGTAGGGTTATCCATTCCGGGTATGTCTTGCGGGGACTCCGAGGTTCGTGGCTTGTTAGCCCGATGCCGAGATAACTTGTGGGGTATCATCGGGTATGTCTTGCGGGGACTCCGAGGTTCGTGGCTTGTTAGCGTGATGCCGGGATAACTTATGGTTGTGGTTTGATTATGTACGTATATGTGCTTGTAGTCACGTGATCGGTTACGGTGACATGTGATTTGATATAGTTTCCTGTGGGTTATTCACTCGGGTTTGTTCTACGGGAGCATCCGAGGTCCGTGGCTTGCTAGCACGGACGCGAATAACTGTGGAAACAGGTTGTTATGGTATGATCGGGTCGTGGACCCCATTTGTTGTTATCGGATTTATGTTTTGGGAAAATGACTTTTGGTTGTGTCCCTAAACGCTTTTGAAAGGTTTGAGAATTCTTAAATCCCAATGTGTTTTCAAAACTCCCGAGATCGTAAAATGTTTTCACAAGATGTATATCGGGTTTACCCCTATCTTTCGATTTAACCGCTTTGATTAAGTGATTTACCTCGGAAGTATGTTTATGATTAACATGTTAGTGGAGTATGATATGTATGGCTCGTTTCGTATTTTATACTTGCACTAGCAAAACGGTGGAGTTTGCTAACCCCAGTATTCGGGGTGGATGTCTGTGCATTCGGGTTTTGGAGCAGAGCACAGGGTCGGCATGAAGGATGATGAAAGATGAACGATACTAATCACACGAGGACCCGTTGATGTCGTATTGGTATAGTTGTACTTTATTTTCCGCTGCTATATTTTTCCCGTTGTACGGGTGTGGTTGTGTTTTGACCCCTGCGTGGGCATGAGTTGTATTCGAGTTGTATGTATTTATTGAAAGACCAAATCGGTCTACTGAGTCATTTTTGCCTTGAAGGCATTGTCGAGATGTTAAATGTTGTTACCAGCCTGGTAGATCCTCGAGGAGAGGGTCTACGGCGTGTAATATCCCTGAGTGGATTGGGGGTGTTACAGCATCTAGTATTGATTTGTCTTCTTTTCGTTTGAGTCCTTTATCTAGTCAGTTTTATCTTTGGCATTCTCTTTTGGGACATGTGTCAGCGTCTCGTTTGCAGTTTCTAGTTTCTACTGGTGTGTTGGGTCATTTGAACACCTGTGATATTTCTGATTGTAGTGGTTGTAAACTGGCAAAATTTTCTGCTTTACCTTTCTCCAAAAGTGTTTCTTTTTCTGTTGCTCCTTTTGATATTATTCACTCTGATGTATGGGGTCCATCACCTGTTACCACAAAGGGTGGATCGACATATTATGTATCGTTTATAGATGATTATACTCGTTATGTTGGGATTCGGTGCCTAAAACGAAGGCCCAGCGGAAGCGGTAAAATGAAAATTAATTCGATCCGAATCCCTACGAGGATCGATCGAGCTACGTATATACGAATATCAAAAACGAAAAGCAAGAGTCTTAAGAAACTAACCCTCGAAGTCCGTTGATTAAATGGTAACCTTCTCTTGAGCTATTCCCCAAGCTTTAGTTTGATCTCTACGAGTTCAATCCGCTCCAAGCCCTTGAACGATCCAACGCCGAAAGCACCGCGTCTCTACTTGCCACGCGCCGGAAAAACAAACGGAATGACAACACCTTGCTATCCTCCGAGGATACGGCTAGAGCTAGGTTATGAAGCTTGTTATAGATATTAATATCACTCTAAGTGTATGAATATCTATCTCTCTCAATATTTCCTCACAAAATATCTCTAAGAAGTTGTGAAGAAGATGAATGAAGAAGATGAATAATGAAGATGATGAAGAAGACTTCTATCTCTCTCTCCTCTTCAACCTCACGTTGGAAATGGAATCAAGTAAGTGTGAGAGTTTGTCAAAGACATCATCTTATATTATTTCCACCCTCATGTTTACAACTCATGTAACATGAAGTCTTGTCCCACCAAGTCATTATCATCACTTAATAAATGGAAGAAAAGACAATGGGAAAGTGGGTGGAAGCATAATGGGGCGGCTATCATGAAAACGAATGAGTTCGGTTCGTTTCGACTCCGTGAGTCCAAACAGATAAACTCCGATTCTGCTCCGATGTATTTGTGTCGATTAATTAATCCAATTAATTAAACATATCAAACACAAAATAACATAATTAATTTCTCCAAGAAATAATTATATTCATGAATTAAATTAATCACCCGGATATATTTAATCCATTAAGCCGTAAATCAATTTATCCGATAAATCGATTTAAACATCCAATGTCCCAAATTTAGATATCCAATATCCAATATTCATAATGAGAGAATTAGCTCAATTCATTCCGTCGTCAATCCTAATGCGCGACTCGGTAGGTCCGTCTCGATCAAGAATGGGAGGAACCAAAGAGTAGTAGCACCACCTAGCCACTGGTGGCCTACACTGCATTCGATCGAGAACGAATGATTGGGATCATTCAAGAACCATTCTCGTGAATACCGGTATACGTATAAACCCTTCTTTCAAATGTCCCGATCAAGTTATAGGGTCACGGTCACCAAACCCTATCTCGTACTTGATGCTATGCATGCGTTAATGCAAATCGAGATCATCGAGTGTCGTGTATCTAATACAACTAGCTCCAATGCTTTGGCCAAAGACTTATGATCTCATCTCGCCAATAACCGCATAGGACATATAACCCGCTCACTAACGGGAGAAAGAATTCTATCTTGGTATTCGATAGGACTCGCTACTTGCCCGTTAAGATGCACGTCGAGGTTGACCCCGCCTTCCGGTTTACGAGGTCGAACTACTCTAATGAAAATCTTGACGTCACAAGCACATCCCTACTAAATCCTCAAGTCGAAGGTTCACGAATACCTATCACAACCTTTCGATTCCGTCATTGATCGTCCCGGAGTGAAATCCATGTGACGAATCGAGGGTGAGTCGGTTCGAGTACACTAATCCAATTAGCATACCTATAACGTGTGCTCCCACTAACCATTAGTGTTCGACAGCACTCTCCATGTCAAAGAACACGTCATACAAGTCTTCACATAAACTTAACGCCTACCGGTCAAGTTTCATCGACTTGCGACGATTAAGTATTTGAGCTATAACCTTTCCAAAGGCCGACCCCCTTATCCAATAAGGAGTGGAACGCTTTGCTCTCAAATACACGGACTAGTTTCTATATGTTTATTTACGAGTTAGGAATGCCAAGAACTACCAAGAAATAAAGAAACATTCATTTGCCTTATATAAATGGTTTACATAATTACAAGTACAATGCCCTCTCTCAACAACCTCCGAGTGGCATTCGAGGGCATACTCCTAACAATCTCCCACTTGCACTCAATGCCACACACTATGGTATCTAATACCCATGTTCTCTAGATGACGCTCCAAGCTAGTCCGAGAAAGTGGCTTGGTCGATGGATCGGCGACGTTGTCGGCCGAGTCTACTCTGTGCGGTCAATGTATCCCTTGCGAACAAATTCTCTTACGAGATGATACTTCCTCTCAATATGTTTGGTCTTGTTGTGAAACCTCGGCTCCTTGGCTGCGCTTGACTCCGTCGTTGTCGCAGACAATGGAATAGGCGGCTTCAAGACATGGTATCATTTGAAGTTCTCCCGAAACTTCTTAATCCGTAACCCTTCCTGGAAGCCTCCGAGGCCGCTTGATACTCACTGACAGTGGAATCGGCATCGCGCTTGCTTGGCACTACGCCAAGATATCGCTCCTCCATTAAGAGTAAATATGTAGCCGAGTGGACATCGAGTCGTCCTTCGTCCTTGGAAGTCCGATCGGTGAATCCCACCACATCCAAATCTCCACCGCCATACATAAGAACCATATCTCTCGTTCTTCTCAAGTACTTGAGAACGTTCTTTACAAAGCCCAATGTTCCCTACCCGGGTTTGCACGAAACCTACTCACCACGCTTACGGCATGCGCGATGTCGTCTTGTACACAACATAGCATACATAAGGTTACCCACGGCCGAAGCATATGGTATATTACTCATTTCCTTGCGTTGTTCCTCACTTTGAGGACACATCTTCAAGGTGAGTTTTATTCCATGTTGCATCGGTAGGAACCCTCTTTTAGAATCATCCATCTTAAATCGCTTTAAGATCTTATCTATATAGAGGGCTTGTGAAAGGCCAATTGTTCTCTTCGCTCTATCCCTAGAGAGCCGAATACCAAGAATATAGGTTGCTTCTCCCAAGTCTTTCATGGAGAAATTACTCAAAGCCAAGCTTTCACGTAACTGAGCATTCCCACATCATTTCCTATTAGTAGAATGTCATCTACATATAGTACCAAGAATGCGATCTTGCTCCCACTAACCTTCTTGTATACACAAGGTTCCTCTTCATTTTGCACGAAGTCAAACTCTTTGACCGCCTCGTCAAAACGAAGGTTCCAACTACGCGACGCTTGCTTGATCCATAAATGGAACGCAAGCTTGCACACTTTCGAATATCGACTTGCACACAAAGCCTTTAGCCGCTCCATATAGATTTTCTCCTCGAGGAATCCATTAAGGAAAGCCGTCTTTACGTCCATTTGCCATATCTCATAATCGTGGTAGGTAGCTATAGCAAGCATCATGCGAATAGACTTGATCATGGCTACGGGCGAGAAGGTATCGTGGTAATCGATCCCTTCCTTCTGGGTATAACCCTTTGCCACAAGCCTGGCCTTATAGGCGTCAACCTTGCCATCACCATCAGTCTTTCTCTTGTAGATCCACTTGTTCCCAATAGGCACTATTCCCTTGGGGCGGTCTACTAGAGTCCAGACCTGATTGACATGCATCGAGTCTATCTCAGCTTCCATAGCTTCACGCCATTTCGCGGAGTCTACATCCACCATCGCTTGGTCATAGGTTGTTGGGTCGGTCTCTTGGCTATCACTTGGAACCTCATGGAGACCCAGCTCCTCCAAGTGCACAAGCCCATACCTCTCAGGTAAATGAGACACCCTACTAGACCTACGAGGTGGTTGTACTTGTGTTTGAAAGTTCGGTTCCAGTTTCTTGCAGTGTCTCTCGAGGAGTTTCATTGTATTCTTCTAAAGAAATACTTCTACCCGCTCCGCCTTCCGAATGAACTCATCTTCCAGAAGTGTGCTTGTAAAGCAACAACGATCCTTTGATCTTCGGGCATGTAGAATAGATATCCCATCGTCCCAGGACGGAATCCTATGAAACGTCCTTCGCAGACCTAGCTTCCAACTTTTCCACCTTAGTCTTCTTGACATAGGCGGGACATCCCCAAATCCTAATGTGATTAAGACTTGGTTTCCTTCCTTCCCACATCTCATGTGGAGTTTTAGGAACGGATTTGGAAGGACATCTGCTCAAGATATACGCGATCAGAGTGCATACCCCACGTAAATCGGCAAGTCAAGATAGCCCAAGATGGAACGGACCATGTTCAACAGTGGTCCGGTTCCTTCTTTCCGACACACCATTTAACCGAGGAGTACCCGGAGGTGTTAGTTGTGAAACTATTCCATGTTCCTTAAGGAACTCGTCAAACTCCGTACTCATATACTCGCCACCTCGGTCCGACCAAGTGCTTTGATATGATTACGCTTTGTTTCTCGACTGTGGCCTTGAATTCCTGGAATTTCTCAAAGGCCTCGGATTTATGTTTCATTAAGTATACATAACCATACCTAGTATGATCATCTGTAAACGTAATGAAATTTTTATATCCATCACGTGCTGCTTCTAAAGCACCACATACGTCGGTATGGATTAATCCCAGTTTATTAGCGGCTCTTTCAAAAGTCCCTGTGAAGGGGACTTAGTCATTTTGCCTTTAAGGCAAGATTCACAAGTAGGAAAGGGATCCGATCCCAATGGACCCATAAGTCCATCTTTTTCCATCTTGTAAACCTTGGTCTGACCAATATGACCAAGTCTAAGATGCCATTTCAAAACTTGATTGGTTTCATCCCTACCACGTTTTCTAGTCATAGTATTCACAACTACTTTGTTGCTGAGATTTAGATGATACAATCCATTCAACAATGTAGCAGTACCCACTAGTTTATTTCTAAAATAAATTTTGTAGGAACCATCACCAATGAAAAATGAAAAGCCTTTTCGGTCCATGACCGGAATGGATACAATGTTTTTGTGCCCCTTGGGCAAAACAAGTACATCTTCTAAAGTCAAAACAAAGCCGGATTCTAAACCCAAAAGAAGTGATCCTATGTCGGTCGCCTCGACACTATGCCCGCTTCCGACTGTGATCATAACTTCTCCAGCTCCAAGCTTCCTACTTTGTTCCAGATCCTGATTCACGGTACAAATATGAGAACTAGCACCAGAATCCAATATCCAGGAAGTAGAAAATACAGTAGCAGAACAATTTGTTTCCAAAACTAAAAGTTCTGTACCTGAAGTGCCATGAAGAATCGGACAGTCTCTAGCACTGTGGCCCAGCTAACCACACTTGAGACAAGCATCCTTCTTCTTATTGTTCTTTGGAACCATCGGGGACTTGCCCTTTCCCTTATGGTCCTTAGCTTGTGGTCCTGTCCGCTTCTTGGTCTTTTTCTTCTTATTCTTAGACTTAGAAGTCCGTAAGAAATCACAAGTGCACTCCTTCATCCGCGGGTCTTCATCCGAGACCGAGCGGTCACCGCTTGTTCATTAGCCCAGCTAAATTACATGCAATCTCATTGCAGTTGAAGTTCATAACAAACTGTGAGAAGGAATCAGGGAGAGACTGTAGGATAAGGTCGGTTTGGAGAGAAGTATCCATTTTAAAATCAAGAGCCTCCAATCTCTCGATCATGGATATCATTTTGAGAACGTGTTCCCCAACTTTCTCACCTTCCTTCATCCTTGCACCGAACAGTTGCTTAGATATCTCATATCTAGCAGTTCTGCTGTGCTCACCATAAAGCTCGGTTAAGTGAGATAGAATCTGCCTAGCAGAAGTCATTTTCTCATGAGCTCTCTGAAGCTCATTAGACATGGAAGCCATCATATAAGCACGGACTTTCACGTCATCCTTAACCCACTTTTCATGGTTTTCAATCTCTTCCTGATTGGCTCGAGTCCGCATAGGAGGCGCCGGAATGTCCGTCTCCAAGACGTATCCCAGTGCCTCTATACTGAGGACAATCATCAGATTGCGGAGCCAATCCACAAAGTTAGGTCCCATTAAGGTGTTCTTTTCGAGTAGAATTGTGAGTGGATTCATTGTCATATTGAGATTTGTCTGCATTAAGTATAACAGATTAATTAGTGACTCATTCAATTATGTTCTGAGTATAGAATTTAAGGTCTTTTCTATTCTTGTTACCTAGCTCCCACTATTTTTATCGGAATAACACACTCCCATGTGATATCCGGAAGTATCGTCGCTCTACTTCATAGTGGTGATCGAGTTCTTTATAAATCTTAATAGAGGGAAACCGATATGGTTTCTAGTCTTTTAATTTTGATAAAGTGGTGTCCAACACCAACCCATCTAATGGATGATTCGATCTTCTTTTTCCCCTTGTTCACTCCCCTCAACCTATACGATTTCTATGGTTCGTGAACAAGTTAAGTTTATACCATCGACGCAAATCAGTTTCACAATTGAATCTTATCCGCAACCTATCGTGTTTCTAGGGATAAAATTTGCTCCAACCGAAGGCATCCAATGCGCTCTCGGTAATTTATCCATCCTCCCCGAACGACTACCCCGATAACTCAAGCATAGCACATCCGGTTTGGATTTCAATTTCCAAAACTCGATGGAGGGAAGGAAAACCTTGAAACCTTATAAACTTAATTATTTATAGTGGGAGAATTTTCGCGATTAACGTTACACTTTGCACATTAATCATATTAGCGCGTTTGAGGCATTCATACAATATGAAACAACCATTCACAACCTAGTTGCTACCAACATGTGGTTCATGGACCGTTCTAGAAAACAAAAACTTCGTAATCTAATTACAAGTCTTCGTCTTGAATCTTCGTCTTCTCGAAATGGATCTTCCTCCGGTCTTCGTCATTACATATAAATTTTACATCGAAAATTGCATCCTAGATACAAACATTTCTAGTAAAATAAATAGGCTCAAACGGCCTTTACAACCCAATCGAATAAAACGAACGATTCAAATCTAAGTCCACGAACCACATCCCCATTCAAAAGCATTCATCCAATAAATACTATATAAATGGAAAGCGTAGAGATACATTGATCCAATCAACAATACGAACCGATCCAATCGATTCACATAATCGGTAATTTGATAACGCTCAAAATAATTGGCCGACCATAAATATTCCAATTAATCAAATTTCCCTTATAAAATGAAATACCATAAATCATTTTAATCATATTAAATCCAATTTAACATGCGAGATTAATTTTCAAGAATACACGAAAAATCGAGTCGGGTGAAAACGGCCAAGATGGCCGAGTCACCCTCTCACCTACGGCGATCACGCTGGCTTGGCCGAGTCACGCTCGGAAGAATCCGGCCAGACACGACCGAGTCCTAGGACACGGTCGGGTCGCTGGCGATGACTTGGTAGATCGCAGGACACGACCGTGTCATCCAGACACGGCCGAGTCACTGGCGGACACGCCCGTGTCTCGACACGGCCGAGTCTCCGTGCGATGGCTCGCCACATCAAAGGACACGACCGTGTCACCCAGACACGGCCGAGTCATTCTCGCCAAAATACCCTTTTTGTCCAAAAAGTCGTCCGACGACGATTCGGGCTAGATTTTCATAGGATATCCAATATCAATATTTTACGACTTTCATATCTTCAATATAAATCATATTTCCGAAATTTAAGATTTATATTTAGACATAAACTTACGAAAAATACAATTATTACGAACGAAAAACATATACCACGATTATGACTAAAATGATTCCAAATCATTCACCATCTAATCGAGCATTCCAAATGCCAATATCATATATACGATCGCAAGACCTACGCTCCGATACCACTGTTGGGATTCGGTGCCTAAAACGAAGGCCCAGCGGAAGCGGTAAAATGAAAATTAATTCGATCCGAATCCCTACGAGGATCGATCGAGCTACGTATATACGAATATCAAAAACGAAAAGCAAGAGTCGTAAGAAACTAACCCTCGAAGTCCGTTGATTAAATGGTAACCTTCTCTTGAGCTATTCCCCAAGCTTTAGTTTGATCTCTACGAGTTCAATCCGCTCCAAGCCCTTGAACGATCCAACGCCGAAAGCACCGCGTCTCTACTTGCCACGCGCCGGAAAAACGAACGGAATGACAACACCTTGCTATCCTCCGAGGATACGGCTAGAGCTAGGTGATGAAGCTTGTTATAGATATTAATATCACTCTAAGTGTATGAATATCTATCTCTCTCAATATTTCCTCACAAAATATCTCTAAGAAGTTGTGAAGAAGATGAATGAAGAAGATGAATAATGAAGATGATGAAGAAGACTTCTATCTCTCTCTCCTCTTCAACCTCACGTTGGAAATGGAATCAAGTAAGTGTGAGAGTTTGTCAAAGACATCATCTTATATTATTTCCACCCTCATGTTTACAACTCATGTAACATGAAGTCTTGTCCCACCAAGTCATTATCATCACTTAATAAATGGAAGAAAAGACAATGGGAAAGTGGGTGGAAGCATAATGGGCGGCTATCATGAAAACGAATGAGTTCGGTTCGTTTGACTCCCGTGAGTCCAAACAGATAAACTCCGATTCTGTTCCGATGTATTTGTGTCGATTAATTAATCCAATTAATTAAACATATCAAACACAAAATAACATAATTAATTTCTCCAAGAAATAATTATATTCATGAATTAAATTAATCACCCAGTGATATATTTAATCCATTAAGCCGTAAATCAATTTATCCGATAAATCGATTTAAACATCCAATGTCCCAAATTTAGATATCCAATATCCAATATTCATAATGAGAGAATTAGCTCAATTCATTCCGTCGTCAATCCTAATGCGCGACTCGGTAGGTCCGTCTCTCAAAGAATGGGAGGAACCAAAGAGTAGTAGCACCACCTAGCCACTGGTGGCCTACACGTACTTGACCGAGAACGAATGATTGGGATCATTCAAGAACCATTCTCGTGAATACCGGTATACGTATAAACACTTCTTTCAAATGTCCCGATCAAGTTATAGGGTCACGGCCACCAAACCCTATCTGCTTGACGCTATGCATGCGTTAATGCAAATCGAGATCATCGAAATGCCGTGTATCTAATACAACTAGCTCCAATGCTTTGGCCAAAGACTTATGATCTCATCTCGCCAATAACCGCATAGGACATATAACCCGCTCACTAACGGGAGAAAGAATTCTATCTTGGTATTCGATAGGACTGCTACTTGCCGTTAAGATGCACGTCGAGGTTGACCCCGCCTTCCGGTTTGGTGGTCGAACTACTCTAATGAAAATCTTGACGTCACAAGCACATCCCTACTAAATCCTCAAGTCGAAGGTTCACGAATACCTATCACAACCTTTCGATTCCGTCATTGACTGTCCCGGAGTGAAATCCATGTGACGAATCGAGGGTGAGTCGGTTCGAGTACACTAATCCAATTAGCATACCTATAACGTGTGCTCCCACTAACCATTAGTGTTCGACATGCACTCTTCATGTCAAAGAACACGTCATACAAGTCTTCACATAAACTTAACGCCCAGTCAAGTTTCATCGACTTGCGAACGATTAAGTATTTGAGCTATAACCTTTCCAGTGCCGACCCCCTTATCCAATAAGGAGTGGAACGTTTTGCTCTCAAATACACGGACTAGTTTCTATATGTTTATTTACGAGTTAGGAATGCCAGTAACTACCAGTAAATAAAGAAACATTCATTTGCCTTATATAAATGGTTTACATAATTACAAGTACAATGCCCTCTCTCAACAACCTCTGAGTGGCATTCGAGGGCATACTCCTAACACGTTATACTTGGGTTTACCTTATGAAACACAGATCTGACTTTCTTCGTATCTACAAACACTTTAGAGCTCTCATCAAAACACAACATTCAGCTGTGATAAAGTGTTTCAGGTGTGACTTAGGAGGTGAATATACCTCCAATGACTTTAAGCAGCTTCTTGCATCAGATGGTACCATTCATCAGTCCTCTTGCATGAGACACCCCGAGCGTAACGGTGTGGCTGAAAGGAAACATAGACATATTGTTGAGACAAAGACGGTCTTTTCTTCTATCTGCGCAGAGGTTCCTAGCATTTTTGGGGGAAGCAGCTTCTAATCGCAGTATATGTGATTAATCGAATTCCTACTGCATTGAATTCAGGAAAGTCACCGTTTGAGAAACTATATGGTGAGCAACCGGATTACTCCAAATTACGAGTGTTTGGATGTACTTGTTTTGTTCTCCGTCCTCATGTTGAACGGAACAAGTTGGGACCAAAATCAGCTTTATGTGTATTTTTGGGATATGGTGCTGGACAGAAAGGATATCGTTGCTATGACCCGGTAAGTCAGAAACTATATGTATCTCGACATGTCATCTTTTTGGAACATATTCCCTTCTATTCCGTCCCAGCTAAGTCACATAATGTAACGAAGTCAGATCTTATGAAGATTGATCCTTTTGATGTTGACATAGAAACTGGCATTCCAGACTCATCTTTGCCAATAGATGTGTCAGTTGAAGAGACATCTACACCATCAAGTAGTGCTTCAGCCCCGTCTATACATGAGCCCACTCCTGAGGCTGTTGATACTAGTGAATCACCACCTCTAAGGAGGTCTACTCGTCCTGGTAAGTCCACCAAATTACCAGATTTTGCTTATTCTACCTACTCAGGTTCGTTTGCCTCCTTTATTGCAAACATACATCACTTATCTGAACCTGAGTCATATGAAGAGGCTGTGTCTGATCCTCTTTGGCAGAATGCTATGGCTGAAGAACTTACTGCTCTTCATCAGACTCATACATGGGATTTGGTCCCTCTCCCTCCTGGTAAGCGTGCAATTGGTTGTCGATGGGTATATAAGATAAAAACAAAGTCGGATGGTTCTGTTGAGCGCTATAAGGCTCGACTTGTAGCAAAAGGGTACTCACAAACGTATGGTATGGATTACGAAGAGACCTTTGCTCCTATAGCAAAAATGATGACAGTTCGTACTATGATTGCAGTTGCATCCGTTAGACAATGGAAGATCTTTCAAATGGATGTTAAAAATGCTTTTTTGAATGGTGATCTTCATGAGAAAGTTTATATGGTTCCTCCCCCAGGTATTTTTCACCAACCTGGTGAAGCTTGTAGACTTAGGAAAGCCTTATACGGTCTCAAACAAGCTCCCCGTGCTTGGTTTGAGAAATTTTACACGGTAATTACATCTCTTGGATTTGTTTCGAGTAATCATGATTCGGCTTTGTTTATTAGATGTACCAATGCTGGGCGTATTCTTGTGTCATTGTATGTTGATGACATGGTCATTACTGGTGATGATCATGATGGTATTGAAGCTTTGAAGCGTGATTTAGCTGCTCGGTTTGCCATGAAGGATTTGGGGTTGCTACGTTATTTTTTAGGCATTGAAGTAGCGCAGTCCAAGAAAGGGTATCTTCTCTCCCAGACTAAATATATCTCTGACTTGCTTCACCGAGCCCGACTCTCTGATAACAGGACTGTGGACACTCCCCTTAAAACCAATGCACGGTACTCTCCTAGTGATGGTGTTCCTTTATCTGATCCGAGCCTATATCGTACGATTGTTGGTAGTTTGGTTTATCTTACAGTTACTCGTCCAGATATTGCTTATGCGGTTCATATTGTTAGTCAGTTTGTTACTGCTCCTACATCTGTTCACTGGGGGGTTGTACTTCGGATCTTAAGATATCTTCGTGGCACTCAGTTTAACAGTCTTGTGTTTCCTTCAACATCGTCTCTCGAGTTACGTGCCTATAGTGATGCTGATTGGGATGGTGACCGTCATGATCGTAAATCCACCATTGGTTTTTGTGTGTTTCTTGGAGATTCTTTAATTTCTTGGAAAAGCAAGAAACAAGATGTGGTCTCTAGATCTTCCACGGAGGCTCAGTATCGTGCTATGGCTGTGACTACATGTGAGATCGTTTGGTTATGATGGCTTCTTGCAGATATGGGGGTTAATATTTCTCAGCCCACTCCTCTACATTGTGATAACAAAAGTGCGATGCAGATTGCAAAGAATTCTGTTTTTCATGAGCGGACGAAGCATATTGAGATTGATTGTCACTTCACTCGTCATCATTTACAACTAGGCACCATATCACTTCCATTTGTTCCTTCGCCTTTGCAGCTTGCTGATGTTTTCACGAAGGCTCAATCGGCATCTCGTTTTCGGTTCTTGTGTGACAAACTCTCAATGCTTATCACTGTTGCATTGTGAGTTTGAGGGAGGATGTTAGAATATAGCTTGTTTATTATTGTTGACTTTTGTTGACTTTGGCTTATATATTAAGTCTTATGTAATAATCTTCCTATACTCAATAAAACCAAGTATTCTCTTTTCTCTCTTTCTCTCATATTCTCTGCTCTTTTAACATAAATAAATACAATATTTATCTCCATCAACCAAATCTTTTTGTTTCAAAATGATGTTTCTTTTTCTTTTTCCTAATAAGTCGCACGGATACGTAAAATTATCTTATAACCAGAACCACCGATCAATGCTCAAGTTATGAATGAAAATTGACATGATAAATATTACCCCTCAATTTTAAATCGGAGGTTTCCGATTTTTTCCAATTATTAAAAATTATAAATTTAGTACATATTTTTCAATTTTAACCCTGACATAATACCGACTCATTTCACTTAAAAACGGAGGGTTTTATTTTTTTTTCTAATTTTCAAAACAAGTTTTTTATTATATTTTATAGAACTACCAAAAAATCCAGTTTATTCTCATGCACTATTTTATGGAGTTAAAACAATCTCGAATGAAGAATAAATTCGACCTCTTACCCTAAGATTCCCATAAAATTCATATTTTTTTAAATCAAAAAATCCTCCGATTTTTCTAAACAAAATAGTCAATGAAAATTTATAATCATAACAATCATTATAAATTTTCAAACAAAAAAACTTATAAATTTTCAAATAAATACGGGTAATTTTTGTAATTCCATAAAATATTCCATGACAATAAACTGGCACATTATACTTTTTGTAGTTTCATAAAATTAAATTGTAAGTTAGGATAATTTGGGTATAAAGATGAATAATATCCAAATGAGAAACTTATTTTGGGAAATGAAAAAAAGTGAAACCTTCCACTTAAATTGGGAAGGAGTGAGTATATATGTGGAGGGTGTATTCATAATTTTCTCCGAGTCCGTATAAGCAGGGGCGGAACCAGGGGGGTTTGTTGGAGCAATATTGGTCGGTATCGCTGTTTGGAGATAGAGTTGCAAAACTCTTTCGCGTTGCGGAAGCGATTTAAATAAAAGTGCGGAAAATAAATCGACACAGGATTTATAGAAGTTCGGTCAAACGTGCCTACGTCATCTCTTCCGTATCTTTTTCTATATGATGAAGATCAACCTCTGCACTTCTCTTCTATCGGTCGAGGGATAACCGTTACAAACTCGTCTTCTATAGGTCCGAGTAAACCGTTCAATCACTTGTCTTTTTGTCGGTCCAAGTTAAACCGTTTTTCTTTTCTATTGGACAAGAAATCAACCAATCTAGCTTTCTATGGGTACTAGATAAACCTCACGTAGATATCGATTGCAATTCTAACAATACCGAATCCTTGATCCTAATAACACCGAATCCAATCGTATCCTTTCTTTTTCCTCTCTTGTATGATTTCGTGTATAACACTCAATCACTAAACAATATAAGCTCAAAACAACAACTAGAATGATTACAGTGATATCAAGTATGAATGATTTGCACAATGTTGTTGTATTGTTTGATACCAAATGGTTTGGTATTTATAGTCATTTTCATTCAACTAGCCGTTAGCTCCTTTTGACTATGTAGCGTGCGCTAGCCTTTCTTCATAGCGTGCGTTATGGCTCATTACGTACGTTATACATGTCATGTAGCGTAGGTTATCGACTTTCAGTTTCAGTCAAGTAGCTTTCGTTTCTTCTTTTACGTACATTGTCACTACATATTACGTACGTTATGCTGTCTCATTAGCGTACGTTAATCTTGCATCGTAACGTGCGTTAACTCATATATCCGTTGTATGCAATTGTCAAAGTATCCGTTTGAATCTTGACTTTGACCAGAATCTTTCCAACGTTCATCTGTTTGAATTCGTATTCAAACTTCGTTACGTACGTTAACTCATGTGTGTTACGTACGTTAATCGCATTCGGTAGCGTACGTTAAGCTTGTGACTTAGCGTGCGTTAGACACATCAAGTAACTCGACTTCATGTAACTTTGAACTCGTCTGATCTGCAGGTAGCCTCGTTAGCGTGCGCTAACTTTGATTACTAGCGTGCGTCAGTTTGTGCGATTTTTTGCGTTTTCGACTTCTTCGGTGTTTTGTTTGCTTCTTTGTTGTTTTTCTTTGTTTAACAACTAATCATCAAAACTCGATTAATGAATATTTGGAATAAAATATTCCAACATGGTTAAGGGAGGCAAGAGCACGACTATATTCAAAAAAAATCAATAGAACTTTTTTTAGACTTGGGTATTTATAAAAAAATGAAAAGAAAATTTGTAAGCCCCGACTTATTTTTGCTGTTAAATATTTAAGACCTCGGGTAATTTAATCCTGGTTCCGCCACTGCGTATAAGAATAGATTTGGAGTTAAAAAGTTGATCAAATAAAATATAATTAATTTATTTGTGGTATATGACAGTATATCCACAAATAAGTTTTGAATCCAATTGCGATTGGAGTAATTATTAACATGGTTTATTTATATTTTATAATGTATTAATGTTTAGATTTACATTAGAACCTCTATAAATTAATACATTTGGGATTGAAAAAAAATTAATTTTAAATAGATATTAATTAATCGATAAATTAATAATTTATTAGTTTAAAGAGGTATTTTATATTCAACCAATTTAAAATTAATTACATCAAAATTCAACAAATTTACATGCGGATACTGAAGCAGGTACTCATGAACTCGCTGCATTGATTAAAAAATTTCATCATCACAATCAAATGGATGTCAATCATCTATTGGATTATCCAAGTGAAAATGAAGGATGTTCAAAAATCCAAAATTTAGACTAAATTATTGATACTATAATTGAAATTCAATTGAGGATGAAGCCCAAGATGATAAGGTACCATTGGAGTCGTTTATGCGAAAAGAAGCAATAGAAGCGTCGAAAATCATTCATAATTTTTTCATGCAGTTAGAGTATACAACACCAGAGCTTTTAAGTGCCGTGAAAAAAGTGAGAGATGGAATTTATTTTGATTTGAATTTCAATAGAAAACAATCAACACTAGAGTCATATTTTACAAAGTTGTCTTAGTAATATTTGTAATTTCTTGAGATTATTAATTTATAATGTTGATGGGACCCTTGATTTATAAAGGGGTCTCAAAAAAAATTATTAGCTTATCAATTTATCAAAATTATTAATTTATGCTTGGGTCCCAAGTCGGGATCGAAAAAATATTAATTTTATAGAAATTATTAATTTATTGAGTATTAATTTAAAGAGATTAGACTGTATTAACTTTGTTTATTCGCTATTAAAAAGTTTACTGCTGTTAGAAAGAACTACAGTCAATTTTAACGAATTCTAAACAAAATAGTTATAATTATTCAGAGTACAAATTATGTTATAAAAATAAGCCATCAAGATGCTCAGGAATTTAGAGAGAGAAAAAAACTGGAATTTTGAAAGCTATTTGCCTACATGGACTACAGTATATAAAATGAAATATAAGATAAGTTATAAAATATATATAAACAATTGCAATCTTACTTACGAATAAAAATAATTTGGGGGATATCGGACCGAGCATATAAAATAGCTTTGTAAATTAAAAAACAGTAATCATACTTACGGGAAAAAATATTTTTTCGGTTATTGTATAAAATAGTTTTATAATTTTGGGGTTATTGGGCTAATAGGTATATAAAATAAATTTTGAAGATAAAAAACGACGATCTTGCTTTCGAAGAAAATAATTTTACAACTATTGTGTAAAATAATTATTCTGCAAGACAATAAAAATGAAGTAATGGACTTATAACAAAAAAAGACTCACTTTTTCTCTAAGTTCACTATTTTATAAATCGAGTTATAAGCAAGCTTCGTTAATACAAGGACAGAAAAATATACCATATATAAATAAAAGGTAAAATTGAAAATTATAGTGAAAACCGCAACGATTAACTATAGGATGAATACAAAGATCAAGTATCATTTCGATGGAAGATCTCATCTTCCGTCCCCCATTATATAAGAGACTGATCTTGACAACGGTGTTTTAGGTGATCCGTGAAATTCGATTTTCTATCCATGCCGCTTCACGATCCGGTTATGTTCGACAAGTCTTAACCGAAAAGCTTTCGGATAAGAGCAAATAAAACAAAAAAAAAATTGTAGTTAGTTTTATATCAATTATTAGGGAAAAAGTGAATTCTACAAATCGTTCTGTCTCGAGGTAATGTAATATGAGCCTTGAATATATATTTTATTAAAAAACAAAATTCAAAATTTGGCACTTTGAAGATTCTGGCATACAAGTAAATGAACATAAAATTTATACTTCATCCATTTCATATTATTATTATTTTTTACTTTTTAAATTGAATTTTTACCATACATTATTTTATAAGATATATGAAAGAAAATGAGCCATTCGGATAGATTCTTTGATTCCCTTACAAATTCAACGCAAATAATTGACTTTTTAATAGAGGCGAAGGCCCAATCAATTTATCACAGGCAACCCTGCAATGCACCGTTGAAATCACCCCTTCATTTCTCCAATTACACGTGACATGTAGCTAGTGAAATGGACAAGCGTCAAATGATGTTACTGCACGTGCTGTTTGGTAAATGGCTTTTGTTTGATTTTTTTATTTTAAATTTAATTAAATAATAAAATGAATTGATTAGTTAATTGTCTTTTATATGATAGAAAGTCAATTTTTTAAGTTACATTTAGAAAAAAAAATATTGAGACTAGTTTCTTATGTTGTGTTGAATCATTAATCCCGACTCGAAAAAAATATTAGTATTGCCCATTATATATAATCATCATGAGCTACTCTTCTTATTAGTAATTAGTATGAAAACTCGAATTTTAGCATGGTGTCGGAGTAGACTCTCTACAAGTGCGAACTCAATGAAAGAGTCAGCAGCCAACAACTATTTTTCAAACGAGCCCTCTATCAAATGTTTGAAAAAAAAACACTATCCTTCTCGCCTGAATAGTTTATTTTGATCAAGTTACTTCATTCGGTCCACTTAAAAACAGTAATTTCGTTAAAGTACAATTTTTTATTAGATATTCAAGTTTTTTTGTTGAAGATGTCGACAAAATCATGCTTTAAATTATCCATTTCAATTTAGACGATGATAATATATTTTTTTGTTAAATTGTTTTAACGGAGATCCACACATCTAACATACTATTTTTACTTTTTTTATTCAATTAATATTATAATTTATAAAATAATCCATCTGATTTAAGAAAAATATATAAATTTTAATTAAACATATTTATTTGATTTTGAAAGTTGACTCCTTTTTAATATAAAATAATATATTATAAAGTAAACTAAAGTAAATACTAGTAAAGTACTCTCTCCATCATGGTTTAAAGTTTATATTTATATCAAAAAGTTGTTGCTTCAGTAAATTTACGTATATCACCTTTTAGAATTAAATCAGATGATTATTTTTACTTTTTAATTTCCACTATATATTTATTATCAATATTTTTTAATAATCACCATATATATATATATATTTATATAAATTATTATTTAAAATACATTAAATATATACGGTCTATCAACATTTAACGGTGAGAGAGGAAGTATTTATTATAGTTAGATGACAAGGTTATTATTTTATGGATGGATGAAGAATAAAAGATAAAACTGGGACATCACATCATGTGGAGTGCAGCAGTCGGCAGGTTGCGCACTGAGAGTGAGACTCAATGCCTAACGTCTCTCGGTGAATGGTCACGACTCACACACTATATTTAGTAAATATTATTTTTAAAATATTAATTTTTAATATTTTTTATGACAAAAATTTCTAAAAGCAATACAGACGCTGTTTCATAAATCGGCTGTAGATGATTCATAAAAAAGGTTACTTTTTTTATTTACCAAAAACTATTAAATATAAGAATTGAAAGTTATTTTTTTTTAATAAAATTAATAGCAAACGGGCCTTAAATAAAAGCTCTTTTATATTATTCTTTTGATCTCTTGTTAGTGGTGGAAGTACACTTTGTACTATGCTTGGGATAAATCGTTGTTGGTGTATAAATAAAAGAATCGAAATTGAACCACCGTAAAAAAACATAAATTCGACTTTACCTGTTGTTTTTAAGAAATTCGCAAGCACATAAAAAACGAGTTGTTTCAAGATCTATAAAAAATATCTATAAATCAATTCTCAATTTGATTTTAATACTCCCTCCGTCCACAAAAATGTGTCCAATTTTTGACATTTTTAAGTCAAAATTTATAAATTTTGATCATAAATTACAAGCAATATATAAAAATTATAGTAATGTGAGTACTTGGTTAGATTTGCCCTAATGTGTATTTCTAAAATATAACTTAAATTTTCTATAAAATTTTATATATTAATTGAAATTTTTTGTTCAAAGTTTATAAATTTTGACCCGAAACAATCAAAATATGGACACATTTTCGTGGACGGGGGAGTATGATTTTGGACATAAATACCTCATTTTTCATCGAACGTCATAATCAATTTACATAGAAATCAATTTTTTTAAGAATGAAAGTTACTAATAAAAACAAGTGTGTATAAACCTTTTTGATTCAGTATTGTGTTTCATATATTTGTAAATCATATAAACATTAAATGTGTAGATTATAAGCACCGTTATAAATGACGAGTCATTCAGACCCGGGCGATGCCCCGGGCTGTATATGATGGTATTATATATTTAAATTGTTATTGTTCAGCACAAATTTTCGTCATTTTGATCATGGATCCGTCATTTATTTTCGTCATTTTATATTCGGGACGTATTTTTGTCATTGTATATATAAGTTGTCATGGTAGCATACATTTTGTAGCATGATACGTATTTAAAATAGTTTATTGACATGTAATCTTTTAAGATGTATTTTTTACGTAATATTTTTTGTCTATTTATTTTGGTATTGACTCTATCATTTTTAATTGGAACTAACTAATATTAATACATTGGGCTAAGTTATAACTATTTCTTATGATAGTCAATGATGCCCGTGCGATGCACATGTGCTGTATAGAAGTTTTCATAGATTTAAAATACGTGCGATGCACATGGGCTATATAGAAGTTTTCATAGCGTAATATTCGGCATTTATTTTCGTCATTTTATATTTAAGTTTTCATGGTGTCACACATTTGCTAAGCTTTATACGTACTTAGAATACTTTATTGAGTTGCACATGAGCTGTATATAAGTTTTTATATCGTAATCTTCAGAACTTATTTTCGTCATTATATATCTAAGCTGTGATGGTATCACATTTCTAAGCATGACACACATTTAAAATAGTTTATTGACATTAAAAGAGTATATGTGAAAAGATTTTTTTCAAGATGTTACATTGAAAAGAGTCTATTCACATGTAATTTTTTAATATGTATAAGTTACATAAATTATTTTAAATATGAAGCGATGACATTAATGTTGGAGACCTTTTATATTCATCCACGTGCAATGCACACAGGTTTGGACTGCTTCAGGACCCATGCGATGCACTCAGGTTGGATCTAATTGTTTTTTTCGTAATATTCGGGACTAATTTTCGGTTCATGTTTGAAACTCTCATTTTTTTGTGAAAGACGGACTTCGTTGTTCAAATAAATTACATTATTAAAAGCGAACTATAAAACAAATTTCCTTTTTAGCAAAACTATAAAAACATAAAACATTAAAGTGATTAGTATATTCAAGAGTATAAATTATAATTCGTATAGTAAAATATTGCATGTTTAATTTGTAACGTACTATTAATATGAATGCCAAGTATTCATCTATATTGACACCGGTGGCCGTGGCGTTGCTCTTGTTGTTGTTGTTCTTCTTGTTGTCTTTGTCGTTGTTGTTCATTGACATTTTGCATGTTTTGTTCTTGATACAATTTTCGTGACTTGTCAATCTCTTTCTTTAATGTGAAGAGGTTTTTTTGCAAAATATTATATTTAAATGAGGCTTTTCATATGTAATCTTTTAATGTGAGTAACTTACATAAATTATTTTTTGATTAATGCATTATTACAACATTTTTCCATAAACTATAATATCGAATTTGGAGCATTGATTAGTAACTCATTCTAAGTATTTACAGTATGACGACATGAATCACATGATCTCAAACTCAAATGAATAATGCTTACCTCGTGATATGTGGATAACATTTGAAATACAATTTTCTTCTCCTTTATATACTTCTTCGATTTAGAAGATTCTCATTGTTATGATGATAGTGTGAAGATATTTTTATTATATTTTTATTATATACTACCATTTGCAATATGTAACATCGACATAATTTACACAGTCATATCAAATATCAAAGTCACACAATATTCCAAGACGTTTAATTAAAAAAGTGACATTAACACAACGCAAGACAAAAAACTACATTAAGAGCAAAAGTATTAAAATGCACCAACAAAGTGTAGTAATAATTATTGACTAAAAATGAATGCTCGTCACATTATTTTCAATAAACTTACTTGCTAACGAATCAATAGTATTAGCCCGTTTATCGGTATTACATGAAGTAAAATATTGCATGTTTAATTTGTAACGTACTATTAATACGAATGCTAAGTATTCATCACACCGGTGGCCACGGCGTTGATCTTGTTGTTGTTGTTTTTGTTGTTGTTGTCTTTGTCGTTGTTGTTCATTGGCCTTTTGCATGTTTTGTTCTTGACATAATTTTTGTGACTTCTCGATCTCTTTCTTTAATGCTTCTTGATGCGCTACAAAAAAAATAGATATAGTTGATCGTTAGTAACTTAAATATAGTTAATCAATATATTGCATTTTCGATCAAAGTAAAAATATTCGTGCATGTTCCACTTAATTGATAAGACAACGATGTGTAGGATCTCTTAAACCATTAGAAAAGATGATGTTACTACCAAATCTCCTAAGCTACCATCTTTATGTCCTACATTGTTACACACAAAAAACACACGTGAAATTTACATAAAATAATATAAATCAATATGATAAATAAGTAAGACGATATGATGCTTACTTTAACACCATAATAAGTTGTAGCCCAATGTGCACGCGGTGTGGAGGAAGTTGTGGTTTGTTGTGTGTGATTTTTGACACATTATATAGTTCAACTCATGGACGGGAAGGTAAAAAGACTAACCACTAATTGATGTGTTTAATTTATGCATTCATGGCATTTTTGGTTTGTATTCTTTGTGTTTAATGTGCACGATTCCTATGTACTTACCCTTATGCATGACTATTAAATCAATGTACTAACACATGAAGCTTTCACATTTCACTTTCAATTCATGAAACATTTATTGTGAGCACTTTACATTTATAAGACAACTTAAGCTTTTAGTATATAAGATAATTAAGAATTAAGAATAAATTATATTATTGTCCATATTGACCGTTCCCATGCACCCAAACAACTATCAACTATTGATCATTTATCAAAATGAGGCTTTATCCGACGTGTGCGATGCACGGTCATTGGTTGAATATCTACGTGTTTTGTACGTAATGTTGGTGCAGACGCTTGAATGAGCATATGGTGGAATTTAGATGTCTTTTAGAGAAGTTTATAGGTTTTTTATTGTTATTGTCCTTTTATTTTAGTCTATGTAATTAGTTATATGTAATGTATTGTATTTATTTTAGTTGATTTGATGGCGTTGCACCGGTTTTTTTCTGATAAACTATTGAACTCTTGCTTATGTATTAAACTAATTTTTTTATTTGTTATTACTCCATATAATTTACAAATGGGGTCGAGCAAAAATTATGTAGTTTGTCATTTATATTCATTATTCAAGGTGATAACAGTAAGGATAGTATTTTTTGTGTGTCTTTTTATTTAAGGTTGAAATTTACTAATGTGAATCATTAGTATATTTGTATTCTTACTTGCATTGTGGCTTAGGTAACTTTTAAATTATGTTTGGTAATTTTTAAATTGTGATTTGTTTAGACCCGTGTGATACACTTAGGTTGTATATTGTGTTATCTTGAATCTTTAGTCATCAACCTAGTTAGTGATGAATCTAATTAGTGCTCATTCCAATAATCTAAATAAAAATAATACAACTTCGATAAGGGTCATTTGTTTACTGCAAACGTTAATATGGCAACACTTTGAGGCTTTGATCAAAGGATGTTACAAACATTTAATAGTCGTGGCGAAGCGCGAACCATGTACACTCGTTTATGACATTCAAAGAGAAAAAAATTGACGATCAACTTTTTTTCTTGTTCAAAATAAAAGTATCCTAAACATTTCTTTTGTTTCTGAACACCATAAATAATTGATATACATTAAAACTCAAAGAAACTTATTACAATTAACACATTTGTGTGAGAATATATGAAAATTTATCTCTTCGTTTTATATGTTTGATATAAACAATTTTGGCCCAAGCATTTAAATGAAGAAATTAATCTGTTGAGCCACTTATCTAATACCCAGCCCAGAATTGGTAAGCTTAATTCTAATGATAATTAAATCATACCATCCCTAATAATGCTCACTCACAACCCTAATTTTCTCTATGAAAAAACGCAGTCACACTGTTTTTTCTAAACCAAACGCAGCCACAGGAAAAAAATAATAATTCGTCTCGTGCTTCTTTATCTGCACAAACCGAATCACAAATACCCCTTTACAGTAAAACCTTCTTATGTTTTCATAAACCCGTGTGTTTCATAAACCCAGGTAAGTGATAGATTTGTTTGGTTTTGTTACTCAACCTCTCGGATTCTTGTTTCCAGAAGGTTACTCGAGTTTATTTTTTTCTTTAAAAGATTTTGGTTTGTTAAGATCGATGATGGGTGTTGTAAGATCTTTAAAGATATATAATCTTGAAATGACTAAACCCGAGATCTTTTAATTGAATCTTTGTTGTTTTCGTTTAAAGTATTGAGGAAAATGTGGTTGTTGTAGTGGTTAACCGATCTTGAATGCTCATGAAGCCACCATCCACACCCAAACTATTAAGCACACCCAAAAACACCAAGCACACCACAAACTACCAGTCAGAGGGTGGCGGCAATTAGGGTAATGGTGGCGGCAGTGATGGGGAATGGGTTAATGATGGTGGGTAGCAAGGGTCTCTTAAGGTAGAGAGAGAGAGAGCAGGGGAGACCGAATCATGTGGGTGTTTCTTCTAATTTATAGATGTCAGATTTTTTGTGTGTATTATAACTCCATGATGGTTTGTATTCTCTTTGGTTGTAATTGAAGGGTGCTATAACTCCATGAACACTTCATATTCTTACATAGCTTGCTCGGCATTCTTTTGGGTCTTAATCCATTAAGAATTGGTCATTAGTAATTGCAATGGTTCATATTCATCTTCCCCGCATTCAATTGCTGTGAATGTTGCAAATACATTTGTGTAGTTATTTGGTGTGCAATGTCTTGGTTGTACCGTAATTTCTTTTTTGCACAATCCCCCTTGCACATTAAATTAAGGGGAATAAACTTTAAGTATTATAGATACTTTTATACGAATAAGTAATATAAATCGTTAGTCAAAATCACATTATAAATAAAATAGTCGAAACAGCTCATATAATCAATTAACAATTATCTCTTGGCAAAATTAAAACGAATATTTGAAAAACAATACAGAATCGAAAATTTATTTTCTTAAAAACGTGCAAAAAAGTGTTATCACAACAAATATTTGCTGATGCCGAAAAATAAATGAAAATCGATGTTGAGTCCAAAAGATCTGTCTTCTTAAAGCAGATCCGCCCTCACCACGGTGTGTAATGTCTGCCTCCCAGGATAAAACAACACCTCGATGCACTGAATCGATGATCCCTGCACCCTCAGCGAACTAGAATAAAATCTGTATACTATCACCGACACAGAGGAGAAGAAAAACGAAGAAGAAAAAAACTGGACCGAAGACTGCTCTGAAAATCGTACAGAAGAGGTAAGAAAATCGGACCCCTTAACCTATGTATTTATAGGTGAAGACGAGGGGAAGACATGTGCTCGAGAAACTCTAAACCGATTAGGACTGGTATCTTTGATATTTATCCTAATCTATTAATATATTAATCCGATAATTACTAATTAATTTGATAGTTATCATAATATATTAAAGCAATAATTATCAATTAATTTGATATTTATCCAGATCCGAAAATTCGGATTTTATGATTGAAGCGGTTAGCAAAATGAATATTTGCCAAATAAAATTGCACTGAAGATAACTTCGAGACGCCGAGACATTTCGCCCCAAATTGCCCTTCGACCCGGACCGAGCCGAACAAACGGATGGACGACGGCATCGGCGCAGGTGTGCGCACACGAGGGGCGCCTAGTCACACATCCACTCATGTCTCACTTGTGAACAAGAGTTTGTTCACATCACCTTATATACTCAATTCTTCTCATAATTTTCCAATGTGGGATGAAATCCCAAACTCATTTCCAAAAAGTTCACTTTGGAACATTATATCTCATTCATACCTCAATCATTTTGAGTGTTCTTATATATTTTGGGAATCTCTTACGGAGTACTCCGTATTCCAACTAAGTCTCGACTTTAACTCGCAGTCGGGCCCATTCAAAATTGCCTCTCAAGTAGGCTTCTCAAAACACCCCATTTTTCTCTTTATTTCCAACAACATCAACTATTCACTAATTTACAAACATGACATTTATAAACCTCCCACGCTAGGATGCCCTGTATTTAACCTAATTGGAAAAAAAAACTCATTAATTTCAAGCTTATAAATTATGTCTACAGTGTTTCCTTTTAACGAAAGTTTTTATAATTTTAGTAGATACGTCTGTTGCTTTTATTAAATTAGCTTCAAAAGTAGTTTATGTAAGTTCTTCCAATCTTTCATTCACTCGAAATCCAGTGTGTAATAAGTAAATGTTCGATTTCAGCAATTATTGCAGAGCATATGATATCTTGAGCATATGAAAATTTTGAAGAAAAAACATACCATTTTATTTAAAAGTATATCACCATTAATTAAAATTAAATTATTATAGTTGTTTCAGGAGAAAGTAAAAGACATCAAATCAATTGTATTGATAACAATGAATAGAGAGGCCGTTATATAGGCATTACAATGAGAGTCATTCCATACATAGGATTTCTAGTTAAAGTAAGACATCTAACAGGATCCTACTACATCTGGAAGGGTCTAGAACCTTCTATATCTCTATCCCCCTACAACCAGTATTAGGTAAGACACCAATAAGGAAAGGATATCCCGGAACACTCCCCTTGTGTCGAGCACTAATACTATCATAGTGCATAAGATGTTGCCTCGGTAAAAAACCTTTTCAAGTCAAATAAAACCTCGTGGGAAAAACAAAGACTTGGTGAGGAAAAAGAGCACAACGCACCAACTACAAATGCCAGAATCATGTGAAGTATACTCCTCCTGAGGTATACATGACAGCTCATCCCATCGAGCTATCATTAGTTGAGCTCGGATAATCGACACATGCCGATGCATCTCACATGTTTCTCAAATGTAGATTTCGGCAGAGACTTAGTGAACAAGTCTGCGATATTTTCATCTGAACTCACTTGTTTCACTTCGATATTCAGCAATTTCTGCTGCTGCTGATTATAAAAGAACTTCGGCGCGATATGCTTGGTATTGTCACCCTTAATGAAACCTAACTTCATCTGCTCAATGCATGCCGCATTGTCCTCAAAGATGCAAGTAGCGGTTGCTGTAGTTGGATCTAATCTACAAGTTCCTCGTATATGGTCTATGACTGACCGAAGCCAAATGCACTCCCTTACGGATTCGTGCAATGCAATTATCTCTGCATGGTTTGAGTAAGTAGCAACGAGGGTCTGCTTGGTAGATCGCCAAGATATCGCCGTATTCCCAATGGTGAACACATTACCAGTTTGGGAACGTCCTTTATGCGGGTCAGAGAGATAACCGGCATCAGCAAATCCAACTAACATGTTGTTAGGATTCTCTGCATAGGGGGTAAGCTTGCTCGCATTAGCACTTCTGGTAGTCAAGCTACCATGCTTAGCTGCAATATCAGAGGAAGATCGACGGTCGGTATGCATCGTCTTAACCTCAACAATTCCTTTCGGAATATCGCTCTCTCTTGCGTAGGGAAAGAACAATCCAAGATCACTGTAGCCTTTCATGTATCGAAAGATGTGTTTTACTCCATTCCAATGCCTTATCGTGGGAGCGGAGCTAAATCTCGCTAACAGATTCACAGAGAATGCGATGTCTGGACGAGTACATTGAGTCAGATACAACAACGCACCGATTGCGCTAAGGTACGGTGTTTCTGCTCCAAGGATCTCTTCATCCTTTTCTTTAGGACGAAACGGATCCTTGTTCATTTCCAGACTTCGACCAACCATGGGGGTAGCAAGAGGATGTGCCTTGTCCATACTAAATCGCTTGAGCATTTTGTGGACATAGGCAGATTGATGAATGAGTATACCATCATCTCGATATTCTAGCTCTAAGCCCAAGCAGAATCGAGTCCTCCCCAGGTCTTACATCTTGAATTCGGATTTAAGGTAGCGGGCCGTCTCATAGACCTCATCTATGGTACCGATAACATTCATGTCATCTACATAGACGGCTACAATCATGAATCCTGTATCTGTTCTTTTCACGAAAATGCATGGACAGATATCACTGTTCTCGTATCCCTTCCCAACCAAGTATTCATGTAGGCGGTTGTACCACATCCTTCCGGATTGTTTCAACCCATACAGTGAACGACGTAATTTCACAGCGTAACCGCTCCGTGATTTAGAGCTACTTGATTTGGGCAACGAAATCCCTTCGGGGACTTTCATATAAATATTTGTATCTAGATCCCCATAAAGATACGCTGTAACTACATCCATAAGATGCATATTCAGTTTTTCGGACACTACCAAACTGACTAAGTAGCAGAAAGTGATGATGTCCATAACGGGAGAATACGTCTCCTCGTAATCAATGCCAGGTCGCTGCGAGAAGCCTTGGGCAACTAGTCTCGCTTTGTAACGCATGACCTCATCCTTATCATTGTGTTTACGAACAAAGACCCACTTATGTCCAACTAGTTTAACGCCCACGGGTACTGGCTCGATATGGCCAAATACCTCACGTTTAGCCATTGAGTCTAGTTGAGTCTGCATTGCATCTTTCCATTTCGGCCAATCTGCTCGTCGTTGACATTCAGCAACCGAGTGCGGCTCAGCATCGTTGTCTTCGATAATTTCTTGAGCGACGGAGTAGGCAAAAGCATCATCGACTAGCGTGGACGACCTGTCCAATAATACGTATTCACTCGTACATTGCATCGAGATTTCTTTATTCTCTGACATCAACAAAGTTTCCGACGCGTCCGTCGATTGTTCCATTGTTGATTCGAGGACATATCCGTAGTCAGAGATAATCTTGTGTGACGGAGTCACTGTGTTGATAATGAGAGGATTTTGTGCCTCCGTTCCTCTTCTCTTTTGAGGTTCGGTATCCTTTCTACCCACTGCCCCCCCTCTTTCGAGCAGGGATAAGAGCAGCCGAAGCAGCCGTCCCACCACTAAGTTTGACGCCGGGGGCATCATTCCTTTGGGCGGCTGAACCTTGCCCTATAATTGGGACTTCTAACCTTGCAGGAACATTCGCAGCGGGAATGGTAGATCTTGTCACTTTCGCAGTATCAGTAAAGCTGTCGGGCATCGAATCCGCAACTTTCTGAAGACTGAGAATACGTTGCACTTCTAGCTCGGATTGAGCTGTGTGGGGATCTTGATGAGGCAAGGAGGGAGCACACTAGACAATTTCCTGGCATTCAACTAGAATCGTTCGATTCCTCTCTCCTTCTAACGACGGGAAGTTTGTCTCATCAAAGTGACAGTCTGCAAATCTTGCAGTAAATTGATCTCCTGTCAAAGGTTCCAAATAGCGGATAATTTTAGGCGATTCATAGCCAACGTATATACCTAATTATCTTTGCGGACCCATTTTAGTACGCTGTGGAGGCGTAATTGGCACATAGACTGCACAACCAAAAATGCGTAAGTGTGAAATATCAGGCTCATATCCGGTTACCAACTGGTACGCACTAAACGGTTGATTGGCAGTGGGTCAAAAGCGAATAAGTATAGCCGCATGCAAAATTGCATAACCACAAACATAAATCGGCAAGTTGGTGTGCAATACCAATGCTCGGGCGATAAGCTGTAACCGATTAATCATAGCCTCAGCAAGGCCATTATGCGAATGAATATGGGGGACGGGATGTTCAACTTCAATCCCAATCGACATGCAATAGTCGTCAAAAGACTTTGACGTAAACTCACAAGCATTGTCCAATCTTAATGATGAGATTGGAAAGTCGGGGTGGTTAGCCCGTAACTTGATGATTTATGCTAGGAGTTTAGCAAATGCAGCATTTCTTGTGGATAGCAGAGCGACGTGTAACCATCGCGTCGATGCATCAACCAGAACCATAAAGTATCTGAATGGTCCGCACTCTGGTTGAATAGGTCCACAAATGTCCCCTTGAATTCTTTGTAAGAAGCGAATGTTTTGTATTGAGTCTTTAGCAAAGGACGGAGAGGGTATCAACTTTGCTAGTGAACAGGATTTGCAAAATGATTTATGGGCATTGGAAATTGCCACGGAAGCCTCGAGATTTACGAAAGATGCACCGTTAACCTTGTCAGGGCGTGCGATCTTTAATCCCGGTGATACGGTATCAAGCTCGCTCACATCAATTCCGATATCGAGTGGTGCTTCCAATCATTTTCTGGACTTGAAAAACGAATGATCATGTGAGTTTTGCAAAATACGAATCATCATGTCGCGTCCAGGGTGACCGAGTCGGTCATGCCATAGTTGGTATGCTTCAGAATCACAAAGTTCGTGACTCACAGCATAGGATTCAATAACCCTTATTATAGTGTGGTATAAACCACTACTTAGACTCATAAGTTTCTCGAGAACGCGGCGTCTTCCGCATTCTGCTAGAGTAACACAGAAAAATTCTGTCGCATTCTCACAATGTGTATCAAGGTGATAACCGTTGGCACGGATGTCCCTAAAATTTAGCAAGGTTCGGTTTGCTCTTGGGGCATAGAGAGCATTTGTGACATTAATATGCGTACAATTAGGTAGCAAGAAATGAGCAGGTCCTCTCCCTTGAATTACTTCGGAGGAACCAATCATTGTTGTCACTGAGGATATATATGGCACAATATTCTTAAATAATTGCCTATTCCGAAGAATAGTGTGAGTTGTTTCACTATCAGCAAGGCACTCAATTTATCCATGAGACATCTACAATAAGACATGAAACTCAATTATTCTTTTGATGAAAGACATAGCGAAAACTCATTAACTTCGAATTTGGGGAAATTCGACCAAGTTGGTTAGGATCAAAGTTAGCACAATCGCTGGAAATAATTTCCGCGTAGCTTGACCTTTGTTCACTAAAACAGCAATAACTTCTTCTTTAAGAAGGCTATGGATGAACGGTCAGTTGTTCTGAAAACTAGACTTCCGTATCTTTCTGTCCATAGGTCGTGCACTTTCTGGATCATTAAACTCAGATCTCAGTTCTCGATTCAAGTTTCTATTTTGGTATTTCTCTATTGTTGAGTGATAGAGCAAGGTTGAAGCCTTTTTCAAAGGCATTATTGTTGATACAATACTATGGCACTATGGCCATAGGAGCGTTTAAACACTTCAAAATACATCGGGGTGTTCGATTTGTATCTCGACTAATGATCCTTTCGGTAACTCCAACTTGGTAGACTTGCAGAGAAAGTAGGAATGTCGGTATAGCTAAGGCTGTTTAAAAACCACTGATTCCGTTTGAAATTTCAAAGCATAAACAAATACCAAGGAGGATGCGCCTAGTCTTGATCAAAAGTTTTGTTGAAATCCACCAATGTATCAAATTAACCAAGCAATTCATTACTGAGCAATTGTTTTGTGATAAACCAAATATGCTTTTGAACTAAATCCCCAAGCCAAAGAAGTGCGATTTGCTCCTTCACACACACGTCGCCACAACTTTCTCCCACCGCACCCACATTCGGCCACCTTTTTTGACCGCCGCCACCACCAGCCGACTCGCCTCCATCTCGCGACCCTTCGCCGATCAATCTCAGCCACAACCAACGCCGGCAACATCTCCAGCGATGCTCGATGTTTTCACACACTAAATGTGAAAATCGCCTTCAACGTCGTCTTGCTTTCGCGTTCATCTCCGGCGTCAAATATCAACGTGCTGCACAGATCTGATATCGCCATAGCCAGACGCACATACCAAGTCTGTTTCTCCATGCTCGTCGCCATCCCCTCCGGCGACTGAAAGTTCTTCGCTAATGACAAAGAAAAAACGGGCGTCGCACACGCCCGAAAAGTTTCATACATCGTCGCATGCAAAGTTAAAAGATACTCAATACACCTCTATGTGCTGACATAGAGCTGTATTTTTTGCTGTAGTCCAGCTTCGTCGCCATAACGTTCGTCGCGTAATGCTCCATCACGTGCACTCTCGCCGCTGACTATTTCGTCGTCTGCAGCAACCGCGAGGATCCCGAATAGCACATGTTTACCTAGTTCTAGTCCAACCGGAAAAGTCTATTCATCGGCTCTGCTGAGCTCCGACGCCGCTGCTCTGTCTTCACAGTCGATCCAAAAAACCCTAGCTAATGGATTTACGCCGTCGTCCACAACCCTAGCGGCGGTGCATTACGGGATTTAAACAAGGCGATGGACGGAGGAGAGTCGTCCATCTTAGGGCCATTGCCATCCGAGGGCCTCAATCCAGTGGGCTTACATTTAAAAAATGAAGATCGGCCCAATGCTATCAAGGGCTTACAATTAAAAAAGGAAGATCGGCCCAATGCAATCAAGGTTAGCCCAGTTTCTTTAATTCCTAATCATCATGGGCCTGCTTTACTTTGGCCCAGCTCTTATATGCAATCCGGCCCAATTATACATCCTAGCCTAAGCCCAGACAACAATATATCCAGCCCAACCAACTATGCCCCATATACTAAACCTTATGAACCCATATCAATTTATCTCAATCAGCCCAGCTCATCTATTTTATTACCCCAGCCAGATATCCCCAATCCAATACAGCCCAGCCCTTCACATAGCCCACTTAAAACAAAACTCATAAAGCAACCCAATACTCTTTTTAATTATTTTAAACCTACATCTAAAATTCAGACCAGCCCAACTACAATTAATAAGCCCAACCCCGCACCCCAAACCGTGGCCCAGCCATCTGCCCCCCTTAAGCCCATCTCCTCCCATCCCATAAACCCAGCCAAATTCCATTCTGCCCAGCCCAATACTACTAATCCCAACCCAACCCAACCTCTTCAATCTATCCCACCAACCCAGCCCAATCATACTGCCCCAACCCAGCGAGCAGTCCCTGTCCGCCAAACACCCCCGGCACCAGCAGGTTTCAACATCTATGGCGGAACCAACCCGACCGTCCGACCCGGGCACATCTGAATAGCCCCGGCCGAAGCCCTACTTCGCTCAAATGGTCAACAATCAACATAACTCGACGCAGCCCGGCTTCGCACATCTACCCGGTTTGACAACGAAATCATTTAATTTTGACGGAGCTAAGGTTAGTTCTTTTGGTACTCTCTCCTCCGTAAATGAGAAAACGCGTGTTACTTTTTCTTCATCTGATATGATTACTCTTGCTGCGTCATGGGAACGCACTCTGATTCTTAAATTCTCGCATGTTATTCCCTCCCCTCGAGATGTGACTATGGGTTTGAATGAGATGAAACTGAGGGGTAAATTTAGTTGGAGTTGGATAAATTATTGCCACATAGCGATTAGGTTTGATAATGATGAGGATTTTAGACGAATTTGGTTAGGATCAACGTGGAATTTTTATGGATGTCCTGCCCGTGTTTTTAAGTGGTCTCCTAGTTTTTCGGTTAGGACAGAGACTTCGATCTGCCCAGTTTGGATTAGACTTCCGGGTTTGCCTTTGCATTTATTTCACCCACGCGCATTATACATGATTGCCAAGGCTGTTGGCAATCCAATTTTAGTTTATGCTCCGACGACCACACATTCACGACTTTCTGTCGCCCGTGTGTGTGTCGAGATTGATCTTTTGGCACCCAGAGTGTCCAAGATTGAAGTTGAATTTGATGATCACATCCTTACGCAGCGAGTCATCTACGAGAGAGCTCCACTGTATTGCTCTCTTTGCTCTCATGTGGGGCATGACCCGTCCAGTTGCTACATAGTCGGCAACAAAGAACGGCCTCCTCCGTCCCAACGTAAGAAGCCTGCCGTTGTCACATCTAGACAACAGAAGGTGCATCCAGCCCCTGCTAAAGCCCCTAAGGCTAATACCTCTCAGGCTGCTCCTAAGACCGCAAAAGGGAAGGAGACTGTCGTTTGGCAGGTTGTTACCAAAAAAGGAGCTAGAGAGACAGGGATGATCCCCAAGGGCACGGCTGCCACCGGACAGTACTCGTACTTTGCATCGTTAGACTCCTCTGCTAGAGAGGAGGAGGATTTAGTAGGCACAGATGACATTATTAGCATGGGCAATAAAGATAGCGTGTTGGGTAGTGATGACGGTGGTCGAGATAGCGATGTTGAGCGTGTTTTAGAGGATGACACGGAGTCCTCTACTGTCCCACATTTTTCTAGACTCCTTGAGTCTTCCTCCCCCCGCCATGACGGTGAGGGCTGCACGGATGATCCGATCATCGTGGAGCCTGAGACCCTTGCCATGGTGGTTTACGAGCCTCCCCCTCCTCCCCCTTCTTCTTCTTTTCCTTCTCTATCTCAGACTGAGTGTGGTCTTAAACGCACCCAATTTGAGATTTCTGAGTCCAGTCTCTCTTTCTCGGCACTGGTGCCTCTTAAGACGGCACCGAAGCCCTCGGTTAAGAGATGTTTGATGTCTTCTACTGCTGCTCCTGGTGTCACCACTAGGGGCAAAACTGTTTCCGACTCCTCGATTTCCACACGAGGAAGAACAGCTTCTCGCGGACCCTCCTCCTCAAAGGGGCGATCTTCATCGACCTTGAAAGGGGGAACATCTGCCCGGTAGGATACACCTCAGAGACGGGGCCGCTCCAGTCAGCGTCCTAGGTCTTTGTCTGAGTTGGTTGGTTAGTTTATGTCGATACCCATTCTTACATGGAATGCTCGTGGTCTGGCTAACACCGGAGCACAGAAGCGCATTCGACATCTCAACCGTGTTCATAGGTTTTCTTTTATTGGCATTTTAGAACCCATAGGTTCCAATGCTAATTTTGATTTTTATATTCGTTCTTTAGGTTTTGCGTCGGGACTTTATAATCGGTCTAACAAAATTTAGTTCTTTTCTTCCCCTCACTTTCAGCACCAAGTTTTGTTGGATACCGATCAAGTCCTCCATCTTTTTATTTATTCCCCCCTTCTTCCTCAGTCGATTTATGTCACCTTTGTCTATGCCAGCACTGACCGTGCTGGTCGTTACGCCCTTTGGGACACCCTCCGTGAGATTGCTTTGGAAGTAGAGGGGTTGCCGTGGCTAGTCAGCGGTGACTTCAACATCTTCTTGCATTCACATGAGCGCGAGGGTAGTACCACAGACCGTTCTCCAGAGATTCTAGACTTCGCACAGACTATTGCTGACTGTGAGTTGATTGATGCGGGCTGCGAGGGCGATATTTTCACTTGGGAGCGCAATGGTTTGAGGGAAAGGCTAGATCGTGCTTTATTTAATGAAGCATGGTCGAACGTGTTTGCGGTTTCTACCGTCACTCACCTACCTAGACTTCGGTCGGACCATGCGCCCCTTCTTATCTAGTGTCGCTTCTCCGCGATTCGTTACTAGTCGTCATTCCGTTTCCAGAGTATGTGGATCCGGAATCACACATTCCTGGACACTGTTTGGGAGGTCTAGCTTACCCCGACTGGATTATCTGGCATGTGTAACCTATAGGCCAAACTCCTTAGGGTTAAGCGCAGGCTGAAACAGTGGAACTGGTCTGTTTTTGGAAATCTTCATACGAAGTTGGATGAGGCCTTGAGGGCTGCTGACGAGGCCGAGCGGCGATATGATTCGGATCCTACTCCGGAGAATAGAACCTATATGCACCATTTTCGTGCTGAGTACCATCTTCGTCTCTCTATGGAGGAAGATTTCTGGAAACAGAAAGCCGCAGTTCGTTGGGTTACTGAGGGCGAGCGCAACACCCGGTTCTTTCAGGGTTTTGCGAAGCAGAAGCATTGTCAGTCGCATATTCACAGCATTGAGGATGGTGGTATGACAATCGCTGTAGAGTCGGACATCCGATCATCCGTTGTGAATTTCTTTAGGACTCTGCTTACATCCGATGGTGATGTTCTCGTTCCCCCGGATGACACTTGTTTTCCCTCTATTCCCTGCTCTTTTGATTCTGATAGTTTGTGTGTCACACCCTCTCCCCAGAAGATTCGTGCTGCGGTATTTGATATCGATCCTCACAGCGCTTCTGGGCCTGACGGGTTCTCGTCTTTGTTTTTTCAGCATTGTTGGGAGATTATCTCTTCCGACGTGGAGGGGGCTGTGCTCGAGTTTTTTGAGGGTCATTCTATGCCTCCGGCTTTCACGGTGACTACAGTCGTCTTGATCCCGAAGAAGCCTGTTCCGAGCGGTTGGTCAGATTACCGGCCTATTAGTCTGTGTAATGTGACCAATAAGATTATCACGAAAATCCTTAAAGCTCGGCTTGCTCCTCTCCTCCCTCTGATTATCTCTCCCAACCCGAGTGGATTTGTTCACGGGCAGGTTATTACTGATAATATCCTTCTGGCCCAAGAACTTATTCACGACCTCCACGTCGCGAACATTCATGGTGTCCCGAACCTTGCGCTGAAGCTTGATATGGCTAAGGCGTATGATAGGGTTCACTGGCAATTTTTACGTGAGGTCCTGGTGAGGATGGGATTCCCGGCTAGATGGATTTTGTTCATCCGTCATTGCGTAGAGAGTTGCACGTTCTCCATTTTGGTAAATGG
Organism: Orobanche coerulescens; assembly: GCA_033398695.1. Classification (NCBI taxonomy): domain Eukaryota; kingdom Viridiplantae; phylum Streptophyta; class Magnoliopsida; order Lamiales; family Orobanchaceae; genus Orobanche; species Orobanche coerulescens. Next base: position 134,855,767 of record CM065814.1, read on the forward strand.
CAGTCCGGCCGGCTATTTTGCCTCTAGTCGGGGTTTGCGTCAGGGCGACCCTATCTATCCGTCGCTCTTCGTACTTGCCGCTGATTATTTATCGCGCTGCTTGGACCGATTCATTCGAGACCATCCTTTGATGAGGTATAGGATGGCTGGACGGCTTTCCCCGTCTCGCACCTATCCTACGCCGATGACATCATTATATTCACATGGGCTGTGGATGATGGTCTCATTGATCTTATACGTCTCCTGGATCACTACTCTATGGCTTCGGGCCAAATGGTTAGTATCCAGAAAAGCTCTTTTATTCTTGCTCCTAAGCATGCGCCTCGTTGGCATCAGAGAGTTCGCGATCTTACTGGTTTTCGCCAGGGCAATCTCCCCATCACCTATCTTGGTGTGACCCTTTACAAAGGCTTTATGAGATGAGAGCTCTTTGCTGGGGTGAAGCAATGGATGTTGGATAGGATCTCTAGTTGGTCCCATCGCCACCTTGCTTTTGGGGGACGCTTGGCTCTTATTAAGAGCACTCTCTGCACGATTCCTCTACACCTGCTTCAGCTGTTGGACCCTCCACAGTACATTATCCAGGAGCTCGAGCATATCATTGCGAGATACTTCTGGGGTGCTGTTGGTCTGAAGAGGAAGACGCACTGGGTCCGTTGGCGGCAGATTTGTCGTCTGATCTCCGAGGGAGGCCTCGGGGTTCGGAGCCTTTCGGATATGGCGAGAGCTTTTAGTTATAAGCTCTGGTGGCGCCTTCGCGCGGGAACGTCTCTGTGGGCGCAGTTTATGCTCCGCAGAAACTGCTTTGCTGGCCTTTATACGCCTATACGTACCGCTCTTAAAGCTCGTGCCAGCCACCCTTCGCGCCGTCTCCTCCGTGTGGGTATTGAGGCTCAGGAGTTCATCTGCTGGACTCTTGGTCGTGGCTGCGGGGAGGTCAGCTTTTGGGATGATACTTGGATTGGGGATAGGCCTATTTCTTCTTTTCATCAGGTTACTGGTAGACCCCATCTTAGGATTCATGAGTTATGGGTTGATGGGACGTGGGACATGGGTAGATTGGAGTCTATTGTTGGAGAGGAGCTAGGATTTACCCCTCAGTTCATCCAGGAGATCTCCGCGATTCCCATCGCCGATGAGGATTCGGATAGTATGTGCTGGACTCTTACCTCTTCGGGTGTGTTCTCATTGTCGTCGGCTTGGTCTCACATCACGGTGAGGGGTCAGGCTAATCTTGTTTACGGGGCCATCTGGACTACCTTACTTACAACGACCACTTCGGTGTTTATTTGGCGACTTCTCATGCGACGGATACTGACTGATGACATTCTACAGAGGGGGGGTGTTTCACTGGCTTCTAGATGTTTGTGCTGTTTGCATACCCTTACCCAGACCTACCATACCGAGACCATTGCCCACCTTTTATTGGAGAGTGATGTGGCTCGTGACGTGTGGGGGTATTTTGGCGCATGGACACATTTATCCCTACCCCATACTCAGAATATCTTTGAGCTCCTGAGTTTTTTCGCACACGGCACACACTTTAGGCACGCGACTTTCATTATTCCTTGTCTGATCCTTTGGTTCATCTGGACAGAAAGGAATAGTACAAAGCATAGGGCGGTTACTTTTCTTTCGTCTCGTGTTATTGTGCAGGTGGAGCGCCATGTTGCTTTATTGGCTTCTGCGGGGCTTATTTCATCTGAGTTCTGGGCGGGTTGCTCGCCGTCTGATCGTTTCCAGCGAGCTACATCTTCCCCCGCTCAGACTCGTCGCCCCATCCCGGTGGTTTGGCTTCGACCCGAGACCCCTTGGATCAAGCTGAACATGGATGGTTCGTTCGATAGAGACACACAGATTGCGGGTGGGGGAGGTCTGATTAGAGATCACCACGGAGAGATCCTTCTTGCTTTCCATTCCTCTTTTTAGGCCTCTTCGAGTTTTGATGCTGAGGTCCAGGCGTTGGCGATTGGATTGATTCTAGCTTCCCAGAGATCGAGATATGTTTGAATTGAGCTTGATGCTGCTGTTGTGGTGACCCTGCTATCATCTGGCCATCGGGGCTGTTGGCAGGTTCGTCACACTCTTATGCGTATCCGACACATTCTCAAAGATATTCAGTTCAGAGTCACTCACATTTTCCGAGAGGGCAACAGGCCGGCCGACTATCTTTCTGAGCTCGGCATGTCGTCCCTCGGCATTCAGACTTGTACTTACGATACTGCTCCTATGTTTCTTCTCTCCCTTATACGGATGGATCAGCTTGGTTATCCGTCTTTTAGATTTAGATAGGTTTTTATTTTATTGATTGCTTGCTTGCCTATTGGTCTGCACATTAGCCCACAGTTTTAGTGGTGCACCTTGTATTGATCTAGCGGGCCGTAGGCACTTTAGATTTTAGGTTCCGGATTATGGCCCATTTTTTGTCATAATTCGGAGTTGAGTTATTTTAGTCTACGGGTCCGCACATTAGCCCACGGTTTGTGGTGCACTTTGTATTTCTTTAGCGGGCCGTAGATTTCTTCGATGTTTGGACCCGAATGGCCCATTTTTGGTCATAATTCGGGGCTGATACTTTGTATTTCTTGATTTCTTCTTATCTACAGGTTGGTGGGTCCCGCCTCACCCCCCGTCCACACTGGACGCTTTTTCCAAAAAAAAAAAAAATATGCTTTTGAAGGGAAAATAAAATCCGTTTTTGCACAATCAAAGCAATTAAAAGAATTTTATTCATCATGGCCAACTTTATTACATTCATAGAAAATCCAAAGTAGTTCTCGAAAACTAAAACAAGACAAAACATAACCAAAGCGTAAAACTAGTCAAACTACAATGATCTAATCAAAGTCGGCAACATCCAAATGTTGGTCTTTGTCCGCAATGGTGAGACGAGGGATCTCAGTATGGTTCACCTCCGTATTCTCATTATTTTCCTCCATGTAATTTGACTCTTGAGCCAAGTACTGTTTATAGTGCTTGTAGTAAGCTTGGATGCTCTTTGGCGCCTTGCAATTGTGGTAAGTATGCTTCTTTGAGCCGCAAGTATAGCAATTCCGGCCTTCTTTTGGAGTGGTTCCAATCCCGGCAGCAGGAGGCGGTCCACGTGGTTGGGTTCCACTAGGTCCCGTGGCCGAACCACCTTGCCTCTTCCACACATTGGAACGACGACCTCGTCTTTTCCCTCACTTGCTCGATTCATGCACCCGTGGTGCTTGCAAAAACAGAGTAGCTGTTGCGATATTTCGTTAAACGCAAGTGCACGTTATCATAGACAAGTAATAAAGTGATGAGTGAGTATCGTTCCCATGAGGACTGAATCACTAACTACCGATTTTATGTATTCTAATTTTATTTGAACAGTCGAATTTTGAGTTGCAATTAATAACTAAAGAAATCTAGTAAAAGAACAAACAATAAACGATCGCTCGAAGAAAAAAAATCAAATGATGAATAAATCTAGGATTGTGAATCCACCTCAGTTTATCCGAATTTACTCTCGATTATCTGAAGTTAATGATTTCCCCAATTTATTGAAGGCGGAGATTGCTAAAATACTCTACCGCCTCTCCTGAGGTCAATAGATTTTTCTAAAGGCGAATAACGCACTCTATCCCTAGGTGAATTAATTCGTCAGTAGGCAAAAAGCATAAAATCTCCAAAAGGCCACGTAGTTCCTATGAGTATATTCCTATCTCACAAGATAAAACGGTTCTCACCAATAGTTCCTCACCAACTCTCCTCTCCCGATTCGAGTTGCGTAATTAAAACAATCCAATTATTGGCCAGACAATTGAAAGCATTAAAATCGATTGGGAAAACTCAACAGAAAAGGGAATTATATAGATAATCAAAAGCAAATTCGTCACAACCTCAGTTTCATCAAAATCCTAGCACAGGGTTTTAGCCTGACATGTTAAATAATAAAAATACAGAATTAATGAATGAAAGCATGAAAATCAAATGCAGATGAAGAGCTCGGATTCCTCCGTTCTTCTGGCTTCCGCCCTCTGCTCTTGGTGTCTTCTGCTTCTTCTCCTTGATGATAATCAATTCTCCGATGATTCGATTCTCCTTCAATTCTGACCTTGCCTCTTTATTTATAGCTCTCTTTTGCCTCAAAAACACGTCCGTGTCGTTAGGTCGAGAACTGGCTCCAAAACGGCCCAAAACCGCGGAGAACACTCCAAAACCGCCCCGTGGGCCGCGGCTCACTTAATCTGTGCCGCGGCTCACGGCACTCAGCGGGATGCCTGGGCGCAGATTTTTCCTCCTGGGCCGCGGCTCAGCATCCTTATGCCGCGGCTCAGGGTACAGTTGGTTCGGGGTTTGCTGGGTGTCTTCGCGTGCTGCGGCCCGCTTTCCTTGTGCCGCGGCCCCAGGCTAAAAATCGCCGTTCTCGCCCGTTTTTCATCGTTTTAGCTTCCGGGCTCCAATTTCCTGCCAAACATTCAAGAATAGGGCATTAAAAGCTCATTTATGCAGATTTACTCACAAAAAGAATACAAAATAATGATAAATAAGCATATAAAAATACGCCTAACAAATACCCCCAAACTTGAGCCTTTGCTTGTCCTCAAGCAAAAAAGAATTGATTACAAATAAAAGAATATCGTGAATAATCGTGCAAATCCAGTGTGCTCAACTTAATCAATACTACCCTAAAATTCTCTCTGAATAATACAAGTATCGTAATAGCGAGTTACATCCAGGACACTGATTCCACAAAGTAATCAATTTCAGTCCTAATCACTCGTTCATGAAGAAAATCAAGCTCAAAGATTAACAAGCGTGAATTTAATCGACCGTCAATATAAAAGGTTAAAATAAACAAGCTAACTCGCCCAGTTCCACAGTCTAATGGCAAAAATTTCACGAGTTTCATCAAAAATAACCCTCGGACAGTATTCCCTTATATATGCTCAAGAAGATGATTCGAGTTGACCACTAGATTCGGATCTCGAGATGTTTCGTCGGGATAATCCTAGGGTGGAATACCATTCTCATGTATTGGGAAATCGTTTGATGTAAAAGACACTCATGGGGTACATGGATGCTTCTAGTTACTAAGTTCCCCTCCACAGCGGAGAAACAACTCGAATAGCTATTCCCGCATGTCCGATTCAAGGTCGTTGTTTTACGCGAGAGTAAACAACGGGTCACGCGAATACCCCCGGTTACTAGGCTCCCTATCATTGGCACATGCGAAATTTCTAAATCACTAGTCTAATCAGGGTCGTCGTTTTACGCGAGAGTAAACAACGGGTCACGTGAATACCCCCGGTTACTAGACTTCCCATCATAGAACAGAAATATCTCGATTTTTGGGAAAAATTGTCCGACTCTAAACTCAACTTAAGGTGCCAATACGACTCATGTTACTGGATGACTAGCTACGCGAAAAATGTAACCAAACGTATAGACGGCGATTTTGAAAACATGTATGTCTCCTTTCTTATCTGCTAAGATTTCTACAAAAATGAAAAAATTTCGGACCTAGATGAATACTCAACAAAAACAGATATTACTGACTACAACTCGACTAAAACTCAACCGTTTCTTCAGAGAGAAAACAGTGTCGTAACATCAGTTTCACACAAAAAGGAGCACGAAAAATTCACGAATAAGAGTAAAATCATGACAAGCAAGGCTAGCAACAAAAAGATAACTAAAAATAACGAAAGTGCAAACGAAATAAGTACAGCAATAAGTATATCAACATAAAGTAAACCCCCCCCCTCCAAACTTAGGATGTACATTGAACTCAATGGACAAAATATAATATGCAATAAAAGTGAAAGGTCAAGTACTCCCCTCCTGTCTGCTCACGAACTGGCGTCGGCGTCGTCCGACGAGGAGGGTGGTGTGGCTGGCCGAGCAGGTGGAATAAATGGCCCGTCCGGGTACATAATGTGGGCCGTCCATGCAGCAAGGTGCTCCTGGTGGTAGGCATCCCTCGCTGCCAAATGCCTCGACTCACGACGGTTGGCCCGGCGGGCCTGCTCTCTCATCTCATCTCGGACGGCAGCAATGATGCTCTCTCTCTCCGTCCGCCTCTCCTATCTCATGGCAGCCATAAGACTCTCTCTCTCTCTCCTTATCTCCTCTCTCTCTCCTCATCTCCTCTCTCAACCCGTCGAACATCGCCTGCAAGTGCTCTCTGTCGGGCGGCGGTCTGGAATCTGCTTGCCCCTGTGTCAGCAGAAGAGGCTCGGGGGACCCCTCGTGGGCCTCATCAAGTAGAAATCCTCGCCCCCGAGCGTGTGCCGATGCTCCTCCCCACTGGTCGAAATGTGAAATGATGCGATGGTCGATCGGGCCCTGGGGGGCTAACATCGGCTCGTCTTCCGACCACGTCATCCCCGACTGCTGGCACAGAGCGCATATAAGAGAGGGGTGCTTCAGCCCCGTCTTGGCCCCTCCCTGAATGCATAGAAGAATGGATCGGACTAGGAGAGGAGCCACATCGAATTGCAGCTCGGAAGTGATAGCATATAAAGTACGAGCTCGAGAGAGTAAAACAGATCGAACCTGAGAGGTAGGGTCTACACGAGCGCAGATAAAATACAACCATGCATGCCCGAGCCGACTAAGGCGCGAGCTCTTGAAGTAGAACACCGAGAAGCCCGGAGCGCGCAGTTCTCAGTCGGAGCCGGGCTGCGTGAGTGTCTCAAGCAGGGCCTCCTTCGTGAGGCCACTCATAGCTCGCGTGTATGCCGTCTCATCAACCACCGGCAGCTCAAGTAATCTCCGTATGGCGGCCACTGAGAAGTCCACGGTAATGCCTCGAACAACGACCTGTGTCCGAGTATCAGACTGCGGTATCATCTGGCCCGCTCGGATATGCTTCAGCAGCGCACTGGCATAAAACTCCTGCACTATGGAGATCACCGCCGGCTCGGGGGGTGCAGCGAAACGGGCCCATCCCATCTCGTCGATCATGGTCAGAAGCTCCCCGTCCTGGGGGGCTGGAGTGAATCCCCTCTCCGGAATCAGAGGCCGAGGACGAATCTTCTCGTTGAAGATTTTATGGATCTCCGGGTCAGAGAATTGGTGCGCCTCCGACTCGGCTCGACTATGAGAAGTTTCCCCTCGTGTGGGGGACGACTGAGTCCTGGCCCTTTTGCTGACCTTTTTAGTTCTAGCCATAGCGAGTCCCTGAAACGTTAAACACCGGAGTTTATTTATTTAAGCAATAATGAGAACAACATTACTCGGCTAAGGATATCCACACATGAATCAAGAATTTCAACGAGCTTGCACCGTTATGAAGGACAATTAAAATTGAGCATTCTACGTTTAAAATTGTCGTAAGGGTTGGGGTTGCTGTAAATCCAGAAACGAATACGTTGCACCTAGATTCAAAATATTGACTTAACAACGAAATTTTTTTTCATTCAAACATTTCATCAAACACCTTGTGTGCATGAGTTCTAATGAAGAACAAACATTATAATAGCTTGATTTAATTCCCAAAAACAACACACTCAGTCGATCCTCATGACAAACAACATAAAACAATAACAATTCATTCATAATCGAAAGATAATCATCCATGATCAATCAACGTCTTCATATTCCCAACTCAAATTTTTGGATAGGATTTTGAAAAAGAAAAACTAATAACTTAATCAATCATCAAATGAAGAACAACAAGCAATTCATGAAGCAATTCATACAAGGGATTGAAAATTACCTTGAGTAGATTTAGAGAATGCAAAAAGACGAAGGGGAGAAGTGTACCGGCCGATTGCTGTGCAAAGGAAGAGGGGGAGAAGTTACCTGGATGTCGGCCGAATGCGTGTTATAAGGCTACCTGGGCTGTTCAAATTCCGAACGGGGGCTGCGGCACAGCTTAAGTGCGCCGCGGCTCAGAGTACAACCTCTTTTACCTGCTGGTTCGTTTCGTCGTGTTCCGCGGCTCACCATTCGTGTGTCGCGGCTCAGTAGTGTTATTGTGCCGCGGCTCAGCACATATGTGCCGCGGCCCGTAATACAGCGTCCTTGACAGATTTTTGGCAATTAGCGTGCCGCGGCTCAGCAGTAACGTGCCGCGGCTCAGGGATCAAGTGTGCCGCGCCTCAGCAAGGTTGTGCCGCGGCACATAGTACAGGAAGTTTAGCTTTCTCTTTCGATTTGTGTGTACCGCGGCTCACAATCCTTGTGCCGCGGCTCAGGCATAAATTTTCCCCTGGAACTTTCTCTGCACAGAATTTTCAAAAGAACACGTCAAGAACGAGAGGGATAAGCAAATCAAAGAAAAAATGATGAAAAATAAATATTCAAAAATGCAAGAAAATACTGAAACACTAAAAACTACTACTAAAACTCGGGTTGCCTCCCAAGAAGCGCTAAGTTTATAGTCTTCAGCCGGACCTATTGAAAAATCAGTTCGCTTTTCGCAAACTCCATTTGATCTCCGCCCCGTTCATCGAACCGTTAATATGTGTTTTAAAATTTTGACCATTGGTCTTTAACGATCCGATTTTCAGTTTGGACACCCAATGCTTTTTGCGAAAAGGTTTTGACAAAAACAACTTTCCGAAACACCCACTCTCCACATGACTAGGCGCCCATTTGACTTCTGGCTTATTTTCCTCTTTCACGAACGAACTTAGGACAGAATGAGACTTTTCCGATTGTGGCTGAATGGATGGCGACATATTCAAATGCCTAATACACGCGACTTGCTCTTTATTAGGCGTCGGGGCAGCTGAAACAGATTCTGACTTTTTCGACCGATGATTCTTCCGGTGTGTGTCCTTCGCAAGGGTATCTACACTTTCAATTTGCGATCTCTTCTCAACACCACCTGGACACGGAAAAGATTTAAACACTTGGAACGTGACATGCTCGTCTTGAACCCTTAGAGTTAGTTCCCCTTTTTCCACATCTATGAGAGTTCGGCCGGTCGCTAAGAATGGTCTTCCCAAAATAATTGGGATGTCTTGATCTTCCTCCATGTCGAGCACAATGATGTCGGCCGGAAAGGTGAATTTATCAACCTTTACTAACACGTCCTCTATCATTCCCCTCGGATATTTAATCGATTGATCCGCTAATTGCAGCGAGATTGTCGTCTGTTTTGCCTCCCCAATTCCTAGCTTCTTGAAAATAGACAGAGGCATGAGGTTAATACTAGCGCCGAGATCGCACAACGCCCTATCAAAAGAGAGGTTTCCTATGGTGCACGGGATGTTGAAGCTTCCTGGATCCTTCAATTTTGGCGGAAGCTTTTTCTGAAGAATCGCGCTGCACTCCTCCGTCAATGCGACTGTTTCATACTCCTCGAGTTTTTTTTTCTTTGATAAGATCTCCTTCATGAACTTGACATAGCTTGGAATTTGTTCCAATGCATCAGCAAATGGAATATTTATATGAAGCTTCTTGAAAACATCGAGAAACTTGGAGAATTGCTTGTCCACCTTTTTCTGTTGTAGTCGCTGCGGAAACGGGACGGGTGGTACATATGCCGTCGGATTATCCGGAAACAGTATCGAGGGTCTCAAATTTTGTGACTCCTCACTCACCGAGTTTTTCTTCTCCTTATTCTCACTTCTATTTTCGTTCCTCTCGGGCTGGTCACACACTTCTTTCCCGCTTCTCAAACTGATGGCATTTATAGTTTCTCTAGGATTTGTCTCGGTCGTACTTGGCAAGGCACCCTCCGGGCGGGCTGTTAACACATTTGCTATCTGGCCCAGTTGGACTTCCAAGTTGCGAATGGAAGCGGAATGGTTTTGCAAGGTCGCTTCCGTACGAGCCATGAACTGATTCGTGTTCGCTGCCAATTTCGCCATTGGTTCTTCTAGAGAGATTTTTGGAGCGGGAGGAGGCTGCTGTTGGTGTTGAGCGAACGGAGACTGGTTCGAGTTTTGTCCGTTTCTCCATGAGAAGTTAGGATGATTACGCTATCCCGGATTATACGTGTTGGAGTACGGATTGTTCTAACGATTCCCGTTTCCTACGAACTGATCTTGTTCAATTGGAGGCTGCTCGAAAGGGTTTCCGACTTGGCACTCCGCGCTATTGTGAGATCCGTTACACCAATTATAAGATTCAATGGTAACGGGGGAAGGAGCATGCGAAAATGCCTGAAGTTGCTGAGTTAGCGCTGCTACTTGGGCCGACAATGTAGAGATCGGATCATTATTCGAGATTTCCATAACTCGCTTCGGATTTACTCATTCGGACGGCCATTGGTAAGCATTTGCGGCCATAGCTTCCAACAAAGAGTGTGCTTCAGCCATCGTTTTTCCCATTAAGGCTCCTCCAGCGGCTGCATCCACGAGAGTGCGTGTAGAGGCACTTAATCCATTATAGAATGTCTGAATTTGCAGCTAGTCCGGTAGGCCGTGGTGTGGGCATCTCCTCAGTAAATCCTTGTATCGCTCCCAAGTCTCGTGAAGCGACTCCATATCAAATTGACCAAAAGTGGTAATTTCGTTCCTCAGTCTCGCCGTCTCCGAAGGTGGGAAGAATTTAGCAAGGAAGGCTTGCGCTAATTCTGCCCATGTCGTGATCGAGCCCGGCGGTAAAGAATTTAACCAAAATTTGGCTTTGTCCCTCAAAGAGAAAGGGAAAAGTCGTAGACGGATAGCATCATCGGTGACACCATTGTTCTTGAACGTGTCACAAATCTCGAGAAAAGACGCAATGTGTGCGTTGGGGTCATCATTCGGCAATCCACAGAACTGGCTCGCTTGTACCATCTGAATAATAGCAGGCTTGATTTCGAAATTGTTTGCCTGGATGGTGGGACGCCGAATCCCCGAAAAGTTCGCGTTGATTTGCGGCATAGCATAATCTCGGAGTGCTAATGCCGGTTGAGCTTGCTACACAAGATTATCTCCTCCATGATTTTCGATATTATCGGCCATGGTGACTGTGGTCGGTGACTCTCGTTTCTCCTTTTTGTTTCTCCGAAGAGTGCGCTCGAGTTCGGTATCCAAAGGTAGTAGGCCTTCGTTACCGAATTTTCTCATGCACTACCCGAAAAACCCTGAAAGGAAAAATAAATAAATAAATAATAAAAAAATTACACAAAAACAATAAATAAAAAATGTTCAAACTAAGACTAGAAATACTGAAATCGATATTAGTAAAAATTTCAGTCCCCGGCAACGGCGCCAAAAACTTGTTGCGATATTTCGTTAAACGCAAGTGCACGTTATCGTAGACAAGTAATAAAGTGATGAGTGAGTATCGTTCCCACGAGGACTGAATCACTAACTACCGATTTTTATGTATTCTAATTTTATTTGAACAGTCGAATTTTGAGTTGCAATTAATAACTAAAGAAATCTAGTAAAAGAACAAACAATAAACGATCGCTCGAAGAAAGAAAATCAAATGATGAATAAATCTAGGATTGTGAATCCACCTCGGTTTATCCGAATTTACTCTCGATTATCTGAAGTTAATGATTTCCCCAATTTATTGAAGGCGAAGATTGCTAAAATACTCTACCGCCTCTCCCGAGGTCAATAGATTTTTCTAAAGGCGAATAACGCACTCTATCCCTAGGTGAATTAATTCGTCAGTAGGCAAAAAGCATAAAATCTCCAAAAGGCCACGTAGTTCCTATGAGTATATTCCTATCTCACAAGATAAAACGGTTCTCACCAATAGTTCCTCCCCAACTCTCTTCTCTCGATTCGAGTTGCGTAATTAAAACAATCCAATTATTGGCCAGACAATTGAAAGCATTAAAATCGATTGGGAAAACTCAACAGAAAAGGGAATTATATAGATAATCAAAAGCAAATTCGTCACAACCTCAGTTTCATCAAAATCCTAGCACAGGGTTTTAGCCTGACATGCTAAATAATAAAAATACAGAATTAATGAATGAAAGCATGAAAATCAAACGCAGATGAAGAGCTCGGATTCCTCCGTTCTTCTGGCTTCCGCCCTCTGCTCTTGGTGTCTTCTGCTTCTTCTCCTTGATGATAATCAATTCTCGGATGATTCAATTCTCCTTCAATTCTGACCTTGCCTCTTTATTTATAGCTCTCTTTTGCCTCAAAAATGCGTCTGTGTCATTAGGTCGAGAACTGGCTCCAAAACGGCCCAAAACCGCGGAGAACACTCCAAAACCGCCCCGTGGGCCGCAGCTCACTTAATCTGTGCCGCGGCTCACGGCACTCAGCGGGATGCCTGGGCGCAGATTTTTCCTCCTGGGCCGCGGCTCAGCATCCTTGTGCCGCGGCTCATACAGTTGGTTCGGGGTTTGCTGGGTGTCTTCGTGTGCCGCGGCCCGCTTTCCTTGTGCCGCGGCCCCAGGCCAAAAATCGTCGTTCTCGCCCGTTTTTCATAGTTTTAGCTTCCGGGCTCTAATTTCCTGCCAAACATACAAGAATACGGCATTAAAAGCTCATTTATGCAGATTTACTCACAAAAAGAATACAAAAAAATGATAAATAAGCGTATAAAAATACGCCTAACAGTAGCGTTGCCTTTTCTATTTTGTCGTGGTGCCTTCCTATGGGTAGCCTGATTCACTTCCGGAATCAGCTTCGTACCAGCTGGACGCGCATTGCTGTTGAGAATAATCTCATGGTGCCTTTCTTTTTTCGCGATGTGGGAGATAAGGTCACTAAAATTTTTAATTCTCCCTTCCTCATAGGCAACGCGCAGCTGATGAGCAATCACACTTGCTCCCACGGGAAACATGTTAAGAGTCTTCTCGATCAAATCTTGATCGGACTTCTTGACACCACAAAAACTAAGATCAGCGCGAAGATCGAGGATGGCTTGGTTATAGGCCTCCACATTCGCATAATCCAAAAATTAGATTTGCTCCCACTGAAGTTGCAATTCGGGGAAGCGCTGATCATGCACATTATTAAATCGTTGTTTGAGTGTATCCCATAGTTCTTTGGGGGTTTGAAAATTCATGTAACACTTTTTCAACAACGGATGTATATGTCTACGCAAGTACATTAGTGCATTAGCCTTGGTTTCATCGCTCGGTTCTTGAGCGGTAGGCTCGTTAGAGGGAAAGATGGTGGTGGTAAATCTCTTACCTACGAACGCCAAGCGAACGTCTGAGACCCACCTATGGTACTCCTTATTAGCATGGTCAAGGATGTCGAACTCCGGATGAACATTGGAGCTTTGTGCCATCTACAAGATACAAACAAGAGGAAGTTAATCTTGTTGGATTTTCAGTGACAATGTAAACGGTCACAATCGATGCTTTTAAAAGCGTGTAACATAACCATTACTCGATGTACTTCCCTTAATTGTTGTTTAGTAAACTCGACAAAAACGGCGATATCAGATTGCACCTAGATACGTGGTGTATGCAACAACCACAAGTATCGACTTTCAACAATTCCGTGACTCCCCCAGGACCGTCACACGGTTTTCTTCGACATGCAGAGATACCGACTTCTCTCGCGGTCTCATCCACCGCAAAGTAGCGTGGGAGGTAAAGAACCCAATAACCCATGTCCCCAAAAGAAAATTCCCCAAAAGGAGAGAATTGAATAGGGACAAGTCAGATAATTACCTCGATTATAAAATTAGGCACGTGATATGGATGAATTTGTGGTGTTCTTTAATTTTAGGGCAGTTTACTTGGCAGAGAATTTGTTGTTTTTTTGCATTGCCAGTTGCCAATTTTTTTATGGTATTGTTGGTCTCGTCATAAAAAATTATAAAGAATTTCGAAAAAATAAATTACTTGGTGGCAATCAATAAACCTATATAAATATTAATTCCTAAATAGTATTATCTGAACTTAAATCCCTCAATTTTATTGTGGTAAATGAATTTAATTTTTTTATCTTGATTCTGACTCGAGCCGGGATTTCTAAAATTGAATTCCTTTCTGACACTGTTTTACAGGCTGATTCCATTCTGAGGACGAACAACGCGACGGTTCGATTTGATCCTTGATGCCCCATCTATTAGTGCACATCAATAAGTCATCTATAATTATATATATTCCTTTTTAACTGAATAAATAAATATATTTTAGAGTAAATTACATCATTCGTCCTTGTGGTATGCGTTGACCGACAAGTTTCGTCCTTTGACCAAAAAAATTGCACCGTCCATCCTTAACTGCGAAACGTTATGTACCGTTGGTCCCTCGCTCTAACTGGCATTACTAACGGTCGTTATGCCTCGTCCACTCGAGGTTATTTTCGTCTTTTCCCACCCATAAGGACCAACAGTGCAATTTACTCTTTTTATTATTTATTTAACTTAATAAATAATAGTTTTCATCCGTTTTTATACGTTTTCGTCCGTTATACGTTTTCATCCGTTTTTATACGTTTCCGTCCGTTTTTGTATGTTTTTATCTATTTTTGTCTGTTTTTATACGTTTTCATCCAATTTTATACGTTTTCGTCCGGTTTTCTTACGTTTTTATCCGTCTTTATCCATTTTCATCCGTTTTTATACGTTTTCGTCTGTTTTTATACGTTTTTATCCGTTTTTAATTCGTTTTTATACGTTTTCATCCGGTTTTATATGTTTTCGTCCGGTTTTCTTTTGTTTTCATACTTTTTTATCCGTCTTTATCCGTTTTCATCCGTTTTTATACGTTTTCATCCGTTTTTATACATTTTCATCCGTTTTTATACGTTTTCGTCCGGTTTTCTTGCGTTTTCATACGTTTTTATCCGTCGTTATCCATTTTCATCCGTTTTTATACGTTTACATCCGTTTTTATACGTTTTTATCCGTTTTTAATACGTTTTTATGCGTTTTGTCTGTTTTTATACGTTTTCATCTGGTTTTCTTACGTTTTCATACGTTTTTATCCGTCTTTATCCATTTTCATCTGTTTTTATACGTTTTCGTCCATTCTTATACGTTTTTTCCCGTTTCTAATACGTTTTTATGCGTTTTTGTCCATTTTTATATGTTTTCATCCAGTTTTATACGTTTTCATCCGGTTTTCTTACGTTTTTATCCGTTTTTATTCTTTTTTGTCTGTTTTTATACCTTTTCATCCGGTTTTATATGTTTTCATCCGGTTTTATACGTTTTCGTCCATTTTTAAATGTTTGCGTCCGTTTTTGTACTCTTTCGGATGAAAATTTTTACCCTAATATATATATATAGACCGATTCGGCCTATCGACTGTTTTTTGCAACATTGATAAAACGGATGAAAACGTATAAAAATGGACGAAAACGTATAAAACATATGAAAACGTATAAAAATGGACGAAAACGTATAAAAACGGACGAAAGCGTATAAAAACGGATGAAAATGTATAAAAACGGACGAAAGCGTATAAAAACGGATGAAAACGAATAAAAACAGACAAAAACGGATGAAACGGGTAAAAATGTAAGGACAACGGACGAAAGTATATAAAAACAGAAGAAAACGTATAAAAACAAACAAAAACGTATAAAAACGATTGAAAACGGAAAAAAACGTATGAAAATGTAAGAAAGCGTATAAAAACGGAAGAAAACGTATAAAAATGCATAAAAATGGATAAAAACATATAAAAGCGGACGAAAACATATAAAAAAGGATGAAAACATTTAAAAAACCATAAAAACAAATAAAAACGGATAAAAATGTCTTAAAAACGGATAAAAACGTATAAAAACGGACGAAAACGTATAAAAACGGATGAAAACAGATAAAAACGTATAAAAACGGATAAAAACAAACAAAAACACATAAAAACGAATAAAAACGTATGAAAACGTAAGAAAAACGGACGAAAGCGTATAAAAACGGATGAAAACATATAAAAACGGACGAAAATGTGCAAAAACGGATGAAAACGGATAAAGACGGATAAAAACGTAAGAAAACCAGACCAAAACATATAAAACCAGATGAAAACATTTTAAAACACATAAAAACAAATAAAAACGGATAAAAATGTATTAAAAACGGATAAAAACGTATAAAAACGGACGAAAACGTATAAAAACGGATAAAAACGTATAAAAACGGACGAAAACGAATAAAAACTGATGAAAACTATTATTTATTAAGTTAAATAAATAATAAAATGACTAAATTGCACCGTTGGTCCTTATGGGTGGGAAAAGACAAAATACCTTCGAGTGGACGAGGCATAACGACCGTTAGTAATGCCGCAGAGCGAGGACCAACCAGACATAACGTTTCGCAGTTAAGGATGGACGGTGCAATTTTTTTGGTCAAAGGACGAAACTTGTCGGTCAACGCATACCACAAGGACGAATGATGTAATTTACTCTATATTTTATATTCTTGAAAAAAACTATAACCATAAGATTGAAACAAAAAAAAAAATGTTTTTTCAAAATTAAAAAGAATTTGGATAGGCTCCCCATTGGTTGGGTCCATGTACATCTCTATGTAGTACATCTTCTACCAAATGTACTACACGTGGCATGTATGGACGGTGCAGATCAATGCTCTATCCAGTACATTAATCAGCACCGTCCATACGCGCCAGGTATAATGCATCTGGTAGGGAGAGGCTGACCCCATCGGGGCAAAGAACTAGATTCATCCATCCCTTCAAAATAAACAATTCTCCCCAATTTTGACACTTTGTGCAATCTCATTGGTTGTTTTGCCTAAAAAAATATTAAAAGAAATTGATACCCTCCAAAAATCACCTCCAAGGTACAACTCATAATTATAAAATCAAACCAATAATAGTAAATAAATAAATCATCTTCTCCGTTGTTTTATTTTTTTCTCATTCTTTCTGTAATCGCCAGTTCATTTTGGCGATGGCGGACAATGAAAAATCGAGGCTCCTGGCGAGATCAATGTCCCACGCGCTTGACGAGCTGCGCGGCTTCAGGACGTGGCTCAGGTGGCTCTGCGTCGATCAGTCGAATTACTGGACGGCCACGCTCTCGTGGCTCGTTTTCCTAGGGCTCGCGATCGTGGTCCCGGCTCTCTCGCATTTCGTCCTGGCTTGCGCCGCCGATTGCGTCGACAGCCGCCACAGCCGGCCGTACGATGCGGTGGCGCAGATGTCGCTCAGCGGCGTCGCGGCGCTCTCCTTTGTCTGCCTGTCCGGGTTCGTGAGGAGGTATGGGCTCCGGAGGTTTCTGTTCTTCGATAAGCTGTGCGATGAGAGCGAGACGGTTAGGAAGGGGTATACAAAGCAATTCACCGTAAGCTTATTCTCCTTTCCTTTTGTTTTTCATTTGCATGTTTTTCATTTATTATTGTTATTATTATAATTATTTATTATTATTATAATTATCAATTATACTTTTATTTAATTTAGGTAAATTTTTGGGTTCTTTGCTGTCATTTAAGGTGTATAATATATTTAATACACTTTTATATTTTGTTTGGTATAAAATATAGGGTCCTTGATAAAATTCGGGTCCGTATAAATAATACTGATATTTGGTATTACGTAACCCACCTAAGAGGTGGTATTAGGTGATATTAAACAATACTGCAACTAATAAATTAATAAACTACCATGATATCTATATTTTGCAGAGAATTTAATATATCGTACCAAATATGATATTGCAATATAATTTCTTATATTGTATAAAGAATCTCAATCTTATCAAGCTTTATCCTATACAACCTAACAAACGAGCACTTAATTTATTGATTTTTTCAGATAAAGCCAAAACTCGTGTCCTCCAAATTAGGGAGTGATTGTCATTGTATGCGCCATGCGGAGGCTTATGCTGGTGAACATGTTAGCGTATATTTATATATAAATAAAAAAAACAGTGGATAGTAAAAGTGTATTTTAAAATTAAAAAAAAATGGTGAATTGAAATTTTGATGTTGACCTCTTCACTTCTAATTACAAACAGTTCACTAATTCACCGTAATTAATATTCTCTCATTCATGATTTATTTTGACTTTTTACGTTCAACAAACTACAAATTAATCTTAAACCGTAAATATAAAATATTCAATTAAATTATATATGAAACTTTACTTCCAAAATTTTCATTATATAATTTAATTGTGTATTTTACTTGTATTGTTTAAGATTAATTCGTAATCAAAGTTGAAGTTAGTTGACCGCGACAAGTCAAAACATGTCATTATTATTGGGACTAAGGGAGTATATTTTAGCAAGTAAGATATGGAATTTGTCCAAGTGTATCGGTTCTCCTAAATATATTGATGCGTGTGTTGGTCGACATTAAATTTCCTTTTCTTTGGAGTTCTAAGAAAGGCCCAAATTTATTTTATTTTAGTTTTTATGCAAGAGTATTGCTTAGAAATGTAAAATCATCGGAACGATGTATTAGGAATATAAAAATCAGAAAATCAATATATTTACTTTAAGTCGCTTCACTAAATTAGACAAATTTCTTTTTTATCAACACAGAGCCTGGATCTGACCGAGCCACGTAAAATTATTGTTTATGTAGAACACGTTTATTTTCTTTTTTTACTATGTAAAGTTTGTCATTTTATATTGCCCTTTTTTGTGTACTTTTATCTTAGTTTTGGCTGAAGAAATCATAAAGTATAATTTTTCTACATCCAGAGATCGATGAAGCTCTTGTTCATCTTCGTGCTCCCCTGTTTTGCTGCTGAGGGCGCATACAAGATATGGTGGTACACCTCCGGCGGAACACGGATCCCGTTTTTAGGCAACGCCATCGTGAGCAATACGGTTGCATGCATTTTGGAGCTATGCTCGTGGTTCTATCGGACGCTTGTTTTTTTCCTTGTATGCGTTCTTTTTCGTCTCATTTGTTGCCTTCAGATCCTTCGCCTCCAAGACTTTGCTCAGGTTTTCATGTCCGATTCGGATGTCGAGTCGGTCTTGAGAGAGCACCTAAGGATCAGAAGGCATTTGCGAATAATAAGCCACCGGTTTAGATTGTTCATATTGTGGGCTTTGGTCTTCATCACTGCGAGTCAATTTGCTTCCCTGCTAATGACGACAAGGTCGAATGCGGACGTTAATATTTTCCATACCGGAGAATTGGCGGTACGCGATTTTATTCCTTCATTTAGTAAAAAATATGTTGATTATTATTTTTCTGGGAAATTTTAAGGTACTCAATAAAGGTATCATACCTGCATGTATATTTACCGTAGATTCGTAGATTCATATATATATCCGCAGGTTTGCTCTGTCAGCCTTCTAACAGGGCTATTGATTATACTACGAAGTGCAACCAGAATCACACATAAGGCACAAGCGGTGACATGCCTCGCCGCCAAGTGGCACGTGTGTGCCACGATCGACTCGTTTGATACGGCCGAAGCGGAGACTCCTATTGCTCGTATAGCTGACAAACAGTTTTTCAGTGGGAATTCGGATGGATCGTCGGATTTAGACGACGTTGGAGACGAAGAAGATGAGCTGGATAATAGTAAATTTGTTCCATCATATGCCCACAGCACAATCTCCTTCCAAAAGAGACAGGCATTAGGTACACAATTACAGTATGTTTTAGAATTACAAATAGGGATGACTACTATAACTACTCTTCAGGTTTGGCCTAATTACAAAGACACCCCCACAGGGTTGTCCGGTAGCCTAAATTGCTAACACCATCAAATATTTCTACAATTTGAACCTTATTTTTTTTCCAAATATTACAAATAACTCCAACTTTCATATCACATCTTACATTTACCTCCACTAACTTTTCAAAAATATCACAATTAACTTTTTGTAAATACTACAAACCTTAGGGGTCGTTTTGTTCGCCTTTTTCTTTTTGGAATAAAACATAGAGCATGATAAAAGTGATCTGATCTATGTATGTATCTGTTAATAGTGACATACTTTGAGAACAATAGAGCTGGGATTACGGTATACGGATTCATGCTGGACAGAACTTCTCTTCATACGATATTCGGTATAGAAATGTCATTGGTGCTATGGCTGCTGGGGAAGACGATAGGCATTTCTTGAATAGCAGTAGTGAATTAGAAAAGGGGGATGCTACGGCTATGGTTCCGAGTATAGTTTATCCCACATCGATGACGGCGAGCCACATGTGGTTGCATATCTATGCAGTGTGTATGTAAAGAGGCTAGAATGGTTGGGATTTTTTTTTTCTTTGGTTATTGTAATCATAATTTCCTGTAATTTGTGTGCATTTCCTCTTTTAATCCTTTTATTATTTTATATTCTGAAACTTGCAATGATTTTCATATTGTGATGAGGCTGATGCTGCACTTCTTTCTTTGGGTATTCTGTCTCTGTGTGTGTGTTAGAATTTATATATAATAATTTTGTAACCAATTTGTCAAAGGTCAAAAAATTAGAGAAACATCGAACATATAAATTTATTGTCTAATTATAAATATTCATTTTGTCATGACAATAGAAAATAAGTTAGAATAAACAACTATTCAACCAAAAGTACATTTGTTGTAATTACCATGTTTAGTAAATATTAATTAATATTAATGAGATACAAAATTCAAATACATACATATAGAATAAAATATAATCCCGTGTAATAGAACATACCTATAAAAATTTGATCAAATAATGACCTGATTTTATATTTATGTAATAAATCACAATCTCATGTAATAGAACTTTTATAATAACTTAATTTTATCTTCTATAAAATAAAATAAGAAGTTCAACAAGAAATATATTGATAATTTTTTAAGTAATATAAAATTTGAACAAATAATGAATAGTTCATGTATATTAAAATATTGTGAAATCAAAAAATTATTCAAAAAATATGAAATATTTTTGAAAACTATTTAGGAAATCTTAAAAATATTTCAAATATTTAAAAATTAGTCAATAATAAAAAAATAAATAATTTAGACAATCTGAAAAATATATCAGAAAATCTAAAACTATTTTTAGATAAAAAAAAGAAAATTTAGTAAACCATATTTTTTCAAATACTTCATAATCTTATATATATTCAGTTGGATAAGTGATATAACTGTATATAATTATACATGTTATGACAAGTCAATTTTATTAACATAAACATACATTAATGTCAGTTTTTGATATTGAACTACATATACAATTTTCTTTAACAGAAGATGGAGTAATTATTTTTTTGGAATACTACACTCCTCATAAATATTGTTTATCGCATTATTATTTTTAATCACGAGGCTTTATCCAACCCGTGCGTTGCACGGTCTTTGGTTGAATATCTACATGTTTTTTACGTAATGTTGGTGCACACGGTTGAATAAGCATATGGCGAAATTTAGATGCCTTTTAGAGAAGTTTATAGGTTTTTTATTGTTATTTTTCTTTTATTTTAGTCTATGTAATTAGTTATATGTAATGTATTGTATTTATTTTAGTTGATTTGATTGTAATGTTATCATAACTTTTGTATTTAAATTAGTTTATTTACATTAAAAGTTACAATTAAAATAGTATTTTCACATGTAATCTTTTAATATGAATAAGTTACATAAAAATTTTTTTGCCTATTTATTTGTCACTTTTATCATAGCGAATTATAAACCATTCCTCGCTTAATGTGCGGAACTAATTTTGGTTATGTTTGAAGGTAAGCGTTTTTGTTGGTACCGTTTTGTTGGCGTCGAATATAATTTAGTAGATTAGGACGTCCTTGATACCGCTTTTGTTACCTGCGTTTGCAAATACTTTGGCCCATGTCGGCCACATGTTAAATAGACAATATGTTTGTGATATAAAGTGTATTCGAACGTTCATATGAGAAGAGTAAAGAATATATTGTTTATCAGCTTTGGTATGTAATTTGAATAAAAAACAATTCAAGAGTTCCGATATGAACAATTCAAAAAGAGTAAGGGTTGGCAACGTTGCGATATGGACGTTCTATTCGAGAGTTCCAATATGAACAATTCAAGAAATCATAATAACTTTCAGAATATTTAATTAGCTTAAGCCCAATCTCCGGATATAGCCCAAAACCAAATGAGGAGCCCGTCTATCAAACATTAAACTATCCAAACCAACACAGATAAGATAACTAATTATCATTTCTTAACCTAACCCTACACATACATTATATACTCCGCCCCCATCTCAACTCTCTGTCACCAAACTCACGTCTTATCTCATCTCCATCATCTAACCATAACCGAATACTAAACCCTTCAAAACGATTCTCACAAATACAAACTCAAACCGTACGCACCTATATCTTCATTTTCTGTTCCATTCGAATCAAGATAGCAAGTTTAAGGCTTCAAGATCCAATGGGTCTCCGGTAGGTTTTATTTGTTGTTTAAGAGTTTGTAAACGAACAAAAATAAGAAATTAACAGACATTGGTGGAGTTGGGTTGGGTGGTGTGGCGTGCTAACTCAAATGAAAGTGATCTATTTATACATTAGAATGCATAAAACGTTTTTAGGGCATATGTATAGACCCCTTTAAATGCAACACTTCATATTCATCTTAATGGTTGCATGGGCATATGTATAGACCCCTTTAAATGCAACACTTCATATGATTGTAGAAGCTTGCTGTTGGGATAAATAATATTGTTTTGATAATTTCCAAACAACAAGAGCTCGATACAGCAAGCCCTGTATCGAAAGCCGGTTGAAGTTGCAATCCTGTATCGAAGACCTTATCATAGCGCCAGCATACAGCAAAGCTCTCGCGCTACTAAGATACAGTAACAAAGTCTTAGTTAAAAGACAAGTATGGAAGCTGTCTCGAAACCTCAATACATCACCTCTCCATACAGCGCCTGACTATTCCATTATGCCTACAGCACTAGTGGATACAGCATTCACATCGAAACAGGACTGAAGACCGTTTGGAAAGGAATCTTTGGAATTCACTAAAGTCAAGTACCGTTTGATAAAGAAGCATTTAAATACTGAAAGGATAAAGTATTTAAATACTGAAGCTGTCAGAGATCTTCAAATCCCGCAATATCCGGATCCTTGTCTATTCAAGTCAACTATCAAATCTTGCTCAACGGATCTATCTCAACGGATATATCCAAGAAGGCTATATATATCCCCAGAGTTTGAAGATAAAATAATGAAATCAGTCACCAAGTGAAGAAGCTATTAATATATACATCAGAGCAAAACATATCTCCAGAATCTTTCTGCAAATCAGATCAAAAGAGATATACAATGCTCAACATCAAGAACAGCCATCATCAGCTCAAGAACTCCATATTCAAAGCTGCTGTTCTTACCCGGTTACCTACCATTTTACCTTTGTGTAAAAACTGAGCTCTGTGTGAACTCAACAAAGTTATTCTGACCTGTGTGGGACGAATAAGAGGACGAAGCTTTGGAACTGTGTGTGAAGAAGCTAGTCAAGAAGGAAGCTTTAACCAATCTGTGTGAACGGTTGAAAGCGAGAGTCTTTGTATCTATCTGTGTGAACGATACAAGGATAGGTTTGATTATAAATACATAGTTGTGTACGCAGTATTTATAATAAATGTTTTACTCCTGTGTGGAGGACCGGTGGACGTAGAGGGGTTTACCTCGAACCACTTAAATACTGTGTTATTTACCTTTCACCGTTATTGTTTTCATAATTGTAATTTATACAAGTATACACTGCAAAACCCTATACGCACCAAGCTAACAGGAGATCAGACCGAGTTGCTGTATCAACGGCAACTTACTATATTAAAGACTTCCGCTACGCACTCAGATTCGAAAACCATACAGCCTGTTGCTTAAACATTTCCCAAGCTGTATCAAGTATATCAAATAGGGGACCAACAATTGGTATCGGAGCGGTTGATTCTAAAAAGAATCAGTCGTATTTTTAACTGAATTAGATCCTTAAAAACACTTATTTTCGAAAACAGTCTTTGTAATTCCCATCTTCTAATATGGATACCTTTATGTCTAATAAGATATCTATGTTTCACATTAACGAGTTTGATGACTGGAGAAACAGGATGAAGAACAAACTCAAAGCCTTCATTGGAGAATCAAAAGCTCCGCCCGCATCAACAAAGACCGAAGAATGTCTTCAGGTGGTCACTGATAGTGATTCGTCTGATGATGAGCTAGAAGATAGAGCCTATGTGTGCTCTATGGCCGAAGTTAAAGAAGAAAATGAAGACGACGATGATGATGAGGTAAGCTCCACCTCAACTATTCCTATAAATACATCTCATACCTTTGAAAATATGCTGAATGAATTTAATACCATTCAAACGGCCCATGAGATATTGAAAGGAGAAAACATACAGCTTGAAATTTCTAACTTAGAGCTCAAAGAAGAAAATGACTTGCTGAAGAATAATTACGAAAATATGTCAGTTGATTGCGAAAACAGCAAAGTCAATTTTGAAAAACTCATGGAGAGCAATCATCAACTTGCTCATAATCTAAATGAGACTAAGTCTCATCTTGAAAGCAAGACAAATGATTTGGCTCTACTCGAAGCCAAAGTAAAATCTCTCGAGAAACGTGAAGGAGAATTAGAGACAATCTTGAAATCTTTCGAGAAATCCTCTAAAAGAATGGAAGAGATCCTAAGCACTGGGCAACATGCTCATGATAAACGTGGCTTAGGATACAACTCGTTCTCCAACAATGAAAAATCTAGTACAGTATTCGTCAGGAGTGAGGAATCCATCCCTGTATCGAAAGAAATTCCGAGTCCTGAGAAGGAACCTGTTGCACCGCGAATAGCAAAAGCTGCCATTCCGCCCCCGCAACTCTACTATTCGAGACAGTGGAACCAACAACCACTCAGAAGGCGTACTCAACAGCATGCTCCACAAGCATATCATAAACGCCAAGAATCATTCAGAAGAAGGTCAGATCCAACCAACAAAGGCCCGCATAACAAAGACTCTGTGACAAATGGTGCCTAGACATTGGATACAAGAGCCCCGTTATCCATCAAGAAAGCAGGTGTCCGCGCAGTATCAACAACATCGTTGGGAATCCAACTGGAGACCCAGGAGGCAATATGCAAGATCTATGAAAATAGCTTCACCTCCGAGACGACAATTGTACTTGAATAACAACTATAATTCTCGATTTTTCATGCATTATAATGATTACAACGACTACGTGCCTGCCCCACGTAAATATCGATATAATGGACCAAAAGTAGCCTACAACAAACAAATTGTTGCCCGGCAAATTTGGGTACCGAAAGGCACTATCGGGAAACACTACAGCCAGAAAACCCTGTAAGTTTTTATGCTTTTACTCATTTAGTGAGGGGGAATGCTGTAAGACCTAAGAATACAGTATCTACCATTAATTAACTGTACACTCAGAACCGTCAATACAACACTGTAGGACAAAGAAGGCATAAAACCTTCCTACAGCTGACGTGTGCATTAATTAAGGGGGAATACAGTACGACCCATGAATACAGCGTTAATCCGAACATAAATTGAATCCTGTATGTACCTCTTAAGGAAGAACATTATACTATTTTCACAACAGGACATCAATTATGATTGATAAATTTATTTTATTGTGTATTGCTGTAACAACTCGTCTACGAACAGTTCATAGGTTCAGTTGTACTCAACTAGATCACAAATGTAAGATTGTGCCTGCGCGCCAATCATAAGTTTAAGATGTAATAAACTTTCCTATCATGTTAGAAATTGCCTGCGAGCAGTTCACATTTCTTTTAGATTAAGTGCTGAAGACCAGATCATTTGACAGAAGATCAAGAAACCTGCTCAAGAAATTATCAAATAGAGAGGAAAACTGTTGGGAAAATTAAACTCCTGTATCGAAGTCTTCTCATGTTGCCAACAAGTGGTTATCGAAAAAGAGGGAAATTGTTTTAGCTTGAAGAGGTTTTTGGTATCAAAAGCTTGGAATCATCAAGAAGTCTTGGAATCATCAAGAAGTCTTGGAAATTATCAAGAAGTTTTGGAAATTATCAAAAAGGGGGAAATTGTTGGGATAAATAATATTGTTTTGATAATTGCCAAACAACAAGAGCTCGATACAGCAAGCCCTGTATCGAAAGCCTTGAAGTTGCAACTCTGATCGAAGACCTTATCATAGCGCCAAAGATACAAAGAAAGCTCTCGCTACTAAGATACAAGAACAAAGTCTTAGTTAAAAGACAAGTATGGAAGCATCTCGAAACCTCAATACAAAGACCTCTCCATACAAATACCGACTATTCCATTATGCCTACAGCACTAGTGGATACAGCATTCACATCGAAACAGGACTGAAGACCGTTTGGAAAGGAATCTTTGGAATTCACTAAAGTCAAGTACCGTTTGATAAAGAAGCATTTAAATACTGAAAGGATAAAGTATTTAAATACTGAAGCTGTCAGAGATCTTCAAATCCCGCAATATCCGGATCCTTGTCTATTCAAGTCAACTATCAAATCTTGCTCAACGGATCTATCTCAACGGATATATCCAAGAAGGCTATATATATCCCCAGAGTTTGAAGATAAAATAATGAAATCAGTCACCAAGTGAAGAAGCTATTAATATATACATCAGAGCAAAACATATCTCCAGAATCTTTCTGCAAATCAGATCAAAAGAGATATACAGTGCTCAACATCAAGAACAGCCATCATCAGCTCAAGAACTCCATATTCAAAGCTGCTGTTCTTACTCGGTTACCTACCATTTTACCTTTGTGTAAAAACTGAGCTCTGTGTGAACTCAACAAAGTTATTCTGACCTGTGTGGGACGAATAAGAGGATGAAGCTTTGGAACTGTGTGTGAAGAAGCTAGTCAAGAAGGAAGTTTTAACCAATCTGTGTGAACGGTTGAAAGCGACAGTCTTTGTATCTATCTGTGTGAACGATACAAGGATAGGTTTGATTATAAATACATAGTTGTGTACGCAGTATTTATAATAAACGTTTTACTCCTGTGTGGAGGACCAGTGGACGTAGAGGGGTTTACCTCGAACCACTTAAATACTGTGTTATTTACCTTTCGCCGTTACTGTTTTCATAATTGTAATTTATACAAGTATACACTGCAAAACCCTGTACGCACCAAGCTAACAGGAGATCGAGGCCTTTGTCAGACGACGGCAACTTACTATATTAAAGACTTCCGCTACGCACTCAGATTCGAAAACCATACAGCCTGTTGCTTAAACATTTCCCAAGCTGTATCGAGTATATCAAATAGGGGACCAACACTTGCTAACCAAATTAATAACAGATAATATTTTAAACCAAATAACTATTGCCATTAAAAACTCAAAATCACCAAGTTCATTTGTCGCTAAGGATTTAGCTTCACTTTGTATTTTAGAATCAAGATCCTTTTCAGACACTTCAAGTAAAGCTTCTCTAGGAGGCATATCAATACGTAAAAATGTAAATTATGTAATTGAAATTAAATTGCAAAAAGGATTGAAACTACCTGGCGGCCGATCTCAACATTTACATATAAAAATATAATAGGCTTTAATATGTCAACATTATATAAAATAAACACAATTTAAATATGATGCTTGCTTGGATTCATGTTTTGAAATAAGCTAAAATCTCATCATCACTAATAGTCATGAATACATCTCTTTCTACAAAAGTTACCAGACGATCATTTAACCATTCATCCCTCATCTTAGACCTCAAGTTGCCTCGTAATCGTATTGTATGTTGAGATTTAATTGAAATAAGTTGTGGTTCTTACTCTTATTGAGCAATTGGAACAGTAGTGCTTGCTTTATTTTTCGGAGTCGGCGTAAAGAATCGATCCAACCTATTACCATGTCATCAAAAATCCAATTAAGCCAAGTCAAGAATGGATTATCATTAAGATATCAAGAAAATTAAAATTTATACACAGTAAAAAGAAAAAATCCAAACCAAATATGAAAGAACAAAGTTTCAATTCGCCCCTGACTGTGCCTTTTTTCAATCCAAACTGTGGATTTTTAACCATCAGAGTTTCAATCCGCCCCTCACTACCAAGTTTCAATTCCCAGCTCATTATACCAAGGCTTATACAGAAAAAAGAAAAAAATCAAGAAAATTAAAGCAATTTTAATTTCTAGGATTTACCTTTGATTCGAGAAATTCTTCCTGATTTTGTGAGGGGGTTGCGGAAGGGGGTTTGGTTCGCCCATTCTGTGGTACCGGAGAGGTCGGCGGCGGGGAGGGAGGTGGCGGGGAGTCAGCAACGAGAGGGAACTGGAAGGAGTCGAGGAGTCAAGGAAGGAGCGCTTGTTTTTTTTTTTTTTTTTTTTCCTGTCTGATGCAGCGTACTATCTTTTAAACTTTTTTTTCCTAAACACAAAACGACGTCGGTTTGTAAATAATTATTATTATTTTTTTTGATGGTGCAGGTGTACCATCAGGCAACAGGGAGATCCGCCCCTGCATGTAGTGAAACCTCTGCCGGATGCACTATACGTGGCATGCATGGACGGTGCAGATTGATGCACTAGATGGAGCATTGATCTGCACCGTCCATACACGTCACGTGTAGTACATTCGGGAAGGGATGCACTACATGGGGGTATACCGTGGACCAACCGCTTATGCTGGTGAACATATTAACGTATATTTATATATAAATATAAAAAAAAAGTGGATAATAAAAGTGTATTTTCAAATTTAAAAAAATGATGAATTGAAAGTTGGATGTAGACATTTTGTCTCTTCACTTTTAATTACAAACAGTTCACTAATTCACCGTAAATAATATTCCCTCCGTCCCAATGATAATAATCTATTTTGATATTTTACAGCCAACAAATTACAAATTAATCTTAAACCGTAAATTTTAATTGTATATTTTACTTTTACTTTTTAAAATTAATTTGTAGTCAAAGTTAAATTTATTGACCGCGACAAATCAAAACATGTCATTATTATTGGGACTAAGGGAGTAAATTTTGGCACGTAAGATATTGAATTTGTCCCAATGTATCGATTCTCCTAAATATATTGATGCGTGTGTTGGTCGACATTAAATTTCCTTTTCTTTGGAGTTCTGATGCTACACTTCTTTCTTTGGGTATTGTTTTTGTGTGTGTGTTAAAATTTATATATAATAATTTTGTAACCAATTTGTCAAAGATCAAAAAATTAGAGAAACATCGAGCATATAAATTTATGTGAGAATCAATTTTTTAATACCAAACCATAAAATTGTTAAATTTTATATCCCCATTCATAAGAGTGTAAGTTATTGATACCATTTTGCTTAAAAAGACTAAAATGTCCTCCAAAAAGGTGTTGATGTTGACTTTCCTTTTTTACCTTTTAGTGATAGATTTAAGGGTATTAATGTCTGTTGGTATCAAAAACTTATACTCTTATGAATGAGGATATATAACTTGTTACTTTTATGGTTTGGTATTATAAAAAATCGAACCCTAAATTTATTGTCTAATTATAAATATTCACTTTGTCATGACAATAGAAAATAAGTTATAATAAACAACTATTTAACCAAAAATACATATGTTGTAATTACCATGTTTAGTAAATATTAATTAATATTAATGAGATACAAATTCAATACAAACATATAGAATAAAATATAGTGGTAATTAATTTTTTAATACCAAAGTATAAAATTGATAAGTTCTATATCCTCATTCATAAAACTATAAGTTTTTGGTACCATTTTGATTAAAAAGACTAAAATATCCTCTCTTTTGTTGTATTGTTGACTTCTCACTTTTTTATTTATTTATTTAATTTAAACTACTTTTCTTCTCTTTTTTCTTTTTTACTTTCCTCCTCCGATCGATATTAATGTCCAACAATCAAAATTTAACTACAAACATATACATCAAAACAACACAACCATTTTATTTTTGACAAATGGTCTCTCAAAAAATCTTATAGAAATCACAAGATTGTTCGAAAATAAAAGTTGACGTTGGAATAGGACTTCATTTGTCGTGCTTCTGAGTTCATAAAGAAGGTATGCATCATTATTTGAACAATGAAAAAAAATTCCAGATCTGTTCTTACGGACACGATCGATGCACACGATGGGAAGCCATCGTGTGCAACGATCGTGTGCAACGATCGTGCGCAACGACCTTAACATCGTGCGCAACACTAACGTGTACACGATTGTTTAACATGATCGTCTACAATCGTGTGTAGCGATCGTGTTCATGGACAGAAACTTGCACACGATCACTGCACACGGTAGTATACGACCGTGTGCATCGGTCGTGTCCAAGGCAAACCGTTTTATAATATTGTTCGCTTATTTTTCTGAATAGTTATTCATCTTTTTGTAATCAGATGTCGTGGCAGCGTATTTTGATACATCACGGTGGTCATTGGGAGCGATCGACATATGTAGACGGGGACTCCTTTTTTGTCTATATCGACACGAGCAAAGTTAGTCGTGCAAACCTCGTGGGGGTTATCAGAGAGAGTTTGGGTGGTCCAAATGAGTCCGATTACAAATTATGGTACTTGACACACATGACCAAAGGAAACAAAGTAAAAGTCCTATTACGGGGCGATACCGAGATACTTCGATTACTAGTAGAATACAAGGAGGATCCTGAGGTCTATGTTGAGAATGACTCCTCCACTCCCGAGGTTAATATGGGATGTAGCAGCTCGAGAGTAGAGCCCGTCAACATAAATTATGACATGCCTTCCAAAGAGTATCAATACGAGGAAGATGAGGAAGACGAGGAAGATGAGGAGGTGCATACATCCGAAGATGAAGATTGTTGTAAAGACTTGCTTGAGTCACTATCTGCGGAATTTCTTGCTTGGGTTCGCCAACCGCCCAAATGGATAGGATTATGAGTCGTCGGAACTTCTCATCCGACCATCAATCTGAGCGAGCATGAACATCTACAATCAATGCGTAATCGATCATTCCATTTCCTGACTGTAGTGCCGGGACTTTGGGTTGGGTCGAGCGCCTCCACCGACACGGTCGGCTAGAGGTGGGGTCCACCTTTCGTTCAAGACGAGTTGAGGATAACCGTAGGAATGTATCATTTGGAAGACATGCTACAGTGTATCACCGATCGTTCGCCGATAAACGTATAGTGTTTGTCTGTAAGAGTGGGCGAAAAATTGTCGATTTAGGTTGTGTGCTATTGAGGTGCAACTATTTGGAGAATTACTAAGTTGACATTGGAGCACACTGCCACTGATTTGAAACTGCCGCCGCACGATCGGTCACTTCGAGGTTGCCGCCCATTATTTTGCTAAAACATTGGCGACCGTGAGGGGGTCACTTTGAGGCCAAATGAGATGATTGCAGAGATGTGTAGGGAGTACGGCATTGACATGCTATACAGTTTTGCTCTCCGGACGAGGAATATAGCGATAGAGAATACATATGGCGGCTTTGATGAGTCGTATCAGAGGCTCCCATCTTATCTGTATTTGTTAAAACAGCGTAATCCAGGGACAATTTATGATTTGCAGACGACTCGTGAGGGAGTGTTTCGCCACATGTTCGTTGCACTCGGACAGAGTATTAGGGCATTTGATACGTGCCTTCGACCGGTGATTATAGTTGATGGAACCCACCTGAAGGGAAGGAATAAAGGAACTCTATTTGCGGCCGTCACATTTGACGGGAACGAGCAAGTATTTCCTCTTGCTGTTGGTCTCGGTCCGATAGAGAACGACGAGTCATGGACTTATTTTCTGTATAACCTGCGCAGATGCTACAAGCCGATTGAAGATTTACTGATTGTGAGTGACCAACAAAAGAGCATTCAGAATGCTGTTCGAGCCGTCTATCCGAATGCATTCCACGGGTTTTGCTATCACCATCTTGCAAAAAATCTGACCTCCTACGGTGCGCATGCTATAGGATTCTTTAGAACTGCTACCTACACGCATCGAGAAGAAGTTTTTGAAAACTACTTTTCGAAACTACATATCGAAAGCCCTAATGGGGCGCACAGGCGCCTTTCTGAAATTGGGCCAGAGAGGTGGTCTAGGTCTAAGTGTCCGGTACGACGCTATAACTTCTTGACATCCAATGCTGTTGAATGCTTTAATAATCGTATGTTATGGGCGAGGCGTTTATCTGTTTGCTCGTTACTTGAGATATTTCGCCTAATTTTAGAGAATTGGTTTGATGAGAAGCGGAGAGAAGCTACGTCAAGAGACCATGAGTTGACAATGCACACTTTTGAAAAGCTTTCTAACTCTGTACAAGCCAGTATGACTCTTACCGTTCGAGCTACCACCCCACTTATTTATAAAGTCGAAGAAAACAAAGTTTCTTATGAGGTAGACCTTCGAACATGGACATGCTGTTGTCGTGAGTTTGATTTGGATCAGATTCCATGTCGTCATGCCGTTGCCGCTATAAGGTAATTGTCTATGCTGTTGTGTGTACATGGATGGTGGCCATTCAATGTTTTTGTCTATGCTGTCGTGTACACGGTCATGGCAGAATGCTTACGATCGTAACCCACGATGGGCACGATCGTAACCCACGATGGGCACGATCGTAACCCAATGGGCACGATCGTAACCCATGATGGGCACGATCGTAACCCACGATGGGCACGATCGTAACCCACGATGGGCACGATCGTAACCCCACGATCACCATGATCGTAACCCAATGGGCACGATCGTAACCCACGATGGGCACGATCGTAACCCACGATGGGCACGATCGTAACCCACGATGGGCACGATCGTAACCCCACGATCGCCATGATCGTAACCCACGATCGTCGTGATCGTAACCTACGATGGGACATGATCGGCACGATCGTAAACCACGATCGACACGATCGTAAAACACGATCGGCACGATCGTGTTTTGCCATCGTGTGGAAAACAGGGCAGGTCTGGATTTATCCTGAACCTCATCAATATCAAAAATACATTATCCTATACAACATCCTTGACATAATTGCTTATTGTAACAGGCGCGCCGGCAATGGTTTGTCCGTGTACGATTTTGTTAGTCCTTATTTCAAGCAACAAGGCCTTAGAGAGACTTATAAGGAGCATATTAGTCCCATCCCACATCCTGATGAGTGGAATGTCCCACCGGAGATCTCATCCATCGTTTGCGTACCTCCAGAGGGGGTACGACAAGCCGGACGACCAAGGATGAGTCGCGCACGGTCCGCTGTTGAAAATTTGCCCGCAGGTGGACGGCCTCAGGTGTGCGGTAGGTGTAAAGAAACCGGCCACAATAGAAAATCTTGCAAAGCATTCATTCCCATAGGTGGTGTGGATTTGAATATCCCTGAAGAAACTCAAGGAATCGATGAACAAACGAGGCAAAGGCGCCGGCAGAAGAAGAGGTGTAGCATTTGCCATAATGATGACCATGACATAAGGGGATGTTCATACCGTGAAACTTAAACTGCTTATGTATTTTTATATTTTGTGACTTACTAGCAACAATCATGTGCTGATATTTTGATCCTCGATGGACCATGTATTGATTCAGTATTCTGATTATTAGTTGAAATGCATAATTTTGTGTCTATTTTCTTTACCTTTGAATTGAAATTTAAGTGTTCAGTTATGTAAAGCAAATAAAGGTGATTATGGAGCCAAACATCCTCCTTCTTCTTTTCGGTGGTGGTGCTTCGATTCCTCCTAAATTGCTTTCTCGTAATCGGCCGCTCATTTCGCATATTTGATTTTAATGGATTTTAACTGATGTTAATTGATTAGGGTTTGTAGTGAAAAGGGGGGATACGGTAGGGAACATGTATTTCACTCTCAGTCAATGAAGATGGGCTTATATTGAAAAGGGGGGGGGGGGAACCGACCCACGATGAGATTTTATAATAAAATAATTTGATGTTGACCTTTGCAGTAAACACGATTGTGCACACGATCGCCAGGATCGTGTGTTCGAATCGTGTGACACGTTGGCAACCAGGTGTCACGTTGTCTTTGGTGTCAAATTGGCACTGTATCCACGTATGCACACGATCGTGTACACGGTCATGTCCACGATGGAACACATGATCGTGACCCACGATCATGTCCACGATGGAACACACGATTGTGTGCACAAGAACATCAAGAATTTTCACTATTTTCTCAAATTACTCGTCAATTTAGGTGTTGTTACTTATATATTAACAATTATTTGTTAATGATACACTTATTTAAAAAGTTATTGATTGAATTAACATAATATATTGCATATCATGTGTCGTCTATCTGTTCTCAGTGTATTAGTTCGTACGGATAAGTTCAATCATCTAAATGAAAAATCTCATATACTAATGAATTACAACGAAATGACAAATAGGAGTTTGAATAAGAAGCTATATAGTAATTAATGTTTGAACAAGCGATGTTTGAATCACAAAACATCATTCTAGATAACACAATAAATCAAATTTGCAAAAATACCAAAAGTTCATATGCACACGATCGTGACCCACGATCGTGTCCACGATGGAACACACGATCGTGTGCACAAGAACATCAAGAATTTTCACTAGTTTCTCAAATTACTCGTCAATTTAGGTGTTGTTACTTATATATTAACAATTATTTGTTAATGATACACTTATTTAAAAAGTTATTGATTGAATTAACATAATATATTGCATATCATGTGTCGTCTATCTGTTCTCGGTGTATTAGTTAAATGCGGATAAGTTCAATCATCTGGATGAAATATCTCATATACTAATGAATTACAACGAAATGACAAATAGAGTTTGTATAAGAAGCTATATAGTAATTAATGTTTGAACAAGCGATGTTTGAATCACAAAACATCATTCTAGATAACACAATAAATTAAATTTGCAAAAATACCAAAAGTTCATATGCACACGATCGTGACCCACGATCGTGTCCACGATGGAACACACGATCGTGTGCACAAGAACATCAAGAATTTTCACTAATTTCTCAAATTACTCGTCAATTTAGGTGTTGTTACTTATATATTAACAATTATTTGTTAATGATACACTTATTTAAAAAGTTATTGATTGAATTAACATAATATATTGCATATCATGTGTCGTCTATCTGTTCTCAGTGTATTAGTTCGTACGGATAAGTTCAATCATCTGGATGAAATATCTCATATACTAATGAATTACAACGAAATAACAAATAGGAGTTTGTATAAGAAGCTATATAGTAATTAATGTTTGAACAAGCGATGTTTGAATAACAAAACATCATTCTAGATAACACAATAAATCAAATTTGTAAAAATACCAAAAGTTCATATGCACACGATCGTGACCCACGATCGTGTCCACGATGGAACACACGATCATGTGCATAAGAACATCAAGAATTTTCACTAATTTCTCAAATTACTCGTCAATTTAGGTGTTGTTACTTATATATTAACAATTATTTGTTAATGATACACTTATTTAAAAAGTTATTGATTGAATTAACATAATATATTGCATATCATGTGTCGTCTATCTGTTCTCAGTGTATTAGTTCGTACGGATAAGTTCAATCATCTGGATGAAATATCTCATATACTAATGAATTACAACGAAATGACAAATAGGAGTTTGTATAAGAAGCTATATAGTAATTAATGTTTGAACAAGCGATGTTTGAATCACAAAACATCATTCTAGATAACACAATAAATCAAATTTGCAAAAATACCAAAAGTTCATATGCACACGATCGTGACCCACGATCGTGTCCACGATGGAACACACGATCGTGAGCACGACCGTGTCCACGATGGTACTCACTGTCGTGTGCACACGGTCATGCCAGCCATCGTGCGCACACGACAGCATCAACCCATGACCGTGGGTATGTTGCACACGATCGTAACACACGATGGCCACGATCGTGTGCATCCATCGTGTGTAACACAGAGCCAAAACATAAAGATTTAACAACACAACACGATCGTGACCCACGATGGTCACGATCGTGTTCATCCATCGTGTGTAACACAGAGCCAAAACATAAAGATTTAACATGACACATTCATATTGCCAAAACTGTCTAAATACAACATAAATATTTAACAACACACCATAAACCATTCTACATGTCTAAAGACAACATAAAGATTTTAGCAGCTAAACCATATCGATATTTCTTAATATATTTTTCATTAAGTTCCTTGATTTGGTGCCTTGCTCCTGGGTTTGCAGAGACGAGTCGATCCAAGTACATGCACGCGAAGGGGCCACAACTGTGATTGTCGTTTTGTATGAACTGTAGCTCTCGTGGCATAATTTTGAAACTCATCTCCGTGTCATACTTCTTCTTCGATTGGTTGTTCAGCCAATACCCGGATTGAGCTAGCACACGAGGCATCAGACGCATAATCGGTCGCAGTTGGTTGAATCGGTATCGACCATCTTCGTGGTGGTGTGACAAGGAATCGTACAACTCCACGATCCATGTTATGATGTCAATCTTGATAGTCACCCAGTGGCTCTGGTCGAGGCAACAAATGGCAATGATCTGTTGAAACAAAATATGTAATCATATAAGATCATCACATCAAACATAGCGAATCATTTATAAATCGTCAATTATTTATAAATATAAATTTCAAACTTACTTCGTTGCAATTTAACCATGGAACCGCATGTGGTGTATCAAGACCTGTCATGTATTCCTCGATGCATTTAGGAATTTTCCACTCCTTGTAAACCGGCTTCCCCGTCACCTTGATACCAAGTGGATCATCCGGATGGAGTCTTGCAAACTCGTTGGCCAAAACTAACTACAAAAAGCCAAACCACAAAATTAAAAAAAAAATCGATATCACACCAATGATATACAAGTGATTAGGTGATAGAACTTACGTAAAATAGGGAGCCGGCAAGTACAGTGCCAACTCTACCGACACCAACACTACGGACTCCCCTCCGAAGCCTCGCTCGAGTCGCAAGCACATAACAGTCTATTACCTCGGCATCAAAGTCTTCACGGCTAGACTCTATCCGGTCAAATAATGCCTGGGTGAGAGCATGCCTAGTCTCCAAACACCGGACAATAGCATCATGTGGCTGCTCCCTCCTAAACTGTAGGTACAACTTCTTCAGAGCCTCGCCATCTCTTGGAGGCGCAACCACAAAAGGCTCCCGAAGAGCAGCAGATGGTCGACTCACTCGCGGTGGAAGACTACGCTCACCCAAATGCTGCGTTCCGGCACTCTCACCATCTTCGTCACCCTCAGCATCCCTCTCACAACTATAACGATCAGATAGGTATGCAGTAGCCGCTCGATCTCAAAAGCCGCTCGACGAAATGGAGATTGCTGCTCAGGACCACCACCCTCACTTCGAAACATCGCACTGATGCTCGTCCTAAAACCAGTCGAACATCGTCCCATACTGCTGAAACGGCGCCTCAAATGGCTCATACTGATACTCGTAATCAAGGGGCTGCTGAGTCCGCTCAAGAGAATGATGAATCTGAGAATGGTGACTGTGCTGGACCTCAGAATGGTGGGTAGGCGGATGCTGAGAATGGTGACTCGGCTGACGCTAAGAATGGTGACTCGGCTGACGCTGAGAATGATGACTAGGCTGACGATGAGAATGGTGACTGTGTGCTGCGCCAGAGACTGAGTGACGTGGAGGGTCAGGAATCCTCCGCTGGGCGCTGCTAAGACGAGGCCTATCATGGTTCCCAGCTGAGTAGTGTACCGGGCTCCTAGAACGTCTATGCATAGGTCCGAAGAAATCCACGATCCCAGAAAGCACCCGGCGAGAAACTCGAGCAATAAACCCGGACTCAGAATCGTCGTACAAGATCGCCTTCAAACGGCGATCGAAGTACTCATCCTCGCCGTGTCTGGGTGTGGTCCGGACAAGGAAGTCCGTGGACACAACACACCCTCTCTGGCTGCCTCTCCCGGTCCGATGTCTCTGCACCATCTACTGGTGGGGTACTCTGCCGGCGTCGCTTCGACACTTTATGTGACGACTCATATGTAATCAATTTTCCAGCAGCCTTCTTCAACCTATCCATATCTTTCTTCCTCGGGATCGGCGCAGGCTCATCCTCCTTATTCTTCACAGCTATTCTTACAGGCTTAATGAACTTAACGTCATATGGCGAGCCATTCTCAAAGCTCAGTTAGTAGTACTCAGCCTCATCCTCCTCCAAATACGGTAAAGAGGGAAGTACTCTGTACTGCAAAATTAGTCATTAAATAATACCATTATATGGGCAATCACATAACGTTTAAGAGATGAAGTCAGGAGAAAATACGTTTACAAATTTATGTACCTTATCGTCGAAGAAATG
The DNA here is from genome assembly GCA_033398695.1 of Orobanche coerulescens. Taxonomy (NCBI): domain Eukaryota; kingdom Viridiplantae; phylum Streptophyta; class Magnoliopsida; order Lamiales; family Orobanchaceae; genus Orobanche; species Orobanche coerulescens. The sequence goes on from CM065814.1 coordinate 134,893,806, forward strand.
AGTGAAATCACAAAACATCTTCTTCGTAGTCCACATCAAACACCGGGGGACTTGGACAGTTTTATCTCGAATTCCACACAATGCTCCCAATGCAGGAATCATCTCATACGACCATATTTGTAAAGCCCAAACAGGACCATAAAAGTGATAGTCCTTGTGCTCTTGTCCCTCCTTCATGGCAACGTTGCCTATGTAGTAAGATAAAACCCCAAAGGCATAAGAACCCCAAGGAAACATATCCCACTGCTCGAAATCCTCCACTAATGCCCATGCCCATGTCTCGACCATCATGTCACAAAGATAGGATAAAGTAGTAGTATATAAGCAAATTGGCAACCTTGACATAATCTCTTATGTCTCTACCAAAATCTCGAGCATTGAACCTCTTCCGCAGAACACTAACCTTAATATTTTTTCCATGGAGTATTCTGTGGAAAATATCGCCAGACGGAAGGAGATGGTCGTCCTGGGGATGGAAGGTAGAGTTTCCAAAATGGAGTCCCGTGATCATGGCAAAATTACGGGCCGTAAAACGAATGGTCCTCCCGCAAACCTGGAACCACGACTCATCCGGGGGGATTTGATCACCCTCCAATTGACGGGCAATCAAGTGATGTAGGGCAGTATTTGAACTCCCATTCCTCCTAACTTTAATCAAGCGCCCCAGGACCCCCTCGGTCAAGCTCTCGATAGCTCGATCAGCAACTGTGGAATTGCGGCCCATACTTCTTAATGTCTCAATGATCTCTTTAAATACCGCCTCCCGTATGTAAAGATTCACTTGACGTGTAACAAAACGCAATGTAGGTCTCTTCCATACGCAACCAGTCTGCAATATGGACATACAACTCATAAGAATATGATAGAATGAAAAAAAAATTCTGCCTTGCACACGATCGCAGGCACACGATCGATGCCCGTCGTGTGAAGACCATCGTGTGCCACACGACGGTTCACACGACGGGCAATGATCGTGTGCCTGCGATCGTGTGCAAGGCAGGAGCTTTTGGTCTTCTAGCACACAACGGCACACAGGATCGACGACCGTCGTGTGTAACCATCGTGCCCACGAAAGACCATCGTGTACACGATGGTCTCATCTTCTTCAGCACGATCGTGGGAAGATGAACAACCGTCGTGGCACGATCGTGTGTGAATGAAAATACACTAACCGGCGGCTCATTGACGAATTGCTCTTCAGATGGAGTGTCACTAGCGGAACTTCTGGCGTCTTGATTCTCCGTGGTAGTCGGAGGTCGACATTTTCCGGCCGCGAAGGGTTTCACGACGGGAGAGTTTTTTTGCAGAGAGGAGGAGAGTTTTTTTGCAGAGGAAAATATTGAGTTGTGGGACCGTTTTTTTATTGTTGTTTCGTTTTAATAATCTTCCTTTTTCTTTTTTATGTTTTTTTTCTTTTAGTGGTAGACTTTAAGGGTAATAAAGTCTTTTAACACATTTTGGTATCAAAAACTTATAGTTTTATGAATAGGGATATATAACTTGTTACTTTTATGCTTTGGTACTAAAAAAGAACATACCTATAAAAAATTGATCGAATAATGACCTGATTTTATATTTATGTAATAAATCACAATCTCATGTAATAGAACTTTTATAATAACTTAATTTTATCTTCTATAAAATAAAATAAGAAGTTCAACAAGAAATATATTGATAACTTTTTAAGTAATATAAAATTTGAACATTATAAAGAATAGTTCATGTATATCAAAATATTGTGAAATCAAAAAATTATTCAAAAAATAAATATTTTTGAAAACTATTTAGGAAATCTTAAAAATATTTCAAATATTTAAAAATTAGTCAATAATAAAAAAATAAATAATTTAGACAATCTGAAAAATATATCAGAAAATCTAAAACTATTTTGAGATAAAAAAAATTAAGTAAACCATATTTTTTCAAATACTTCATAATCTTATATATTCACTTGGATAGGTGATATAACTATATATAACTAGTTCAAGACCTGTCGAACTTCGACGGGATATAGATTTCTCGTCTACTTGAATGTAAACATAAAAATAAATTTACGTTTGAAAAACTAAAAGTCAAATATATCAAATTTAACTGATTTTCGATGGAATATAGATCTCCTTTATATGAATGAAGTAAAAATAATTGCAAACAGATAATAGTTTAATCATATATTGATAAAGTAACTGTTATGAATTAAGTTTAGGCATAAAACATTATTACCCCAATTATTTAAATTCCGGCGCCAGCGATAAAGGACATCATCTGACAAAAGCCGCCAAGTCTTATCCCATACAACTTCAGGTCTCGAGATACTATTAGATAATAGCAACATTGAAAACAGGTGACGCAGGTAGGGTCCGGATCCCCACGAACTTGCTTCAGTCATACCATCGATATACTCTTTGTCATCATCTAACAAACCCAAAGCATAACAAGCTGACTTGAAACTCTCATAAATGACTCCATCCACCGTTCGCAAATCAGCATAGCATGTTAGGCCCTTGATGTGATTCAGCATAATTCGAAGGTAATAGAGCTCACCGGCACCAACAGGGACATGGTAAAGTCGTCCTATAGCGAAGCGCTGTTTTCTCGGAGTCCATTTCCGTTGTGCATCATTCCACACAAACTTTTGGGCAAACTCCCAATATTTCAACTTTCTAGCTTCCTCACTTACCTTGTTCATTTCCATCTATGCTGAAAACTTTGACTCTCTGGACGAAGACCTATTAAAGACATCCGAAATATTTTCCTTATCCCTGAAAAAACAATTATGTTGACCCTCTAAACGGAATAGTAAACACTCCACAAAGACACTTCGATAATGAAAGTCAAACATTAATATTCGCCAAACCGCTTCACATACAGAGATATATCGATAGTCGATGTATTGCTTAATCTCATCATCTCTTCCAGCCCCTTCACCATCGACTCCAGTGGTGGAGAACCTAGCAGTAATCCTGTTGTTACCCTTGCTGATGTACTTGAAGAGATACTTGATGGCTCTACTTTGATTGCAATATTCAACATTGATGTGAGCCTGATACTTCAAAAGCAGATAACGATTATAAGGTAGAATGAACGATTGTCAAGAGAAATTCCATTCTTTTCTATAGTGGTACCCGTATCCCTTCTCTTATAAACAGGATATCCCTGATTGTCAATGATAGTTCATTCATTAAAACTCTTTGGGAAGCGCTTGGACCACTTTCCATCAACCATGCATGGGGAATAAAGATTAGCAGCACCGCAAGGACCATGCACCATATAATCAGAGAGGACCTCGTATAACTTTGGAGCACTTTCCTTATCAGGTATCTCAGCGCATATGACATTATCCATATACTCGGCCACGTTAACTTGATTATCACGTTCGAGAAAGAGGACGATGTGAGCATAAGGCTGTTAGGCGTATTTTTATGAGCTTATTTATCATTATTTTATATCCATTTTAAGTCTAAATCTGCATAAATGAGCTTTTAATGCACTATCTTTATATGTTTTGTAGGAAATTAGAGTCCGGAAGCTTAAACGACGAAAAACGGGTGAAAACGACAATTTTTGGTCCGGGCCCGCGGCACGAAGAAGCTGAGCCGCGGCACACACACGGTCAGCTGAAGGCGCCGAGCACACTGTACCGGGGGCCGCGGCACGTTGAAGTTGAGCCACGGCCCATGAAGAAAACCTGGGCCCAGGCATCCTGCACTGAACATCAGGGGCTGCGGCACAACCTTACTGAGCCGCGGCCCACGGGGCGGTGATGCTGATTTTGCCTCGTTTTTGGACTGTTCTGAAGCCCGTTCTTGACCTAATCCATGGACGCGTTTTGGATACGAATGATGGTTATAAATAGGGATTTAAGGTCTGAAGAGAAATCATCGAGGATCATCGAGAAGAAGCAGAAAACACCAAGGAGCAGAGAGTGGAAGCTAGAGAACGGAGGAATCCGAGTTCTTCGACTGCGTTTGATTTCTAATATGGTTTCTTTAATTCTTTGTGTATTCTTATTTTCTAGCATGTCAGGCTAGAACCCTAGTCTAGGATTTTGATGAAACCAAGGTTTTGACGAATTCACTTTTGATTTTGCATTATTACAATATTTCCCTTTCTTATTGAGTTTTCCCAATTGTTTTAATTACTGTCAATTATGTGGCCTATGATTGATTTGTTCTGAGTACGCAACTCGAATCGAGAGAGGAGAGTTGTGTAATACCCAGTTGTAATTCATTCATTATCATTCAGTAATTATCAGTCTGTAATTATCACTCAGTAATTTTCACTCATTAATAATCATTCATCAGTCATGATTCATTCATTTGCGTTCATTTGGCATGTTGTAACCGTGTATCAGTTACCGATCGTCATTTCATCTCTGTTTGAGTGTCGGAACGGGAGTATTATCATTATCATCGTGATTGGTAGTCTTGTGCTGGAAGTATCATTTTTGGCATGTGTTAGACTTGTTCATTTTCGCATTCGTTTGGTATGTCGGATCATTCATCAGTCGTAGCGAGGAATCGGAATCATCGGATTTATTCACCTTGGCCAGCATTGAGTTACGGCCGTAAGGTTCTGGGATACGGCCGTAAGTTCAGCGGGTACGGCCGTAAGGCTGGCCGGTTACGGCCGTACGTGGTCCAGCAGGCTGCCCAGGCATTTTGGCCGAAGGCGAGTTACGGCCGTAAGGAGGGTTAGTTACGGCCGTAAGTGGTGTTCGTAAATTTTTAGTGTTGTCGACCAAGGGTGACTTACGGCCGTAAGGGTTGCGGCATACGGCCGTAAGTCGAGGAAGGTACGGCCGTAAGGCTTGGCCGGTTACGGCCGTACGCTGCAGGTAAGGTGCCTGGTCATTTCGACGAAGAGGGCTTACGCCCGTAAGGTTGACCGGATACGGCCGTATCATCCGAGTTACGGCCGTAAGGTGTGCGGGTACGGCCGTAAGGATGTCTGCGGATGTTTTTGACGTAGGCGGGTTACGCCCGTAACTCAGGAGCGGTTACGGCCGTAAGCCTGTCGGCAGGCTTTCGGACGAAGCCGAGTTACGGCCATACGAGTTGGCCGGTTACGGCCGTAAGGCCGTTGACCTGGAATGTTACGGCCGTAAGAGGGCCGAGTTACGGCCGTAACTTCCGGCAGTATATATGGTTTAGCCGGGACACTTTTTCCTTATTTTTCTTCATTTTCACTTTCTTCTTCCATTTTGTCCGAGAGAGAGCTTGGGGAAAGGGATTTTTCCTTCATCAAACACTTGAGTACTTGAGTTTCTTCATTTCCATTCGATTATATAGCTCGGATACTCGTTTTTACTCGTGTTCTTCGGATCGAAGTGGTTGGATCTTCAAGAGGTAATTTCTTCAACACCTTGGATTTCGATTTTGTGTTGAGATATGATGTTTTGGACGTTATAATCATGTTATATGAAGGGATATGTATATGATTATGAGTTTGTATAAGGATTAATTGGATTATTGAGGGATTATTCAAGAACACTTTGAATATCGAGTTGAGATTGGGGGTTTTCGATTAATTGTCGTTATAATCACGTTTTTGGATATTCGCTTTGGATTATTAATCGTATTGAAGATGTTTTGTTGGTTTGAAACACTTCTTGGAGGATTTGATATTGGTATATTGAGGTTTGATTGTAAACAATCGAAGTTTGGACGCAACGTGTTTGATTTAATGCCTCAATGGACTTGGTTTAGTCGTATCGACGTGTTGAGTTCGTTATATTCATGTTTGTTACGTATGTTGAACGGATTGTTGGTTATTGTGTTATTCAAGGTTGTTCGAGCGACCGATATCTCTATTAGGACGTTGTTCGTGGAAGGATAATTGTCACCGGTGTTGTGTAAGTTAATTCTTACTCGGTTAAAAGGATATTCATCCCTTTTGTGGTTGTTCATTCATAATCATAACTCATTCATCAGTGTATTAACCGTATCAAACTTGTTATTGTCAATTAATCACTTCAGTCATAAGGAACGACGGTTCCAATCTTTTCATTGAGCTGTCATTTATTTCATTACCATTCCACCTCGGTGAGTCATTATTCATTTTCGATGTCACTTTTGTTATATCGTGGCATTCCGGTCATCTTGGCGTCGGATTGGTATGTGTTGGATTTTCATGTCGGGCACGTTTAAGTCGTGTGTTGGTTGTTGGCCTCACATTGGACTGTGCACACGAGTCATATTGTCTCGTGAGACTGATTAGGTACAAGACCACACGGGTATTCGATCGATACTCGTTGGTGGCTTGTGTACGGACACATTTCCATCCCGGGCGTAGTGTGGCGCCACCCTTTGAGTCGTACTGTTAGTTGATTCATATAGCATGTTTGATTGCGTATGTTTCGACAAGTTATTTCATAACTTCAGATATAATCATGATTGTGTATTTTCAACCCTTGAGGATTGTTGTTCTGTAATCGACCCATTTGGGATTTTGTTTTTCGTGTCATGGCAAGGCAAAAGCACGGAATAGCATGTTGATGTCGAGGAGTCCCAGTGATACTAGTAGGGGGCCCCGATCTTTCGATTATTCATGTTATTGTCCTTTATTTTCAGCCGAGACTTTCATTTGAATACTCCGTTTCATTCAGTGTTGTGTATTTTATCTTCATATAAAATACACTACTATTCGGTATTGTCCTGGTGTGTTGTAACTAAACTCCTCATCGGAGTAATTATTGTTGTAATGTAGTTCGGTACTACATTTATCTTGTGTAATTCATTCATTTTCATTTGCTTGGTGGGTCCCAGTTGGGGATCTACGGCACTGTAATATCCGCCTAGTTTGGGGTGTTACAGAGTTGGTATCAGAGCGTGGTTTTGAATACTACCTTCCGAGTCATGTCTCATTTGAAATCATTGTCATCGGACTAGTATCATTCGACTTTCGCATCACGTGTGACCTGTGCAGATGCCGAGCCAATCAGACCGAAAGAACTGTAAGACTTCTAACGCCATGGTATAATTTCTGGCAATTATCATTCATTCATAATTCATCAATTAACAATCCTCAAATATCATCATTCATTGTGATTAGGACGATCATGTTAACTCATTAATCACTTAATCCATTTCATTACTCAGTTAATAATCAGGACGATCATGTTAACTCATTAATTACTCAATTCATTTCATTACTCAGTTGTCAATCCGGATGATCATATTATCAATCTTGTTAAGTTATTCAAGATAATCATTTTAAGAATCTCATCAGATAATCATGTAACTTCAGTAAATCATTCATATAATCACTAAGTTAGAGCATGTATACTCATTTTCATCATCTCATGACATAATCATAACGTGCTAATCATGCGGGAAATATAATCATTATGCGACCTTCCTACTTCAGTATGGAGAGAGCTGTCAGGGGATGCACGGGGAGAGGCCGCGGTGCGGACCGAAACCCGAGAAATAATCACTCGCTACCGGGAAATCGTGCCCAGGACTCGGCTCGATCAGAAGATGTTCGGGTTGATCCACTCACTTTTATGCAGGCCATGATGACCCATGTGCAGTTGCTCAATCATCGATCGCCACTCGACCGGATTAATTGAGAGAACTCTCCGTATGAGCCACCGCTAAGGAAAGTGCTTAACAACAACCTTCATTTGTCAGCAAGAAATCAACGAAGCGTAATCAATCCGAAGGCGGTCAGTCAACCTTCAAGAAGCCTCGTGTGAGTCCTATCGTTTCTGAGCGACCTCCTTCAGCGCATAATCGTGCGGGATCTCATTCCCGAGCGGCCAGTTCGGCCATCACCTGTTTCAATTGTGGGCGCGGGTCATTTCAGCACCGAGTGTCGAAACCGTCTATCACGTGCTATAATTGTGGGAATTTTGGGCATAAGGCCCGTTTTGCCGAAAGGACTCCAAGTCGGCTCGCGGCATATCAAGCCCCGAAGCAATCGGCGTTTGAATCGGACTACTTTGTCAACGTCGTTTAAGACAATGGAAGCAAATAGAGTTGGAGCTCGTATTTATCGACGGGAGCGTCCGGTTCGGGGGCAAGTCCCATTCATGTGATGAGGAGGATCGACGATCCGTGGCCCGAATGATTTGGTATACTCGTAATTTTATTTCAACTTGTGTGTACCTTTTGATCTTTGGTACACCGCATTCATTCATTTTCGAATCATGCTTGAGTAGACTTATTTTGGGATAGTCCTATTGCTTGTGGACCTCATACCATCGGTCTACCTGACGATGGAAGAATTTTCGGAATCATACCGAAGTAAGCTTAGTGACCGCGATTGGTTGGTGGACCTAATCGTGGTGAATTTATCTTAGGACGATGTAATTTTCGGTATTAGTTGGTTTAATCGTCTTGATACTATCCTCAGTGTTTGTTAGCGTTTGGTCGCTATCTTTCCGTCGTTGGTTGTCGAATGGGTGCTTCAGGGAAGTAATCCCCGTTGTTCCAGTAGAATTATTATTATGGCGGAAGCAGAGAAATTCCGCAATCGAGCTATTAAATCATTCATTGCACCATTTTCATCGATTGCCCTTTCTAAGGCAATCGAGCTATTCAATCATTCATTGCACCATTTTCATCGATTGGCCTTTCTAAGGCAATCGAGTCATTCAATCATTCATCGTATCATTTTCATCGATTGACCTTCCTAAGGCAATCGAGTTATTCAATCCTTCATTGCATCATTTTCATCGATTGGCCTTTCTAAGGCAATCGAGCTATTCAATCATTCCTTGTATCATTTTCATCGATTGGCCTTTCTAAGGCAATCGAGTTATTCAAAAATTTATTGTACCATTTTCATCGATTGGCCTTTCTAAGGCAATCGAGATGTCCAATCATTCATTGTATCACTTTTTATCGATTGACCATTCTAGGGCAATCGAAATGTTCAATCAATTGTGGTATTATTGTCATTGATTGACGATGTATTTCCAGACGAGTTATCTGGTTGCCTTCACATAGAGTAGTGGAATTCAGGAGTGAATTGGATCCGGTACGTCCCCTTTATCGAAGGCACCGTATCGGATGGCCCCGACCAGAATGCAGGAGTTGAAGATTCAACTTGAGGAATAGTTCGAGAAAGGTTATCTCCGACCGATTGCGTTCCCGAGAGGAGCACCAGTGTGATCTGTCAAGGAGAAGGATGGCTCGTCTCGTGTGTGTATGAATTACCAGGAGTTGAACAGGGTGATGATCAAGATTAGTACCCCTTACCCGTATTGATGATCTTTAAGATCAACTTCAGGGAACTTCAGTATTTTCCAGGATCGACTTAAGATCTGGATATCACCAGTTGCGGATTCGAGAGTCGGATATCGCGAGGACGGCGTTTCGAACACGCTATGGTCATTATGAGTTCGTAGTTATGCCGTTCGGGCTAACTAATGCACCCACGGTATTCATGGAGTTGATGAATCGGGTTTTCATCGACTTTTTGGATCAGTTTGTTGTTCTCTTCATCGATGACATTTTGGCTTATTCTCGTGATCGAGAGGAAAACGAGGTACATCTTCATCAGGTTCTCGACGTGTTGAGACGCGAGCAACTTCATGGTAAGCTTTCCAATTGTGAGTTCTGGATGTCCGAAGTGATTTTCCCGGGCATGTAATTTCATCTGACAGAGTTCGTGTCGACCCTCAGAAGACGGAGACTATCCGAGATTGGCAACCTCCGAAAGATATTAAGTAAATCCGATGTTTCCTCGGATTAGCTGGTTAATTATCCAACCCACGGCCGGAGCTAGCAACCGTGGTTTTCGCGTTGGAAATTTGGCGTCGTTACCTTTATGGCATCACCTGTCAGATCTTCACCAATCACAAGAGTTGAAGTATATATTTACTCACAAGGAGTTAAATATGCGACAGAGGCGGTGGTTGGAATTAATCAAAGATTATGATATCGAGATCCTTTACCACCCGGGAGGGCGAACGTTGTCGCCGACGCCTTGAGTCGTAAGTCCGTTCAGGAGCAGATGCTTGCTCGTTTAACAATTCAGAAGGAGCTCCAACAGGAATTCCTTAGACCCGAGATCGAGGCCTGGCTTCAGCAAATTCAGGGACAGCTTTGTATGTTAGAGATTTCATCATCTCTTGAGGATGCAATCAGGGAGAATCCGGGTTCAGACCCAGCATTGTTGCGCATTCGTGAGGATGTGGCTCAGGGGAAAGCCCCTGGATTCGTGATCCACGAGGATGGACTTTTGAGATTTAAGAATCGGATGTGTGTACCGGCGAATGATGAGTTGAAAAACTCTATTTTGAGAGAAGCTCATGCTACCCTCATTCATTCATCCGGTCCAGCAATATGTACAAGGACTTGAAACAAAATTACTAGTGGAGTAATATGAAGCGAGAAGTCGCAGAATTTGTTTCGAGATGCTTAACCTGTCAACAAGTTAAGATTGAACATCAGCGACCGGCGGGTATGCTGAAACCTCTCCCTATTCCGGAGTGGAAGTGGGAAGACATTTCTATGGATTTCATCACGAGTTTGCCGACGAGTTGTCGTGGCATGAATGCGATCTGGGTGATTGTGGACCGCTTAACTAAATCAGCTCATTTCCTTGAGATCAAAGATACGTGGGGTCCCGAGAGACTTGCCCAGTTATTCATCAAAGAGATAGTGAGACTGCACGGTACTCCTAAGAGTTTTGTTTCTGATCTTGTCGGGCGATTCGTGTCTCGTTTAGGGAATCAGTTCATCGTGCTTTGGGAACTCAGCTTAATATCATTACCGTTTTTCATCCTCAGTCAAATGACGGATCGAGAGGACTTTTCAGACATTGGAGGACATGTTGAGGGCATGCGTCCTCGATTAGTAGAGGATTGGGAAGCCCAATTACTGTTGTTTGTGTCCACGTACAGTTTAGTTAGCATGCTGCGAGGAAGGTAGCACCTTACGAGGCCTGTTACGGTTGTCGATATCCCTTGTGTTACGACGACCCATCAGAGTCAATCGGCACCGAGCCCGATATACTTATAGCCGCCCGGGAGAAGGTAGCTTTGATCAGGAGATGTCTGTTGACTGCTCAGAGTCGACAGAAATCATATGCAGGTAATCGTCATCGACCACTAGAGTTTGAGACGGGTGATCCCGTTTTGGTCAAGGTATCCCCGAGTCGAGGTATTTTCCGTTTCGGAAAACGGGGGAAGTTGAGTTCGAGATTCATTGGACCGTGTGAGATTTTGAATCGAGTAAGCGAGTTAGCTTATCGATTGGCTTTACCTCTGTTGTTGGGCCGAATTCATAATGTGTTTCACGTCTCTCTCATACTTCAGTTCGACGAAATTGAGATCGCGGATGATCATTCGTACGAGGAGCGTCCTGTACGAGTGTTGGAGCGGCGAATCAAACAGTTGAGGAACAAGACGATTCCTTTGGTCAGATTCAGTGGTCTAGACACGGAGTCGAAGAGGCTACTTGGGAAACCGAGAAGAGTATGCAGGAGAGTCATCCCGAGTTGTTTGACCCTTAGTTTCGGGGACGAAACTCTTTTTAGGGGGGGTATGTAATACCCAGTTGTAATTCATTCATTATCATTCAGTAATTATCAGTCTGTAATTATCACTCAGTAATTTTCACTCATTAATAATCATTCATCAGTCATGATTCATTCATTTGCGTTCATTTGGCATGTTGTAACCGTGTATCAGTTACCGATCGTCATTTCATCTCCGTTTGAGTGTCGGAACGGGAGTATTATCATTATCATCGTGATTGGTAGTCTTGTGTTGGAAGTATCATTTTTGGCATGTGTTAGACTTGTTCATTTTCGCATTCGTTTGGTATGTCGGATCATTCATCAGTCGTAGCGAGGAATCGGAATCATCGGATTTATTCACCTTGACCAGCATTGAGTTACGGCCGTAAGGTTCTGGGATACGGCCGTAAGTTCAGCGGGTACGGCCGTAAGGCTGGCCGGTTACGGCCGTACATGGTCCAGCAGGCTGCCCAGGCATTTTGGCCGAAGGCGAGTTACGGCCGTAAGGAGGGTTAGTTACGGTCGTAAGTGGTGTTCGTAAATTTTTAGTGTTGTCGACCAAGGGTGACTTACGGCCGTAAGGGTTGCGGCATACGGCCGTAAGTCGAGGAAGGTACGGCCGTAAGGCTTGGCCGGTTCTGATGCGTGCGCAGCAAGGTGCTGGTCATTTCGACGAAGAGGGCTTACGCGTAAGGTTGGCGGATACGGCCGTATCATCCGAGTTACGGCCGTAAGGTGTGCGGAATGCGGCCGTAAGGATGTCGGCGGATGTTTTTGACGTAGACGGGTTACGCCGTAACTCAAGAGCGGTTCTGGCCGTAAGCTTTGTCGGCGAGCTTTCGGACGAAGCGAGTTCTGGCCGTCTGAGTTGGCGATTCTGGCCGTAAGGCCGTTGACACAGAATGTTACGGCCGTAAGAGGGCGAGTTACGGCCGTAACTTCCGGCAGTATATATGGTTTGTCCGGGACACTTTTTCCTCATTTTTCTTCATTTTCACTTTCTTCTTCCATTTTGTCCGAGAGAGAGCTTGGGGAAAGGGATTTTTCCTTCATCAAACACTTGAGTACTTGAGTTTCTTCATTTCCATTCGATTATATAGCTCGGATACTCGTTTTTACTCGTGTTCTTCGGATCGAAGTGGTTGGATCTTCAAGAGGTAATTTCTTCAACACCTTGGATTTCGATTTTGTGTTGAGATATGATGTTTTGGACGTTATAATCATGTTATATGAAGGGATATGTATATGATTATGAGTTTGTATAAGGATTCATTGGATTATTGAGGGATTATTCAAGAACATTTTGAATATCGAGTTGAGATTGGGGGTTTTCGATTAATTGTCGTTATAATCACGTTTTTGGATATTCGCTTTGGATTATTAATCGTATTGAAGATGTTTTGTTGGTTTGAAACACTTCTTGGGGGATTTGATATTGGTATATTGAGGTTTGATTGTAAACAATCGAAGTTTGGACGCAACGTGTTTGATTTAATGCCTCAATGGACTTGGTTTAGTCGTATCGACGTGTTGAGTTCGTTATATTCATGTTTGTTACGTATGTTGAACGGCTTGTTGGTTATTGTCTTATTCAAGGTTGTTCGAGCGACCGATATCTCTATTAGGACGTTGTTGGTGGAAGGATAATTGTCACCGGTGTTGTGTAAGTTAATTCTTACTCGGTTAAAAGGATATTCATCCCTTTTGTGGTTGTTCATTCATAATCATAACTCATTCATCAGTGTATTAACCGTATCAAACTTGTTATTGTCAATTAATCACTTCAGTCATAAGGAACGACGGTTCCAATCTTTTCATTGAGCTGTCATTTATTTCATTACCATTCCACCTCGGTGAGTCATTATTCATTTTCGATGTCACTTTTGTTATATCGTGGCATTCCGGGTCATACTGGCGTGCCGGTTGGTATGTGTTGGATTTTCATGTCGGGCACGTTTAAGTCGTGTGTTGGTTGTTGGCCTCACATTGGACTGTGCACACGAGTCATATTGTCTCGTGAGACTGATTAGGTACAAGACCACACGGGTATTCGATCGATACTCGTTGGTGGCTTGTGCACGGACACATTTCCATCCCGGGCGTAGTGTGGCGCCACCCTTTGAGCCGTACTGTTAGTTGATTCATATAGCATGTTTGATTGCGTATGTTTCGACAAGTTATTTCATAACTTCAGATATAATCATGATTGTGTATTTTCAACCCTTGAGGATTGTTGTTACGTATGGCGGCCCATTGGGGATTTTGTTTTTCAGGTCATGGCAAGGCAAAAGCACGGGAATAGCATGTTGATGTCGAGGAGTCCCAGTGATACTAGTAGGGGGCCCCGATCTTTCAGTTATTCATGTTATTGTCCTTTATTTTCCGCTGCAGACTTTCATTTGAATACTCCGTTTCATTCAGTGTTGTGTATTTTATCTTCATATAAAATACACTAGTATTCGGTATTGTCCTGGTGTGTTGTAACTAAACTCCTCATCGGAGTAATTATTGTTGTAATGTAGTTCGGTACTACATTTATCTTGTGTAATTCATTCATTTTCATTTGCCTGGTGGGTCCCAGTTGGGGATCTACGGCACTGTAATATCCGCCTAGTTTGGGGTGTTACAGAGTTGGTAGGAAAAATTGGTGAGAACCGTTTTATCTTGTGAGATAGGAATATATTCATAGGAATTACGTGGCCTTTTTGAAGATTTAGTACTTCTTGCCTATTGTCGAATTAATTCACCTAGGAATAGAGTGTGTTATTCGCCTTAGAAAATTCTATTGACCTCGGGAGAGGTGGTAGAGTATTTTAGCAATCTTCGCCTTCAATAAATTAGGAAATCATTAAATTCATATAATCAAGAGTAATTCGGATAAACCGAGGTGGATTCACAATCCTAGATTAATTCCCTATTTGATTTTCTTCCTTCAAACAATCGATTTTACTATTTTTTTTGCTTTTATTAATTTTCTTTAATTATCGCTTGCATCTCAAATTTCGATAGTTCAAATAAAATTAGAATACGCATAAATCGGTAATTAGTAAGTCAGTCCTCGAGGGAACGATATCTTACTTATCACTTTATTACTTGTTTACAACAACGTGCACTTGCGTTCACCGAATTTCGCAACAAGTTTTTGGCGCCGTTGCCGGGGACTGATTATTTTACTAATATCGATTTTAGTATTTCTAGTCTTAATTTGAACATTATATTATTTTTGTGTAATTTTTTATTTATTTGTTTTCCTTTCAGGAATTTCTGGTTAGTGCATGAGAAAATTCGGTAACGAAGGCCTATTACCTTTGGATACTGAACTCGAGCGCACTCTTCGGAAAAACAAGAAGGAAAAGCGTGAGCTACCGACAAAAGACACCATGGCCGATAACACAAAAAATCACAGAGGAGACAATCTTATGCAGCAAGCTCAACCGGCATTGGCACTCCGTGATTATGCAATGCCACAAATAAATGCAAACTTTTCGGGGATTCAGCGTCCAACCATCCAAGCGAACAACTTCGAGATTAAGCCGGCTATTATTCAGATGGTACAAGCAAGCCAATTTTGTGGACTGGCGAACGATGATCCCAACGCACACATCGCTTCATTTCTCGAGATATGTGACACCTTCAAGAATAACGGTGTTACCGTTGATGCTATTCGTGTGCGGCTTTCCCCTTTCTCTCTAAGGGACAAAGCCAAATTTTGGTTGAATTCACTACCACCGGGCTCTATCAAGACTTGGGCGGAATTAGCACAAGCCTTCCTGGCTAAGTTCTTTCCACCATCAAAGACAGCGAGACTTAGGTGTTGTTGCCCGAAATATTATCCGAAGATAGATATTGCTGGAATGGACGAGCAACAGCAAATTGCGAGAGCATGTCCAAGGGAATAGAAAAAAACACTTTCCGTGGGGGTGTGAATAACACAAGATTTGCGGGAGCACTTTCCGTGGGGGTGTGAATAACACAAGATTTGCCGGGTTTGTTAGGCCCGGGCTTGAATGCTCTCGCGAGATGTTATTAATACAAATATTCGTGGATACAAGTATTAATGTAAGAATCTAATTACAATGAGTGTAAAAGATCCTATTTGTCTAACGCTTGAGCGAAGCTTTGGTGTTCTTGCTCTCTGCCGATCGTCTTCTGTGTAAGAGATGCTGAGAGAGAAGAAAGAACCGAGAGATAGCTGTTGCCAAGAGTGAGAAAGCCAAGTTGTGGACTGAAATTATAAAGAAGCCGAGAATCAGAGAGTTAGGAAGTTTTCCAAGTGCAGGCAGCCTCCTATTTATAGGGGCTGAGATGCCCTGTTTACTGGCGGGTGATCGCCTTTCGTACAATATAACATGGGCTGTCTGCATAAAGCTTGCGGCTGCTGCTGGCAGCCAGCTGTGAGGTCCAATGAGGAGCCAGCACGCGTCCTGAGTTGTTGTCATGGGCGGTCCCACTGTACACCTTTCGACGGGCCTGTCGGTTGGTGGAAGGATGCTGACAGGCTGTGGTCAACGACTCATGTGCTGCAGCGTCTTTTCCGGATCTGCATGTGGGTTCTGTCCTGAGCTTCGGCCTTTGCCGACTGGACGATCGTCGGCTTCGGCCCTTGCCGACTGGACGATCGATGGCTTCGCGTGGCATGAGGCGGTCGTCACTTGGTCGGTCGCCAGGAGTCGATCGCCAAGTACCGAGAGGCGATCGATGACTTCGCGTGGCATGAGGCGGTCGTCACTTGGTCGGTCGCCAGGAGTTGATCGCCAAGTACCGAGAGACGATCGCCTTAGATGTCGATCGTTCGGCACCGAGACTTGTCCTGGGACCTTTGGTCGGCCGATCCGCCTTGGCTGCTGGGCTCTGGCTCGGTTGCCCGGTCTCTGAGGCGATCGCCTGTTGAGACGTATAAATCTCGACACAACATTAGGAACGAGATAACTACCTTCGGGCAATTTGAGATGGAATCACTTCACGAAGCTTGGGAGCGATACAAGGATTTATTACGGAGGTGCCCACACCATGGCTTACCGGATTGGCTACAAATCTAAACCTTTTATAACGGATTGAGTGCTTCTACACGCACTCTTGTTGATGCAGCCGCTGGAGGAACGTTAATGGGAAAGACTATGGTGGAAGCTCATTCTCTATTGGAGGCGATGGCTGCAAATGCTTATCAATGGCCTTCCGAACGAGTAAACCCAAAGCGAGTTATGGGAGTTTCCGACAACGATTCGATCTCTACACTATCGGCACAAGTCGCAGCGCTGACTCAACAATTGCAAGCTTTTTCACATGCTCCTACCTCCGTTACCACGGAATCATGTAATTGGTGCAATGGATCTAATCCTAGCGCAGAGTGCCAAGTTGGAAATCCTTTCGAGCAACATCCGATGGAACAGGCTCAGTTTGTGGGGAACGGGAATTGACAGAATAATCCGTATTCCAACACATACAATCCGAGGTGGCGAAATCACCCTAATTTTTCGTGGAAAAACGGACAAAACATAAACCAACCTCAGTTTGCTCAACATCAACAGCAACCCCCTCCCGCTCCAAAGATCTCTCTAGAGGAGGCAATGGCGAAATTAGCAGCAAATACGAGTCATTTCATGACCCGTACAGAAGCAACCTTGCAAAACCATTCCGCCTCTATTCGCAACTTGGAAGTCCAATTGGGTCAAATAGCAAATGTGTTAACAGCCCGCCCTGAGGGTACCTTGCCAAGTACAACCGAGACGAACCCCAGAGAGAGTATTAATGCCATTGGTTTGAGAAGCGGGAAGGAAGTGTGTGAGCAGCCCAGACAGAACAAAAAGAGAGGTGAAGATGAGGGGAAGAAAAATTCAGCGACCGAGGAATCACAAGTTTCTAAGAGCTCGAAACTATTTCCAGATAATCCGACAGCCTATGTGCCACCCGTCCCATTTCCACAACGTTTGCAAAAACAAAAATTGGACAAACAATTCTCCAAGTTTCTCGACGTCTTCAAGAAACTACATATCAACATTCCATTTTCCAACGCCTTAGAACAAATGCCGAGCTATGTGAAGTTTATGAAGGAAATCTTATCTAACAAAAGGAAGCTCGAGGAATATGAAATGGTGGCACTGACTGAAGAGTGCAGCGCAATCTTGCAGAGAAAGCTCCCGCCTAAATTGAAGGACCCAGGAAGCTTCACTATACCGTGCACTATTGGGAACTTGTCTTTTGATAAAGCATTATGTGATCTCGGCGCTAGCGTTAATCTCATGCCTCTTTCTATTTTCAAGAATATAGGAATTGGGGAAGCGAAACCTACTACGGTCTCTTTACAACTAGCCGATAGATCCATCAAGTACCCGAGAGGGGTAATAGAAGATGTCTTGGTCAAGGTTGGTAAATTCATTTTCCCTGCCGATTTCATTGTGCTTGATATGGAAGAAGACCATGAGATTCCGATTATCTTGGGTAGACCGTTCTTAGCCACCGGAAGGACCCTTATCGATGTTCAGGAGGGTAAATTAATACTTCGGGTTGAAGATGAGCAAGTCACGTTCAAAGTGTTTCGATCTCTCCCGTGTCCAAGCAAGGACCAGAAATGTTCACAAATTAATATCTTTGAGAAAGACACACACCGGGAGAGTTGTCGGTCGAAGTGTTCAGAAACCGTTTCAGCTGCTCCGATGTCTAAGAAAAATGAAGAACAAGTCGCATATCTTAGGCATTTGGACATGTCGTCTTCATCAACTGTTCATGCACCAACGAAAACTTCTAATGCTGTCATAAGTTCATTCGTGAAAAAGGAGAATAAGCCGGAAGTGAAACGGGTGCCAAGTCATGTGCAATCTGGGTGTTTTGGAAAGTTATTTTTGTTCAAATATTTTCGCAAAGAACATTGGGTGCCCAAACCGAAAATCGAATTGTTAAAGACCAATGGTCAAAAATTTAAAACACATATTAACGGTTCGATGGACGGGGCAGAGTTCAAATGGTGTTTGCGAAAAGCAAATTGATTTTCAAAAGGTCCGGCTGAAGACTATAAACTTAGCGCTTCTCGGGAGGCAACCCGAGTATTAGTTGTAGATTTTTGTTTTCAGTGTTTTCATGCATTTTAGAGTCTATGTTTTTCGTCATTTTTGCTTTGATATGCTTATCTCTCACGTTCTTGATGTGTTTCTTTGAAAATTCTGTGCAGAAAACCCCCAGGGAAAAATTCAGCCCTGAGCCGCGGCACAAGGATAGCGAGTCGCGGCACACACAAGTCGAAGGAAAAGGGCTAACCTTCTTGTACCATGTGCCGCGGCACGCACTTACTGAGCCGCGGCACAATAGACCTCTGAGCCGCGGCACAAATACACTGATCCGCGGCACGCCAAATGGCCCAAAAACGCCCAGGTAACTGTACTCTGTGCCGCAGCACGAACAAAATAAGCCGCGGCACGATTACACTACGAGCCGCGGCACCCGTACGCTGAGCCGCGGCACACGGCGATAGAACAAAGAAGCCCGGGCAGGCTGTACTCTGGGCCGCGGCTCACTTAAGCTGTACCGCGCCCCCTGTTGCGAAGATGAACAGCCCAGCACCCTTTTTAACATCAATTGGCCGGCACAAACAGGTAAGTGTCTTTCCCTCCTTCGCGCTAGCACTCGGACGACCCCTTCTCAACTCTTCTTCTTCTTGCATTCTTCAATCCAAGCAAGGTAATTCTCAATCATTAATCTTGATTGCTACATGGTTTGAAAAATGAGGTATTGTTCTTCATTCAATATTGAATATGTTTAGTTCTATCAAGGTTGAGTTGGGATATGAAATTATTGATTGATTATTGATTGTATTTGTTGATTATGAATGAATTGTTGATGTTTTTTGTCGTTTGACATGACTATCGATTTATGTTGTTATTTTTGTGGATTGGATTTATCCATTATAAATCTTGTTCTTCATTCAAACCCATGCATGTCAAGTGTTTGATAAAATGCGTCAATGAAAATTTTTGAGCAAAACGTTTTCAAATTATATGCAACAAAATTGATTATCGAATTACATTGTACCCCAACCCTTACTTCATGTTTAAACTTGAAAGCTCAACCTTAATTTCCTCTTACAATGGTGCAAGACTCTATATTCACGTTTCGCGTATCTTAAGTCGAGAGAGGTGTAGTTTTCCTTAAAGGTGTGTAATTTCCGGTGGTTATTTTTTTCAGGAACCTCGCCATGGCTAGAAAAAGAAAGATAAGTACGAGGGCCAGGACAAAATCATCCCCCACACGAGGGGAGACATCACAGAGCCGAGCCGATTTAGAGTCTCACCAATTTTTCGATCCGGACATTCACAAAATATTCAATGAAAAAATCCGGCCTAGACCAATAATACCGGAGCGGGGATTCACTCCCGCCCCCAGGACGGTGAGCTTCTGACTATGATTGACGAGATGGGATGGGCTCGTTTCACTGCGCCTCCCGAGCTGGCTGTGATCTCTATCGTCCAGGAGTTTTACGCTAGCGCTCTATTGCGACATATTCAGGAGGGGCAGATGATGGCGCAATCAGATACTCGGACTCAGGTCGTCGTCCGAGGCCATACTATGGATTTTTCGGTGGCTGCAATTTGGAGACTATATGAGCTGTCAGTGGTGGATGAGACGGCGTTTACGCAGAGTATGAGTAGCCTCACGAGGGAGGCTCTGCTTGCGGCACTCACACAGCCCGGTTCCGTATGGGAGACTCGAGCCCCGGGTTCTTCAGCCTTCTATTTTAAGAGTTCGCGCCTCAGTCGGCTCGGGCGAGCCTGGTTATACTTCCTCTGCGCATGGGTCGATCCTACCTCGCAGATCCGCTCAGTCTTACTCTCTCAGGACCGACTACTTTATGCTATCACTACCGGGCTCAGATTCGATGTGGCCCCTCATCTGGTCCGATCTATCCTTCATTGCATTCAAGGAGGGGCCAAGATGGGGCTGAAGCACCCATCTCTCATTTGCGCTCTATGCCGCCAGTCGGACATGACTTGGTCGGATGATGAGCCGATGCTAGAACCCCAGGGTCCGATTGATCATCGCATTATTTCTCACTTTGATCAGTGGGGTGGAGGGCCGGCACATGCTCGGGGATGAGGATTTCTTCTTGACGAGGCACATGAGCAGTCCCCCGAGCCTCTTCTTCTGACGCATGAGCAGGCGGAGTCCAGCCCGCCGCCTGAGAGAGAGCAGCTCCAAACGATGTTTGACGGCCTGAGAGAGGAGAGGAGGAGATAGAGAGAGAGAGAGCCATCTAGCTGCTTTGAGAGAGGAGATGCGGACAGAGAGAGAGAGAGCCTCCTCGCAGCTGTCCGGGAGGAGATGAGATAGCAGGCCCGCCGGGCCAATCGACGGGAGGAGAGGCGCTTGGCGGCGAGGGATTCTTACCATCAGGACTACCTTGCTGTGTGGACGAGCCACATACTGCACCTGGACGGGCCCTTCATCCCACCAGTTAGGACATCCACACCACCCTCCTCGTCGGGCGAGGCCGGCACCAGTTCATGAGCGGACATTAGGGGAGTACTTGACCTTTTCTCTTATTGAATATTATTATCTATGTCCATTGAGGTCAATGTACGTCCTAAGTTTTGGGGGGTTTACTTTCAGTTGCTTTTGACTTATTCGTTTGCATTTTTCATTATTTTTCGTTATTTTTGACGCTAGCCTTGCTTGTCTTGTTTTTATTTGCATTCGTGAATTTTTTGTGCTTCTTTGTGTAAAACTGATGTTATGATACTGATTTCTCTTTGAAGAAACGGTTGAGTTTTGGTCGAGTTTGCAGTCAGCGATATCTGTTCCCTCCGAGTACTCATTTAGGTCTGAAATTTTTTCGTTTTTGTAGAAATCTTAGCAGATAAGAAAGGAGACATACGTGTTTTCAAATCGCCGTCTATACGTTTGGTTACATTTTTCGCGTAGCTAGTCGTCCAGTAACATGAGTCTTGTTGGCACTTAAATTGAGTTTATAGTCGGATAGTTTTTTCCCAAAAAGTCGAGAAATTATACATGTTCTATGATGGGAAGTCTAGTAACCGGGGGTATTCACGTGACCCGTTGTTTACTCTCGCATAAAACGATAACCTGAATAGACTAATGGTTTAGAAATATCGCATTACCGATGATGGGAAGCCTAGTAACCGGGGGTATTCACGTGACCCGTTGTTTACTCTCGCGTAAAACAGCAACCTTGACGTGCGGGATTTGCTATTCGAGTTTTTTCTCCGTTGTATAAGAGAACTTAGTAACTAGAAGCATCCATGTGCCCCATGAGTCTCTTTTACGTCAAACGGTTCCCCAATACATGAGAATGGAAACCCACCCTAGGATTATCACGAGGAAACACCCCGAGATCCGAACTTAGTGGTTAACTCGAATCTTTATTATGATCATACATAAGGGAATGCTGTCCGAGGATTATTTTTGACGATGAAACTCTTGAATTTTTGCCACTTGACTGTGGGACTTGGCGAGTTGGCTTGTTTACTCTAACCCTTCGTATTGGCGGTCAGTTAAATTCACGCTTGTTCATCTTTGAGCTTGATTTTCTTCATGAACGATTGATTAGCACTAAAAATGGTTACTTTGTGGAATCAGTTTCCTTGATGTGACTCAATAATACGATACTCGTATTATTCTTTGAGATTTTCTGGGTAGTATTGATTAAGTTGGGCACTATGGATTTGCACGATCATTCACGATACTTTTTATTTGAAAATTGATTTTTTGCTTGAGGACAAGCAAAGGCTCAAGTTTGGGGTATTTGTTAGGCGTATTTTTATGCGCTTATTTATCATTATTTTATATCCATTTTAAGTCTAAATCTGCATAAATGAGCTTTTAATGCACTATCTTTATATGTTTTGTAGGAAATTGGAGTCCGGAAGCTTAAACGACGAAAAACGGGCGAAAACGACTCCGGGGCCGCAGCACGAAGAAGCTGAGCCGCGGCACACACACGGTCAGCTGAAGGCGCCGAGCACACTGTACCGGGAGCCGCGGCATGTTGAAGCTGAGCCGCGGCCCATGAACTGTTCTGAAGCCCGTTTTCGACCTAATCCACGGACGTATTTTGGAGACGAATGATGGTTATAAATAGGTATTTAAGGTATGAAGAGGAATCATCGAGGTTCATCGAGAAGAAGCAGAAAACACCAAGGAGCAGAGAGTGGAAGCTAGAGAACGGAGGAATCCGAGTTCTTCGACTGCGTTTGATTTCTAATATGCTTTCTTTAATTCTTTGTGTATTCTTATTTTCTAGCATGTCAGGCTAGAACCCTAGTCTAGGATTTTGATGAAACCAAGGTTTTGACGAATTCACTTTTGATTTTGCATTATTACAATATTTCCCTTTCTTATTGAGTTTTCCCAATTGTTTTAATTACTGTCAATTATGTGGCCTATAATTGATTTGTTCTGAGTACGCAACTTGAATCGGGAGAGGAGAGTTGGTAGGAAAAATTGGTGAGAACCATTTTATCTTGTGAGATAGGAATATACTCATAGGAATTACGTGGCCTTTCTGAAGATTTCGTACTTCTTGCCTATTGTCGAATTAATTCACCTAGGAATAGAGTGTGTTATTCGCCTTAGAAAATTCTATTGAACTCGGAAGAGGCGGTAGAGTATTTTAGAAATCTTCTGTTAGGAATATGCCCTCGAATGCCACTCAGAGGATGAGAGAGTGAGAGCAATTGTATTGTAATTATGAATATTATATTTAATAAGGTAATTATTATTTCTATATTATTGTATATCACTGGCATTGTGATTTGGTATATAGAATAATAGTCCTTGCATTTGAGAGTGAACATTCTACTCCTTATGGAGATAAGGAGATAGGCACTAGAAGTGTTTAGAACTCGAATGCTTTACTAGTTCGCAAGTCGATAAAACTTAACAGGACATTAAGTTTTAATAAGACTTGTATAACTGATGCTAGGATGTGTGCACGTCTTGATAGCATAGTTATAAGTATATTGGTGGGACCAGTATACTCGAACACAACTCATACTCGATTCAGTCACACGGTATTCACTCTCGGAGAGTCGATGATGAATCGAAAGGTTGTGATAGTATACGTGGACCTTTGACTTGAGGGTTCAGTAGAAGATGTGCCTGTGATGTTTAGTTTGTCATTAGAGTAGTTAGACTCATTTGCTTAATTGCTGAGTCGAGCTCGAAGTGCGGACTATACGGGCAGGTAGCGATCTTTCTTTGTGCGCCAAGAAAGGATTCTATCTCCTGTTAGTGAGCAGGTGAATGTCCTATACGGTTAATGGCAAATAAGATCATAAGTCTTTGGCCAAATCATTCTGATATAGTCGTATTAGATACACTATTAATCAGTCGGTCTTAATTTGCATTAACACATGTATAGAGTTTAGTCAACAGTAGGGTTTGACTTTACCGTGACCCGAAGACTTGACCGGGACATCTGATGAAGGGTCTATACGTATATAGTATTCACGACATAATGGTTCTGGAATGATTCGTTTATTCGTTCTCAGTCGGGGTTTACAGTGCGGCCCGCTAGGCTGGCTAAGTGCTGCCCGCACTCATTGGTTCCTCTCAATGCCGGCTAAGACGAACCTACGGAGTCGCGCAATAGGATCATTGATGGATAAATATGAATTAATAATATCTCTTATAATATTAGATATTAGATATCTAATTTTGATTTATCGGATAAATCAAATAGCGGTCTTATGAATTGTAAGTAGGTTACTGGGTGATTACTTTAATTCATAAATTATATTTCTTACAGAAATATATATTTGTGTTTGATATAATTAATTAATTGGATTAATTAATTAGTCCAAACACATTGGAAATAAAACGGATTCGTTTGATAAACATCCGGTACGAGGATTCGTTTTGTGAACATCGATTACGAGCGAGTAAATTCGACCCGTCTTCTTGGAAATTTCCCTTAAGGCCGCCCCCTCCCTCTCTTGTCTCTTTTATACTTATTTTATGTCACTAGGTGACATATGTGAGGTGTATTTGATACCCTCAATCATGTGTTAAAGGTAGACTTTCATTTTTTTATAAAAAAAAAAAGTCTTTAAAAAGGAGAGAGGACAGCTTCTTCTTGAAAGAACTCAAAATCACGAATTTGAGAGAGAGTGTAAGGTTGAAAACTTCATCTTGATCTTAGAGACAAGATATAAGAAGAATACATTGAGAGAGAAAATTCCTACAAGCTTCCCTAGCCGCATTCTTGAAGAAAGGAAGCTTGTCGATTTTTCCATCAAGTTCCGGCGTGTGAAGTAGAGGCATCTTGCTTTAGGTGCTTGGAACGAAGGACTCTTCATCATCATCATCATACGAAGGTTTTTCAGAGACATCATAGGTATGGGACTTTGATTCCTTGATCTTCGTATTTTTCTTTTCGTATATACGTTACTTGATCGATCCTCTTAGGGATTCCATTTATTCTTCCGCTGTGTTTATTTTCTGAGGAATCCCAACAGTGGTATCGGAGCGAGGTCAAATATATTGTATATACGATCATCTTTGCATTTGGAATGTTATTTGATGATGTTTATGATTTAGAATCATAATAGATATAATCGAAGAAATTTAATCGTTCGTAGTAAGTCAAGTTTCGACTATTTTATGTGAATTATAAATCTGAAAATTTTGATTTTTGTTGATTTTTAAGTTCTTCATGAAGTTAAGAAACTTTTTCGTTTTGGAAGCGAGTCGAAAAATGAGAAAAAAAGGGGTTAAACACGAATACCGCACGAAGACGCAGTGCCGTGAGCTTCTTTGATCGCTGGCCGCCGAGAGTGACTCGGTAGGCTCAGAGCCGCCGCCACTGCCAGGCGATGGCGAGAGTGACTCGGTCCGGCGGTTCGGATTTTGGCCCGATTTTGAATCGGGCCGTGGGCTGGGCCTGATACCGGATTTTCCGGGACTCCATTTTTGTGTTTATATTTCGTTGTAATAATTTCCGAAATTTAAATTGGATTTAATTGGATTTAATAAAATATTTGGAATATCTTTTTATTAAGGGAAATTATTAGACGATAATATTGTTTTGGCCGGATTACTTTGAACGGATTAAAATGACGATTATAAATATTAATTTGATTAATATTGTAGAAATTAAATAGATTAATTTTTATATTAATTGGATTAATATATTAATTAATTATTTAATTTCATTTACCGTTACACGTTGTATGGAATGCCTTATGTGATGGTGATATAGCTCGTGGACTTAGTTGTTGATTTGTTCGATTCGATATGGTTGTAAAGGCCATTTTGAGCCTATTTATTTTTACTAGAAAATATGTATAATAGGACGTATTGTTCAATGATGTAATTATTCATATGGCTATGACGAAGACCGAAGACGACCGACTAGAAGACGAAGAATCAATACTGTATTTTTCCTTTCTTTATTTGGCTTGGCCCAATACTTAGGAAAAAGTCCATGAGCTATATGTTGGTAGTAACTAGGTTGCTATTTATTGTTTTTCATTTTGAATGATTGACAAACCACAAACCGCGCTTATAAACGGATTAATGTGCAAAGTGTAACATATAATCACGTTAATACTCCCACTTACAAACACTAAGTTATAAAGGTTACGAGGTTTCCTACCCTCCGTCAAACTCATGAAAAATTGAAATCTAAACCGGAATATTATTCTTCCGAGTATGTCGGGGTAATATTTTTTGGGAAAGTTGATAAATTCCTAGAGTGCATTAGATGCCTTTGGTTGTGACAAATCAAACCCCTATAAACCGTATGGGTTGCCGGGTAAGATTCAATTGTCAGACTAATAGGAGTTGACGGTTTAAACTTAGATAGTTCAGCGAGTCATAGAAACCGAATGGGTTGAGGGCAAGTGAACTAGGGGTAAAAGAAGATCGAATCATCCATTAGATGGATTGGAATTAGACACCACTTTATAAAGAATAATAGAATATAAACCGTATGGGTTGCCCTCTATTAAACTTTGTAAAGAAATCGATCACCACTATGAAGTCACCCAAGACTTCTGGATTTAACATGGGAGTGTGTAAATACCGATAAAATAGTGGGAGCCGAGTTATGAATAAAGAAAGTCCTTAAATTATTTACTCGGATCATAATTAAACAATCACTAACGAATCTCAAATTATTCTCTGCAGTTAACAAAACTCTCAATATGACAATGAACCCACTCGCTATACTACTTGAAAAGAACGTCCTGACTGGTCCGAACTATGTGGACTGGCTTCGGAACTTGAGGATTGTCCTAACTATGGAAATGCTGGGATACGTCTTGGAGGCAGACATCCCAGCGGCTCCTGCAAGAACCCGAGCCAATCAGGAAGATGTCGATGCCCATGAGAAATGGGTAAAAGACGACATAAGAGTGTGAGGGTACATGTTAGGCTCAATGACCAATGAGCTTCAACGTGCCCATGAAAAGATGACGTCTTCACGAGCCATCTTAGCGCACCTGGCTGAGCTCTATGGAGAGCATAGCCGAACTGCTAGATATGAGATATCAAAGCAATTATTTGGCGCCAGGATGAAGGAAGGAGAGAGGGTTGGGGACCATGTCCTAAAGATGATCTCGATGATTGAGAGATTGGAAGCTCTTGATTTTCAGATGCATGCATCTCTCCAAACTGACCTTATCCTGCAGTCACTTCCTGACTCCTTTTCCCAATTTGTCATGAACTTCAACTGCAATGAGATTGCATGTAACTTAGCTGGGCTAATGAACAAACTGACGACTGCCCAGTCTCAGATGAAGACAAAGGGAAAGGAAGCTGCACTTGTGATTTCTTCTAAGACTTGGAAGTCCAAGAATAAGAAGAAGAAAAATAAGAAGCAGTTAGGTCCGATAGCCAAGATCGACAAGGGAAGGGGCAAGGCCCCAATGGTTCAAAAAAGCAAAGGGGCCAAGAAAACAGATGTATGCCTCAACTGCGGTGAGCTAGGCCACTGGAAGAGGTATTGTCCAAAGCTTGACTGTAATGCGCCTTCAGGTACAGAACTACTGGTTTTAGAAATAAATTGTTCTGTAACTGTATATTCTACTTCTTGGATACTTGATTCCGGTGCGAGTTCTCACATTTATACAATGAATCAGGGTCTGGAATGAAGTAGGAAGCTGAATTCAGGGGAGGTGATGGTCACCGTCGGAAGTGGGCATAGTGTCGAGGCTTCTGATATCGGATCCCTTATGTTGGATTTAGAATCTGGTTTTATTCTCACTTTAGATGATGTACTTGTTTTGCCCAAGGGGCACAAGAATATTGTATCAATTCCGGTCATGGACTGAAAGGGATTTCACTTCTTTATTAGAGATGGGTCTTGTCGTATTTATTTCAGAAATAAATTGGTTGGTACTGCTACATTATTAAATGGTTTATACCATTTAAATTTAAAGAATAAGACAAATGTGAACACTATAACTAGGAAGCGTGGTAGGGATTAAACGAACCAAGCACTTAAGTGGCATCTTATACTTGGTCATATCGGTCAGACCAAGGTTCATAAAATGGAGAAAGATGGGTTTACGGGTCCATAGAGATCAGATCCCTATCCAACTTGTGAATCTTGTCTTCAAGGCAAAATGACTAAGTTACCCTTCGCAGGGACTTTTGAAAGAGCTGCTGAAAAACTTGGATTGATCCATACCGACGTCTGTGGCCCTTTTGAAGTGGCACGAGACGGCTTTCAGTATTTCATTACATTCACTGATGACCATACCAGGTATGGATTCGTGTACTTAATGAAATATAAGTCTGAAGCTTTTGATAAATTCAAGGAATTTAAAGCCCTAGTTGAAAATCAAACAGGTAACCGTGTTAAGACTCTTCGGTCAGACCGGGGTGGTGAGTACATGAGTACCGAATTTGATGAGTTCTTAAAAGAACTAGGAATAGTGTCACAATTCACTCCTCGAGCTACTCCACAATTAAATGGTGTATCAGAAAGAAGGAACCGAACCTTGTTGGGCATGGTTCGCTACATGCTTAACTATACTGATCTACCGATTTATCTGTGGGGTTACGCGCTCCTTACTGCTGTGCATATCTTGAACAGATGTCCTTCCAAATCCGTTCCTAAGACTCCCCATGAGATGTGGAGAGGTAGGAAACCAAGTCTTAATCACATTAGGATTTGTGGATGCCCTGCTTATGTCAAGAAGACTAAAGTAGAGAAATTAGAAACTAGGTCTGTGAAAGGTCGTTTCATAGGATATCCAGGGGATTCCATGGGATATCTATTCTACATGCACGAAGATCATAGGATCATCGTTGCTATACAAGCACACTTCTGGAAGATCGGTTTATTCGGGACGGAGGCGATTAGAAATATTTCTTTGGAAGAAATAAAAGAAACACCAAATGAGACACCTATGCAAGATATAAGAACCGAACCTTCTGAAATACAAATACAACCTCGAAAGTCTAGTAGAATTTCTCAATTACCTGAGAGGTATGGCTATCTGCATCAAGAGGAACTGGGTGTCCATGAGATGACATAAAGTAGTCAAGAGAATGATCCTTCTACATACGACCAAGCGATGGTAGACGTTGACTCCACCAAGTGGCAAGAAGCTATGGAAGCTGAGATAGACTCAATGCATGCTAATCAGGTCTGGAATTTAGTAGATCGTCCTAAAGGCATAGTGCCTATTGGAAACAAATGGATCTATAAGAGAAAGGCTGATGGAGATGGCAAGGTTGATACCTATAAGGCCAGGCTTGTGGCAAAGGGTTATTCCCAAAGAGAAGGAATCAATTACTTCGAGACCTTCTCGCCTGTAGCTATGATTAAGTCTATTCGCATGATGCTTGCTATAGCAGCCCACTTAGATTATGAAATATGGCAAATGGATGTGAAAACGGCATTCCTAAATGGATTCCTCGAGGAGGAGATTTATATGGAAATGTACTAAGGGATTCATATCTCAAACCAATATTCATGAAGTATGCAAACTTCAGCGTGCCATTTATGGACTGAAGCAAGCTTCACGGAGTTGGAATCTTCGTTTTAACGAGACAGTCAAAGAGTTTGATTTTGTCCAAAACGAATAAGAGCCCTGTATTTACAAGAAGGTTAGTAGGAGCAAAATTGCGTTCTTAATACTATATGTAGATGACATTCTACTTATAGGAAACAACGTAGGAATGCTCAGTTCTGTGAAAGCTTGGCTTTCTAAAGAGTTCTCAATGAAAGACTTGGGAGAAGCTACCTATATTCTGGGTATTCGTCTCTACCGGGATAGAGCGAAAAGAATGTTAGGTCTTTCCCAAGCCCTCTACATAGAAAAGATCCTGAAGCGATTTAGGATGGAAGATTCTAAAAGAGGGTTTATACCTATGCAACATGGTGCAAAGCTTTCCTTAGAGATGTGTCCTCAAAGTGAGGAAGATAGAAAGGAAATGAGCAAGGTACCTTATGCTTCGGCAGTAGGTAGCCTTATGTATGCAATGATTTGCACTAGACCGGACATTGCCTATGTTGTGAGCATAGTAAGTCGGTTTCAGTCAAATCCAGGCAGGAACATTGGAATGCTGTAAAGAACATTCTTAAGTACCTAAGAAGGACTAAAGACTTGGTTCTTACATACGGCGGTGGAGAACTAAGAGTGATGGGTTATACAGACTCAAATTTTTCGGGGGACATGGATGCTCAGATGTCCACATCAGGGTATATCTTTACTCTGAATGGTGGGGCAGTTTCTTGGAGAAGTGCCAAGAAAAGTTCGACTGCTATCTCTACATGTCAAGCCGAATATCAGGCAGCCACGGAGGCTGCTAAATAAGCTTTTTGGGTAAAGAAGTTCACTGAGGAACTTCAAGTGGTTCCTAACGCAGAGAAGACCGTGACACTGTTTTGTGACAACGAAGGAGCTGTTACATAGGCTAAGGAGCCTAGGGCTCACCACAACACCAAACATACTACGAGAAAATATCATTTTGTTAGAGAAATGGTTCGGGATGGGAATGTTACACTGCAGAGAGTAGACACAGCAAATAACGTTGCTGATCCGCTTACCAAGCCACTATCTCAGAAGGTCTTAGAGAGACATCTGTAGAGTATGGATATTAGATACCATAGTTTGTGGCATTGAGTGCAAGTGGGAGATTGTTAGGAATATGCCCTCGAATGCCACTCAGAGGATGAGAGAGTGAGAGCAATTGTATTGTAATTATGAATATTATATTTAATAAGGCGATTATTATTTCTATATTATTGTATATCACTGGCATTGTGATTTGGTATATAGAATAATAGTCCTTGTATTTGAGAGTGAACATTCTACTCCTTATAGAGATAAGGAGATAGGCACTAGAAGTGTTTAGAGCTCGAATGCTTAACTAGTTCGTAAGTCGATAAAACTTAACAGTACATTAAGTTTTAATAAGACTTGTATAACTGATGCTAGGATGTGTGCACGTCTTCATAGCATAGTTATAAGTATATTGGTGGGACCAGTATACTCGAACACGACTCATACTCGATTCAGTCACACGGTATTCACTCTCGGAGAGTCGATGATGAATCGAAAGGTTGTGATAGTATACGTAGACCTTTGACTTGAGGGTTCAGTAGAATATGTGCCTGTGACGTTTAGATTGTCATTAGAGTAGTTAGACTCATTTGCTTAATTGATGAGTCGAGCTCGAAGTGCAGACTATACGGGCAGGTAGCAGTCTTTGCTGTACGCCAAGAAAGGATTCTATCTCCTGTTAGTGAGCAGGCGAATGTCCTATACGGTTAATGGCAAATAAGATCATAAGTCTTTGGCCAAAGCATTCTGATATAGTCGTATTAGATACACTATTAATCAGTCGGTCTTGATTTGCATTAACACATGTATAGAGTTTAGTCAACAGTAGGGTTTGACTTTACCGTGACCTGAAGACTTGACCGACATCGATGAAGGGTCTATACGTATATAGTATTCACGACATAATGGTTCCGGAATGATTCGTTCAATCGTTCTCGCCGGGGTTTACAAGGCGGCCCGCTAGTCAAGCTAAGTGCCGCCCGCACTCATTCGTTCCTCTCAATGCCTACGAGACGAACCTACGGAGTCGCGCAATAGGATCATTGATGGATAAATATGAATTAATAATATCTCTTATAATATTAGATATTAGATATCTAATTTTGATTTATCGGATAAATCAAATAGCGGTCTTATGAATTGTAAGTAGGTTACTGGGTGATTACTTAATTCATAAATTATATTTCTTACAGAAATATATATTTGTGTTTGATATAATTAATTAATTGGATTAATTAATTAGTCCAAACACATTGGAAATAAAACGGATTCGTTTGACAAACATCCGGTACACGAGGGATTCGTTTTGATGAACATCCAGTACACGAGCCGAGTAAATTCGACCCGTCTTCTTGGAAATTTCCCTTAAGGCCGCCCCCCTCCCTCTCTTGTCTCTTTTATACTTATTTTATGTCACTAGGTGACATATGTGAGGTGTATTTGATACCCTCAATCATGTGTTAAAGGTAGACTTTCATTTTTTTATAAAAAAAAAGTCTTTAAAAATGAGAGAGGACAGCTTCTTCTTGAAAGAACTCAAAATCACGAATTTGAGAGAGAGTGTAAGGTTGAAAACTTCATCTTGATCTTAGAGACAAGATATAAGAAGAATACATTGAGAGAGAAAATTCCTACAAGCTTCCCTAGCCGCATTCTTGAAGAAAGGAAGCTTGTCGATTTTTCCATCAAGTTCCGGCGTGTGAAGTAGAGGCATCTTGCTTTAGGTGCTTGGAACGAAGGGCTCTTCATCATCATCATCATACGAAGGTTTTTCAGAGACATCATAGGTATGGGACTTTGATTCCTTGATCTTCGTATTTTTCTTTTCGTATATACGTTACTTGATCGATCCTCTTAGGGATTCCGTTTATTCTTCCGCTGCGTTTATTTTCTGAGGAATCCCATCATCTTCGCCTTCAATAAATTGGGAAATCATTAAATTCATATAATCAAGAGTAATTCGGATAAACCGAGGTGGATTCACAATCCTAGATTAATTCCCTATTTGATTTTCTTCCTTCAAACAATCGATTTTACTATTTTTTTGCTTTTATTAATTTTCATTAATTATCGCTTGCATCTCAAATTTCGATAGTTCAAATAAAATTAGAATACGCGTAAATCGGTAATTAGTAAGTCAGTCCTCGAGGGAACGATATCTTACTCATCACTTTATTACTTGTTTACGACAACGTGCACTTGCGTTCACCGAATTTCGCAACAGAGGCAAACCTTGATTTTGAAACTCGATCGTATAGATAACTACATCAATTCATGAAAGTTATCAGTCTAGATACAAAATGTATAAAAGCTCATCCGGATGTATTTTTTCGAATCACAAAATCGAGCAAGCTAATTATTATCTTTTCTTTTTTCAATTAACTATTTGTAAATTAAATAATGTCATATTATATCTATATTTGTACATAGTAAAAAATAGACATTTACTAAATATCTTATTGTGGTTGAAAACTCGAGTCCCTACTAATTATGGTCCACCTACATGTATTGAATTTAAAATACCCAACATTTGAGTTAGCGAGTGACCTGAAGATTTTAATCTACATAATTTATTCTTCAAGCGTAAAAGTTATGCATTGACACGTATTATTTTTAAAACACTTAACAAATCACATATACAGTGATAATGTAATAACAAATATGAAATGTAAATTGTATAAGTAACCTGCTTTGGGCTTTCCAAAAATATGATTATCATTTAAATCATTCACCAGTTGATCAAGTTTTATTTTGAAAACCCTGCATAGTATATCAGGCCTATCTTCAGGTCTCAAACCTCTCTTATTAACAAATCTAGTGATTTCCGGCCATTTCGGATTGAATGTAAATGTATGAAAAATGAAGGATATCCAGCCCATCTGCAAAGAGCCATGGCATCTTGAAAATTTTGAATCATGTATCTAGCACCTCCAGTGAATGAGGATGGCAGTACTATTCGTTTACCCATGGATGATGGTGCAGTATCACCTCTAGCAACTGCATCTGATAGGGTTTTGTATTTTTCAACCCTCAAGGATGGTTGATTAAAACGAATATAATCAAGCCTTTGTGTTTCCATCATTGTGTATGAGTCCACCAAGTACTGTTGGAATAGCTTTCTTCCAAGTAGAATCTGCGGTCCTTCATTAACACGATCCTGAATCCTATAAGCGGTAAGCTCCCTTATTGTAAGATTGTCCGCCTATTGTTAGATGATTCAGCATGCGGAACATCGACATAATAACCATCCTCCCCGTATGTGAATAAAAGTCGATACTGAAGAGGAAGGTAAGAAGGGTGCAACTCGTTGATGCGCTGAAGAGCACCAGATTGAGTCTCAACAACAACATCTCTGGTATCATAGGATGAATCAACATCACCAACGATAAGGGCAGCAACTTCAGAAGTCGTCGGCAGATTGTATGTCCTCCCATCCCTTGATCTCCTCCCTATAAGTTGAAGCCTTACGTCATTGCATCTACCTTGATGAATACGTTCCGTTACCATCCTGAAACTCCAAGCATAAGGGTTATTGTCATCGACCAATTTTTTCAAGTCATCAATGATCGAATCATCAATTTCCTTAGTGGTACCTTTGCTGGAAAAAAACAATAAACAACATAATGAAACTCTTCAACATAATTATCTAAATTTATTTAGCAATTGTATTGAATAAACGCATTGACTTATTAAAATGGACTAACCCGGCGGCCTTCATCCTGTTATTGATTTCATCATCAGTGTCATGTATATAGAGTTGTGAAAATTTTGGAGATGATCCTTGTAGGGGCAACAAACTTCCAATACGATGATGAAATCTTAAAAATATTTCAAATATTTAAAAATTAGTCAATAATAAAAAAATAAATAATTTAGACAATCTGAAAAATATATCAGAAAATCTAAAACTATTTTGAGATAAAAAAAAAAAAGAAAATTAAGTAAACCATATTTTTTAAATACTTCATAATCTTATATATTCACTTGGATAAGTGATATAACTATATATAATTATACATGTTATGACAAGTCAATTTTATTAACATAAACATAAATTAATGTCAATTTTTTATATTGAACTATATATACAATTTTCTTTAGCAGAAGATGGAGTAATTATTTTTTTTGAATACTACACACCTCATAAATATTGTTTATGGCATTAGTATTTTTAATAAACTATTCTTACATGGTTTGTACATGGAAATAAATGAATAAAATAAAAAATATAAAGTTCAGCTATAAATATTCTATCATTCTTTAAATAACAAAAAATTGAATATTACAAAAAAGTAGTTCATACACACACGTGCGTGTACATATATATATATATATATATATATATATATATATATACACACACATACACGTGTGTGCGCGCGTGTGCGTGTGTGCGCGCGCCCGTGTGTGTATGAATATTAGTGTGGGTAAAAAATATCACAGTGATGTGGGCCCCGCGCACGACGGGGTGAGTCATAATACTCAACAATGATAACGATCAAATCACATCAAT
Source organism: Orobanche coerulescens (assembly GCA_033398695.1). Classification (NCBI taxonomy): domain Eukaryota; kingdom Viridiplantae; phylum Streptophyta; class Magnoliopsida; order Lamiales; family Orobanchaceae; genus Orobanche; species Orobanche coerulescens. The sequence goes on from CM065814.1 coordinate 134,928,813, forward strand.
AATTACATACTAATGAAAATTCTAAGTAAGAATACTACTAATGTACTCTGACCGTCATAACCTTACCAATTCGTGATAATCCTCATCAAAATAATCATCACCATATTCCACATCTCATATTCTCAATACCATAGTGAACTCGTACACAAACATTTGTACTGCATCCCAAACAATATCCAAGATTCTCAAAACATCATCATAACTTATTGGTACGAAATATACCAACTCTGTCCAACTCAATCCATCAGATAATACCATCAAATCTCAACATGATAAGCGATTGTCAATCAACAGGCAAGTACCAAGAAGAAAATACGGAACATACCTCAAGATACACAATGCCACGACAATTCATGTCAGTCTAATTCGAGATCAGATAATACAACACACGGACATGGTCCTACAAAAGACTTACAAATGCATACTCACATGACAACATCAATATGCCCACAACAATAACAACAATATATACTCATGAAAATCCGATGATCCCGCGCACACAGCATAGATCCAAGATGATCTTGTTAGATCTACATGAGGTGGATAATCAGCAATATACATATGCACAACAACACATGGTAATCCAACGATCCAGCGCACACAGCATAGATTCCCACGATGATCACGTCGGACCAACACGTAGTGGAAACTCATCCAACGATCCAGTACACACATCATAGATACCCAAGATGATCCCGTCGGACCAATACTTGGTGGACAAACAACAACAATGCACAAATGCATGATAACAACAATACACACATGACTCACAACAACAATACATGAATGTATCACAACATGATTGACACTAAATGACAAAAATGATTAGAGTACTTGCTCCGAGTCCTTCGAGAGCAATATCAATGTCAAAACCATCACCAACAATTTTCTCAATATTCGACGATCTAAAAGTAGCATAGATTGTAGATACATATCCTCGTCTTTACCAAAATATATTTGCGATACTCAAGCATACCAATAATGAGCATAAACCATATACCTTATGATTTAACTCCAAAATCCGGAAGACAACATACTATCCAAATCTCCAGAATTCATACTTATACTCATTGCTATATTAATTATAAACGAAATGAAATCGAAATTATTCACTAAATATTATAAACTGAACAACTAATAACTTGCCTTAAATATCCGAGTTGGTAAAGCAGATCTGTTTAAATCTCCGAGGTTCGATTTCCATGCATAAACAAGATATTGATATTCTCATATCAAGAACTCATTAAAGGTAATATATTACGCACTCGATTTTCGTGATCAACGACTATCCACCAATTTTATAATTTTAGTTCAACTTTCTCAAAAGTGACGATCCGAACATTAATAATTTCATTACTAAAACTCTAGCATATTACTTTAAACATAAAAAATAATATTCAATATGGCCGTATTTATGGTATATCCGTTATTTATATCAATTTGGTCGAATGAAAACTTTGTATTATTTTAATGCGGAAAATATTTCAAAATCATCAATTTTAAAAACTCATTATCCTCGTATAGAAAAATACTAACAATCAGCGTTACTAAATTTTCCAACCTTAAACACAAACATAAGGTATTCAATCTGTTTGATACATATGAAATACATAGAGTTGACTCGGTAATATATTGATAAATATAGGAGTCTTAGCAGTTGAGAAAAATCAAAATAAAAACTGTTTTATTATAACATGTGTTGCTACTCAAAATATTATCCGGAGATAGATATTGCTGGAATGGATGGATAGCAAACAAATGCGAGAACACTTCTGTGGGAAAAGTAAATAACACAATATTTGCCGGGGTTGTTAGTCCCGGGCTTGAATGCTCTCGCGAGATATTATTTATACAAATATTCGGGGATACAAGTATTAATGTAAGAGTTCAATTACAATGAGTGTAAAGACCCTTGTTATCTTAGCTAGTGAGCGTGTAGATTGCCGGAAGAACCAGATATGATGCTCTGTGAGTTCTTGTAACAACGTTGATGAGCTGTGACGACTGTGAGAAATCGACAGTGTCTCACGGTCTGTAGCTGCTGTATGTTTGAGCTTCTGGGCTTGTGAGTCTCCTCGAATCTGCACTGTGGAGACTTCTTGCCTCTGCCGACCGTCTTCTGGTTGAGAGATGCTGAGAGAGAAATCCTGAGATAGATCCGAGATAGGAAACTGTGAGCCTGAAGGAATGTATATGTTTGTATGTTTTCTCTGAACTTAATGGAGAATGCGTGAACCCTCTTCCAGTTGTTGGGGGTTCTCTATTTATAGGACTTGGATATGCTGGGCGATCGCCTCTACTGTATTATAATAAGCGGGCGATCGTCTTTAACACATGGGCTGGTCCCCTTAAAGTCCGCAGTAGTTGCTGGCAGCCAGCTGTGCGGTCCAATGAGAAGCCTGCACGCGTCTGGTCGCTGTCACGGGTGGTCTCACCTTGTACCTTTCGGCGGGTTTGTCGGTAGGTGAAGCCGTCCTTGTCAGGGACAGCTGTTGGTGGTCAATGATCCATGTTTCGCGGCGCCTTTTGTGGATCTGCACATGGGCGCTGGCTTTGAGATCTAGTCTTTTTAGACTTTGACAGATGATGGTCTCTGTTCGGGGCATAGGACGGTCGTCCTAAGCTGGGCACCAGAGTCGATCGCTAGGTGACAAAGGACGATTGCCTTGGGTGTCGATCGCTAGATACCCGAAGGTGGTCTGGTATCTTCGTTTAGGCGAGTTCGCCATAGCTTTATTGGTTGTGGACTCGGTCGCTCGGCCTTGTAGTCGATCGCCTGTCGAGGTGAATAAATCTCGACATAACAATTGCCCCCCAGCTCGCTCCTATGTTGGAAACGTGGGGTGAGGTGGTTCTGCTGGCGATCGCTGAATTATGACGACTCTGTATTTTACTGAACTGGTGATCGTCTTGAGCTGATTGATTCTGAATTTGGACGACCTGATAGGTCGCTGAAAAGAGCGGGAAATGGCAGTGGATGCGGAAAAGTCTCTGGGGCACGTGTCGGGTTCCTGTTGGGAGAGACCGACGGTCATTTATGACTCCTCGTCTGACGCGTCTGTGAAAAGACGCGTACGCGGGTTTCAAGGGAGCATTAATTGCGACGGTTGCGCTCCAACCCCTGAGATTCTCCTTAATTGCACACGAGTCCCTGCCATCTCCTATAAAAGGGCGCAGGGTTGTAGTGTTCACTCTTACGCGCTTTTTATTGGAGAAAGAAGGATAATATCGCTGAAGAATTTTCTGAAGATCCGACTGCCGATCGTCGATCGATTCCAGCCTTGGTAAGAAAACACTCCTCTTCTCCTCATCTTGAATTCGAGAATGTCTGGAACATCTTCTTCGTCGGGAATGGGCACCTCCTCCGCCGCTGGGACTTCTAACGTCCGGGGAGGATCCTCCGCAGATTTCCATCTGGAGACGGCCGCAGAATCTATCCGCGCCGGTATCAATCCCGCGGAAGTCGAGGCGCTGTTTAATGAGGCCGACATCGCTAGGGAGGCGGCGGTTGAACATAGACGCTCACAGATGGAGAGAGATCTGGCAGTGAGGGCCTACTGGGAGCAGCATAGTGCTTTCGGCCAGGCCTATGTGGCCTTTGCTGAGATTATGGAGAGGTTGGCCGGTCCGTCTCCTCGATTTGATTACCGAGAGTATTCGATTACTCATCATTATCAACCTCCTAAGCGATCGCTATTTCGGGCTGCTCAGCGATCTATGTGGTCTCTTGGCCAAATCAGGAGTTCGGCGACCAGGAAGGATCTGGCCGTCTGGAGGACGAAGTTTCATGTCCCTTCAGATGTGGATCTGTTTGTACCGGCTGAGAATGAGCGAGCCGATCAGCCTCCGGAGGGCATGGTCACCATGAACGAAGCGATCATGGGGGCAGGGTTGCGATTTCCTTTCTCGTTCTCCGTCTCCCATCTGCTGGCTGCTTGGAATGTGGCGCCGCTCCAGTTGACGCCGAACGCTTGGCTCCAGATCATTTGTACTCTTACCTTGTTCGGCGGTCACCGATTGTATCGCCTTCCTTCGTCGTCGGAGATGAACCACCTGTTCAAACTGACGGCTCAGAAAGGGTCAGTCGGAGGCTATCATATTCAAGGCCGATCCGGTCGGGTGGTCCTCGGAGTCCCGAACAAGGTGCGGGGCGATCTGGCGAAGTGGTTCTGGGTCGCCGGTGCCTGGAAAGCCTCAGCGAGCGACAACCCCACTGGCGAGCTGAACATTCCCACTGGCTTTCGGGAGAGAACTCCGAGTAAGGGTTTTGACTCTCCCTTTGTTCGGACATGTTCTGAACTGATCTAATTTGGTCTTCCTTTTGCAGGTTTCCACATTCCGGCGATCGACGAGCTACCTTTTGATTTTATGGTCGTCTGGGAGCGGATACGGAGTTTGCCGGACGACGACTTAGATGCTCAACGGATCAACAAGGAGAGTCGTTGGCTGTCAGCTCGGCTACTCTGTTTTCCGAGAAATCTTTCGGTCTCAGGTACGAATTTCTACGATCTCCATTTGCTGGACGATCGTCCTGTTGGAGGAATAGGTCTAACTGTTGTTTGATTGTTCTTTATTGCAGAAGTCCGCTTTCCTCGCTTTTTGGAGCCCCCACTGGAGATAGCTATGTCGAACCCTGGAGTTTTGGGCCGTCTCCGCCAGAAGAAGTCATCTCGAGCTCCTCCCGTGGCGTTACCTATCATTCTGGAGGTGGAGCCTTGTGTAGAGCCGATTGTGGCTGAGGAGGAAGTTCAGGAGGAGGGGTTTCGGACGAATCGCAAACGGCATAGGTCGGGAGAAACTCCAGTCTCTGCCCCTGCCAGCGAGGTGCCGATCGCCGCGCCTCCGATCACCGTTGTTCCTCCGGAGAATGAGCCTACGCCCTCCGCGGCTTTCTTACGGGAGATGGCGATCACCGATGCTGAGACCCCTCGTGGGAAACCATACTTTGGCCGCGATCCCGAGAGAGCCGAGAGGTAAACTTTGCTTGCTAAGTTGAAACTGGTCATTCGCGTAGGAGATGTGTTAACTTTTTTGTTTTGATGCAGGATCCGTAGCACAGATCCATCCTGTCCACCGATGGTGCGGGATTTTCTGGCAAGTCGATCTCCTCACCAGGCCTGCGACGTCCCGCTATACGTCAACCAGGCCGTTTATGCTTTACCGAAGGCCTGGACGACCGATCTAGATGCAAGCGCTCGTCAGCGATCTGGGAGTACAATGCAGCCGCCGCCCTTTCTCTCCAAAGTGGCGACCATGGTCGCCTGTGCCGTGGCAGAGTTTGAGGGGCGTCCTTCCACTACTCGCCTGCAGGCGGATCTCGAGGCGGCTCGGAAAGAGAACGCCGAGTTCGCCGACAGGATTGTGGCAATGGAGAAGGACTCCCTGGATGCAGCTAAACGGGAGAGTCATGAACTTGAGCTGGCGAGGAAGGATGCCGAGGAAGCCCGGGCGACGGTCGACCGATTTTGGGACCGGATGACAGATGCCCGACGGTTGAAATTGGCCGCTGATAAAGAGGCCGATCAACTGAAGGTGACCGTCGCTCGTCTGAATAGCGATCTGGTGGCGTCGAGGGGAGAGACGGCTTCAAGGGAGGCCGAGATCCGGGATGCGCAACAGGCGCTTGCCGAGTTGAAAGGGAAGCAGGAGGCGACCGATGCCAATCCTTTTCTCAACGTGGAGTTCATCAGTGAGTTTGCCTATTATATGGCGTTCGCTGACTCGCTCCGAGATGCTAAGAAAGGAGGACTGGAGGTCGGCCCTCTAGCCGAAAATTTCAAGGCGTATGTGTTGGAGCACCCTCTTCACCTTGACTTCTCTGTGCCGATCTTGGACTTCTCGGAACTTGGCGTGGACTTGAGCTGGTATCTGACTCCGGCGAGCCTTGTTCATCCTGATGCTCTGGAGGACGGGGAGGCCGCTCCGGTAGCTGGCGAAGGGTCGCGGGCCGATCCGGAGGTTGAAGGCGAAGGCCAGGCAGGGGCCTGAGGCTTTTCTCTTTTAATGTTTAAGCTCTTTTGCCTTGTAATTTTGTAGCTTTCTTTTTGTAGTGCTTAGGCCTCCGGGAGACCATGTATGTACTTCCGAAACTTCAAGTAATGTAATGAACGTCTGATTCTTCGATTTATCACTTGAATGATTGCTTTTTGAGTCTTTTGCTTGACTTTGTACAAATGTGTAAGGAGAGATTGTTGCGTGCGTAGTATGTCTAAGTGAATTGATAAACTCATATAGATAACTTTTACAACACATTCGATCGCTGCACAAGCATCTGCTAATTGCCGATCTTCGAATGTGATTGAATAGGGACGATCGTCATATATATAGCTCCGCACTTCCCCCTTGTTTTTGTTCACTTAGTGAAAGTAAGGGGACGAAAATAAATCATTGAGTGAGCGGTCTTTAATTTTGTCGAATCCTCGAGGAAGGCCGTCCATCTCGGTCTTGAGGAGCCGTGCACGATCGTGGAATTCGATGGACCGATCTCCACGACCATGTCTTATGCACGAGCGACATTCCGTCTGATGGCTAAATTCTCGTGACTCACTTAATTAGTAGGGTCCTCCGAAGGTTGCGCCTCGCCTCGTATTTAAACGAAGGGCGTGCGTTCTTGGTCTGGAAGATTCCTTGCGTGGGGCATCGTCGGATTAATCAACTCCACGTCCGTGGCTTGTTAGCTCTTTTTCTACCTCGGGTCGCCATTAAGATGGCGACCCTCGACGGTATACGTTGAGACGGGGGAAGGGACGCGTCGCATTGTCCGTGAAGGATCCACCATGTTGAGTGATGGACCTTCGAGGGCGGGCGATAGTGTCCACTAATTTGCTTGGAGAGTCCTTCGACTACGCCCGCCTCGTATTTAAACGAAGGGCGGGCGATCTCAGCCCAAATGAACCTTGCATGGCCTAAGCAGTCGGTTCCATCGACCACCAGGACCATGGCTGAACTCTTCTACCTCGGATCGTCATGTTAGATACCGACCTTCGACGGTGTACGTTGTGCAGGGGAGGCAATCTCGTGCTTTAGTCCATCATGTTAGATGATGAACTGTAGATGGCGAGCGAGTCCTCCGGTTTGATTTGGAGAGACCTTCGGCTATGTCCGCCTCGTATTTAAATGAAGGGCGAGCAATCGGAGCTCAAAGAAACCTTGCATGGACGGATCGTCGGTTTCATCGATTTTCGCGACCATGGCGGAACTTTTCTACCTCGGACCATCATATCAGATGACGATACTTGACGGTATACGTTGTGCTAGGGAGGCGATCGCTGCCTAGGTCCATCATGTCGATGACGAACTTTAGAGGGCGAGCGAGTCATCCTCTTTTTCGAAGCGTTGGTTCAGGCAGTAGCCTTTTGTTCAATGAGGTGGGAAATCGGGAAGAGACTTCCGAAGTTCCCTTCTCTTGATTGAAGCATGTAGATACGATCGCCTAGGTTGATCGAGGGGTCGGCTCGTATGAGCTTTCCGGTCTGTTCGCGTTCGACTCAGGCGATCGTGTTGGGATATTGGTGGGGCTCCGGCTAAGCCAACAAACTGTCCAACTTGCCCTCCTCGAACAATCTCCAGAGCTGTTTGAGGAGGTCGCGGCATTGGTTGGTGCTGTGGCCGGGACTCTTGTGGTAAGCACAATATTGATTGTGGTCCAGATGACCGTGGTCCCTTATCGCCTTTGGCTTGTTCAGCGGTTCGTGCCCCTGGATGGCGTGGAAAATGTGGGCCGGAGTTCGGTTGAACTTATGGAGGAGATGGGCTTCTATATCCTCGAAGGCCTTATGGTCGCCGGATGGCTTGGCGATCGTCTCTTTTGTTTTGGCGATCACCGTCTTTCGGGCAGGAGGAGGCGTTTCCTCGCCTAGGCGGAGGGTGGGTAGCCTTTGCCTGGCCAGAAAGTCGACGGCCTTAGCACGGAAGATCGCGTAGGTTGGGGGGATATCCTTGGTGAGATGTCTGAACATGGGTGAATGACCGTAGAATCCCCCCAGGATCGAGTAGAGAGCGAGCTCGCCACTGATGGGCTCGCCGGTGAGGATGATTTCGTCTACTCGGTCGATGTAATCTGCGTCGGTTTCGTCTTCCCCCTGCCTGATTTTCATCACGCGGTGGGGGCCTTCTAGTCTGGCGACCTTGGTGGCGAAGTATGACGTGAAGTCATTCGCCAGTTTCTCAAAGGAGATGATCGATCGTGGTGGTAGTGAGACGTACCACCTATGGGCCAGCTCGCCCAATGTTAATGGGAAGATTCGGCACTTGGTTGCATTTGTTGCCCCACACCCGGTCATGTAAATTCAGAATTTACTTAGGTGGGTCTCGGGGTCCGATCTCCCTTCATACAGAGGTGTTTTGGGAGGAGCGATCCTTGGTTGCACGGGGGCGAGCTCGATGTGGACCGCGAGTGGCTCGGTCGGCCCGATGATCTTTCTGCTGGTGCTTGCCCCAGTGTCCAAGAGTGCTTTCATCTCGTCGAGCTGGCGTTGCATAGTGGCCATCACCGTGGCCTGGCTGCTCGCGGCTAGGCGCTCGGAGCGGGAGCCAAGGCGATCAAGTACTGACCCCCTGGCGTTCGGAGTGGGAGCCGAATGGTTGTCTTGTGTTCGGTTGGGAGATGGGCAGGCCGAACTCCTGGTGACGGACTCGGATTCCATCGTTTCGAAGTTGGGACCAGAATGCCCCGGTCGCCATGATGGGTCACGTCCCAAGCGACTGAATACGGAACCGCCAGACCGTGTGAGAGCCTTTCCTCACGAATCGGGGCTTTCTGACAATCGCTCGCCCTGTAGCCCTTTGAATTTCCGTTTGCGCATGCGGCAGATGGCCGAGGGAGTTATTTCTGGCGACGCGCATGCTCTCCGTTGCTCCTTTTGGATGGCTATACCCTCCTCGATCTGTTCCTCGGTTTGGAACTGGTCGAGTGAGAGGTTGGGGCCATCCCTCAGGAGCGGGATTGAGAGTCTCGCGTTGCCGCGGCTTCCCCCTGCCGTCGGCTGGGGCTCGGATTGAGCCGGGATATGGTGTCCGGCGGTTCGGAGAGCGGCTCTCTTCGATGTGGCGGCGGACGTCATGATTTTGAAGGCTTTCTTTGAAGCGCAGTGAGTATCACTTCAAGTATATGCCCCGAGAACAGTGAATGTTCTTCGGGACGGTAGGAATAAAAATGAAGGTATAGAGCCCTTCCTCTAGCGCCAATTGTTGCTACCCAAAATATTATCTGGAGATAGATATTGCTGAATGGATGGATAGCAAACAAATGCGAGAACACTTCTGTGGGAAAAGTAAATAACACAAGATTTGCCGGGGTTGTTAGTCTCGAGCTTGAATGCTCTCGCGAGATATTATTAATACAAATATTCGGAGATACAGGTATTAATGTAAGAGTTCAATTACAATGAGTGTAAAGACCCTTGTTATCTTAGCTAGTGAGCGTGTAGATTGCCGAAAGAACCAGATATAATGCTCTGTGAGTTCTTATAACAACGTTGATGAGCTGTGACGACTTTGAGAAATCGACAGTGTCTCACGGTGTGTAACTGCTATATGTTTGAGCTTCTGGGCTTGTGAGTCTCCTCGAATCTGCACTGTGGAGACTTCTTACCTCTGCCGACCGTCTTCTGGTTGAGAGATGCTGAGAGAGAAATCCTGAGGTAGATCCGAGATAGGAAACTGTGAGCCTGAAGGAATGTATATGTTTGTATGTTTTCTCTGAACTTAATGGAGAATGCGTGAACCCTCTTCCAGTTGTTGGGGGTTCTCTATTTATAGGACTTGAATATGCTGGGCAATCGCCTCTGCTGTATTATAATAAGCGGGCGATCGTATTTAGCACATGGGCTGGTCCCCTTAAAGTCCGCAGTAGTTGCTGGCAGCCAGCTGTGCGGTCCAATGAGAAGTCTGCACGCGTCTGAGTCGTTGTCACGGGTGGTCCCACCTTGTACCTTTCGGCGGGTTTGTCGGTAGGTGAAGCCGTCCTTGTCAGAGACAGCTGTTGGTGGTCAATGATCCATGTTTCGCGACGCCTTTTGTGGATCTGCACATGGGCGCTGGCTTTGAGATCCAGTCTTTGTAGACTTTGACGGACAATGGTCTCTGTTCGGGGCATAGGACAGTCGTCCTAAGCTGGGCACCAGACTCGATCGCTAGGTGCCAAAGGGCGATTGCCTTGGGAGTCGATCGTTAGATACCCGAAGGTGGTCTGGTATCTTCGTTTAGGTGAGTTCGCCATAGCTTGATTGGTTGTGGACTCGGTCGCTCGGCCTTGTAGTCGATCGCCTGTCGAGGTGAATAAATCTCAACACAACAACATGTATTTCAGATATAAATTTCATGAAACGTTATCAAGATTCCACGTGCAGATTCAAAGATATACGTGTTCAAGCTCGACACCTCGATCAACTTTTAAAGGACAGGTTGTTGGAAATGACTGATACGAACAGGGCTGATTCAGTATAAAATGGCTTATTTTGTTTAGGTATTCTGACTCAATACCGATGATACAAACTGCATTCATATTAACGTGTATTTTATTTACAAAATACTCGAGAGGTATTTTCAAAATAACTTACAGGTCGTGAGATAATCGAGTTCAAAGAAGGCAACCTAGTCTGGAATTCTCAGACTCACTGGAGAAATTCATCGAACAAGTCCAAGTCAGTCTACTGGAAAAGCTTGTCTGACTCGCCAGAAAATGACCTTTTATCGTCAGAGAAAGGGACTCTGATCGGAAATGTAAAGACGTATATTAATATAGGAAGAGTTTTTGGATACAAATAATTAAGTTGTGTGAAGAAATGAAGTGGAGAGGGGCTATATTTATAGGCCACAAAACAGGTGTTCAGTCAACTACGCGGCATGACATAAGGCCATACGTCAGCAGACCGGACATCAGGCTGTGCGTCACGCTTGGCGACTTTCGACCGAATCTCACACATCACGCTCGACGACTCCATGCGGAAGCTTCCAGCCGCCTGCCGACAACTGACTTACACAGTGACAAACGGTGCTTGGCAGTTGGCAGTCTCCACTTATTTGGTCATAACTTCTTCGTACGGACTCTGATTGGCTTGTCGCTTGAACCATTGGAAAGCTAACTCAACTATATACAATACTATTAATTTTCAGGATTTTTGTACTTCTTAAATATCCATGGTGATTTTTCAAAATTAATACTTGTCCACGACACTTCCCAGAAAATGTTCAATCTTATTTCCACTAAAACTTTCAATATTCACTTCGTATTTTAGGCGTTCCAATATATAATTGCATCTCCAATATATTTATGATAATATATGAGTCCAATACTTAGTCGGAATAATTTCTCTAGCATTCGTTGAATAATTTATTGGAAAATATAATGTTGGCCATCATCATATTTTTACCAATAATTATTCGACGGGATTAGAGAATACCATCCAACATCTTAAATTTCATTCACTCAAAATTGTGAAAATAAATTCTTCACGTCTACAGTCCAAACATCGATAAATACTATTTCAAAAATTCAGGATATTACAGGTACCGCTATTAGAAGGGGGGTTGGATAGCGCGGTTAAGAATATAGAATTCTTTTGCGATTGCGGAACCGATAAAGTGCAGAATGTAAATGAAACAACGACTTATAGAGGTTCGGCCAATATGCATATGTCCTCTCTCCTTATCTTTTTCTATAGGTTCAAGATAAACCTTCCGTCTTGTCTTCGATCGGTCCAAGGCAAACCGTTACAATCTTGTCTTCTATTGGTCCAAGATAAACCATTTTCCTTTTCTATTGGATATGGAATCAACCTTTCTAGCTTTCTCTCGGTACTAGAAAAACCTAACTTGGATTTAGATTACGATTCTAACTAGGGCTGCTGAGCACAAATGGTCCGGACCCAGTTTTTACCCGGACCCGGACCGGACCTGTTAATTAGGTCCGGGTCCCGGGTCTGCATTTTGTCTAAATTCGGGTTCCGGACCGGACCGGGTCAAAACGCGGAAAATTCGGGTCCAGCCCGGAACGACCCGGTAAAAATAAAAATACATAAAAAATATTTTTTATTGTAATTTACCCTCGGTGGTGATGAAATAATGATGATTAATGGATCGATTATGATTGCACATTATTCTAATTAAGTTTATTTATACTAAAATATTGTTGAACTTGGGAGTTTGGTGACTAAATGAAGATATTAAGATTGATAATTATATTTTATGGGAGTATGGAAAGAAGAAAGCATTTTATATGTAATAAAAGGACACTTAATATTCAAAAAAAAAAATTTTTTTTTTTATAAAATCGGGCTAGAACCGGGCCAGCCCGGACCGACCCGATTTTACCGGGTCCGGACCGGGTTGGTCCGGTTCCGAACAGGTCCGGGCTTCGGGTCGATAAAGTCCGACCATTTATAATCCGGTCCATTCCGGACCGGGTCGGTCCGGACCGGGTCAGACCCGGTGCTCAGCTCTAATTCTAACAATGCCGGATCCACGATCCTAATAATACTGAATCAAATCTACAATCCTTTCTTTTCTCTCGTGCATTGTTTAGTGAATTAAACACTCGAACTCTTATCAATTAAGCTCGATTACAACAACAGTAATGTATATAAAGATATATGATGTATATAAACTTTGCTTGAAGTTGTTGTACTAAATAATACCAAGTGCTTTGGTATTTATCGGCTAGAGAGCCAAACTAGCCGTTGCTGCCTCCTCCACTTTAGCGTGCGATATATCATCCGTTAGCGTGCGCTAAGCTCTGTTGCGTACGTTATTCTTCAATGTTACGTATGTTAACTGTTGCTCAAATCAGGCAAGTAGCTTATACTTCTTCCGTAGCGTACGTTAATATATCTCCTTAACGTACGTTAATGTCATGAGACCGTTGTATCACTTTTGACCTTCTAGAATCAATCCAACCGGATTGATTTGTTTGAATTCGTAATTCAAACTTCCATGGCGCATGTTAACTTCACTGAATTACGTACGTTATCTTGCCTGCATAGCGTGCGCAAAACTTATGCATTGCGTGCGTTAGCCATGCCATACTCGGCTGTCTTCAGCTGGAACTTCGTTACATACCTTAGCTACTATGCATATCGTATGTTAGCTGTGTTTTAAGCTTCAGATCATTGTATTTATGTCCAGCTCATATTACTTCGATCGTCGTTGATTAATTGTTGTTTTTCATAGTTTATCAACTTATCATTAAAATCGCTAATATGAATGTGTGGAATAAAATGTTCCAACAATAATAATTCAATATTTGTCTGCTTCTTTATAAAATTATAAATTTACATTTTATTAGAAAATAAATATAGATATTATATTCTATCAATATTCCTTGTATTACATGGGGTTTGTACCAGTCCTCTCTAAAGTAGTAACCTCTTCAAGTTGATAAAAAGTTATGGTCCCAAGTCAGGGATTTGTAGTGTATTTGTCTTCAATCTACCAATATTGTAATTTATATTATACAAAAATTAATGAATACTAGCTAGATTTTAGTTATATTACGTTTTTATCTTAAAATTAAACTTTTTATATAGACAAAAATATATACTAAATGTAAGGATGATTTTTTCATCTCGTGTAAATTCAAATAACTAGGCACAAATTAATCCAATAAATAATTTCTTTTATATTCCTCTGTCCCGAAATCATAGTCCATTTCTTTTTCATCTATTCCAAACACAATATCCGCAACTGTTGTTAAAATATTAAATCTCTCCTATATACTAATGCAGAATACGCTGAGCCTAAGTGGCAACTTCTCATTCTTCGGCTGCCACATGTCTTTTGCTGGCGCTTCGTGTGCTTATGTGTGAGCATCTCATGCTTCAGCTGACACATAATCAATTACTGGTCTAATCATCATTGCATTAATTACTTTATAATTATACCTCAAATAACTCCTACCTACCTTATCAATTTTTACGAATTAAGGAATATGAATTGTAAATAAATAGGAATTGATTATATTTACATAAATATTTCATATTTTTTTTAATTAAAAAATATAAATCACAAACAAAGAAAAATTTAATATAGTAATATGCACTATATATTAAAAACTTAAACCTAAAATCTCGCAGAAATATTATATATTCCACTAATTAATTAGTTTATATTGGTTAGTCACTATAATTAGAAATATCACTAAAAGAAATATCAATTGAAATTACAGATGCTTGGGGGTATGCAAAAAAGTGTTGAATATATATAATAAAAAGGTACTTGAAGTCCTAATCAATTAAATAAATCAAAATAATCCTATTAAAGATATTATTGAAAGTGTAGAAATAATAGTTTTAATTATTATTTAGAAATAAATCAAAGAAACTATGGAATAAATCAATCAATCTATATTAATTTTAAATTTTATTTAATTAATATAAAATAACAAAAAAAATAAAACAATTTATATTTACTAAATTATACAATTACTAATTTTATGAATTTTCATAGAGATGTTTCTAAATTTATAAGAAATTAAATTTAATAATAATATACTAATCCATAGATTCATCTTTGTACATAGAGAATTTCATAAAATAAAAATTAATTGTTTTAAGTAATTTTTAAGTAATTTTTTATTTTTTTAGTTTTAAAAGATTTGTTAATTTATCTACTTTTGAAATTTTGGATTTGCTTTTATATGTTAAATTATATCCAAATAATTTATGTAATTTTTTTCAAATGTAAGGATTAAGTTATCTCCCTTTTGGTCATTTAACAGAAATCGTTAAATACTTAACGATTTAGACCATTTTGGCAAGAAAAAAAGGACCAAAACAGAACGTGGAACTAAAATTTCATCAAATACAGTTTAACACAGTCAGATATGAATTGAGATTTTTTCTAATATGAGTTTATGAAATTACTAAAAGTGTCCGACTATTTATGTGTTTCCTTGAATGTAAAATGTGTCAACTTTAATACTTCTATATATTAAGTTAAATGTTTGAAAATAATATCATATAAAAATGATATAAAGTTTCAACTAAACCAAATGTCACTTAGATTTTTTGTAATACAAGTTTCACAAATTACTAAAGATACTTTAATTATTTTTCTCTTCTTTTGAATGTAAAATTTCTTGAATTTAGTACTCTTAAATATGAAGTTCAATGCCTGAAATGTACCTTATAACTTTTTCGAGCTCATCTTATATTACAAACAAAATTGGGCATTTTTTACTTTTAAAAAATGAGGATAATTTTAATTAGGCTAGGATGTAGTTTTCTTAGTTAACCCCGTGATTAGTACATTTACAATAAATCATATAAGTAATTCACTTATATATACTACGATGGTGATGCTTCTTTTTTGTTTTTTTTGGGTCAATTGAAAAGTACTTAATTTTAAGTTATAAGTCATAATCTCCTTACTTTGTAATTCAAAAACTTATTTTAAAATGAATATACATATAGTTTCACTTCAACCAAATGCCGTCGAGATTTTTGTAATACAAGATTGAGAAATTACTAAAGTATTTCAACTCTTTCTTATTTTTCTTTAATATAAAATGGGTAGATTTTAATACTCTTAAATATGAAGCTAAATGTTTGAAAAAATATCATGTAAGCATAAATATGCCGTTTCACTCAATCAAATCAATTGAGTTTTTTCTTTTGGAATTTTGTAAAATTTTAAGGTCATTTGTAATTAGGACAAAATTATGATGTATATTTTTTAACTTATCCAAGCTATTCTTATATTACAATCTAAATTGTTAAATTTCTTGATAATTTTAAGGCTAGGACTTGGATATAGTTTTACAAATTAACAGGTATATTTATAATAGGCCATACAAGTAATTAAATTATATATACTAATATTATATTTTTTATTGCAATTTGAGAAGTGCTTAATTTTAAGCTATAGTCAAAATCTCTTATGTATTTCCAAAAGCTTTTTAAATTTTATATATTACTAAAATTACCATTGCCACAATTATTTAGTATAATTCTACAAATGAAGTTGTACCAAAGGACAATGCATAAATCGGTTATTCAAGTATAAGCTCTTCTTCACGTTGGCATCATTGTAAACTCAAAAGACTGACCAATAATATGAGATTAATTGATGGAGAAACAATGTCATCTCATCATCTACAAGAAATTAAGGACTTCTCCGAATGAATCCTCAAAATTGTAGATGGTGAGCTATGTGAAGAAGTCGATAGAGAAACCTTGATTGATATTCTTTA
The DNA here is from genome assembly GCA_033398695.1 of Orobanche coerulescens. Classification (NCBI taxonomy): domain Eukaryota; kingdom Viridiplantae; phylum Streptophyta; class Magnoliopsida; order Lamiales; family Orobanchaceae; genus Orobanche; species Orobanche coerulescens. Next base: position 134,944,999 of record CM065814.1, read on the forward strand.
TATTTACTAATCCTGAATGCCGAAGATCATATTGCAGCCATTGATGTATCATTCACTTATAAGTAACTTTTCATAAAGTAATTTTTTGAAGAAAGAGCAATCCTCGCGCCAACAAACGATATTGTGGAGGTAGTAAACGATTACGTGATGTCTATAATTTCAAAAGACAAGCGGATATATCTCGGTTCTGGTAATATATGCAAAATTTATGCTACCTCTAAAAGTCAAAATTTTTGAATAGCATCAAGTGTTCTAGAATTCCAAACCACTTCTTGAAATCGTAAGATAGAGTTTCAATTACTCTAATTCAAAATATGGATCAATCATAAGGATTATACAATGTCACATCATTAATAATGTTCCAAATCCGTAACTATATTATTGAACGAAAAAAATTCGGGGAATAATTCTGAGAGTAAAGTATTTATTCCATAATTGATATTAAGCCCGATAGATATCAAATTACCACCGTATTCGGTCATGGTTTGCTTTATGTAGCCATATCAATAGTGAAGATCAGGAAAGACTATAAATCTTTTGTTGACATGAGGATTGTGTAATCATAAACATAACAAATAGTGTAGTTTATTATAAAGAAGTATTATGAAATTTATAATGAACGATTTACATATTATATATTTAGATAAGAGTTTTTTTTATGTTCCCGTATAATTATACGGGTGTTATACTAGTATCTTATATAACCTCACTTAGTACTATAAATTATTACAAATATAATTTAAATAATACAAATAATTAATGAAATTATGTATTTGGGGGAAATAGTATTAAGTATTACTTTTGCAACGCTAATAACGTTTTCTTAATATTTGTGAAAACCGAAAGGACCACAATTAGTTTTACTTTCACAGAACTATTTTTTTTTAATTTCGTATGAAAATAGAACAAATAATAAAATAATTTACTAAAAAGAAAATATAAATGGGGAATGCCTCAGATGCGTTATGATCGTCGTCCATGAATGCGGACACAATGGGTAGACCCAACATCCACCTTTTTAAGGTATGTGGTCATCACAGCTTATTCCCCATATATGCACCAGCCGGGAATCGAACCCGGGTCTGTACCGTGGCAGGGTACTATTGTACCACTAGACCACTGGTGCTTGATGTCTATGCAAGCAACATAATTTTATTTATTCCTTCCAATTTTTTTCTTGTAATTTGAACTGCTATACTCTCTATTTTGCAATAAATAATAAATATGCAGAAACCATCTTTTAAGTATTTTGTACTTTTAGAGTTTCACGAGGTCTTCGTACAATTTTCTCGTTTTAATGAATTCTTATATTGTTACTTTTGATGCTATCCCCCCTATATACTAATGCAGAATATGATGGCTATACGCAGCTCTCACTTCTACCGCCACACGCCATCTTCTCACGCCTTGATTGCTCATGTGTCATATTCTCATGCTTTGGTTAACACATTATCATTTTCTAACCTATTTATTAATTACCTAAATTAATTGCCTCAATTAATAAGTAGTAAATAATATTACCTAAATTATTGGCTGTAGCTTAAAAAAAATATGTACAAGAAGCAAGCATATCCTTTTCTGTCGCTTAAAAAATAGGTCTGCAGAGGAAAGTTAGAAATTATGAAATTATGAAAATTGAAAAGCTAGAAAAATATAATAAAAGTGATATTCAATTAGTTTTACATATGAAAAATAAAAGCAAGAAAAACAGAGGGAAAAAACTCTCAGACAATTTAATTTCTTATATATTTGAAATATCTTTTTGAAAATTCATAAAGGCAGTAATCATATAATTTCGTAAATATAAGTTTTTTCATTTATTTTGTTATTTTATATTAATTGAATAAGATTAAAACTAAAATAGACTAATTGATTTATTTCATAAGTTCTTTGATTTATTTATAAATAATGATTAAAACCATTATTTCTACACTTTCAATAATATTTTTAATAAGAATATTTTGATTTATTTAATTGATTAGGACTTCAAGTACCTTCTTAGTTATATATATTCAATACTTCTTTTGCAATACTCCCAAGCATCTTTCATTTCAGTTGATATTTATTTTATTGATATATCTGATTATAGTGACTGACTAATATAAACTAACTAATTAGTGGAATATATAATATTTCCGCGAGATTTTAAGTTTAAGTTTTTAATATATAGTGCAAACTGATATATTAAATCTGCCTTTGATTGGGATTTATGTTGTTAATTAATGAAAATATGAAATATTTCTATAAATATAATCAATTCCTCCGATAATAAAAGCAAGAAAAACTGAGAAAAAAACACTCGGACAAATTTTGTTCTTTGTTAAGTCTTTTCCTTTGAAAACACATAATCGATTTTGTCTTTTTCGCCTTTAGATTTATTTAATATTTAATTTTTAGATAATTCTTAATATTTTTTTTGTTAATTTTACTTAATCCCTTCAAGTTAATTTCATTTTCAAGTAAGCTCAAATAATAGTATGTTAAAAAATTTACATATTTCTTGAGATTCTCAACATGTATAGTTTATAAATTTTCCTTATATATTAATGCAGAATACGTTGAGCCTAAATGACACCTTCTCATGATTCGACTGCCACATGTCTTCTGCTGGTGCTTCGTGTGCTTATGTGTCACTTTTTCATGCTTCAGCTGACACATAATCAATTACTCGCCTAATCATCATTGCATTAATTACATTATAATTATACCTCAAATAACTCCTACCTACCTTATTAATTTCTACGAATTAAGGAATATGAATTATGAATAAATAGGAATTGATTATATTAGAGAAATATTTTACATTTTCATTAATTAAAATATATAAATTCCAAACAAAGAGAATTTAATATAGTAGTGTGCACTATATATTAAAAACTTAAACCTAAAATCTCGCGAAAATATTATATATTTTTATTAATTAATTAGTTTGTATTAGTTAATCACTATAATTATGTATATCAATAAAAGAAATATCAACTGAAGAAGTGTTGAATATATATATAATTAAAAAGGTACGAAGTGATTTTTTAAATAATTTTAAGTGATTTTTTATTTTTTAAGTTTTAAACGATTTGTTAATTTATCTACTTTTGAAATCAACTTATATATTTTTGAAAGTTTTGAATTTTCTTTTGTATTTTAAATTATATCCAAATAATTGATGTATTTTTTTAAATATAATGATTGAGAAGTGCTTTGTTTTAAGTTATAAGTCAAGATCTATCATGTATTTCCAAAAGTTTTTTAAATTCCAAAAACATTACTAAAACTAGCCACAATTATTTAGTATAATTCTACATATGGAGTTGTATTAAAGGACAATACGTATATCGTTTATTCAAGTATAAGTTCTTCTTCACTTTGGCATCATTACAAACTCAGAAGACGGACCAAGAATATGAGATTAATTATTGGACAGACAATGTCATCTCACTATCTATAAGAAATTAAGGACTTCTCCAAATGAATCCTCAAAATTGTAGATGGTGAGCTGGGTGAAGAATTCGATAGAGAAATCTTGATTGATATTCTTGATATTTACTAATCTGGAATGCCGAAGATCATATTGCAGTCATTGCTGAAAGCACTATCATTTACTTATAAGTAACTTTCCATTAAGTAATTTTCTGAAGAAAGAGCAATTGTGACGCCAACAAACGACATCGTGGAGAGAGTAAACGATTACGTGGTCGTGATGTCTATAATTTCAAAAGACAAACGGATATATCTCAGTTCTGATAGTATATGCAAAATCTCTACGACCTCTAAAGTCAAAATCAAGTATATTCAATGGATTTTTTTGAATAGCATCAACTGTTCTAGAATTCCAAATCACATCTTGAAATCGTAAGTTAGAGTCTCAATTATGCTAATTCAAAAATATGGATCAATCATCAGGATTATGAAATATCACATCATTAATAATTATCCAAATTCGTAACCATATTATTGAACAAAAAATTCGGGGAACGATTTTGAAAGTAAAGTACTTATTCCACAATTGATATTAAGCCCGTTATATAGCAGATTACCATTTAAATTTCAAATACGTCAGTTCCCACTTATTATGAGCTTTACCATGACTATATTTAAGAGTCAAGATCACACGCTCTCTCATGTCGGTATGTATATTCCAAAACCCGTATTCGGTCATGGCTAGCTTTATGTAGCCATATCAAGAGTGAAAATTAGGAAAGACTATAAATTTTTTGTTGCAATGAGAATGGTGTAATCATAAACAGACAAATAATGTAGTTTATAAAGAAGTATTATGAAATTTATAATGAACGATTTACATATTATATATTTCCATAAGAGTTCTTTTTTGTGTTCCCGTGTAATTACACGGGTGTTATACTAATTATGTCCTTATTTAACATTCCATTAATTTTTTCATTAATTAATTTACAAGTTATTTTTCATAACGTTCCAAATCAGATATTTATTTTACTTTTTAAATGTCATGTTGTCATTATTTATTAATTAAATCATTAATAATATTTAAAAAAAAATAATGACTTTTAGATAATGACTTCTATATAATAATTTTTTAAAAATAAAAGTACGGGGCAACATGATATTATTTTCTAAATAATGATTTTTTAAATAATGACATGGCATTATTCATGGTTTAATCAATAAATAATGAAAACATGGCATTTAAAAAATAAAATAAAATATGATGCGGAAAATAATGAATAAATAAATAATGACTTGTAAATTAGTCAATCGAAAAGTTAATGGAATGTTAAATAAGGACCTAATAGCATAAAAAATAATAGTACAGGACTCATTAAAACGATAAATTATACGGAAACCTCGTGAAATAAATAAAAGTACAGGGAATTAAAGATGATCTTTTCCTAATATAAATATGGTTTAATTTTTATCTTATGTTTTTACTAGGGATGGCAAAATTGATCATTGGTCCGGGTACCCACGGGTATTTGCCCGGATGGGTTTATTTCGGTAGTTATTTGTGGTTCGGAGCGGGTCTGGGTATATATATACCCAATCCCGTAAGACCCGCCCCGAAGGAGTATATATATATATATATATATATATATATATATATATATATATATATATATATATATATATATAAAAGTATAAAAATAAAAATTTTTGATTGTATATCAATCTCCCATTCAAATTAAAGTTTCTAACCGCTCATTTTATTTACTTAATAATATTATTATAGGGATTAAAGATCCATTTATTTAATTAATTGGTACAAGAGTAATAAAACATGGTAAAATTTAAATATGTTAGTTTAATATTATTAATTTTTATTTTTAGGTTTATGTAAATAATATAATTTAAAAAAAATGTGGGTACTCGTGGGTAAATTGGACTAGGAACAGATGGTTTTGGGTATTACTCGAATCGATTTTTATTGTTCTGGCGCCGATTCTTGGGTCCGATTTTGATCCGTGGTTCTAAGGATGGGTAACGCCTGCCCAACCCCACTTGCCTCGCGACTCACGTATTTGTTAGTCCAAATCATTTTCAAATGTTATTTTAATATTTTTTTTTTACTAGTATGCACGTGCGTGCAAGAGGATTCTGGTCGCATTAATTAAATAAATCCTTTTGGTCACATTTATGATTAAATTTTTTTATTTTGATTTGACTGTATGTTTTCATGATATATACGATAATTTTATGCTTTTTTCTCAAAATATATTGTTTAGTTTTTTATGGGGTGTGAATTTATTTTTATTTGTAGGTGGGAGAAATTTAATACTCCCGCAGTCCATAATTTTTTGCCATAATTCCGTCTATAATATTTTTGACATTTTTATTTTTAATAATTAGCTCCACACAACTTATTAATTTTCAACATTCTAACAACTTATTGTTCCATTCAAAACACTAACAACCCCTTAGTCAACTCAATGTATTAAAATTCATGCCACTCAAAACATAATAAGAAAGTTACGGACGAAGGGAATAGTATTTTTCTTCTCGATATAATATACATAGTTATCCATACATACAAAATCTGGATTACTAAACACCGCCCAAAATTACTAGTCACCGCCCTAGAATATTACATTTTTGCCCTTAATTCATATTAATTAGATTTTGGATCGTAATTTAACAATACTTTTCTCTCTAAACAACCCACCCGACGCAGCCGAACCGCCGCCACACTACCGCCAAGACCTCCGTCCGCGCCATATTACCGCCACAGTAGCCGCTGCCGCCGCACCGCCGCCATGTCCTAAAAGAAAAAGCGCCGTAATTTTATTTTTCGTTTATCGTTTCATTGCCGCGCCGCCGTGCCGAGTGCACGCAGAGGCCGCGGCCGTTATTTTGTTACAGCGTCCGACGATGACGCCTCGGCCATGACAAAGCGCCCGCCGATTCCGCCTGCCCATGGCGCAGCGCCCACGACGACGCTCATCTCGGTGTACATACGCCCACAACGGACGCCCATACCATGGTTCAGCGCCCAGACGGACGCCTAGCCGCTGGAGAAGCCTGTGCCTTGACGCTGACCATGGAAGTAGCGCCTGCACTGCGTACATGGTTCAAGCGTCTGCTCCTGACGCCTTGATCATATTTTTGGAAAATAAAATAAAATTTTCAATTAATAATTAATAATGTGTATTCTTTGTATGATTATTACTTATTAGTTGTATTGTTTGTTAAATGATGAGAGGAGGAGCGGGCAAATCTATGCCGATAGTCACAGAGTTGATGGGTTCTGGAGCGCATCACACCAGAGCTCATGGTGTTGATGCTTCCATTCGTAGAAAGCGGGAGGCAGAGCGTAGGGGATTCGAGGACGTACCTTATACTGATTTTGGTACTGAGGATTTGAGCGAGTATTATTCGCACGATGAGGCCGACGATCAGGAGGGCGGTGATGATTCTTCTTCATTTTCGTGCCGGGTTCGGAAGGGGAGAGGGGGGAGGTTTGTGACTTCTGGGTCTACCAGTAGTAAACGGCGTAGGGTAGAGGATGAGACATCTTGGATGGTTTCTGAGGAGATGCCTGGTGGCCCTATCGACGGCAGCGTTATCCCGAGTTTCGGTGGGCATGTCGCCGCGCGTATCTGGACTGGAGATATGAGAGGTTTGCTGAAGTGTCACACCAGGACTGCTGCTTGTCAGAGCTTGAGTCAATGGCGCTCAGTTATGTCACCCTCTTTAGTGAGTCGGATCAGTGGGACTTGGTTATCCCACCTGACGGGCGCCATGTTCAGACATATTGACTCCCCGTTGATTTCTGCGTTCGTTGAGCGGTGGCAGCCCGATACGAACTCTTTTCACATGCCGTTCGGAGATATGACCATCATGTTACATGATGTGTGGCAGATCCTTCGCATTCCTGTCGAGGGGCGATTGGTTGATGCCGATAGCACATCTACACAGTTGCAGGTGGATGTGATGGAGGTTCTTGGAGTAATCGCGGTTGGAGCTACTGAGTACTCACTGGGGGGGTGGCGGCGTACTTATGGACTCGATTTTCAGGTCATGTCGCGATGGAGGTCGAGTGGAGGGCACCCAGGTCGTAGCTTGGATGTGGTTGTTATTTTGGATCCACCTTGTTTGTTGACAAGAGTGGTAACCGGATTAGGCCTTCCTGCATATTGGAGGTGAGGGACGGTATGGATACTACCGGTCAATATTCATGGGGTTCGGCCGCATTGGATTTCATGTACCGTCAGCTCGGTATCGCTAGTCGCGGCGACTCCATGAGGATTTGTGGATGCCTTAGCCTCGTTCAGGCTTGGATTTATGAGTATTTTCCCTGCTTTCGACCTCATCGAGAGTGTATGATTGTTGATTCCACACAGCCTCGAGCTTCTACATGGAGTGTCCAGCCCGAGGGTAGGGACGAGCACCGCCTCCAGTCTTTGCGTCGCCGCATTGATCAGTTGACAGCCGCAGAGGTATAACGATTCCTTCTAACAATCTCACAATTCATTTAAAAATAACTTGTATAACTTGTTGATTACATGTACGCAGATACAGTGGTTGCCTTATGGCCCTGATCCGGTGAGGGATGTCCCGAGGACCACATTCATTGGATGGCTACGATATCGGGATATTATCGAGCCATACATGCCACAGTCGGGCATTACGGCGGCTTCGGTTATGTGCAGACCATCCCTTTCCCGATCACCGCCGGAGAAAGCGGTTCGGGCGTGGTCGAGCAGATTGTACCGAGTTGACTATCCCATCCGGATGTCATCTCGATGCTTGGATGATGTTTCCGGTGCATACAGCTTCCTCTCGCCGACTATGAGGCGGCTACTCATGATCGCCGCGTGCGCCGATGATTACATTGAGTGGTATTATCGGTATTCGCAACCTCGCCATCGAACGACAAGGCAAAGACTGGATCGATGATCCCTTCTCGCTCCAAAGACCGATTACGTATGTTCTTTAACTTTGTACTTTGTTTGATTTCATCATACATTACTCATTGTATTATATTGTCTCTATTTTTACAGGTGGGTGAGTCGATCCGTCAGTATTACCCAAAGATCAGACGTACACTTTCCCCTGCACCGGGCGGAAGAAGCGGCGACGATGCTCGAGGAGTTCATGAGGGATGGCATTTGGCCAACTGATTTTGTATTTTATATTTTGTTTGTGACGGTATTTTGTTTGGCGTTTTCGTTTTTTTTTTGTATTTTGTATATTGATTGACACTTTCGTTTTGCATTTGGCACTTTACTTTTGTTTGTTTTTTTCTGTTCTGCTTACAAAAACGAAAATTTTTCTGTCAACTATCAAGATCAACATAAAAGAAAATCAACTATCAACTATAAAGATCAACAACAACGAAAATTTTATTAATTAAGGAACATACAACAAATAAAGTTTTACATCATACCGACTAATCTATTCTATTTTTCTCTCCTGCTCGTATACAAATTCTGCCAGCCACCAACACTACTATCATGGAATCTAAACCAGTTACTCGCTATGGGCGGTACAGGAAAATTAGGCATTAAATCTAAACGAATAAAATGTTTGTACGTATCTCCTAAATGACAAATGACAATCTCTTGGCTAGGCCGTGTTGCCGTTGAGGGTGCTTTCAACGGCAGCACAGTGAGACATGCAAATAAAGATCTACCGTTTTCGAATCCGAATAGTATGACAGCGGCATTGAAAATAGTAGAAATAGGGAATAAATCTTCAGCAATAGCCATCCAATGATCCGATCCACACGCACCACCATCCCATGTAATACGTCGAACCTCAGGTTCAATCCCATCATAGTAGATCGATCGGTAGAGTGTACAGTTAGCCATAATTTCATTTGCAATGCATACACGTACAATACGTCATTTATCTTGGTCGCCAAATATGTAGTCGGCGATAACACGAAATCCGCAATTACCGTCTCCGGGGACATCGAGATAACCTTCAACAAACGGCAAAATAATTCCCGGTATCTTGTCGATATGGTGATAGTTACCAATCTCCACTCGGTGGTGTCCATCTGCAAACACATATTCAATATATTACATATTATCGAACTTAAAAAGATACAACTCATTGAAAAACTTCAAAAAATAATACATCTACAAAAAAATTTCTTATAAATTGACGGAATTATTATATGTCGGCAATATATTAAAAGAAATATAAAAATTCAAAAGTCAATTTACATACTGGATTTTTTTTTATTCCTAACGTTTTTTATTTAACTTGTAACATATAAATATAAAAAATTAGTCAAGAAGACTATTTTTATTTTTGTTTCTAATAAAAATTATCTTTTTATTTAACATGTAATACATAAGTATCCTAGTCCAGTATAAAAAAGACACGGTATTAATAAATTTGTTCATACCTGATGAAGAGACATTGTGGACTGATGCAGAAGAGCTGCGGCCACGACCACTGGATGAGGGGGAACGACCAAGACCCCTTTAGCTATACTCCCAACCACTAGGATCGCGTCTAGTCGATGAACTTCCTCTTGGTCGACCCTTAATTGCCGTATTCACTTGTGGTTCAACGTAACGCGTTTGATCAGGGTGAAGATGATCGTGGATCATAAGTGATACGTTACGGACAACTGCAGGATCGCTCTGTCTGACCTCATCGACAAGGGCCTGAAAGTACCGCTGGTCCTCCGATTCGGCCAAGAGAAGGATCGACAAATTCGGTCGTGTCCCCACCATCACTAATAATAAGTGTTTGCCAAAATATGTGAAGACGACTAACACTGCATGGGGTCCGCGATTCCATATGTCTCTTGAGCTCACACGCACAAGGAATCTGATGGGTGGTTTGGAGTGAACAACTGCAACGATCGTACACTTGATCACTTAATTCTCTCATACGTGTCAATTCATTCGTGATGTCATGAGACAATGATGGGAAACACGACAAGTAGCAAGTAGTTGAACGGAAAATCGAATACACCACGCTGTCGACACCTAGACTGTTCAAGTGTGTATCCGATCTGCGTAAGTTGTGATTCAATATCTGGTTCACTTTGGTCAGACGGTATCGAGGGCTCGGTGGAAGAATTAAGCCATTGCTTTAACTCGGCATGTGCACTCTCAACTCTACAAGTGGTTGTGTTTCCAAAATGAAGCACTTTATTCGTCCACGCAACAACGAACATCTCCTTGTATTTTAGCCATGTACCCTCAACGTATGATATCACCTTAGGATTCCATCTCCATGTATCCTTCATGAGTTGCACCGCTTGATCATATTCCTCTTGATCGCCGCTTCCATGATTTTCTTTCATTTCCCATTTTTAAACCTTTGGCCCATTTATTTATCTTTTCCACAAATTCTGTAGACCTTGTCTTCAATATCCTTATTAATATGCCATGTGCAAAGCAAGTGGGCACTCTCTGGAAATATCTCTTCAATAGGACGCATCAATCCCAACTCGCGATCCGTAACAATAGCCGTCGGATGAACATCAAACCCAAGCAAAATTTTCAACTTCTGTAACACCCACGCATAGCTCGATTCGGTCTCATCTTTCATAATTGCATAGGCGATTAGGAAGTTCTTGTTACATGGAGTCATCCCGACTATCTCGAGAAATGGCATATTGTACTTATTCATTTTGTAGGTGGAATCCATGCCAATGAACCATCGTAGGTCGGATTAAGTTGTTTGATGTTGGATGTGCCATGAACACGTGGGTAAAAGATTTGTATCCGGTCGGCTGCGTCCAATGTATGCGTAGTTATTCGTCAAAGCGAATGGTGAAACCGGCCAAGCGACATCTCTTTCTTCAAAATCATGCTTCCTCAAGTGGTCTCTATAATTATAGATATGTCGTCTAGTCGGTTTGTCCTCGGGAAATTTATTCTGAATGGCCGCCAAGATGGCACACGGCTTGGCTTGAGCAGCACTCATCTCACGAACAACTTGTTTGGCCGATTTACTCAGTCCACTCATTTGACGATGCCCCTCCGGATAAACAATAAATGAGTGATTGTTCATACCCTTACTCCCAGAGATCGGTCTGATTATCCAACCACTCAAGTCATGCAATTGTTCGGCCTTTATCTGAAATGTACACTTGCATGCTTTCGTCTTTGTGTCCTTTCGAACACCGACATCCAAATCTCTTAATACCCCTCTGTACCGTTCACCATGGTTACATCTCAATAGCTTTGTCTATCCTTTATTCTTGTACGATGAAATGATCAACTCGAAACTAATTTGAAGAGCAATTTTTTTCGCCCAAGCAATCGCATCACAATCACTAGCGAATATTTCGTCATTAACGAAATAACCACTATAATCAACGCCGCCGCCTTCAAATTCTTCCAATATAACCTGAAATTTTTAATTGACAGAATGTTAATAATAATACCAATAATATTATTATTAATATTTAAAATCAGGCAAAAAAAGGGTCCAGACGTCCAAAAATTGCGCCTGGACCATGGCCGAGGCGTCTGGCTTGGACGCCTGGCCACGGTACAGGCGTCTGAGTCGGACGCCTAGCCATGGCACAAGCGTCTGAATCGAACGTCCCGACCATGGTTCAGGCGTCTGGTTTAGACGCCTAGACCTAGGACGGAGCGTCACTGCATTGACAGTACCATGGTCCAGGCGGAATCTGGGGACGCCTGTACCATGGAACAGGCGGAATAATCAGACGTCTGCGTCATTTTCTCCGAAAAATTACCTCCAGATGCGAATTCTCGTCCATTTTCGTAGTTGTCGATAATATTGACGATATATATTTGATTGTGTTATATTTGAAAAACTTGAGCTTGAAAGATTTTGGTGTGGTGTGGTGTTTAGAAATAATGAAAGACTTGAAATGGATAAAAAGGTAATCTTATAGGACGGTGGCTAGTAATTTTGGGCGGTGTTTAGTAATACCCATACAAAATAGATGATTTCTTTTTAAAATCACACGATTAATAACTTTTTTAGTTTTTGGAATTAAACTTTCAACTTTATGTTTTAAATTTTATCAACACAAAAAAAATGCTGAAGAAAATTGGCGCTGAAATTATTTAGTCAAGAACCAAATTATCATCCGAACATATTTCTCTACTGTCTTAACATGCTCCGGTAAAACATAATATATATATATATATATATATATGATTTTCACTAGATCTAATTTAATATTTAATATGATATAATAGATATATTGAATTCGGACTTACAATCAACGAGACATGCAGAACTTGTGCTACGCACGGGCTAAGAATCTAATTGTTAATCGTGTATTCTTTTTGTATATTGGCGAGTGTATACTTAATTATTGTTTAGTATGTTGTATGAAATATTTTAACTTTCTTGTATAAAAATTTAAAAGTGTTTGATATTGTTTAGGTTTTGGGGTGTTGTATTTTATATATGGGCTTTTGGTTATTAAGTTGTGATGGCTTTGTTTCTTTTGGTCTATTACTTATTTGAATGATAAAAAAAGGCTTTATTTTTTTGGTCTATTACTTATCCCTACATTACTTGTCCGTTAGATGGTTTTTGCATGGTAATATGAAGCACACAGGTCTATCTAATTGGTTATAGTTTAATGTGCGTTAAATATTTTCTTTATTAAATTTGTAAGTTAAAGTTTGTGTAATAATGTATATATAATAATGCCACAAACTGTATAAAAATCGTTACAAACCTTTTTAGCTTCATCTCATTTTATTGTACAACTAATTTCATTGAAAATTAACATTGAAATCTAACTATAATAAATTTATCAATAAACTCAATTTTAAATAGCCAACTAAATGAATATTAATTAACACACTATTAATAATTCCTAAAACCTTTGGACTCCACTATTATGTCTTACACTTAATTTTTTTAATTTACAAATGGGTTTGAGCAAAAATTATGTACTTTTTCTTTTATATTCATTATTCAAGTTGCATGCTTACATAAACTAATCATGCTAAAAAATATAATTTAATCATTTAAATGTTGCTTTACATACATGCTCGTGCACATTGTCTTAATCAATTTGCATATGTGAGTTACATCAATAGAAAAAACACATAAATTACTTGTATATGAAAATGCATTAACATAATACATATATCTATATATATTACATTAGGTTAAATCATCAATTATTCTTGCAACCTTTTCAACTTCATCTCATTCCATAAATGATTTTTAATTCTATACTAATTACTAAATATCATGTGATAAATTCCGGCAAGCCTTGCACTTCCATCTCGATGTTGTATATACTTCACATTAAATGCACCGGTTTTGTTTTTCGATAAAAGTTTGAACGTTTGCTTATGTTTAAAACTCAACTTTGTTATTTGATATTATAATTTACAAACGGATTTAAGTCAAAATTATGTATTTTTTCCTTTTTATTCATTACTCAATGTGATATTTTTAATATGTCATATTTTGCTATTATGACAAACTCATTTAATGGTCGTAAATATTGGTTTCTCACTAATGATTCTACATATAGAAAAAGAAAACACTTTGCGATGCGTGGAGCTTCTTCTTTTCAATAATAATTCAATTGCACACGATAAATTCATTCTAATATTTCTCAAAGAGCATTCGAAAGCAACTACTTACATAAACTAATCATGTTAAAAAGTATCATTTAACCATTTAAATATTACTTTACATACATGCTCGTGCACATTTTCTTGAATCGATTCGCACATGTGAGCTACATCAATAGAAAACGCATATAAATTACTTGTATATGAAAATGCATTAACATAATACATATATCTATATATATGTTTATCTATAACAATCACCTAAATATGTAAGAAACAAAGAAAATAGTTGGTATCCCAATCTTTGGTTCCATTTATGTGAGCATGCATGATCTTGTGTGATTTTCATGGTACCTGCGTATGATAACTAAATTAAGAAGAAAAAAAAAGACCAAGTTAATTACAAAGATCTAAAAGATGAATCATCTCCAAAATGTTGCTGTTGGTAGTCGATCCACCTTGGCATCCACTTAAGCGCTCCAGGCAGCCGACCAGCCGAGCAGATCCTGGAGCCGAACCGGTCATAGACCCGATTGTCTCTCGGACTCACAAAAAACCAGACCGGGCAGAGACATTAGAGCCGACCCGGAATCCGGACCAGAAGGACCGAGCAGACCCTATATGAATACGCTCCGAACCATAATCATGAATAAGACCGACCAGAGTAGCGGGAAGCTCGAGGGCCGACCCCGTTGTCGGTCGCAACAGATAAGTATCGCCCAAAAGCCCGAAGAACAAACAGACAGGACAATAAAAGAGGGCTGTCATGTCCCTTCCCAAAGCAAACTTAAGAGGGTGACACATGTCGAAGAAGTCACCACACTGTGACAAATGTCATCAGCATATTCACCTGAATATTCCTGCTGTCATCTCACGAATGACTGACATTGCCTATATATATGCCAGGAGAATGTACAATAAAGAGGACTTTTGGAAAAGAGCGGAAAAAAGGATATAGAGAGAGAAAAAGAGAGAAAAGAGAAAAGGATAAGACTTGTAATTAACAAGCACCAACAAAACGGACGGGCCAAAATGTTTTCGGCCCGGCTCTACTCTATCAAAAAGGTCATTAATAAAATTTAGTGATCAAACACCTTCCTTTTTGTTATTTTATTTTCTACGTAGCTTCGATCCATTCGTCCAGATCAGCACACGTGACGTTGACCAAATCAGACGTCAACAGATTGGCGCTAGAAGAAGGGGACCTCCGGGAGCTTGAGCGAGTCGCTCAAGCTATGACTACAAATTCTGAATATAATCAGCCCGCCACAAAGAAGGGAAATCCGTTCCAGTTGGCAGAGCGCTTTGGCATACCTTGCGTTCATCCGGGAATAACCACCCTCACCAATAAGTGGAGAGATGAAAGCATAGGAATCATCGTAACCATGAGTCGAAAGCATAGGAATCATCGTAAGTAGGAGTTGAAAGCACAGGAGCCATTGTGACCATGAGTTCCTGCTCGACTCGGCTGACCTTTTGAAGGTCATAATTCGAAGGATATCGAGCGCAGCTCAAAGCTCTAGAAAATTTCTCAAAGAGCCCTCGTATCCTTCAAATTAAAGTTGCAATCAACATACAACATAATATGTGCAAACTCTTTCGGGGTTCCCGACAGATCCTCACAAAGACCCTAGTAATCCGGAAAGAATAATCATTGGGAGGCAAAGTAGAAAACTCAAACCATTATTGCACAAAGATTAGGCTAAGATCAGGTGGGATCATTGGAGCCCAAGGAGTTTTTCGCATGAACGCCCAAACAGCGGTGCCAACGGTCAAATATGGAATTCGATATGACGAAGGAAGGGCAGAAAGTGGAACATGTTGGTAAAACTGAAATAAGCAAAGGAATAATCTTTATACGGAAAGAGGTGCCCGGCCGACCGAGTTACCAACAATCCTGCAACTGCCGACCCAAGGAGAATCTCGCTGCAATCTGCACCGCCTTCGCTTGATCGGAAAACGCGGTCTGACATCCGGCCTACTTGACGCCGAGCTCGGATACGCCCCGGTAGAGCTGGCCTATGCACTCATACTAGCCCACTGAAAACAAGCACAGGAATGGCCCTCGCCGGCCTCGGCCAACGTTTGCTCTGCTCGGCCACCTGCTCAGGTTTTCTAGCCCCCAACTACAAGATGGAATATGAAGCCCTCGGGGCCGGTCCGGAAATGGCGACCTCCCTCGGCCCTGCTCCACTCACTATCTTTGGAAGGATTCTCAGATAGAAACTAAAAGGAACTATAATGCCCTCTGCGAACCAAGAGACAACCGAACCGACCAATCGGCATCCGAACAATGCGAGTTGCAAGGACAAACACGGCCTCCAGTTCCACACTCCCAGCACAGCAGGGTGCCCTCAAGAACTAGGATACTCCGACCGTGACCCATCCGGGTCGCCATGGAAGGAGCCTTACGCAGGGGAATCTAGTCCGGCCGCTGAAAGGGCTTATCCGAATACGCCCTCAATAAGATGCCCCAGCGAACACACGACAACCCCTTCGACGGCCCAATTTCGGCCTACAAATCGCTTCGGCAAGAACGTTACTAGCCGGATCAGGGAAAGGTGTCATTAGGCTGGAATGAAGATACGCACGATGCCAAACCTTCGCTTCTTAGATCCCAAGCTCGTATAAAACCCACTTACGTTTAGGGCCTATCGCCACCCGTCAAAGGGACGATCGTCCGGGTCGGCCCCCCATTTAGGGGATGAAGTTGAGTACCTCAAGACCCGCCTCAAAAAGCGCAAGGGGTCACCACCTGAAGAACTCCTCGAAGACTTGGCAACACATCGGTCCGCCACTTGAGAAATATCCTCGTGGCCTCTGGGACGGAGGCGACGACCCCGGTCGGGATTGGAGCACACGCCCACCGGAGAACCCATTTCGAAGAATAAGACCAATGTAACCCTAAAAAACATGGACCTCGCCGCCCCAAAAACAGAACCAAGCAGAAAGGCGGAACATCTTCTGTAAAGCACCCGAGGTCCATCATCAAAACTTCCAGGTCGAAGACCACATTATAAAACGATCATTGGGGCCCGATCCGGGACCTCCTGAATCCAAAGGGCAAGGACCGTACGAGAGTAGCAAAGCCCTTCAGAACGGAGTTTGTTAGCTAGAATATGTGAATGACCAAGGATTAATTCATTCGTTGAATGCCATGTCCTTAGGAAGGTATGATTAATAAAAATTCAACTTTATTTCATCCCTAAATCGAATGCACTATAAGACCGAGTTCGCCTCGGCACCTCGAATGACCGGCTCATCCGGCACTACAAGCCCGAGTTCGCCTCGGCATCTCATAAGACCGGCCCATCCGGCACTATAAGACCGAGCTCGCCTCGGCACCTCATAAGACCGGTCCATCCGGCACTACAAGTCCGAGCTCGCCTCGGCACCTCATAAGACCGGTCCATCCGGCACTACAAGTCCGAGTTCGCCTCGGCACCTCATAAGACCGTCCCATCCGGTACTACAAGTCCGAGTTCGCCTCGGCACCTCGAATGACCGGCTCCTCCGGCACTATAAGACCGAGTTCGCCCTGGCACCTCAAATGACCGGCTCCTCCGGCACTATAAGACCGAGTTCGCCTCGGCACCTCATAAGACCGGCCCATCCGGCACTACAAGTCCGAGTTCGCCTCGGCACCTCGAATGACCGGATCCTCCGGCACTATAAGACCGAGTTCGCCTCGGCACCTCGAATGACCGGCTCATCTGGCACTACAAGCCCGAGTTCGCCTCGACATCTCATAAGACCGGACCATCCGGCACTATAAGACCGAGCTCGCCTCGACACCTCATAAGACCGGTCCATCCGGCACTACAAGTCCGAGCTCGCCTCGGCACCTCATAAGACCGGTCCATCCGGCACTACAAGTCCGAGTTCGCCTCGGCACCTCATAAGACCGGCCCATCCGGCACTACAAGTCCGAGTTTGCCTCGGCACCTCGAATTACCGGCTCCTCCGGCACTATAAGACCGAGTTCGCCTCGGCACCTCAAATGACCGGCTCCTCCGGCACTATAAGTCCGAGTTCGCCTCGGCACCTCATAAGACCGGCCCATCCAGCACTACAAGCCCGAGTTCACCTCGGCATCTCATAAGACCGGCCCATCCGGCACTATAAGACCGAGCTCGCCTCGACACCTCATAAGACCGGTCCATCCGGCACTACAAGTCCGAGCTCGCCTCGGCACCTCATAAGACCGGTCCATCCGGCACTACAAGTCCGAGTTCGCCTCGGCACCTCATAAGACCGGCCCATCCGGCACTACAAGTCCGAGTTCGCCTCGGCACCTCAGAAGACCGGTCCATCCAGCACTACAAGTCCGAGTTCGCCTCGGCACCTCATAAGACCGGCCCATCTGGCACTACAAGTCCGAGTTCGCCTCGGCACCTCATAAGACCGGCCCATCCGGCACTACAAGTCCGAGTTCGCCTCGGCACCTCATAAGACCGATCCATCCAGCACTACAAGTCCGAGTTCACCTCGGCACCTCATAAGACCGGCCCATCCGGCACTACAAGCCCGAGCTCGCCTCGGCACCTCATAAGACCGGTCCATCCGGCACTACAAGTCCGATTTTGCCTCGGCACCTCATAGGACCGGCCCATCCGACACTACAAGTCCGAGTTCGCCTCGGCACCTCACAAGACCAGCCCGTCCGGCACAATCAACAAAGGGTGAACAGAAAAGACAGCGGCCAGACCAACCGGGCCCAAACACAGAAAAAAGCAACAAAGGACATAAAAAGATTTCATTCATTCAAAATAAGCCGCTCCATATCAGAATACAAAATAAATCAAGAAAAAAGCAGCACGCAGCCATACATGGAATAAAACAAAATCTACTCGGCCTGTCCTCTGGCCGGCCCTTTGAGAAGACTGTCCTTCACCTTCGCCAGACGGAATCACCACCGGATCTTCGACAACTTCGGCGATCTTCGGCTCATCATCTCTGAGAGTTTCAACCTTTAGGTCGGCCGCCTGAGACTTTACATAGGCCTGGACCTCCTCAACGGTCTTCCCTTCCTTCATGAGATCCAATATCTCATAACAAGTGGAGACATAGTTAAGGTTGATCAACTCCTCGTACTCGGGTGTCTTCTGGAAAGCAGCCGCCCCGTCGGCAAGGCCCCTGGCATAACCCACAACTTCACAAGTCTGGACCCGCTCGGTCGATTGCTCAAGCTGGGCCTCAGTACTATGCAAATAGGCCTCGTGCTCGGCCCTGATGTCCAGGCACCGTTTTTGCGCCTTCTCGGCCGCCGTGGCCATCTCGTCGGCCTTCCCTTTCCAGATATTGGCCTCAAAGGCCCGGCTCTCCAGAAGCTCCATCTCACCCTTCAGAGAGGCCATCTCCTCTTCCAGAGACTTGATAAGCGAAGGGCAGAGGTGGTGCTCCTCCTGTAAGGCCTTGAGATCGGCCTCTGCCTTTTTGTGTTTCTCAACCAAGGCCATCAGCTCCCCAGCGGCCTTCACATAAGTGCACAACGCTCGGCCCAAAATAGCATTTCCAAATTGGATCTGCTCATTCGGACCCATGTCGTTGGTCACCATCTCCATTTTCGGCGTCCAACCCAAAATAGGGACATGGCTGGACTCAACAACCGCTGGAGGGACCCGGTCGAGCATCTCGACGGTCGGGGTGGCTGCCCGGATGTAGTCAAGGAACCAGCGTGGTCGACGCCCCTTCATCTGGGCACAAGGTTCTTCCCGATCCTTATTCACCGGGAGATAGTGGCCCTCCAAATCAATCGCGGGCTCCTTACCCTTCGCACGGCCCGTCCGTACAGGGCTCGGGGCGGGCACAGCAGTCTCTGGAATGGGAAAACCCTCGGCCCTGGTCACGCTATCCTCAGGCCCGACCTCTACTCTCTTCTGCTTGCCCGCGCACTCCCTACGCTCGGCGGCCTCGGCAACCAGCCTCGCCACCTGCTGCGCAGGCGTCTCTTTCCGTCCCGACGAACTCCTGCCCCTAGGGACTGGATAAGGAAGATGTGTTAAAAAAAAAGGAAAAAAAGAGAAAAGATAGAAAGAAAGAGGAGCTACCTGACGAAGACATTCTGCTCGGGTTAGTTGATCGAAGTCCCGCGGCCCAAAGATTATCCTCAGTAACCAGAAGATATGACTTCCTCCGATCAACAGGAAGGTCCAAGAGCTGTTCAACCCGGTCGTCGAACAAGGAGGAGGTCTCTGAAGCCGGGATACGTTCTGCACAAACAATAAATTATGAGCGTTAGACAAAAAAAGAACAGCAATAAAGAACACGACACTTACTCATTTTAGCAATGAAGTGTTCTGGGACCCAAAGCTCGGCGTCTATTACGCCAGGTTCCCACTCATCAATCGAGCTCATCCACGGCCCCCCTACATAGAACCACTGTTCTTTCTAACTATGTATGGTCTCCGGCACATCCACCAATTCTTTATACATCGCGTGCCGGGCTGTCAAGTAAAACCAGCCAGAACCAGATCGGTCGACCGACCTCCATAGGAAGAGACTGTTTATCTCTTCAAAACTGGGCTCGGTCCATCCATGTTGACTGAAAAGAATCAAAAGACCCACCATCTGAGCCCAAGAATTCGGATGAATTTGGGCAATACAAAGGCCCCACTGCCTTAACCACCGGGAGAGTACCAACAGAAGAGGAAACCTCAGCCCGGACAACAGGGAGCGGTAATACACCGCCGTGCAGCCGACAGGAGGGGTGTGAGGTCTCTCATCTGGATCCGGAACAAACATCCGCACCACCGCGGGTATCTTAAATCGCCCCTGCCAAGCCTCCAACTGCCCATCGGTGACTGTGCTGCATATCGAGGCCGAATCCCATTCCGCCTCAAGAAAAGGAGACGGCCGAGGCCGAACCCAGGCCCAAGTCTCTCCAACCGCCGTCAACGGCGTCACCACCTCCATGTCTCTAGAATCTGCATCTCCAGAATCCGGCGATCTTGCGACCTAGCCGCCATCCTCATCGCTCCAGTCAACGGGAGCATCACCCATCGACAGATCCGCCACTCCCGTGCGGTCCGGAGACACAGTCAACTCCTCCGCCGTATCCCTCCGCTCCGACATCATAAGATAGGAAAAAAAGGAGGAAAAGCAAGCTTACCGGAAAAGTCTGTGAAATCGGAGAAGAAAAAATATTGCCGAAAAAAATCTTTCTCTGCAACAACACGTAAAAATGGCGAAAGAAGCAATAGGGAAGAAGGCTCTCTATATTTATAGGATGAAACAGGGGCATTAAATACGAAAGCACATGAAGCGGCGATTCATAATCATCACGAAGATCAAAGACGCGTGAGACACCACGACGAATTACGTCATACGCGTCCCCCTCACTATGACTCTTGAAGATCCCGAAGTCAAATCGACACGACTCTCAAAGATACGTCCCTTCAAGAGATCTTATCCACCCCCAAACCGGATCGACCTCAATCTGAAACGATTCCAGCATCGGCCAACCCGGCACGGCCCTGGACTCGGGGGCCCTTGTTGGTAGTCGATCCACCTTGGCATCCACTTAAGCGCTCCAGCACTCGGCCGGTAGGCGCAGATCCTGGAGCCGAACCGGTCATAGACCCGATTGTCTCTCGGACTCACAAAAAACCGGACCGGGCAGATACATTAGAGCCGACCCGGAATCCGGACCAGAAGGACCGAGCAGACCCTATATGAATACGCTCCGAACCATAATCATGAATAAGACCAACCAGAGTAGCGGGAAGCTCGAGGGCCGACCCCGTTGTCGGTCGCAACAGATAAGTATCGCCCAAAAGCCCGAAGAACAGGCAGACAGGACAATAAAAGAGGGCTGTCATGTCCCTTCCCAAAACAAACTTAAGAGGGTGACACATGTCGAAGAAGTCACCACACTGTGACAAATGTCATCAGCATATTCACCTGAATCTTCCTGCTGTCATCTCACGAATGACTGACATTGCCTATATATATGCCAGGAGAATGTACAATAAAGAGGAACTACCGCCGCACAGCCGCCGTCCGCCGCCATATTACCGCCGCGTAGCCGCCGTCTGCCGCCGCACCGCCGCCATGTCCGGAAAAGAAAAAGCGCCGGTAATTTTATTTTTCGTTTCTTGTTTCATTGGCGCGGCGCCGTGCCGAGTGCACGGCAGAGGCCGCGGCCGTTATTTTGTTACGAGCATCAAGCGATGAC
This sequence comes from Orobanche coerulescens, assembly GCA_033398695.1. NCBI lineage: Eukaryota > Viridiplantae > Streptophyta > Magnoliopsida > Lamiales > Orobanchaceae > Orobanche > Orobanche coerulescens. Next base: position 134,967,139 of record CM065814.1, read on the forward strand.
GCTGGCCATGCTGCAGCGTCGCCGATTCCGCTTTGTCCATGGCGCAGCGTCACGGCGGACGCACATCCAGGAGTACAGACGTCCACAACGGACGTCCATACCATGGTTCAGGCGTCCAGATCGGACGCCTATCAGCTGGAGAAGCGTCTGTCTCGGACGCTTGGACCATTGAAGAAGCGTCGGACGGACGCACATGCCATGGTTCAAGCGTCCGTTCCGGACGCCCCAGTCATATTTTTGGAAAATAAAATAAAATTTTCAATTAATAATTAATAATGTGTATTCTTTGTATGATTATTACTTATTAGTTGTATTGTTTGTTAAATGATGAGAGGAGGAGCGGGCAAATCTATGCCGATAGTCACAGAGTTGATGGGTTCTGGAGCGCATCACACCAGAGCTCGTGGTGTTGATGCTTCCATTCGTAGAAAGCGGGAGGCAGAGCGTAGGGGATTCGAGGACGTACCTTATACTGATTTTGGTACTGAGGATTTGAGCGAGTATTATTCGCACGATGAGGCCGACGATCAGGAGGGCGGTGATGATTCTTCTTCATTTTCGTGCCGGGTTCGGAAGGGGAGAGGGGGGAGGTTTGTGACTTCTGGGTCTACCAGTAGTAAACGGCGTAGGGTAGAGGATGAGACATCTTGGATGGTTTCTGAGGAGATGCCTGGTGGCCCTATCGGCCGGCGTTATCCGAGTTTCGGTGGGCATGTCGCCGCGCGTATCTGGACCGGAGATATGAGAGGTTTCTTGAAGTGTCACACCAGATCGCCGCTTGTCGAGCTTGAGTCGATGGCGCTCGATTATGTCACCCTCTTTAGTGAGTCGGATCAGTGGGACTGGGTTATCCCACCTGACGGGCGCCATGTTCAGACATATTGACTCCCCGTTGATTTCTGCGTTCGTTGAGCGGTGGCAGCCCGATACGAACTCTTTTCACATGCCGTTCGGAGAGATGACCATCATGTTACATGATGTGTGGCAGATCCTTCGCATTCCTGTCGAGGGGCGATTGGTTGATGCCGATAGCACATCTACACAGTTGCAGGTGGATGTGATGGAGGTTCTTGGAGTAATCGCGGTTGGAGCTACTGAGTACTCACTGGGGGGTGGCGGCGTACTTATGGACTCGATTTTCAGGTCATGTCGCGATGGAGGTCGAGTGGAGGGCACCCAGGTCGTAGCTTGGATGTGGTTGTTATTTTGGATCCACCTTGTTTGTTGACAAGAGTGGTAACCGGATTAGGCCTTCCTGCATATTGGAGGTGAGGGACGGTATGGATACTACCGGTCAGTATTCATGGGGTTCGGTCGCATTGGATTTCATGTACCGTCAGCTCGGTATCACTAGTCGCGGCGACTCCATGGGGATTTGTGGATGCCTTAGCCTCGTTCAGGCTTGGATTTATGAGTATTTTCCCTGCTTTCGACCTCATCGAGAGCGTATGATTGTTGATTCCACATAGCCTCGAGCTTCTACATGGAGTGTCCAGCCCGAGGGTAGGGACGAGCACCGCCTCCAGTCTTTGCGTCGCCGCATTGATCAGTTGACAGCCGCAGAGGTATAACGATTCCTTCTAACAATCTCACAATTCATTTAAAAATAACTTGTATAACTTGTTGATTACATGTACGCAGATACAGTGGTTGCCTTATGGCCCTGATCCGGTGAGGGATGTCCCGAGGACCACATTCATTGGATGGCTACGATATCGGGATATTATCGAGCCATACATGCCTGGTCGGGCATTACGGCAGCTCGGTTATGTGCAGACCATCCCTTTCCCGATCACCAGACCAGAGAAAGCGGTTCGGGCGTGGTCGAGCAGATTGTACTGAGTTGACTATCCCATCCGGATGTCATCTGATGCTTGGATGATGTTTCCGGGTGCATACAGGCTTCCTCTCGCTGACTATGAGGCGGCTACTCATGATCAGGCTGCGTGCGCCGATGATTACATTGAGTGGTATTATCGGTATTCGCAACCTCGGCTCTTGAGCGACGGTGCGGACTGGATCGGTGATCCCTTCTCGTTCCGGACCGATTACGTATGTTCTTTAACTTTGTACTTTGTTTGATTTCATCATACATTACTCATTGTATTATATTGTCTCTATTTTTTACAGTGGGTGAGTCGATCCGTCGGTATTACCCAAAGATCAGACACTTTCCCAGACCGGGCGGAAGAAGCGACGACGATGCTCGAGGAGTTCATGAGGGATTGGCATTTGGCCAACTGATTTTGTATTTTATATTTTGTTTGTGACGGTATTTTGTTTGGCGTTTTCGTTTTTTGTATTTTGTATATTGATTGACACTTTCGTTTTGCATTTGGCACTTTACTTTTGTTTGTTTTTTTACCATTGCTTACAAAAACGAAAATTTTTCTGTCAACTATCAAGATCAACATAAAAGAAAATCAACTATCAACTATAAAGATCAACAACAACGAAAATTTTATTAATTAAGGAACATACAACAAATAAAGTTTTACATCATACCGACTAATATATTCTATTTTTCTCTCCGCTCGTATACAAATTCCGCCACCACCAACACTACTATCATGGAATCTAAACCAGTTACTCGCTATGGGCGGTACAGGAAAATTAGGCATTAAATCTAAACGAATAAAATGTTTGTACGTATCTCCTAAATGACAAATGACAATCTCTTGGCTAGGCCGTGTTGCCGTTGAGGGTGCTTTCAACGGCAGCACAGTGAGACATGCAAATAAAGATCTACCGTTTTCGAAACCGAATAGTAACACACATTCATTGAAAATAGTAGAAATAGGGAATAAATCTTCAGCAATAGCCATCCAATGATCCGATCCACACGCACCACCATCCCATGTAATACGTCGAACCTCAGGTTCAATCCCATCATAGTAGATCGATCGGTAGAGTGTACAGTTAGCCATAATTTCATTTGCAATGCATACACGTACAATACGTCATTTATCTTGGTCGCCAAATATGTAGTCGGCGATAACACGAAATCCGCAATTACCGTCTCCGGGGACATCGAGATAACCTTCAACAAACGGCAAAATAATTCCCGGTATCTTGTCGATATGGTGATAGTTACCAATCTCCACTCGGTGGTGTCCATCTGCAAACACATATTCAATATATTACATATTATCGAACTTAAAAAGATACAACTCATTGAAAAACTTCAAAAAATAATACATCTACAAAAAAATTTCTTATAAATTGATGGAATTATTATATGTCGGCAATATATTAAAAGAAATATAAAAATTCAAAAGTCAATTTACATACTGGATTTTTTTTTATTCCTAACGTTTTTTATTTAACTTGTAACATATAAATATAAAAAATTAGTCAAGAAGACTATTTTTATTTTTATTTCTAATAAAAATTATCTTTTTATTTAACATGTAATACATAAGTATCCTAGTCCAGTATAAAAAAGACACGGTATTAATAAATTTGTTCATACCTGATGAAGAGACATTGTGGACTGATGCAGAAGAGCTGCGGCCACGACCACTGGATGAGGGGGAACGACCAAGACCCCTTTAGCTATACTCCCAACCACTAGGATCGCGTCTAGTCGATGAACTTCCTCTTGGTCGACCCTTAATTGCCGTATTCACTTGTGGTTCAACGTAACGCGTTTGATCAGGGTGAAGATGATCGTGGATCATAAGTGATACGTTACGGACAACTGCAGGATCGCTCTGTCTGACCTCATCGACAAGGGCCTGAAAGTACCGCTGGTCCTCCGATTCAGCACCAGTAGAAAGATCGACAAATTCGGTCGTGTCCCCACCATCACTAATAATAAGTGTTTACCAAAATATGTGAAGACGACTAACACTGCATGGGGTCCGCGATTCCATATGTCTCTTGAGCTCACACGCACAAGGAATCTGATGGGTGGTTTGGAGTGAACAACCGCAACGATCGTACACTTGATCACTTAATTCTCTCATACGTGTCAATTCATTCGACGATGTCGCAGACAATGATGGGAAACACGACAGCGCAAGTAGTTGAACGGAAAATCAGAATACACCACGCCTGTACGACACCTAGACTGTTCAAGTGTGTATCTGATCTGCGTAAGTTGTGATTCAATATCCTGGTTCACTTTGGTCCAGACGGTATCGAGGGCTCCTGTGGAAGAATTAAGCCATTGCTTTAACTCGGCATGTGCACTCTCAACTCTACAAGTGGTTGTGTTTCCAAAATGAAGCACTTTATTCGTCCACGCAACAACGAACATCTCCTTGTATTTTAGCCATGTACCCTCAACGTATGATATCACCTTAGGATTCCATCTCCATGTATCCTTCATGAGTTGCACCGCTTGATCATATTCCTCTTCGGTCGCCGCTTCCATGATTTTCTTTCATTTCCCATTTTTAAACCTTTGGCCCATTTCTTTATCTTTTCCACAAATTCTGTAGACCTTGTCTTCAATATCCTTATTAATATGCCATGTGCAAAGCAAGTGGGCACTCTCTGGAAATATCTCTTCAATAGGACGCATCAATCCCAACTCGCGATCCGTAACAATAGCCGTCGGATGAACATCAAACCCAAGCAAAATTTTCAACTTCTGTAACACCCACGCATAGCTCGATTCGGTCTCATCTTTCATAATTGCATAGGCGATTAGGAAGTTCTTGTTACATGGAGTCATCCCGACTATCTCGAGAAATGGCATATTGTACTTATTCATTTTGTAGGTGGAATCCATGCCAATGAACCATCTGTAGGTCCGGATTAAGTTGTTTGATGTTGGATGTGCCATGAACACGTGGGTAACAGCATTTGTATCCGGGTCGGCCTGCGTCCAATGTACGTAGTTATTCGTCAAAGCCAAATGGTGAAACTGACCGACGACATCTCTTTCTTCAAAATCATGCTTCCTCAAGTGGTCTCTATAATTATAGATATGTCGTCTAGTCGGTTTGTCCTCGGGAAATTTATTCTGAATGGCCGCCAAGATGGCACACGGCTCGCTTGAGCAAAGACTCATCTCACGAACAACTTGTTTGGCCGATTTACTCAGTCCACTCATTTGACGATGCCCCTCCGGATAAACAATAAATGAGTGATTGTTCATACCCTTACTCCCAGAGATCGGTCTGATTATCCAACCACTCAAGTCATGCAATTGTTCGGCCTTTATCTGAAATGTACACTTGCATGCTTTCGTCTTTGTGTCCTTTCGAGCAATGACATCCAAATCTCTTAATACCCCTCTGTACCGTTCACCATGGTTACATCTCAATAGCTTTGTCTATCCTTTATTCTTGTACGATGAAATGATCAACTCGAAACCAATTTGAAGAGCAATTTTTTTCGCCCAAGCAATCGCATCACAATCACTAGCGAATATTTCGTCATTAACGAAATAACCACTATAATCAACGCCGCCTTCAAATTCTTCCAATATAACTGAAATTTTTAATTGTGAATGTTAATAATAATACCAATAATATTATTATTAATATTTAAAATCGAGCAAAAAAGGGTCCAGACGTCAAAGTGCGCTGGACCATGGCCGAGGCGTCGGCTTGGGCCTTTGCCACAGACAGGCGTCTGAGTCGGACGCCTAGCCATGGCACAAGCGTCTGAATCGAACGTCCCGACCATGGTTCAGGCGTCTGGTTTAGACGCCTAGACCTAGGACGGAGCGTCCGCACCAGACGACTGTACCATGGTCCAGGCGGAATCTGGGGACGCCTGTACCATGGAACAGGCGGAATAATCAGACGTCTGCGTCATTTTCTCCGAAAAATTACCTCCAGATGCGAATTCTCGTCCATTTTCGTAGTTGTCGATAATATTGACGATATATATTTGATTGTGTTATATTTGAAAAACTTGAGCTTGAAAGATTTTGGTGTGGTGTGGTGTTTAGAAATAATGAAAGACTTGAAATGGATAAAAAGGTAATTTTATAGGACGGTGGCTAGTAATTTTGGGCGGTGTTTAGTAATACCCATACAAAATAGATGATTTCTTTTTAAAATCACACGATTAATAACTTTTTTAGTTTTTGGAATTAAACTTTCAACTTTATGTTTTAAATTTTATCAACACAAAAAAATTGCTGAAGAAAATTGGCGCTGAAATTATTTAGTCAAGAACCAAATTATCATCCGAACATATTTCTCTACTGTCTTAACATGCTCCGGTAAAACATAATATATATATATATATATATATATATATATGATTTTCACTAGATCTAATTTAATATTTAATATGATATAATAGATATATTGAATTCGGACTTACAATCAACGAGACATGCAGAACTTGTGCTACGCACGGGCTAAGAATCTAATTGTTAATCGTGTATTCTTTTTGTATATTGGCGAGTGTATACTTAATTATTGTTTAGTATGTTGTATGAAATATTTTAACTTTCTTGTATAAAAATTTAAAAGTGTTTGATATTGTTTAGGTTTTGGGGTGTTGTATTTTATATATGGGCTTTTGGTTATTAAGTTGTGATGGCTTTGTTTCTTTTGGTCTATTACTTATTTGAATGATAAAAAAAGGCTTTATTTTTTTGGTCTATTACTTATCCCTACATTACTTGTCAGTTAGATGGTTTTTGCGTGGTAATATAAGACACAGTCTATCTAATTGGTTATAGTTTAATGTGCGTTAAATATTTTCTTTATTAAATTTGTAAGTTAAAGTTTGTGTAATAATGTATATATAATAATGCCACAAACTGTATAAAAATCGTTACAAACCTTTTTAGCTTCATCTCATTTTATTGTACAACTAATTTCATTGAAAATTAACATTGAAATCTAACTATAATAAATTTATCAATAAACTCAATTTTAAATAGCCAACTAAATGAATATTAATTAACACACTATTAATAATTCCTAAAACCTTTGGACTCCACTATTATGTCTTACACTTAATTTTTTTAATTTACAAATGGGTTTGAGCAAAAATTATGTACTTTTTCTTTTATATTCATTATTCAAGTTGCATGCTTACATAAACTAATCATGCTAAAAAATATAATTTAATCATTTAAATGTTGCTTTACATACATGCTCGTGCACATTGTCTTAATCAATTTGCATATGTGAGTTACATCAATAGAAAAAACACATAAATTACTTGTATATGAAAATGCATTAACATAATACATATATCTATATATATTACATTAGGTTAAATCATCAATTATTCTTGCAACCTTTTCAACTTCATCTCATTCCATAAATGATTTTTAATTCTATACTAATTACTAAATATCATGTGATAAATTCCGGCAAGCCTTGCACTTCCATCTCGATGTTGTATATACTTCACATTAAATGCACCGGTTTTGTTTTTCGATAAAAGTTTGAACGTTTGCTTATGTTTAAAACTCAACTTTGTTATTTGATATTATAATTTACAAACGGATTTAAGTCAAAATTATGTATTTTTTCCTTTTTATTCATTACTCAATGTGATATTTTTAATATGTCATATTTTGCTATTATGACAAACTCATTTAATGGTCGTAAATATTGGTTTCTCACTAATGATTCTACATATAGAAAAAGAAAACACTTTGCGATGCGTGGAGCTTCTTCTTTTCAATAATAATTCAATTGCACACGATAAATTCATTCTAATATTTCTCAAAGAGCATTCGAAAGCAACTACTTACATAAACTAATCATGTTAAAAAGTATCATTTAACCATTTAAATATTACTTTACATACATGCTCGTGCACATTTTCTTGAATCGATTCGCACATGTGAGCTACATCAATAGAAAACGCATATAAATTACTTGTATATGAAAATGCATTAACATAATACATATATCTATATATATGTTTATCTATAACAATCACCTAAATATGTAAGAAACAAAGAAAATAGTTGGTATCCCAATCTTTGGTTCCATTTATGTGAGCATGCATGATCTTGTGTGATTTTCATGGTACCTGCGTATGATAACTAAATTAAGAAAAAAAAAAGACCAAGTTAATTACAAAGATCTAAAAGATGAATCATCTCCAAAATGTTGTTGTTGGTAGTCGATCCACCTTGGCATCCACTTAAGCGCTCCAGGCAGCCGACCAGCCGAGCAGATCCTGGAGCCGAACCGGTCATAGACCCGATTGTCTCTCGGACTCACAAAACCAGACTGGCAGAGACATTAGAGCCGACCGGAATCCGGACCGGAAGGACCGAGCGGACCATATGAATACGCTCCGAACCATAATCATGAATAAGACCGACGAGTAGCGGGAAGCTCGAGGGCCGACCCCGTTGTCGGTCGCAACAGATAAGTATCGCCCAAAAGCCCGAAGAACAAACAGACAGGACAATAAAAGAGGGCTGTCATGTCCCTTCCCAAAGCAAACTTAAGAGGGTGACACATGTCGAAGAAGTCACCACACTGTGACAAATGTCATCAGCATATTCACCTGAATATTCCTGCTGTCATCTCACGAATAACTGACATTGCCTATATATATGCCAGGAGAATGTACAATAAAGAGGACTTTTGGAAAAGAGCGGAAAAAAGGATATAGAGAGAGAAAAAGAGAGAAAAGAGAAAAGGATAAGACTTGTAATTAACAAGCACCAACAAAACGGACGGGCCAAAATGTTTTCGGCCCGGCTCTACTCTATCAAAAAGGTCATTAATAAAATTTAGTGATCAAACACCTTCCTTTTTGTTATTTTATTTTCTACGTAGCTTCGATCCATTCGTCGATCGGACACGTGACGTTGACCAAATCAGACGTCAACAGATTGGCGCTAGAAGAAGGGGACCTCCGGGAGCTTGAGCGAGTCGCTCAAGCTATGACTACAAATTCTGAATATAATCAGCCCGCCACAAAGAAGGGAAATCCGTTCCAGTTGGCAGAGCGCTTTGGCATACCTTGCGTTCATCCGGGAATAACCACCCTCACCAATAAGTGGAGAGATGAAAGCATAGGAATCATCGTAACCATGAGTCGAAAGCATAGGAATCATCGTAAGTAGGAGTTGAAAGCACAGGAGCCATCGTGACCATGAGTTCCTGCTCGACTCGGCTGACCTTTTGAAGGTCATAATTCGAAGGATATCGAGCGCAGCTCAAAGCTCTAGAAAATTTCTCAAAGAGCCCTCGTATCCTTCAAATTAAAGTTGCAATCAACATACAACATAATATGTGCAAACTCTTTCGGGGTTCCCGACAGATCCTCACAAAGACCCTAGTAATCCGGAAAGAATAATCTGTTGGGAGGCAGGCGAGAAAACTCAAACCATTATTGCACAAAGATTAGGCTAAGATCAGGTGGGATCATTGGAGCCCAAGGAGTTTTTCGCATGAACGCCCAAACAGCGGTGCCAACGGTCAAATATGGAATTCGATATGACGAAGGAAGGGCAGAAAGTGGAACATGTTGGTAAAACTGAAATAAGCAAAGGAATAATCTTTATACGGAAAGAGGTGCCCGGCCGACCGAGTTACCAACAATCCTGCAACTGCCGACCCAAGGAGAATCTCGCTGCAATCTGCACCGCCTTCGCTTGATCGGAAAACGCGGTCTGACATCCGGCCTACTTGACGCCGAGCTCGGATACGCCCCGGTAGAGCTGGCCTATGCACTCATACTAGCCCACTGAAAACAAGCACAGGAATGGCCCTCGCCGGCCTCGGCCAACGTTTGCTCTGCTCGGCCACCTGCTCAGGTTTTCTAGCCCCCAACTACAAGATGGAATATGAAGCCCTCGGGGCCGGTCCGGAAATGGCGACCTCCCTCGGCCCTGCTCCACTCACTATCTTTGGAAGGATTCTCAGATAGAAACTAAAAGGAACTATAATGCCCTCTGCGAACCAAGAGACAACCGAACCGACCAATCGGCATCCGAACAATGCGAGTTGCAAGGACAAACACGGCCTCCAGTTCCACACTCCCAGCACAGCAGGGTGCCCTCAAGAACTAGGATACTCCGACCGTGACCCATCCGGGTCGCCATGGAAGGAGCCTTACGCAGGGGAATCTAGTCCGGCCGCTGAAAGGGCTTATCCGAATACGCCCTCAATAAGATGCCCCAGCGAACACACGACAACCCCTTCGGCGGCCCAATTTCGGCCTACAAATCGCTTCGGCAAGAACGTTACTAGCCGGATCAGGGAAAGGTGTCATTAGGCTGGAATGAAGATACGCACGATGCCAAACCTTCGCTTCTTAGATCCCAAGCTCGTATAAAACCCACTTACGTTTAGGGCCTATCGCCACCCGTCAAAGGGACGATCGTCCGGGTCGGGCCCCCATTTAGGGGATGAAGTTGAGTACCTCAAGACCCGCCTCAAAAAGCGCAAGGGGTCACCACCTGAAGAACTCCTCGAAGACTTGGCAACACATCGGTCCGCCACTTGAGAAATATCCTCGTGGCCTCTGGGACGGAGGCGATGACCCCGGTCGGGATTGGAGCACACGCCCACCGGAGAACCCATTTCGAAGAATAAGACCAATGTAACCCTAAAAAACATGGACCTCGCCGCCCCAAAAACAGAACCAAGCAGAAAGGCGGAACATCTTCTGTAAAGCACCCGAGGTCCATCATCAGAACTTCCAGGTCGAAGACCACATTATAAAACGATCATTGGGGCCCGATCCGGGACCTCCTGAATCCAAAGGGCAAGGACCGTACGAGAGTAGCAAAGCCCTTCAGAACGGAGTTTGTTAGCTAGAATATGTGAATGACCAAGGATTAATTCATTCGTTGAATGCCATGTCCTTAGGAAGGTATGATTAATAAAAATTCAACTTTATTTCATCCCTAAATCGAATGCACTATAAGACCGAGTTTGCCTCGGCACCTCGAATGACCGGCTCATCCGGCACTACAAGCCCGAGTTCGCCTCGGCATCTCATAAGACTGGCCCATCCGGCACTATAAGACCGAGTTCGCCTCGGCACCTCAAATGACCGGCTCCTCCGGCACTATAAGTCCGAGTTCGCCTCGGCACCTCATAAGACCGGCCCATCCAGCACTACAAGCCCGAGTTCACCTCGGCATCTCATAAGACCGGCCCATCCGGCACTATAAGACCGAGCTCGCCTCGACACCTCATAAGACCGGTCCATCCGGCACTACAAGTCCGAGCTCGCCTCGGCACCTCATAAGACCGGTCCATCCGGCACTACAAGTCCGAGTTCGCCTCGGCACCTCATAAGACCGGCCCATCCGGCACTACAAGTCCGAGTTCGCCTCGGCACCTCAGAAGACCGGTCCATCCGGCACTACAAGTCCGAGTTCGCCTCGGCACCTCATAAGACCGGCCCATCTGGCACTACAAGTCCGAGTTCGCCTCGGCACCTCATAAGACCGGCCCATCCGGCACTACAAGTCCGAGTTCGCCTCGGCACCTCATAAGACCGGTCCATCCAGCACTACAAGTCCGAGTTCGCCTCGGCACCTCATAAGACCGGTCCATCCGGCACTACAAGTCCGAGTTCGCCTCGGCACCTCATAAGACCGGCCCATCCGGCACTACAAGTCCGAGTTTGCCTCGGCACCTCGAATGACCGGCTCCTCCGGCACTATAAGACCGAGTTCGCCTCGGCACCTCAAATGACCGGCTCCTCCGGCACTATAAGTCCGAGTTCGCCTCGGCACCTCATAAGACCGGCCCATCCAGCACTACAAGCCCGAGTTCACCTCGGCATCTCATAAGACCGGCCCATCCGGCACTATAAGACCGAGCTCGCCTCGACACCTCATAAGACCGGTCCATCCGGCACTACAAGTCCGAGCTCGCCTCGGCACCTCATAAGACCGGTCCATCCGGCACTACAAGTCCGAGTTCGCCTCGGCACCTCATAAGACCGGCCCATCCGGCACTAAAAGTCCGAGTTCGCCTCGGCACCTCAGAAGACCGGTCCATCCGGCACTACAAGTCCGAGTTCGCCTCGGCACCTCATAAGACCGGCCCATCTGGCACTACAAGTCCGAGTTCGCCTCGGCACCTCATAAGACCGGCCCATCCGGCACTACAAGTCCGAGTTCGCCTCGGCACCTCATAAGACCGGTCCATCCAGCACTACAAGTCCGAGTTCGCCTCGGCACCTCATAAGACCGGCCCATCCGGCACTACAAGCCCGAGCTCGCCTCGGCACCTCATAAGACCGGTCCATCCGGCACTACAAGTCCGATTTTGCCTCGGCACCTCATAGGACCGGCCCATCCGACACTACAAGTCCGAGTTCGCCTCGGCACCTCACAAGACCAGCCCGTCCGGCACAATCAACAAAGGGTGAACAGAAAAGACAGCGGCCAGACCAACCGGGCCCAAACACAGAAAAAAGCAACAAAGGACATAAAAAGATTTCATTCATTCAAAATAAGCCGCTCCATATCAGAATACAAAATAAATCAAGAAAAAACGGCACGCAGGCCATACATGGAATAAAACAAAAATCTACTCGGCCCTGTCCTCCTGACCGGCCGCCTGAGAAGACTGTCCTTCACCTTCGCCAGACGGAATCACCACCGGATCTTCGACAACTTCGGCGATCTTCGGCTCATCATCTCTGAGAGTTTCAACCTTTAGGTCGGCCGCCTGAGACTTTACATAGGCCTGGACCTCCTCAACGGTCTTCCCTTCCTTCATGAGATCCAATATCTCATAACAAGTGGAGACATAGTTAAGGTTGATCAACTCCTCGTACTCGGGTGTCTTCTGGAAAGCAGCCGCCCCGTCGGCAAGGCCCCTGGCATAACCCACAACTTCACAAGTCTGGACCCGCTCGGTCGATTGCTCAAGCTGGGCCTCAGTACTATGCAAATAGGCCTCGTGCTCGGCCCTGATGTCCAGGCACCGTTTTTGCGCCTTCTCGGCCGCCGTGGCCATCTCGTCGGCCTTCCCTTTCCAGATATTGGCCTCAAAGGCCCGGCTCTCCAGAAGCTCCATCTCACCCTTCAGAGAGGCCATCTCCTCTTCCAGAGACTTGATAAGCGAAGGGCAGAGGTGGTGCTCCTCCTGTAAGGCCTTGAGATCGGCCTCTGCCTTTTTGTGTTTCTCAACCAAGGCCATCAGCTCCCCAGCGGCCTTCACATAAGTGCACAACGCTCGGCCCAAAATAGCATTTCCAAATTGGATCTGCTCATTCGGACCCATGTCGTTGGTCACCATCTCCATTTTCGGCGTCCAACCCAAAATAGGGACATGGCTGGACTCAACCACCGCTGGAGGGACCCGGTCGAGCATCTCGACGGTCGGGGTGGCTGCCCGGATGTAGTCAAGGAACCAGCGTGGTCGACGCCCCTTCATCTGGGCACAAGGTTCTTCCCGATCCTTATTCACCGGGAGATAGTGGCCCTCCAAATCAATCGCGGGCTCCTTACCCTTCGCACGGCCCGTCCGTATGTGGCTCGGGCGGGCACGGCAGCCTCTGGAATGGGAAAACCCTCGGCCCTGGTCACGCTATCCTCGTGCCCGGCCTCTACTCTCTTCCGCTTGCCCGCGCACTCCTACGCTCGGCGGCCTCGGCAACTTGACCTCGCCACTGCTGCGCAGCGTCTCTTTCCGTCCCGACGAACTCCCCCGCTTTAGGGACCGGATAAGGAAGATGTGTTAAAAAAAGGAAAAAGAGAAAGATAGAAAGAAAGAGGAGCTACGGCGAAGACATTCTTTCGGGTTAGTTGATCGAAGTCCCGCGGCCCAAAGATTATCCTCAGTAACCAGAAGATATGACTTCCTCCGATCAACAGGAAGGTCCAAGAGCTGTTCAACCCGGTCGTCGAACAAGGAGGAGGTCTCTGAAGCCGGGATACGTTCTGCACAAACAATAAATTATGAGCGTTAGACAAAAAAAGAACATCAATAAAGAACACGACACTTACTCATTTTAGCAATGAAGTGTTCTGGGACCCAAAGCTCGGCGTCTATTACGCCAGGTTCCCACTCATCAATCGAGCTCATCCACGGCCCCCCTACATAGAACCACTGTTCTTTCTAACTATGTATGGTCTCCGGCACATCCACCAATTCTTTATACATCGCGTGCCAGGCTGTCAAGTAAAACCAGCCAGAACCAGATCGGTCGACCGACCTCCATAGGAAGAGACTGTTTATCTCTTCAAAACTGGGCTCGGTCCATCCATGTTGACTGAAAAGAATCAAAAGACCCACCATCTGATCCCAAGAATTCGGATGAATTTGGGCAATACAAAGGCCCCACTGCCTTAACCACCGGGAGAGTACCAACGGAAGAGGAAACCTCGGCCCGGACAACAGGGAGCGGTAATACACCGCCGTGCAGCCGACAGGAGGGGTGTGAGGTCTCTCATCTGGATCCGGAACAAACATCCGCACCACTGCGGGTATCTTAAATCGCCCCTGCCAAGCCTCCAACTGCCCATCGGTGACCGTGCTGCATATCGAGGCCGAATCCCATTCCGCCTCAAGAAAAGGAGACGGCCGAGGCCGAACCCAGGCCCAAGTCTCTCCAACCGCCGTCAACGGCGTCACCACCTCCATGTCTCGAGAATCTGCATCTCCAGAATCCGGCGATCTTGCGACCTCGCCGCCATCCTCATCGCTCCAGTCAACGGGAGCATCACCCATCGACAGATCCGCCACTCCCGTGCGGTCCGGAGACACAGTCAACTCCTCCGCCGTATCCCTCCGCTCCGACATCATAAGATAGGAAAAAAAGGAGGAAAAGCAAGCTTACCGGAAAAGTCTGTGAAATCGGAGAAGAAAAAATATTGCCGAAAAAAATCTTTCTCTGCAACAACACGTAAAAATGGCGAAAGAAGCAATAGGGAAGAAGGCTCTCTATATTTATAGGATGAAACAGGGGCATTAAATACGAAAGCACATGAAGCGGCGATTCATAATCATCACGAAGATCAAAGACGCGTGAGACACCACGACGAATTACGTCCCGCCACGCGTCCCCCTCACTATGACTCTTGAAGATCCCGAAGTCAAATCGACACGACTCTCAAAGATACGTCCCTTCAATAGATCTTATCCACCCCCAAACCGGATCGACCTCAATCTGAAACGATTCCAGCACCGGCCAACCCGGCACGGCCCTGGACTCGGGGGCCCTTGTTGGTAGTCGATCCACCTTGGCATCCACTTAAGCGCTCCAGGCAGCCGACCAGCCGAGCAGATCCTGGAGCCGAACCGGTCATAGACCCGATTGTCTCTCGGACTCACAAAAAACCGGACCGGGCAGATACATTAGAGCCGACTTAATCCCGGACTGAAGGACCGAGCAGACCCTATATGAATACGCTCCGAACCATAATCATGAATAAGACCAACCAGAGTAGCGGGAAGCTCGAGGGCCGACCCCGTTGTCGGTCGCAACAGATAAGTATCGCCCAAAAGCCCGAAGAACAGGCAGACAGGACAATAAAAGAGGGCTGTCATGTCCCTTCCCAAAACAAACTTAAGAGGGTGACACATGTCGAAGAAGTCACCACACTGTGACAAATGTCATCAGCATATTCACCTGAATCTTCCTGCTGTCATCTCACGAATGACTGACATTGCCTATATATATGCCAGGAGAATGTACAATAAAGAGGACTTTTGGAAAAGAGCGGAAAAAAGGATATAGAGAGAGAAAAAGAGAGAAAAGGAGTAATTAACAAGCACCAGCAAAACGGACGGGCCAAAATATTTTCGGCCCGGCTCTACTCTATCAAAAAGGTCATTAATAAAATTTAGTGATCAAACACCTTCCTTTTTGTTATTTTATTTTCTACGTGGCTTCGATCCATTCGTCCAGATCAGCACACGTGACGTTGACCAAATCAGACGTCAACAGTTGCAAAAGAGAATTTACATACCGCTACCAACAATCAAAGATCTAAAAGATGTGTGAATCATCTTCAAATGTACATACTAAAAGTGATTTTGGCCGGTTTATATAGGCATGAATTGCAACCTTTCGCAACCCTTGCACTTCATCTAATCGACTTTTAATTCTATACTAAATGCCATGTGATCAATTCGGGCAACCCTTGTACTTCATCTCCTTTCATGATTGTATAGTTATTATGAGGCTGCATTGAATTCCGAGCATTAGCTATCTTATACTCTATGCAACTACTAAACGACTCCAACTTGGTTTTAACTCTAAAAACTTTATCATCATAACTCCACATTAAATTTAGGGACTGAATCTTATAGTATTATAGATATACCATTATAAATATATATATATAATTTAATAACTAAAATAATTTAATGACATGGTATTACGCCAAAATTAATGTGGCACCAAACCTATTACATTTGTGTAAATGCATTCTTAAAAGGTTTATTATATCACCTGCATATTGAATCATGTCTTTTTTTTTTTTTTCAAGTTATAGCTTTTTTTTCTATCAAGTAGCAGGCTATACTATATCGATTTATCAAAGCAACCTTTTAATAGGTTTGGTGCCACATTATATATTAAGAGTAAATAATAATAATAATAATGGTAAATAATAATAATAATAATAGTAAATAATATTAAGAGTAAATAATAATAATAATAATGGTAAATAATAAACCTTTTAAGAATGCTACTTGATAGATACCATTATTCTTATTATTATTATTTACCCTTAATATTATCCTTTTAAGAATATTTACCATTATACTTATTATTTACCATTATATATACCTGAACTGAACTGAACTGAAATATATATTAAGGGTAAATAATAATAATAATGGTAAATAATAATAATAATAATAATAGTCAACAACAACGATAATAGTAATATTATTAGTAATAATAACAATAATAATGATAATAATAAGAAGAAGAAGAAATGGGTGAAGTGAGAATCGAATCCCATCGAATGGACATGAATCAATCGAATCGAATCGAATGGACTGAATCGGCCCAATCGAATGGAGCCGAATCGAATCAATCGAATCGAACTAAAAATTAAAAAATAAGTCCAAAAGAACAAGGCCTTAAAGGTGTAAATCGAGGGAGGGAAAGGGCTTAGAGAGGGGGATCCCATCTATCCGTTATTACTATATTCGTTCTTTTATAATTGCAACATTTGGACTTTCACGCTTGTCAATGCACAACTTTGATTATTAATATCTTCAATTCTTTATTTTGAAAGTATATTTCGAGATGAATCTAACAAGATCTCACATGACTATATTTTTTCATATGTATAAATCACAAAAGATGATCAAAAGAGAGTATGTGAACAGTATAATAGTCAACACGTTGCAATAATAAAATAACGGAGCAAGTATTTATCATTTGCATGGAATATATAAACAGAGTTATGAAGCCTCTTGCTTCTTGTGCCACATTCATATATCATCCTCAATGCAAGAACCTTGTCATTACACATTTAGGGACTCTTTACCAAATTTATCTATCTGGGTAAATTGTGTTTGTCTGGGTAAATTTGTCTGTCTGAGTAAATTGACGCTATTGTTTACTTTTTCATCCGAATAGACTGTCTGAATAACAAAAATGAACGATTTACCCCTGAATATGAATTATAAGCTGTTTTATAAATCGTTGATTATTTTTTAAGCAATATAAATGATATAATTCAAAAATCAAAACATAAATTCATAAATTACTTAAAAATCCAATTTCAAACACAAAGAAGTCAAGTTCCTACACAAAGGAGCCAAATTCAAACACAAAGTAGACAAATTTAAATATTATTGAAAAATCATATTTGAATCATCTTATATATATATATATATTGTTTAAATTTAAACAAAATATTATACATAAATGATTCAATTTTGTATGTAAGTAATAGATAAATAATTTAATACGTATATAAATAATACGTATAATATACAATATATATTTATATATAGGAATATATTTTAAATAGATAAGAACATATATAACAAATACTATACATATTAATAAATGTTAATATAAGAGTAATATATAATATTTATTTATATATTCATAATATATATGATATTTTGTAGATACAAAAGTTTATTTATACAATAACATATAGTAACAAATATTATATATAAATTAATAATGTATATTATTTATATATGAATAATATAAATTACATTCATTTATATTAAAATCTAAATTTTTTATATTGTATGTATAAATGAGTATATATAATGGGGACAAGAGAATCATTTTTTGTCTTAAATTATTCATATTATATATATATATATATATAAATGTGTGGTTTTCAATTAGGAATAGGAGAATCATTTTTTTGTCTTAATGGGACAACACTCCTTTTCATGCTTAATGAATAAGCATTTTTGTCTGGGCAAATAAGCCATTAAGCCACAAGTAAACACTTCCAAACGTCTGAGCGAATAAGACATTTTACTCATTAAGCTGATTAATGGACAGGAATTTCTAGGAGATTCTTATGGACAGGAGCTGCTGGGGACAGTAGGAAATATGTTGTTGCATGGAATGAAAATTTAACTTTCTTCAAAAAAAAAAAAAAAGGTGTAAATCGATATTAACCCTTCTTAAAACTCCTTTTCATCTATAGTGTATATTTATGAATTTTTGTAATCAATATATAAAAATATAAAGTTATTAAGTTCCACTACCTTCGGGCCAAATGTTTATATTTATCTCAAAAAATTATCCCTTTAGTAAATTTACATATGTCATCTTTCACAATCAAATCAATCAATTATTTTTTATTTTTTTGTTTCCACACCACATTTAACATCAATCCTTTTCATTTTTTAATTTCCATCATCATTACTTATACCAGTCACTATATAAAATACATCAAACATACACATTATGTCAACATTTGACTGAAATATACCATATATATGGAGAATTTTTTAAATTTGTCGTAATGTATATTTTTTAAAGTATTATTATCTTTTTTGTTTCATATTTATAAAGTTATTAATAGTTAAATTGAGCACTTTTATCGTGAAAATTAAAGTGAACATATTTTTTAATGTATGGAGGAAGTATATTGATTGCAGCATATATAGTACATATATTTCTTTTAGGGTTAATAGGCTAAAACATCACTGAACTCTTTACCAACTTGCAGTTGGGTCACTGAACTCAAAAAGTTTGCAGTCAACTCATTGGACAAATAAAAACTTTCAAGTGGGTTTCAGACGTTTGAAAAAATGAAATTTGGACGGAAAAATGACGTGGCATGCTGATGTGTTTTAATTTTTTAACGTTGTGGCACTGATCCAATATACTTGGATCTATCCATAAACCCATCCCCAATATTCTTTCATCGGTGCGCCCTAATTCTTGGATCTAATTCATCTCGCTTTTCAGAGTCTTCTTCCTCCACCCCGCCGTCACCGGACAACCGTCGACCATCAGCGACGACTGTCCCCGCATCGGCGGCGAGTAGAGTTCCGGCGATGGCGTGGCGGAGCTGAAGCTGCTCGAAAAACACCACCTGCACCACCGCCCTTAGAGGCAGACGCTCATTCTGGGCGGCGTGAGTGCACGCCTCCAGTCGGTTTACGGCAATCAAAACCCCATGATTTTCTCTCTCCGCCTCTGAAATCCACGAATGCGCCTACATTGAAAATATACGAAATTGAATTCATAATAGTATTAAGAATTTGAAAAATCACAAATTTTCGCCTTTTTAAAAATTTAATCGGTATTATTTACCCACCTTAAGATAAACATCAACAAATCGGAAAGTCCGTCGTCAAACATTCTCGCGCGATCCTACAGGAAATGGCGAGGTCGTAGAATTTTTCCGGCTTCAAATTAGCGTCGGAAGCAATTTCCGACAAGTAACCGTCGATCAATTTTCCGACGAGCATTAACGCCGCGGATCTGACGCTAGTACTCTCATCTTCGCAATCATGAGTTCTGGTCGCGGATCTCTCTTCTATTCCACGGAGAAAAAACCCTAAAATTCTCTCCACGCAATCCCCAATTTTCGTTCCATGTGATTTATTGTGATGGATCGGGTTAAATTATAGTGATGGATCGGGTTATGAATCAGTTCAAATAAATTGGGTTTTATATACCTGGCACCTACGTGGATGGTGATTTGTCACAATTAACTGGAAAGACCGTTAAAGTCAAAGAAAACTTAATCTGGCCATGAAATTTTTAATTGTTGAGTGATTTCACCGCAAACTATATTTAGTTCTCGTAATCTACAAGAAACTTTTTGAGTTCAGCCATTAACCCAAAGTTCTATGGAGAGTCAAATGATGTTTTAAATTTATTAACCCATTTCTTTTATGTTATTTATCATTTTTATTTTATTTTTATCTTTATTTAGAAAGATGGCAACAAAAAACAACCGAAACTATGAGAACTTCTGGACGCTTCTAAACCTTATAATCGCAGCGTTACGCAAAAGACGAAATTACCCAGCAGATCTTCACAATTTACGCCGTGGGACGCGCGTAACAAGCGTTTTACCTCTGTACGTATAGGGGTAACCATGTCTTTATCGCAAGCAAAATTTACATTTTTACCAACTACTTTTCTTTCTCCCCAAGTCCGAAATCCCTTAAACCCTCACTGCCTTCTTCATTCGTCCACCACCACCGTTTTCACCGTCGCGATTTTCCGATTTAGTCTCTGTTTAATTCCATATTGAACATTAACCTAAGGCCGCCGTAGCCATGTCCCTGAGCAGAATAACAAGCCGGGTCTCGAAGTCAGTGTTGACTCAGTGCCGCAACTCGGTCCCCCTTTTCGGCCGCCGTGAAAGCAATCTCTTCCAATCTTTGCCGAATAACTTGGTTCCGTCGCGTGGTACAAATGATACGGTATACTGTTTTTGGTTTACCAGATGAGGTTTTTTTTTCTTGGTTTTGGATCCTTTTGATGAGATGTTTCATACTTTTCTTAATTGGGCGATTGATTTCTGGTTCGAGTAGCTGGTTTTGTACTTTTCTGGTAACAGGGCGTTGTTTCGTTCCTGTTTAAAACTTCATGTTTATGGGTTTTGGCACACAGGTCTTTGTTAGTATTTTAGCTGGATTAGATTCGAGCATTTTGTATTACACTAACTCACTAAGGTTCTTTTGTCTGTACTATCTGAGTACTGAGTCTCTTATGAGTCGAATCTTGTTCTCAAGTTATTATCGATTTCAATATCAATCTTCCGTTTATCTTCATTTATGTCTCCAGTCTTTGGTTGTAGCAAAACATTTACTCATAGTTGTTAAAAGCGTAAGGCGCAATAATTCGATAGGAGCCATAAGGGCCCATCGCCCAAGGCGCAAGTTGCAAGGTGAGGCGCGCGCGCCTGACTGAAGTGAGGGCTAAAATAACAGAATTGTTAAACTCGCAGTGACAAGGCAATATAGCTATCCCCAAAAAGCTGCATCAGTTTATTAAGAAAATGAAGTGTCAAAACAATAAAAAAAACCTTTAGAAGTGTGCTATAAAAACAAAAAAAACTAATGTTATTGAGGTGCAGGTATTAAAATAGATGCACTGAGGCTCACCAAGGGGCGCCCCTCTGAGACATTGTCCACCTTTGGGCTCGAGAGGGGAAGAGGGTTTCATCCTGCATGCCTGTTGCCGGAGGCATGCCTTTGAGAACTATGCTCATGTCTCTTAAATTCCATGGATTCTTTGTGCTTAACGATTTCATCATCTGTTATGTGGCGCATCCTAACCGAGCGCCTGCTTTATTTGTTTTTTTATACGTGTGAGGTTTTCAAATTTGAAAGGAGACGGCGTTCTTCGAGTTCTGTCAGGTAGTGCTGGAGTCACTGTGTTGAACTTTTAGCAATGTTCATAAGGAACAGAGCAGTGTTTCTTTCAAGCAGACCGGATATAGTTTTAATCTTCGTTATGTCTTTACTGTTTCGAATAGAGATGCCCAGTTAGTTGAGGGACTGGTGATCAAGGACTTGATATTAGATACTTTTTGTTTTGATTCTGCAATCTGATGATAATGTCCTATTCTTCTTGCAATTAACTTCTATTGCATAATTCTAATCTCTACTTTTCAATGCTTCAGTTTCCTTGACATTTGAGTTTATTGGATTTGCGATTCATATTATTAGATATTATCTTGCCTGCATCTTAATATGTTGTTAATAGCTAATTCTAATATGGGAGGTGTATGAAAGTGTTCTTCATTAGCCAAGCTTGTTAGATTCCTTAGTGCTCGCCTCTCGGCTCTCCTCACAGTTCAAGTGTGCCTTATTCTGTTCACCAAGTTTGTTTTCCTGAATAATGTCCGAGTGATAACTCTATCGGGGAAGAGTGGGTGGGTGGGTGGGGTGGGTGCATCCGACTTTATGCTTGAATGAGCTGTATAGACACGTATCCTGCTTTTCTGCGTTGATTTAATTTTTTTGGTACCATTTTTCATTTGTTTCTTTTTATTTTTACTTATTCTTTTCCTTTTACTAATGTGGTTTGCTTTTTTTTTTTTTTCCCGCATATGGGTGGTATGTGCTCAGGTGTCATTGCTACACCATTCAGCCCTGAGACCATCATCATTCCAGTGGCTTGGATTCTCATCATCTGCATCTTCACAGACCAATGAGAAAGAGATGTCTGAAGGCGGAAACGAAGGGACAAATAAGGACTCGGATGAGGCTGTTGCTGAAAATTCTCATCAGACAGAAGTACCAGCTTCTGATGAAAAAACTGAATCAGGTCCCCAACCTAATAATACGTCTGAGACTCCTAAAAGGAAAAGAGGTGCTAAACGAATTGCATTTTCTGATTCAGATTCAGATTCGGAATGTGACCTTTCTAGAGATGATCTGGTGAAACTCGTGGCTGAAAAAGAACAACTTTTGGTGGCAAAGCAAGAAGAGGTCAAGATTATGAAGGATAAGGTCCTGAGGTCTTTTGCAGAGATGGAGAACGTGAAGGAACGTACTAGGCGTGATTCCGAAAATTCCAAGAAGTTTGCTATTCAGGTTTGGTGTTTTTTTGGATTAATTACAAAAACTACTCGAAGGTATTGTCTATTTATTCCCTCCGTCCCACTTGAGGAGACCACATTGATGAATGTACAACTTTATTGTTCGCGAGGTACTATACACAAAATAAGTTTTTTCTTGCCATTTTTTCCAATGATATCCTTATTAGTTATGGAATAATTTTGGACCACATGTAATCACGTAAAGTAGAGCATGTGATTTAAAAAAGTAGGACAAAATCATGTTCTGGAAGTACCATCTTCAAGTGCGATGGAGGGAGTATAAAAAAGTTACGCTTACCTCGAAAAAAGTATGAAATAGCCCCGAAATACATGCTTCGCTTTTGCAAATTGCATCCTCAAGAGTCTAAGAGGGTTGTCAGATACATGATGCGTCCTGAGGACAGTTGTCTTCTCTACTTATCCTGGACGTTTATGTGAGATTGGCTGAATTATTTATTTGATACGTAATGCAGAATTTTGCAAAAAGCCTTTTGGATGTGGCAGATAATTTGGGTAGGGCTTCGTCGGCTGCAAAAGAGAGTTTCTCGAAAATTGATACTTCTAAAGATGCATCAGGATCTGTTCAACAGCTTAAAACTCTTCTTGAAGGAGTTGAAATGACTGAAAAACAATTGGCAGAGGTACTATAGTTTTTCAGTTCCTCCCACCATCCCCCCCCCCCCCCCCCCCCCTCTCAATGCTTTATAATAAGGTCACTGACTTTGTATGCATACGGATTTGTAGAAGTATTTCATAGTATAGTTCGCCATTATGTCAAAGGATTGTTAAATGAAAATACAAGAAAGGAAGCCTGATCTGGATTCACGAGGCAATTTGGAAAAAGAAATCTACCGGTTGTTTTTTGAAGTTTGAATAGGAAATAATATTAAAATTGATAAATAAATATAAATAAATAACACAGGAAAACTTCAAGAAGAGGGGTACTAAGCTGTTTTCTTTTCCTTTTTTTTTGGTACTATCTGAAATCAACTATTGTAATGTGGATGGAGTGTCCAATAGTAATTTGTGATATACTGCATCTAGATTTGTTTTTTTTTTTTTTTTAACAAAATGCAGGTATTTAGAAAGTTTGGACTAGAGAAATACAATCCTGTAGATGAAGAATTTGATCCAAATAGGCACAATGCTGTGTTCCAAGTACCGGATGCTTCAAAGCCAGCTGATCGTGTTGCAGTTGTTCTTAAGGTAATCTAAAAAGCTATAACACGAGATATAGGGATTGCTCTCTTTGAATTCGTAAAGATAGTTGGCTGGGTGGTGGGGATCTGGGACGTTACTGCGGTTAAGATTTTTACATAGTTTCATAATAATATATTGGGAAAGTTGCATTCAGTGGCCCAAATTTTTTAGTAGCCGCGTAAATCCGGGTCTTAAATTTTCGGAGTTGCTAATTTGGGGTTCAAATCAGGACATCGGCTTTTGTTTCTAACAGTTCTCAACCCAAGCTATGTTTTTTTTTTTTTTAAATTCTAGAATCAAGCCTCGAATTGAGAACCAACGACAAAAACTGGGTCCCAATTGAGTAAAAATCAAAATTTCAAGGCCCCAGATTTAGAGATGCCCCGATTTGAGGCTGAAAAGAAGAAAAGGGGCGTCGAGTGAAAATTTCTGTTATTTTCTATAATTATCTGCATCTTCGATTCATTCTCAGGCTGGATACATTCTACACGACCGTGTAATAAGGCCGGCTGAAGTTGGTGTGACGGTGGCGGCGTCAAACAATCCGGAAGATGAATAAGTTTGTGAGGACCGAGTGTGATACCACCAGTCCCCGATTATATCTGTACAAGGTTCCGATGGAAGGGTGTCAACTGTATTTTTATCTGGATGAAGCCATATGCATGGTTTTTCACTGCGGAGAATAGAACTATGAGCCATATTTTTTTCACACTCTTTTTATCTGTTTATTGTTCCTTTTCTTTTGACTTGTTCAGTAAGACTCATGCTGGTGGAAATTTTGAATCTGAATTCATTTTTGTTGCGTCTCTCAGATCATCACTAGATGAGGTGTCTCAAACTCAAATGAGACCCAAAATCTCAAAAAAAAAAAAAAAAAAAAAGAGAGAGAGAGAGAGAGAGGGATCTCAAATTTGAGATCAGGTCCCGAATTTGTTTTATTTTGCGACTCTTTGTAAAGTGGTGTCGAACACGAAGGGTTTGAGACCCACGCCTCGAGATGATTTGGAAGCGTGGATGAATAAAATATCCAGATATTATCGCGGATGCACAGTTGCCTCTGCCTCAAGTATGCATAGCATCCACCTCGAATATTATCTCTCAATGTTCCATCTAGGATGTCCATGAAAATCGTGCTTTTGGTCCCATAAAGAAAGATTTATTTCATCCAAATGAAGGTGATGAAGAGCTTCGGGAGTCAAAATTTCCTACTCAAGTGCGAAAGATGCATTTTCACTTGGTTTAATATACTCGACTTAATATTGATTTCTCGGTGAACTTGTCTAGCTCTAGCTCAACACCCACATAATATTATCGGAGTGGTATCATAGTATCTTTAGATACCTTAAAAACTGCCTCGAGACTACTTCTCTATCAAGGTCAAGAAGTTGACAACAAAGGGCGATCACTAAAGAAGTAATAGTAAAGCCTTTCATGATGTCCTGAAGGCGATTACTGGAAGGAGACAAGCAGTAAATGTTTTATGAATCTTGCACGTCATATGATCAGACCGAATGGCTCGACTCTTGTAAATATATTGCTTTATATAAATAATGATGAAAGATATATGCCTTTTTTAAGGTAGTAATTTATTTAACATCTTCTTTATTATGTTCAATTGTATTAGGGTGATTATATAATTTTTGTGGTACATATTTTGTTTCTATTTTGACAAGATTTTATTGGATGTATTTAGGTGGTAGATATTTTGTTTCTATTTTGACAAAATTTTGTTGAATGTATTTAGGTCACGCATTTAGATGCATGTAATCAAGAGGCAGAGCATCTGCCTTATAGAAGTAGAAAAGCGTATTATACTTTCAATATCGTGGTCGCATGTGCTTTTGATATGTTATTTACTTAGATATCGATTGGGTGGGGAAGATCACACACTTCATGCAACATCATAACTTGACTTTCTCAACCTTCATAAGATATCTTTACCCATATATTTTTATTATTAAATAACTTTATAATGATTAATCATCTAAGGTTTGTCGCGTTTTTGTGCTAGGTAAATATTATTTGATGCATGATAGATATTCAGAGAGAAAGAGATTTTGGACCGTACCTAAAAGAAGAATCATCAAATTTATTTTGAAACAACTAATACTCGAGAATTTTCATCACTCTTTACATTCATATTTGCATTGAATATGGAGTTTTTAAACACAGTGCCAACATATATAGTGTTCAAATGTAAATCGACATCAATACTTGCTACATTTGACTTGCATAATTATATTTGTAAGAAGAGGATTTGATTTTTACTAGGCTTGAGCAACATCGAGTACAGATCATGTGAATAAGATAAAAAATTTTATGATATATATATATATATATATATATATATATAGAGAGAGAGAGAGAGAGTATTATTACTTCATGACTTACCTGTCTGTGTTAAAAGGATTCGATTGAATTTAACCTATTTTTGTTAAAAGAATTCGATTAGATAATTTTGAATACTTGTTTGTGCGTAATTTACATAGTCCCTATGTTCGGTCGGAAATTTAACATTTAAGCATGTAAAGTGTCTATTTAGAAGTTTAATATTTCTAATTTTTACACAACCAAATTACTATATTTTATCTTTTATTTATAATATTCACCACACTCACCATCAATACATTTCATTCTTTTAATCTTCACCACATATTCACTATCAATACTTAGGGCATGTTTACTTTTTACTTAATCAGCTTAATGCTTAATCAGCTTAATCGATCAGCTATATTTTGTTGTTTACTTTCTACTTAATGATCTTAATAATGTCTTTTTCATTAAGCAACTTTTGGGGTGTCCTTACCATTAAGACAGAAATACTTCCTCAATATACCAAAATTACCCTCTTTAATAATAAAAGAATTGAGTATATATAGTATAAATTATCATATAATCTTAATTATAATTGAGTATATATAATATAAATTTAAAATATATATTAATATTATACATTTAAAATTCATAAAATATAAGCTATTTATTGATAAAAAATTAATACAACTATATATATTAAAATATAACTTAATATATTTATAAAAATATTGTCTGATTATTTAAATATACCTGAAAATTATAATATGATTTATGAATATTAATATATTATAATATAAATTCAAATATATATTATTATTATATAAATTGATTTTTTTATATTGACTATTAAAAAAATCAATATAACTATATATAATAAAATATAACTTAATATATTTATAAAAATATTGTCTGATTATTTAAATATACCTAAAAATTATAATATAATTTATGAATATAAATATATTATAATATAAATTAAAATATATATTATTTTATATTATATAAATTGATTTATTTTATATTGACTATTAAAAAAATTAATATAACTATATATAATAAAATATAACTTAATATATTTATAAAAATATTGTCTGATTATTTACATATACCTAAAAATTATAATATTATTTATGAATATATATTATAATATAAATTAAAATATATATTATGTTATATTATATAAATTGATTTTTTTTATATTGACTATTAAAAAAATAATATAACTATATATTAAAATATAACTTAATATATTTATAAAACTATTATCTAATTATTTAGATATATTTGAAAATTATAATATAATTTATGAATATATATATTATAATATAAATTAAAATATATATTATGTTATATTATTTAAATTGATTTTTTATATTGACTATTAAAAAATTAATATAACTATATATATTGAAATATAACTTAATGTATTTATAAAAATATTGTCTGATTATTTAAATATATCTGAAAATTATAATATGATTTATGAATATATAATATAATATAAATTAAAATATATATTATGTTATATTATTTAAATTGATTTTTTTGTATTGACTATTAAAAAATTAATATAACTATATATATATAAAAATATAACTTAATATATTTATAAAATATTGTTTGATTATTTAAATATACCTAAAAAATATAATATGATTTATGAATATATATTATAATATAAATTAAAATAAATATTATGTCATATAATTTAAATTGATTATATAAACTAAAATGCTCAATCCGTCCTTTATCAAAAAGGACTTAATTCATATTTAGGGGTAAAATGGTCATTTCGCTATTCGGATAGTTCATTCGTAAAAGAAAGAAACAACGTGATATTTTTCAAATCGCATGATTAATCCACTCGCATACCTTAATCAATTCAGGTATTAATGGAAAAAAAGTAAACAGCCCCTTACACAACTTACACATCTAACATATTAAATCATTCTTTAAAATATATTATTTTACACCATGTGTTGAGCTTTAGCCGAGACACATAAGGTAATGACATAAGTGGATATTAAAAAGACATTAAAAACAAAAATAAATAAATTAATATTATACTTATATTATGTCAAACTAAACAAAAATGCAGAATAACATAAGAATTAGTATATAGCGAATATTAAGTTTTTTTAATAATATAATATAACAACTAATATAAATGACGTTTATTATAACAGCTAATTCTATTAAATACTTGGACATAAAATGTTTTAGATTATTGGATTTTAGTTGGATTGTGAATTTCAAATAAATTATCATTATGATTGTCATAATAAATAAATTTCCGTCACCCTAAATTTGATAACAAAAGAGTAGCTGTCACACAATAAGATAGTTGTATAATTTTGGGATATTGAGATTTGTGACATCGAATCTTCGCTTCACGACTTATATATAAGTCCAATTGAAAGTGGTCATAAGCCAAGTGGGAACAAGTTTCTACCGACGAGCGGTGCTCGGCAAAACTAACTGATAAGTTTGCTAGTAATTGATTGGGTGAAATTAGACAGAATGACAGAATGATAAACAATTGATTTTAATGTAGATATAGAAAATTAGCTGATAAACTAGCTGTTTTTTTTTAATAAAATTACATAAAATGACATCACTTTTATTTTTCTATTATTTTTTAAACTTTCTCATTATATTTTAACAATAATTATTATAAAATAAAATAAATGATATTTGTCTATTATTATTTAATATATACTACCTTCAAACGCATATGTACTATTCACATTTTATTGTCACTTTGAAAAATCATTGATAATTTGTTTTTGATGGTCTAAAATTGCCGCTGAATAGGACTTGTGTGTATAATTTTAGTTACGAACATGTTCGCAACAACAATATGTATCAAAAAGATTCCGTAAAATATAAAAGATAAATCGAACACATAATTATATTATATTTATAACAAAGTAATTCATTGGCAAGTGTAATAGAGTGATAATCAGACTAACCATATTTTTTCGCGTCCCCCACTCATCTGAAGCCTCAATTTTTCCTGAAAAGTTAACGGATGGTGGGTTTATTTGTAATATGTCAATTACTCAGGGGGTGTTATGTAAAAAAACCCTATGTTTTTATTTAGGTCGCGGACATATATGGAATATATAAAGACGAGAAGCTAGCTTCTTTTTTCCATAAGCTTGAAAAATAGCTTATCAATCAGCTAGTTTATAAGCTAGCTGATTTGAGAAGATAGTCGTTTACGAAACAAGCTTTTTTTTAGTCAATGGTGAAATAAGCTCGTGAAACTTATAAGTTATAAGTTAGTGATAAACAGAGTCATACTGTAAAAAATTTAAATATTTTTATGAAGAATAATTTTTTTTCTGTAATATTATATTTGATACTTTGAGAATAAAATGATATTTATATTGAATGTCCAACTCATCACTACTACAAAACAGGCTTTTAACAGCGGTTATTTGGGCCATTTAACAGCGGTTCTGGAACCGCCGTTGTATGTACCACTGTTAATTTTAACAGCGGTTTTTGTAACCGCCATTGAATTGTACAAAGTAATGGCGGTTAATTGTAACCGCTGTTAAACCTGCATGTAACAGCGGTTTCCGGTAACCGCTGTTAACAATTGATTCCGAACAGCGGTTAAAGAACTGCCGTTATTTTGTATAATTCAACAGCGGTTACTGTTAAAGTTTCAAAGAATTTAACTGCGGTTTTGTTGAACCGATGTTATTTTGTCCAGATTTTTCCCAAATTTTGGCATTATTTTGCACAATCCAGTACCTGACTCGGATCAAACTAATCAATAAACCACCAATTCATCGAATCCAAACACACCGAAAAGAACTAACCAACACCAAATTCGTTGAACCACCAACATTGAAAAAGATGATACAAAACACACCAATTCATCCAAATAATTCATACAAATATCAAATGTACAATTCATACAAATAATTCACACACAAAAACACCAAAATCATGTCACGAGACGATTTCGAACCTCCAAGAAATAATGTCCCCAATCAACTCGAATTTTATTAATAACATCTTGAGACAGTACTCCAACATCATCAAACATCTGCACATATAAACGTATAATAAACAAACTTTAAATATAAACGAGTAAACAATTTTATCACCACTTCAAGTTAAAAATATACTACCTCCATCCAACCATCCAAAATACGCGCTCGGACGATAGTCGACATCCAGTGCATAACATAATAACCATACTCCCAACCTCCATTTTGCTTATTACACTAAAACAAAATAAGACACAATTATATCAGTCGCTTTCAGTAAATAAAATCAACACGCAACATACACAATAAAAAACACACACACTAACACAAACACATAAAGCACACAAGCACACAAACACACACACTGCACACAAACAAACACACACACACACACAGAGACACACACACACTGCAGACACACTGCACACACACACAGCACACACAGGAAACACACACACAGGAAACACACACACTGCACACACACACACACACTGCACAAACAGTAAAAACACACACACACACTGCACACACACAACACAGAAAAAAACACCAGCACAAACACACAATACACACAAACATAAAAACACACAGTACACACAGCACACACACACACACACACAGCACAAACAGGAAACACACACACACACACACACACACTGCACACACATCACACACACACTGCACACACACACACACTGCGCACACACACAACACAAAAAAAAACACCAACACACAATACACACACAAACATAAACACACACATTGCACACAACACACACTGCACACAAACATACACAAACACACACATACACACAGTACACACACACACACACATTGCACACACACAAACATACACAAACACACACACACACACAACATACAAACACACACACACACAGCACACCAACACACACAAACAGAAACACACACACAGAACACACACATTGCCACTGCACACACACACTGCACAGAAAAAAAGCCAACACAAACAAACAGACACTTCATACACGATATGTTGGGAGAAGATTCTTAATACGAAAGTTAACATCTATCCCAAAGAGAGAAGATCCTTACGACGTTAACCACGTCTAATCCCAAAATAATTCGTGTTTCCAAAAATAATGTTGTCGTACACACTCAAATATTTACACACACACACACACACACACACACACACACACACACACACACACACACACACACACACACTGCGCACACACAGAACACAAAAAAAAACACCAACACAAACACACAATACACACACAAACATAAACACACACAGTACACACAACACAAACACACACACAGTGCACACAAACACACACACACACACACACACACACAACACACACACACACATACATACATACACACACACACAGTACACACAGCACACAAACACACACAAACACAAACACACATAAACACACACACACACACACATCACACAAACACACACAAACACAAACACACACACAACGCACACACACACATACTGCCACTGCACACACACACACTGCACAAAAAAAACCAACACAAACAAACGGACACTTCATACAACATTGTTCTCCAAAACAATCCAGGTATAATTAAAAGTCCACACACAAACAATACACACAAACACACAACACACACTGCCACACACACAATACACACACACACACACACTGTACACACTGCCATACACACACACAACATAATACAGCCTCACACACAATACACATACACACACTGCACGCACACACACTACACACACACACACACACACTGCCACACCTATACATGCACATACACACACAACACACACATATTAAACAGCACACAACAATCCTTAAAAGACAAGATAAAATTACCAAATAGAAACAAAGAAGAGAGTTCGGAATAATTACCAAATAATCCATGGTCGATTGCGAAAGGTCGGGGAGGTTGCGGGGGTCGCGAGGTCGGGAGGTCGCCGGTCGACTGTGAAAAGTCGGGGAGTCAGAAGCGTAGGAAGAAAGAAAGGAAAAAAAGAAGAAAGGAAGAAAGAAGACCGGGTAGTAATTAAATAGAACATTAACAGCGGTTATAGACAACCGCTGTTAACAGAGGAAAAACAACGGCGGTTTTTGCGCAACCGCCGTTAATTTTCCGAATTTAACAGCGGTTTTTGTGCAACCGCCGTTAAGTGCTCGAATTTAACAGCGGTTTTTGTATTAACCGCTGTTAATTTTTCATAATATTTACGATTCGTGCCACCGCACAAATTTAACAGCGGTTTTGGCATAACCGGTGTTAATTGTCCGCTGTTAAATGGGTTTTTTTGTAATAGTGCATGTTTTTTTAGTTTCTACAATTCATGCATTTTTCGTTTGGAAACTAAAATAGCAATTCATAAATTAGAACATTTCAGAAGTTTTATTGAGCAAAGTGTATAGGATTATTATTGATTATATATCATTATTATTATTATTCATGTAGCTTTAGTATTGGAAGCTTAGAAGGTAGTTCACAAATTGTAAGGTTCATATATTTTATTTTGTATTGTAAAATATTATCTATACTATATAATACTTATCCCCCTTAATTTAATGTGGAAGGGAGATTTAATTGTAACTTTTAATTGTAAATATATGAAGAGACTATTTTAATTGTAACTTTTAATGTAAATAAACTAATTTAAATACAAAAGTTATGATAAACATCACAATGCAAATGCACATTCTAATACACAAGGTGATAAAAATGAACTTTTAAATGATAGTATAAATTACAAGATGGTTAAATTTTAGCTATGATCTTAGATACAATCGGTGCATCGCACGGGTTGAATAAACCAAAAACAACCCCGGAGCAACATACGAGTTAGTAAAGCCTCATTTCATATAACTAATTACATAGACTAAAATAAAAGGACAATAACAATAAAAAAACATATAAACTTCTCTAAAAGGCATTTAAATTCTGCCATCTGCTCATTCAACCGTCTGCCCCAACATTACGTACAAAACACGTAGATATTCAACCAAAGACCGTGCATAGCACGGGTTGGATAATGCCTCGTCGATAATAAGTAAAGGTATTATCCGTCCCTCATTTATTTATTATACTATCATTTATTTAGTTTATTTCTGACCTTTTTATATGACTTTTTGAAAAATACTTCAGTACCAAAAATATTTAATTAATTTTTTTTATATAATTAGTGTAAATACTTACTATTCTAGTAATACTTAGTATTAATAACATAATGATAATAGATTTTTAAAGTACCATAAAAATAATAGAGAAAAAATAATAATAATTGATACTTATAATAATTTTTTGGAAAGTATCTATCTCATCCGAAACAACACTAAACCCTATACCCTAACTAAACCCTATACCATAAGGTTTGGTAGCCATGTCAGGATATGTCAGGTTAGGATATGGCATGTTAGTTATAGCAAGTTAGATAAAGTGGGGATGATAGTTTGGTATTTGGTAGAAAAAACGTACTATTTAGATTAAATTGTAAAATTATATTTTTATCATTGTGAATAGTAAAAAAAATCTAGAATACTAGCAGGATTTTAAAAAAATATATATTGTAACTCAGTTTTTATTTATTTATGGAAAATAATATTCCATTTTTTTTCAAAAACTTTAAATAAAAACATCCGATTTTTATTTTTCATTTTTGAATTTTAAATAAAAACATCCGATTTTTATTTTTTATTTTCGAACTAATTTTTTATTTTTTATCGAACTTTAAATAAAAACATCCGATTTCATTTTCATTTTTGAATTTTAAATAAAAACATTTGATTTTTATTTTTTATTTTCGAACTAATTTTTTATTTTTTATTTCGAACTTTAAATAAAAACATCCGATTTCTATTTTTATTTTTGAACTAATTTTTTATTTTTTATTTTCGAACTTTAAATAAAAACATCCAATTTTTATTTTTTAGTTTCTATTTTTGAACTTTAAATAAAAATTTCCGATTTTTAATATTAATATTCTGGATTTTTTTAAAAAAATAAGGCTTGGGGTAATTTTGGGATTATTGAGTTAACATGAGCACTGTTCAATCATGTTATTTAAACCCACCATTTTGGTGGGTTACAAAATCAAATTGTAACAGTGAATTAACACGGGCTTTGGCTTAAAGACGGTAGATGAGTTAACTAAACACGCTTATTAAAACGCGTGTTTCTACAGATTAATTTATCCTAACCTGCCGAAACATGGCTACCAAACGGGCCATAAATCACATATCTTAAGTACTGAAAAAATAATAAGAATTGATACTTATAATATTTATTTATTATACTATTAAAAAATTATACTTATTAATAATTTTCAACACCTAAACACTAAATCGTATATATTATAATAATATCTTATTCCCTAAACCCTAAATTGTTGGATGAATTTGGATCATTGGATATGTATGATTAATGGTCTAGATTGATTAAAGGATCAATCCAAGTAAATATGTGTTAACCAATTAAATTAAAGTGGACTGTGTTTTTGCTGAATGAAAATTCCGTGTCGGCGTTTGTTTCCTCGCTCTAAGAAAGAAGTAGGCAAGTCAACTAGCTAGCACCTCTTTTATAATAGGCATTTTTGGAGAAGACTTGACTCAAAATTACATACCGCGAATAGATAACGAATAAAAAGCCCCATCCAGCTAGTTCTTTATTAATCTTCCTAGTATTATTACTATTCTCATGGACATCATACCCACTCCCACATAAAATTATTATATTAATTTTTAAATTAAGAGGTAGAGAAAATTATCAAATTTGTCCCGTATGTGGGATCAATTGGCCAGCCACGTCTGCTCATGAAAACCCCACATCTTCGCTGCCAATTTAGTCCAAAGACGCCGTGGAGATTTCGTAATTTCGACATGGAATGACGACGCAAAAATAATGGATCCACGCTGCATGTAAAGATAATACAAACTTGTAATAATAATATAATTAATAATAAAAAACTACTGTTCATTTTTACAAAATAATAATAAAAATGATAAAAAATATAAAATCCTAAAACATATAAAAAATCTAAAAAGTTTAAAAAAAGATCGGAACTTAATTTTTTTTATTTGAAAAATCTGAAAAATTAAAAAAAAATTGAAACTTTAGGTAATTATTTTTAATTTTGGAATATTATATAAAAAAATTTGAATTTTTATTTAAAAATTCAAAAATAATTATTTCAGAATTCTGGAATTTTTAAATTCGAAATATTCTAATATTTAATATTTAACTTGTAATATTTAAATTCAAGAAATTTAATATTTTTATATTAATATTCAGAAATTTAAAATAATTACCTAAAGTTCCAAAATAATTATTTCAGACTGGAATTTTTAAATTTGAAAAATTCTAATATTTTATATTAATATTTCAGAATTTAATATAATTACCTAAAGTTCTATTTTTTTTTATTTTCCAGAATTTTCAAATAAAAAAATTAAGTTCTGATCTTTTTTTAAACTTTTTTAATATTTTTTAGACTTTTATATTTTTTATCATTTTTATTATTAATTTGTGAAAATGAACAATAGTTTTTTTTATTATTAATTATATTATTATTTTTTATTATTATTACAAGTTTGTATTATCTTTCCACATGGCCTGACATGGACCCATTATTTTTGCCACGTGTCATCCACGTCAGCTCCGATGGCCGAAAAATACTCCGGCAGGCGACGGAAGACTAAATTGGCGAAAGCAGGGAGGAGATGTGGGGTTTTTTAGTCCGCCGGAGACAGACGGGGCTTTTTGGCCAATTGATCCCACATATGAGACCAATTTGATAATTTTCTCTTAAGAGGTAAGTTCATAAATTAAGGTATTATATAAGTTTTATTGAGAACGAATACGAATATCTTGATTATTATTGTATTGTTATTAATGCATTTTCAATTGTAAAAACTGAAAAGATAGCTAATAAATCGTGGAGTTCAAAATTTTTATTAAGTACAACGAGGCATTCAGAACCCGTGCTACGCACAGGCTTTGAAGCTAATTGTTAATCGCGTATTGTTTCTGTGTATTGGCGAGTGCATGCGTATTTATAGTTTAGTATGTTGTATGAAACGTTTTTACTTTGATGTTTAAAAATTTAAAAATATGTGATGTTGTTTTGGTTTTGTTTCATTATTAGGTTTGTAAGTTGTGATGGTATCACATCTTTTGTAAGTTCGGCATTAGTTGTTTGGTGACTTTTATATTTAATCTTTTTATAACATATCAGTACTTATTTATAAAGTTTATGATACAAAACTAAAGCGAAGTTATAACTTTTTTTTATGATCTTTAGCATGATAATGGTATGCATTTTGTAAGTGATGGTTTTTTTTTTTATTTAAAAGGTAAAGTTTGAGGGTTAATTCATTTTTGTGTTATAAATGGCTCTTTATTTTCTTTAAACGTTTTTTTTTTTGTATTATTATATATACCTTACATGTTCCATTAGGGCATTAGTACTATTTTATATCTAATAGTGTTTCTTCACCTAATTTCTTGTAATACCCGAGATTTCTGATATGTATTTGGAACTTGTGATATTGTAATTGTTGTACTTGATCTGAGTATTATTCTCCGTATTTCATAATCCGATGTTGTCGAGCGTATGATTTCATGTATGTGATTTAAAAATTGTAATTCTGCGCATGTAGCGCACGCTATCGGCTATGTGTAGCGTACGCTAACATGGATCCATAATGCACGCTACAGAAGAACATTAGCGCACGCTAGCCGTGGTCAATTTGATTGAGACGTGCGGTAGGTGAGATCAGGCCGGGGACTCCTGTCGGATTGTGTCGGGATGAACCTGGACGGCTTTCGGGAAAAGCCAAGTCAACGCCTTAGCGCACGCTACAGGCATGTGCATAGCGCACGCTAAGTGCTGAGTACAGTGAAGTCGGTAAGACGTTAGCGCACGCTACGAGCAGGGACTAGCGCGCGCTAATAACCATTTCCTATAAATAGGACAGCATCCTTTTCGTATTTTCAGTCCTTTCTTCTCCCACATACGAATTCTTATACTTAGAGTATAACTTCCTACATCCTAAACTCTTCATATCAGCATCCTAGCTCGTGATTGAAGATTGTAGATCATTGAGGAGTGGTGTTCGAGCCTTCGACGTTGGATTGCTTCGATTTCCTCCGTGTCCTTCACTACTTTGAGGTAGGTGATTCTTCACCGACATTAGTAATGTTCTTAAGGACGTTTGATCATGTTTTGATAGCCAGTTATTTCGTTTATAATCGATCATCACATGTTAGAAGGATACTTTTGACGTATCGGCACTATATATCGTATGAACCCTTGAACCTTTTTAGTTTATGGACTCCTAAGCATTTTCAAACCGATTTGTGATCAGTAAACGGATATTACCTAGATTGTTACGTTTTACACATTGGTATCATGCGTTTTGGAACGTAGGACGAACGGAACTTAGAATATTTTCATGAAGATCTAAGATGAATTATAGTGTTGAGATGATTATCCGTATCCTTGTATCTCATAGTCATTCAAGACATATAGAACTTCCACAAACCTTATTAGCATGATATGCTCGGGAATGACTGGTATTATCACCATAGAATTCATGAGTTCATCACCATTAGCTCCAGTTTTCTGTCAGTAGTAATCTGCCACGCACGGTTAGCGCACGCTAACATACGTTAGTTAACGTGCGCTATCGGGGATAAGTTAACGCACGCTACGTTTGGTACGTAACGTACGTTATGATATCACCAGTCGGCCGATCGAGAGAATCGATCCATGGCTAGCGACGCTAGGCTTAGACGATAGCGTACGCTAACAGTAGCTTAGCGCACGCTACGTAGAGTACGTAGCGTCGCTAAGTGGTTCAGCATCGCATATTTTGAGCTTTTGGGCTGTAGACCGAATTGTTAGGCCATCGTT
This sequence comes from Orobanche coerulescens, assembly GCA_033398695.1. Classification (NCBI taxonomy): domain Eukaryota; kingdom Viridiplantae; phylum Streptophyta; class Magnoliopsida; order Lamiales; family Orobanchaceae; genus Orobanche; species Orobanche coerulescens. The sequence continues at coordinate 135,005,447 of CM065814.1, forward strand.
CGACTTGAGATGATTTGTATATCATTCCTTTTGTTAAGGTTCGAGCTTGCTACGGTGATCGAAGGAGGCGGCCTTCGAGTGTGTTGAGATCATTGAAGTGTTTCGTTCTTGCCATCTTCGAGGCAAGTATCGTAATATATTAATATTGGTATTTTGAGCATGCGTGTGATTTTTCATGTTGTTGAACATGAGATTTATTACGTTGAATTGTCATGATATTCGTTATCTAGTGTTTGTATGTTCATGTTGATGAACATAATGATTTGGCATATGTGTATGCATGAGTTGTGTTTGTGTACGTTGTACGATCTATGCTGAGGGCGCTGGATCGGATGTCCACCTCGTGTTGGTCCGACGGGATCATCTTGGGATCTAGGCTGAGGGCGCTGGATCATTGGACGGGTTATTTCCACCTCGTGTTGGTCCGACGGGATCATCTTGGGATCTATGCTGAGGGCGCTGGATCATTGGAATACCCTTGCTGTGTTAATGGAATCTTGTGGATTCGCATTGTCGGATTCCGGTAGCGGAAGTCCGTGTGGTAGGGGTGGCATTTCGGAACCGAAAATTCAAAACCAAACCGAATAAATCCAAAAAAAGAACCGAAGAACCGAAACCAAAGAAGACCAAACCGAAAAATAGAAAAACAGAACCGAACCGAATTGGTTTGGTTCGGTTCTCGGTTCGGGGTCGGACAGAGCCGAACCGAACCGAAATGGACCGAAGTCAAAGTCACATACTAAAATGACATCTTTTTGTGAGTTTTATGTGTTTGAAATTTTAATGTAATTTGTTTTTCTTTTTTAAGACCCTCATGGATCCAAGGAGGACCGATAATATGCTTGTGTAATTCATGATTCAACTCATTTAGGTTTAGAGAATGATCTATTGTGATTTGTGATTGCTATATCTTTTGAGATATTTGTAAATTGTTGTGCAAGTCTACCTCTTATCTTGAGCATATATATATATATATATAACTTTTGTTGGCTTGTTGTTATATATAATTTATTCTATTGAATATAATATTTGAATTTATATTGTGAAGAACCGAAAAAACATCAAACCAAACCAAAACCGAACCGAATATTTATAAAACCGAATTTAACCGAACCGAACTTCAAAAAGAACCGAACCAAACCGAAACCGAATATTTGGTTCGGTTATTGGTTTCGGTCAAAAACCGAACCGAATGGAACCGAGTCCACCCCTACCGTGTGGTGTATCTTGTTATGTATTGTTGATGCTTATTCGAATTGTTTAATATGATACTTGTACTAGCATCGTTTTGCTAACCCCTTCGGGGGTGGACATTTGTTTTGATGTTCAGGTAGCCGAGGAGCAGGAAAGCGACCACGATCTGACGTGACGACGAAGGGGTTCAGTGATGTTTGTTGTTGTTGGTGATTTGTTTTCTTGTTTTGATTTCAGTACTCGAGTACGCGTGTCGTATTAATATCATTTCGATATGGTTGTATTAATTACTCGTTGAACCAGTGGTACGGTTTTGTAAACTTGAATTTCCGCAGTATCGATGTCTTATATTTACATTTCTTTTAAATCAGCCTTGTAAATCCTTACTTAAAGAGTTTACGGCGCTGTAATTACTCCGAATATCTCGGGGTGTTACAGAATATGGTATCGGAGCTAAGATTTATGGATATCTTGGCAGTTGGGTTTTAAGTTGGGTCTGTTTACGTTATTGATTTACGAGTCGTTCGTAACATCACTGTTCAGCCAAAAGTCGTCATGTGGACCGTGGCTGTAAGTCTCCTAATCTCTTATACTACCGTTTTACTTAATTACTGTTTTGTCAGTATTGACGGGCTTTATTTCGAAAACTTTGTCCTGGATATTGAGGAATTGTGTTAACAGTATGTTGAGAGGAGGACGTGGACGCGGACGCGGTCGTGGACGCGGACGGGGTAACATGAGACAGGAGGATTCCGCAACTACCCCGGAATTATCAGCTAGTCGAACCGATTCCCATTCTGGAGGGCAGCAAGGATCAGCGAATGACGACGCAAATCCTAACATGCTGGGAGTGCTTCAACAGGTGGTGGCGCAGATAAACCAGTTCGCCCAGGTAGTCGACCGCATGCAGACGGCGATGGGACAACAGCACCACGAGGATAATCGGGGAGACAAATGGCTTGCTGAGGTGGTCAAATTGCACCCGCCAAAATTTGACGGATCTGCTGAGGTAATTACTTGGGATCACTGGCTCAAGGAGTTAGAGAAGATATTCGCGGGTCTTAACTGTCCCGAGGATCGGAAGGTTCCCATTGCCCAGTATTTTCTGACTGGGGAGGCCTTTGATTGGTGGGAAGCTATTCGACCCGAGAATCATAATGCGGATTGGACGGAATTCAAACTAATGATGGAAGCACAGTATTGTCCTCGTCCAGTTAGAGAGGCAAAGATCCGAGAGTTGTTCTCACCACAGAGTTCGGAAGCATCTGTGACAGACGTAATCAAAACTTTTAATCATCAGCTGACCTGTGTGCGACACTTGGTCAGAACGGAGGTAGAAAAGATTTTTCATTTCGATATGCGGATGAAGCCGGAGATTCAGCAGTACATGTCCGGGTTCGAGTGTCTTACGTTGCGACAGTATCAAGACAAAGCGCTGGATTACGACATGAAAGAGGCGGCGGTGGAAAAATCAGTAGAGGCAAAGAAGCAGAAGGTGACCGACAACTTTTCAGAAAATAAGAGTGGTGGGCCCCGCAAGGGCCAGTCTTCCTTTTATTCGGCTAGGAAACCTCCACATCCTTCTAGAGGTGGAAAGAAGTTCCGGACAACATCAGCAGTTTCGGACGCATCAAAGAAATGCTACAATTGTGGTCGAGCAGGGCATATTCGACGTGATTGCCCCGCGTCTTCTGTGACTTGTTACGATTGTGGACAAGAAGGGCACCGTGCGGCCTTCTGTGGAGTTGCTACTAGATCTTTTGGTACTCGCACTCCAGCGCCAGCTCCGAAGGAGACAAGTGTGAACCAGACGCAGCAAAGTGGATTTCAGCAGCAGAACGTCGGGAAGAGAGAGACATCCAGTGCTGGGTCCATTCCTCCGCGCCTGTACGATATGATGAAATCTGATGATCAGAACACTGCTGTTGCATCAGGTACAATTCAGATCCTTTTGCAACCAGTTAGTGTTTTATTCGATTCCGGAGCTACACATTCTTTTGTATCATTAAACTTTGTAAATCGTTTAAAAATATCGTGCTTATCTGATTGTGAACCATATGTTGTGGGTTTGCCGAGTGGAGAGAGAATTGTGGGAACCCTAGAGGTTAGAGATTTTCCAGTATCTATAGGAGGGAGAGAATGGCCATCGAATCTTATTGTAGTTGACATCTACGGTGACGATTTAATTCTCGGAGACGATTGGCTCAACCGTTATGGAGCTATTCTGAATTACCGAGAGAGAGTTATTTCTATCATTGCTGATGACAGATCTGAACACTTATTCCGAGGATGGAGACCAGGAAGCTCGGGAAAATTGATCAAAGCAATGAAAGCCGTGAAATTACTGAAGCAAGGATGTCATGGACTTTGGTGTTATGCCATGAGGAAGGAGGAAGGAGTAGAGCTATCGTCTATTTCAGTTGTGAATGAGTTCTCAGATGTATTTCCTGACGAACTACCTGGGTTACCTCCGCAGAGAGAAGTGGAATTCACTATCGAATTAGAGCCTGGAGCAGCTCCTATTTCCAGAGCACCATACCGCATGGCGCCAACCGAGATGTATGAACTCAAGAAGCAACTGGAGGAATTGTTACAGAAGGGCTATATTCAACCTAGCGTTTCTCCTTGGGGAGCTCCCGTTCTCTTTGTCCGGAAGAAAGACGGATCCCTCCGACTGTGTATTTATTACAGGGAGCTCAACAAGGTGACGATCAAGAATAAGTACCCTATACCTCGGATCGACGACTTGTTTGATCAACTGCAAGGGGCAAGGGTATTCTCGAAGATTGACTTGCGATCAGGATACCACCAGTTGAGAATTAAGGAATCGGATATACCGAAATCTGCTTTCAGATCCCGGTACGGGCATTATGAATTCGTAGTGATGCCGTTTGGACTTACCAATGCTCCTGCGGTGTTTATGCAATTGATGAATCGGGTATTTTTGGAATACTTGGATAAATTTGTGATCGTCTTCATTGATGACATATTGATATATTCGAGGGACGCAGAGGAGCATGCCGAACATTTGCGTGTAGTTTTGAGCACCTTGAGGAGGGAACGGCTGTATGCAAAGCTTTCTAAATGTGAGTTCTGGCTTGGGGAAGTAACTTTCCTCGGGCATGTGATATTAGCTAACGGAGTACAGGTGGACCCGAAGAAAGTCGAAGCAATCTTGGAATGGGAAGCTCCTAATAACGTGAAAGAAGTCCGGAGTTTCTTAGGACTTGCTGGATATTATCGCCGCTTTGTAGAGGGATTTTCCAAAATTGCTCGTCCGCTCACTCAGCTGTTACAGAAAACTCGAAAGTTTAAGTGGGATGAGAAATGCCAGGCTGGTTTTGATGAACTTAAGAAGAGACTGACGACGGCACCTATATTAGCATTACCAGATGGAACTGATGGATTCATGGTGTCTGACGCTTCAAATCGAGTGCAGGATGTGTGTTGATGCAAAGAGATAAGGTGATTGCCTATGCTTCTCGGCAGCTGAAACCGTACGAGGTTAATTACCCGACTCATGATCTGGAGTTAGCAGCTGTAGTCTTTGCATTGAAAATTTGGAGACATTATTTGTACGGTACTCATTGTCAGATCTTTACCGATCATAAGAGCCTCAAGTACATTTTCAGTCAGAAAGAATTAAACATGAGGCAGAGAAGGTGGCTGGAATTGATCAAGGATTACGAATTGGAGATTCTCTATCATCCGGGAAAAGCAAACGGAGTAGCCGATGCCTTGAGCCGTAAACCTGTTTCTATTCGAGTGTTGGAAGCACTTACATCCCAAACCAGTATTCAACGGGAACTGATCCGCGAAGGGATTGAAGTATGGGCACCAGGAATCCAAGGGCATTATGTGATGGAACTGACTTCGTCACTAGTCGAGGAGATCAAGTCTAAGCAGTTGGACGATTCTCTGATCCTTCAATTATGTGATGAAGTAAAGAAAGGAAAAGCCCCAGGGTTCGTGATACAAGATGATGGAGTTCTGAGATTTCAGAGTCGACTTTGCGTTCCCGATGATGATGATTTGAGACGGACTATTCTGAAGGAAGCTCACAGCGCACCCTATTCTATTCACCCGGGCAGCAGTAAGATGTATAAGGATTTAAAACAAAATTTCTGGTGGGGGAATATGAAGAAGGACGTAACAGAGTATGTTTCAAGGTGCTTGACTTGTCAGCAAGTTAAGATTGAACATCAGCGACCCGCCGGAATGTTAAAGCCGCTTCCGATCCCTGAATGGAAGTGGGAGGACATCTCGATGGATTTCATCACCAGTATGCCAAGGACTAGAACGGGAATGAACATGATTTGGGTTGTAGTTGATCGACTAACCAAGTCGGCTCATTTCCTAGGGATTAAAGATACATGGGGACCCGAGAGATTGGCGCGAGTATTTATTACGGAGATAGTCAGATTGCATGGGACGCCGAAGACCATTATCTCAGATCGAGATGGTCGCTTCGTGTCGCACTTATGGAAGGCAGTCCACAGGGCTTTGGGGACCGAGCTAAACTTTAGTACGGCTTATCATCCCCAAACGGACGGTCAGTCCGAAAGGACTATACAAACGGTAGAAGACATGCTTAGATCTTGTGCATTAGATTGGTCAACTGATTGGGAAGTTCACTTGCCCTTGATCGAGTTCACCTATAATAATAGTTGGCATGCTTCTATTAAGATGGCACCATTTGAAGCTTTGTACGGGAGAAGATGCCGATCACCCCTGTGTTGGGATGATTCTTCGGATTTGATCGGGACGGAACCGGAATTGATTATTCAGACTCAAGAGAAGATAGCTTTGATTCTAGAAAGACTGTTGACTGCCCAGAGTCGACAGAAGTCTTATGCAGATGTACGCCGTCGCCCTCTAGAGTTCGACGCTGGGGACCATGTACTGTTGAAGGTGTCTCCTACACGAGGGATTTTCCGTTTTGGGAGGAGAGGCAAACTTAGTCCAAGATATATCGGACCATTCGAGATCCTTGAGAGGGTTGGAGATTTAGCATACAGGTTGGCCTTACCACCATCACTGAGTCACGTTCACAATGTGTTTCACGTATCCCAACTGCGGAAATATGTACCAGACCCCAGTCACGTCATTGATTTCGACGAGATCGAGATAGCCAATGATGGCACCTTCGAAGAGAGACCAATCAAGATACTTGAGAGTCGGATCAAACAATTGAGGAATAAACCAATACACTTGGTTAAAGTACAATGGTCACGACACGGAGTCGAAGAGGCCACTTGGGAAACGGAGGACAGTATGAAGGCTAGATATCCAGAGTTGCTTTCATCTTAAGTTTCGGGACGAAACTTCTTTTTAGGGAGGAAGGATGTAATACCCGAGATTTCTGATATATATTTGGAACTTGTGATATTGTAATTGTTGTACTTGATCTGAGTATTATTCTCCGTATTTCATAATCCGATGTTGTCGAGCATATGATTTCATGTATGTGATTTAAAAATTGTAATTCTGCGCATGTAGCGCACGCTATCGGCTATGTGTAGCGTACGCTAACATGGATCCATAGCGCACGCTACAGAAGAACATTAGCGCACGCTAGGCATGGTCAATTTGATTGAGACGTGCGGTAGGTGAGATCAGGCCGGGGACCCCTGTCGGATTGTGTCGGGATGAACCTGGACGGCTTTCGGGAAAATCCAAGTCAACGCCTTAGCGCACGCTACAGGCATGTGCATATCGCACGCTAAGTGCTGAGTACAGTGAAGTCAGTAAGACGTTAGCGCACACTACGAGCAGGGACTAACGCGCGCTAATAACCATTTCCTATAAATAGGACAGCATCCTTTTCGTATTTTCAGTCCTTTCTTCTCCCACATCCGAATTCTTATACTTAGAGTATAACTTCCTACATCCTAAACTCTTCATATCAGCATCCTAGATCGTGATTGAAGATTGTAGATCATTGAGGAGTGGTGTTCGAGCCTTCGACGTTGGATTGCTTCGATTTCCTCCGTGTCCTTCACTACTTTGAGGTAGGTGATTCTTCACCGACATTAGTAATGTTCTTAAGGACGTTTGATCATGTTTTGATAGCCAGTTATTTCGTTTATAATCGATCATCACATGTTAGAAGGATACTTTTGACGTATCGGCACTATATATCGTATGAACCCTTGAACCTTTTTAGTTTATGGACTCCTAAGCATTTTCAAACCGATTTGTGATCAGTAAATGGATATTACCTAGATTGTTACGTTTTACACATTGGTATCATGCGTTTTGGAACGTAGGACGAACGGAACTTAGAATATTTTCATGAAGATCTCAGATGAATTATAGTGTTGAGATGATTATCCGTATCCTTGTATCTCATAGTCATTCAAGACGTATAGAACTTCCACAAACCTTATTAGCATGATATGCTCGGGAATGACTGGAATTATCACCATAGAATTCATGAGTTCATCACCATTAGCTCCAGTTTTATGTCAGTAGTAATCTGCCATGCACGGTTAGCGCACGCTAACATACGTTAGTTAACGTGCGCTATCGGGGATAAGTTAACGCACGCTACGTTTGGTACGTTATGTACGTTATGATATCAGCCGAGTCAGTCGGCTGATCAGAGAGAACTGTCAGTCCATGGCTAGCGTACGCTAGGCTTAGACGATAGCGTACGCTAACAGGTTGGCTTAGCGCACGCTACGTAGAGTATGTAGCGTACGCTAAGTGGTTCAGGCAGACTGCATATTTTGAGCTTTTGGGCTGTAGACCGAATTGTTAGGCCATCGTTCGACTTGAGATGATTTGTATATCATTCCTTTTGTTAAGGTTCGAGCTTGCTACGGTGATCGAAGGAGGCGGCCTTCGAGTGTGTTGAGATCATTGAAGTGTTTCGTTCTTGCCATCTTCGAGGCAAGTATCGTAATATATTAATATTGGTATTTTGAGCATGCGTGTGATTTTTCATGTTGTTGAACATGAGATTTATTACGTTGAATTGTCATGATATTCATTATCTAGTGTTTGTATGTTCATGTTGATGAACATAATGATTTGGCATATGTGTATGCATGAGTTGTGTTTGTGTACGTTGTACGATCTATGCTGAGGGCGCTGGATCGGATGTCCACCTCGTGTTGGTCCGACGGGATCATCTTGGGATCTAGGCTGAGGGCGCTGGATCATTGGACGGGTTATTTCCACCTCGTGTTGGTCCGACGGGATCATCTTGGGATCTATGCTGAGGGCGCTGGATCATTGGAATACCCTTGCTGTGTTAATGGAATCTTGTGGATTCGCATTGTCGGATTCCGGTAGCGGAAGTCCGTGTGGTGTATCTTGTTATGTATTGTTGATGCTTTTTCGAATTGTTTAATATGATACTTGTACTAGCATCGTTTTGCTAACCCCTTCGGGGGTGGACATTTGTTTTGATGTTCAGGTAGCCGAGGAGCAGGGAAAGCGACCACAAGATCGACGTGACGACGAAGGGGTTCAGTGATGTTTGTTGTTGTTGGTGATTTGTTTTCTTGTTTTGATTTCAGTACTCGAGTACGCGTGTCGTATTAATATCATTTTGATATGGTTGTATTAATTACTCGTTGAACCAGTGGTACGGTTTTGTAAACTTGATTTTCCGCAGTATCGATGTCTTATATTTACATTTCTTTTAAATCAGCCTTGTAAATCCTTACTTAAAGGGTTTACGGCGCTGTAATTACTCCGAATATCTCGGGGTGTTACATTTCTCATCAATGGCTTCATCATCCAACAACACTGAATCCAACAACAGTGAACCTAACATCAGTGAACTCAAAGAAGCATGTGGATCGGAGGACTTAGCAACTTGTTTCAAGTTTTTATTTAACAGTGAGATAACTGAAAATCAAGATTTTCTGATGAGGATGGGGGAGGAGCGCAATCAACTCCACAGCAAGGTTGAGAAGTTTGAGGAAACCATCAAGGAAGCTCGTAATCGTGGTCCATTCAATGAGAAAGCTGTGGATGTCTGCGTTGTTTGCTTGAGACCCATCACAGGGAGCTTGATAGGGTTCAGGCGTTGACAAATCTACTTGCTGAAACCCGTGATGGCATTGTGGAGAAGGGCCGCCATGTGAAGCTAGGGGTGTTTTCGGTTTCGGTGGGGCAAAGATTTGGGTTCCCCAAAACCCTCCCCAAATTTAATAGTTCGGTTTCGGTTCGGTTCGGTTTCAGTTTTTACAACTATGGAACCCAAACCCACCCAAATTATTCGGTTTCGGTCCGATTCGGTCTAATTCGATTTTTTATATTATCAAAATTTTGGTCATAATTTGTACTAATTTTGTATTATACCATCTAAAAACCTGCATTTTAAATAAAAAAACTGTTACCTAAAATAGTTCAAAATAAATAACTATCACAAAATTAAAACTGTTACCTAAAATAACCCAAAATAAATAACTGTCACAAAGTGATTCAAAATAGTCCAGCTGCAAAACAGCTTCTAACTTACAACAGAAACTGTTACAAAAAGATCCAAAACATTCCAATTACATCCAAAATAATAACCATCACAAAGTCCATAAAACAGTCTAATTAAACAATTTATAAAACAGTCCAAACAGTCAATAAAACATCTCATAATTAAAATCAATAACGTTAACGGTGTTCTTTATAATTTATCTTCTTGCTTCCACCTTCCGCATCTCTTTTATCTTCTATTTTTTTGCCGGTAACATGATATTCTTGGACATTTCTGCATTCAAAAATATATACAATAATTGATGGGTTAAAAATATAAATAATCTGTAGTCAAGTATAGTAAATCAGAAAAAAAGAAAAAAAAAGTATAGTAAATCAGAAACATGATAGAATACAGGGCAGAAACATTATAGAGATCACCTTTTTCAATTCTCTCACACAACTCTACTTCCTCCATTGTTTGTTCATGATTTAAAGCAACGTGACTTCCCCGTAGCCAATTTTGAGTACAAATTAAAGCTTCCACCATCTTGGGACTCAAAGAAGAATGGACGGAATCAATGATACGTCCACTAGTACTAAAGCATGACTCAGAAGCGATTGTTGAAACCGGAATGGCTAAAATATCACGTGCAATAAGTGCCAATATAGGGTACTTAGATGCTCCATTAACTCTCCACCAATTTAGAACATTGAAGTTTTTATCCTCATCCCCTTCAATAGCATCCAATAAATATCTATCGACGTCGTTTTGAATGATACCACTTTTTCTCGCTTTCCTCATTAAACTTTTTTCTTGCAAGCTCCTTTCCACTTGAGAACTCAAACTTAACGTCTCATTACCACTTGAAACGCATGAACTAATACCCCCGACACTACTAGTTTCACTATGAGGTGGTTGAACTACATCGCCCCCATAAATATTATAAAGCTTTTTCAAAAAATTCTTCACTCCATTTATGTGACCTTCAACAACCTTTTCACTAGATTCATCATCTCCACATATAACCTGAAAGAAATCAACCACCTTGTCTAATTTATGACGCGGATCAAGCACAATGGCTAAGAAATAATATTTATTCACTTGATCGAAATCCCCCCAATACTTATTATATTTAGACTACATGGAACCTCTAATCAAATCGAGCTCTTAAATGCCATTGGTTTCGTGCAAAAGACCAAAATTTTTTAAGATATCCATAAAAGCGTGATGAACTGTTGGTGTATTCGAGCAACACGCCCTTAAATTGATTTCATAAAATGGTTTCAAAAAATTAGTAAACATATCTGCATTCCCCCAATCTACATCATTTGGTGGCCCATTCATTTTATCACAAGCAAAATATGATGCATAACCGAATCGCTGCCTTTTAGCCTATCAAATGCAGCACGAAACTTTAAAGCAGACTCCAACATCAAATATGTGGAATTCCATCGAGTTACAACATCCATAATCACAAGCCCTTTGGAATCTATTTTCACTTTCTCTACACAACTTTTGAAAGAATCTAGCCTTTGAGGGGACGATCTCACATATCTAATGGCACTACGAATGCTTTCGATGCATGAATTCAACTTCTTTAATCCTTCTTTTACAATCAAGTTTAAAATATGAGCTACACACCTAACATGCAAGTTCTCACACCCGAGTAAAAGTGCATTAGACATTGTCCAACGATTCATTCTTCTAATCAAATCATTCAAACCGGCATCATTGGATGAAGCATTATCAACGGTGATAGTGAGAAGTTTTTCTATTCTCCAATCTAACAAACACTCCTCCAAAAGCTTAGCAATTGATTCCCCTTTATGATTTGGAATTACACAAAAGCTAATAATTTTCTTGTGCAAAATCCAATCCATATCAATAAAATGTGCGGTGACGACCATATAATTAATGGTTTGACAAGATGTCCACGTATCGGTGGTAATGCAAACCCTATATGCACTTAACATATCTCTTAGTTCTTTTTTTTTCGGCATAGTACATGTTAAGGACATCTCTAGCAATTGTTTGACGACATGGAACTATCCAAAGAGGACATGCTTTCTCACAAAATGTCGGAACCCATCCCCCCGACAAAAGTGAAAGGTAACTCATCCATAATAATCATCTCGACACATGCTTTCGTAATCTATTTTTGGTCAAACCCAATAGCAACTTGCGTAGGATTTTTAAAAGACAACACCTTTTGGTTTTGTAACACCCCGAGATATTCGGAATAATTACAGCGCCGTAAACCCTTTAAGTAAGGATTTACAAGGCTAATTAAAAGAAATGTGAAAATAATCCAACAATACCACAGAAATTCAACTTACAAAACCAGTTCCAACTGATCCTATGAGTTAATTAATACAACCATATCGAAATGATATTAATAGTACATGCGTACTCGAGTACTGAAAATGAACCAATAAGACAATAAAAAGAAACAACAAACATCACTGAGCCCCATCGTCATCACGTCGGTACTGTGGCTGTTTCCCCGCTCCTCGGCTACCTGAACATTAAACAAATGTCCACTCCCGAAGGGGTTAGCAAAACGATGCTAGTACAAGTATCATATTAAACAAATCGAATATGCATTAATAATACATAACAAGATACACCACACGGACTTCCGCTACCGGAATCCGACAATGCGAATCCACAAGATTCCATCAACACATCATGGGTATTCCAATGATCCAGCGCCCTCAGCATAGATCCCAAGATAATCCCGTCGGATCAACACGAGGTAGAAAAACCCGTCCAATGATCCAGCGCCCTCAACCTAGATCCCAAGATGATCCCGTCGGACCAACACGAGGTGGACATCCGATCCAGCGCCCTCAGCATAGATCGTACAACATACACAAACACAACTCATGCATAGATATATGCAAAATCGCTATGTCCATCAACATGAACATACAAACACTAGATAACGAATATCATGACAATTCAACGAAATAAATCCCATGTTCAACAACATGAATAAACCACATGTATGTTCAAAATACCAATATTAACAATTTACGATACTTGCCTCAAAAATGGCAAGAACTAATCACTCCGATAATCTCAACACACTCGAAGGCCGCCTCCTTCGATCAACGTAGCAAGCTCGAACCATAATAAAAGAATAATATAGAATTCATCTCAAGTCGTACGAATGTCTAACAATCCGGTCTACGGCCGAAAGCTTTAAAAAAATGTAATCTCCTTGAACTACTTAGCGCGCGCTACGTACTCTACGTAACATGCGCTAAGCCTGCCCGTTAGCGTACGTAAACGACGAAGTCTAGCGTACGCTAACTATGTACTGACAGTCCTCTCTGATCAGCCGGCTGACATGCTTGATGACATAACGTACGTTACCTGCCAAACGTAGCGTGCATTACTCATTCCCGATAGCGCACGTTAATATGCCTATCTTAGCGTGCGCTAACCGTGCATGGCAGTTTACTACTGGGCAGTAGACTTAATCTAATGGTGATGAATACTCATGAAATCTTCAGTGTTCATACATGTCATCTCCGTGCATATCATGTTCATACAGTTTGCGAAAGATCTTATACTGATTAAACGACTACGAGATACAAGGATACTTATAATCATCACAACACCACAATTCATCTTGATCTTCAAGAAAGTATCCTAAGTTCCATTTATTCTATATCCCAAAATGAATGATTCCATTGTATAAAAACATAAGAACTTGATAATCTCCATAAACTGGTCATAATCGGTTATAAGCTTCATGAATATGCTAGGAGTTCAAACACTAAAAGGCTCAATGGTTTCTACAATGAAGAAGTACCGAAACATCGAAAATACTCTTCTACACATGATGTTCGACTACTTACTAATTTAACTGACTAGATGATCCCAAATCATGATCAAAACATCCTTCAGAATGTTACTTAACTTGGTGAAGAATCACCTACCTCAAGGTAATGAAGAACAAGGAGGAGCTTGAATAAATCCAACACCGAGGGCTTGAACACCAATCTCCAATGATCTACAATCTTCAAACTCATGCTAGGAGGATGATAAGAGAGGTTGAGGATGGAAGAAGTAACTCTTTAAGCTCAAAATTCGGATTAGGGAAGTGAAAAGATCTGAAAAAAAAATGAAAAGTGAGCTGTCTTATATATAGAAAAGGGTTATTAGCGCGCGCTAGTCCCTATCCATAGCGTGCGCTAACGGTCATACGAAGCTTACTGACTTCACTGTACTAAGCATTTAGCGTGCGCTATCCTCATATCATTAGCGTGCACTACAGCGTTGACTTGGCTTTTCCCGAAAGTCGTCCAGGTTCATCCCGACATAATCCGACCAAGATCCGCGGCTGATCTCACCTACCACCATGTCTTAATCGTGCTGACTACGTATTGCGTGCGCTAAGGTACATAAGTAGCGTGCGCTACGAATCCAGTTTAGCGTACGCTACGCTAAGTCTATAGCGTGCGCTATATGTGCAAAAATCAACACTTAGAACACATTCATGCAATCATGCACTCAACAACACCGGATCGTGAAATACGGAGAATAATACTCAGATCAAATGCAACAAATACAATATCACAAGGATCAATTACACATCATAAATCTTGGGTATTACAGGTTTACATCTACTTTCTTCTTATTAGGGGGGGTATTCCCTACATTTCTCTATATGAGTGTTCAAGCCTTTAGTTCCATTAGCACTTGTATCACAAGGATAATCAGCTTTTACACAATATATACACTTAGCTCTGATTGAGTAAGTAGAATCAGAAAAGTGTATATACCTCTCATAATGAGCCCAGACTGCAGATCTGCTCCTCCTTGTTAATGTTTCGAGTAACTTCTTTGCATCTTCTTCGGTTAAACAAGAACGATGCGTTGATGGAGATTCACCAACAGAATCCACCTAAAACAATCATAACATCATTTTATAATTTCAGTAACAATTCTCTGGTACCCATCTGCTAACCTACTCCGCACCAGAAGATAATGTTCAGAAATTCTCTGGTCGAATATTTAACCTATGGAAAAATGACTCATCATTCTCGTACAAGAGTTAGGAGGAAAACAACATATGTTATACCGAAAAGATGATTATAATTAACCAGCATAACACATTTTATAATTATTTCAGTTCTACAAATCAGCCACTGAAATTACTTTCTGTAATTACTACAAAATAAAATGCAAATTAAAACAGTCAAATTTACCTGATAAGGCACATGAGTCTTAGATTGAGCGGATGAATTCGTATCTAGAGCCTTGGAAATTTGAGGGTGAGAGACAAAGCCCTTAAGCCTTTTAGGTGAAAGACCTTCGTTGGCCTCAGGCACCATAGTTCTCTTACCACTTGCCATCTGAACATGAGCTTCTTCGTGGGATACTGAGAAAGGAGGAGGAACGACCCAAACCGCCAAGGGTCGCGACCCAAATCATCTATGGTGACGAATCGCCGAAATCAGGCTGGGTTTTTTGCTCTATCCACTCACGCTGCTCCATCTACCACAAGGAAGGCACTGATTTTAGTGCTCATACCCATTCTCAGATCCACCGAAATGACATCCTCGTCAGTAAGATTTGTTGTGTTGCCTCTCTCGAAGAAGAAATAAGAAGAAGAAGAGTTGGATTGGGGAAATTAGGGTTTTGCTTCCTTCACCAACTATAGTCTATACGTGAAAAGTGAAAAGTGAGAGAAGACATATTGTGTCGAGAAAGAAAGAGAAGAATAAGATGATAATGTTTTGTATTGAAATGTATCTGGACGGTTTTACATTCAAGCAATTAGTTTGTGGGTGGCAGCTGGATACCACCACCACCACAATATATATATATATATAATTATATAATTAGTATACCATACATTATTACTGCTTCTTCATTTTTTTAAATGAAGTACATAAAAAAATAATCCATTTTGTTGATATTTATACATAAAAATATATATATTTTTTTTAAAATTCGGTCTCATTCGGTATATTTCGGGTTTCCCGAACCCGAACCCGAACCGACCCGAATTATTCGGTCTTAGTTTCGGTTTTTGATTTCGGTTTCGGTTTTATTTTCGGTCCGGAAAAATTCGGTTCACATCGGATCGGTTTGGTTCGTTCGGTCGGTTTTTGGAATTTCGAAAACACCTCTATGTGAAGCTCATGGAGTTTGATGAAGGTTTATCTGATGTTGAATGAAAGATGATAATTATGGATGTCTTTTGTGGTTTTCTTTTGGTATATATTTTTTTTTCTGTTTTACTTTTTCTCAAAAAGTGTTTGGCATTTCTCTCTCACACACATGAGTCAACACACACAGATTCATTAGTTATGGCGATTATAAATTAGTTTTTTTTTTAGATTAGGGTTATTCAATTTCACAACATTTTAATTAAATTAAAACATATTATCAGTTTGATTAAGGAGTATGGAATCAATTGTGATTAAATGATAATCTAGGGCTGATAATTGGATTGGCGATCTTATGTACAGGTTTGTATCATAATTTGAATAGTTTACGTTGGTTTTTTTGTGTTATTGTTAATCTGATAAATCGTTTATTTATTTGTTGATTGTGCAAGGGCTGTAAGATGTTCATTTGATGAAAGATGGTTGGAATTCGGAGCGGGATATAGGTGGAGTCGAAACCGACAGAGCATACGGTTATTCAGTTTAAAGATTGTTTATTGTTCACAATGTAGGTTTCCAAACATTATCAAATGTTTGACTTTGTAAATATATTGTGTATACTGTATTGTTTGTGTTATTAGCTATGTAGCACGGACACGGATACGGATACGGACACGGACACGGACACGGAGACACGGAAAAACTCTAAAAAATAGGACTCGGACACGGCATTGGATTCGATAAATTAAATAATATACAAAATATAGTATCAGTATTTGTAAGGTAAATTTTTTATTTTTATGCTAAAAAGAAAATAAAATAAATGAAACATTCAAATTTGATAAAAGTAAAAGTTACAGCCATATCTCATAAACATATAAATTTTTATTTGAAGCATCTCTTATTTTATCAGACCTATGAGTCAAACTCTTTCCATGACCTATTTGTATGCAGAACGTGACTTTCAACATCTTTATGTCCCAACACAGCTCATATACAACTGTAGTACTTTTGACTTTTTGTAGATCTCGAGGCTTCTTTCTCCCCAGATCTATTCCTTTTTTTTTCTTTCTTCATCCGTATCCTTCTTTTCTTCTCTCCTTATTTTCTTTTCTTCCTTATTCTTTCCTTCTTCTTAGTGCGTGAAATATTTCTTCCACACTTCCTCTGGCTATATCATCGAGGCCACCTTCAAATATCCCTTTATTGACCATTAACAGAGGCCAATCTCCAGCGCACAACACATGACTTGGGGGTACTAAAACAGAAGATTTTTTTTCCTTCTGGGAGGGAAGGAATATTATCACCCAGATCTGAGGCGAGTCGTTTGGCAGTATCATGGAGCCCATGGACTGAGGCTGTGATGTACGCAAGAGGCAAGTGGCCTGCGTTCTCCAGAATCTTAACACGCTCCCGCACGTCGCCGAGATATAGGGCATCGTGAAATTGGCCCATGACGTCATTATTGACTTCAGCAATTTTCATCATTTTGGACAGCTTGTCGACACTCTCTCTATCTCGAAGAGTCCGTGCTTTGGAGGTTATTAGATTATTAATGAATTGCAGACCTTATGAGATAGTATATTTGTGAATTAGTATAGGTAGTTAGTTAACTATTTTCATAAGTCTTAGCTTGTTTAGGCCTTAATGTACTCTTAATTTCATTTTCAGTTCATATAGGGGTGTTTGGATTTGCATTTTATAAATGGCTAAAAACTGTTTTAACCTATTTTGGCTCTCAACTCAAATTTGTTCATCTTTTATTTAGTTTATTTAGTAGTATTTTAGTAGTTTAAAGCAGTTTCAACAAATTTAAATAGCTTTTAGTAAGTTTTCTAAGTTTAGAGTTCTAAACCTCATTTTCATCAGCTTATTTTCAAAGGTTTATAAAAAAGCCTTTTTAATTGAAGTTTTTGGCTCAAAGTCAATACTATGTGCATGTATTTAAGTTGTAGTCAAGTATCAAGTGGTTTAGATATCACTCATCTTGAATGCAAGTTATTTTTTACCATATCAGAAAGAACCAAAAAATAGTCTAAAATAGGCATTTCAAATAGGCTAAACTTGTTCTGTTTGAGCTTATTAGAGGTTAGGAAAAAGTTCCATTAGAGGTTAGGAATGCTATGCTACTTTATGAGATAGCATTTTTGTTTAGAAGCTAAAAGTTCCATTGCATGTTGAAATTGGAGATTTGATTGTATGCCATGATGTTGTCTGTACATGGTTAGTAATGTTATGCTACTTCTTTGTTTCTGGATTATGATTGTGCTCCAGTAAATGTATATGAATGAGACTCATGTAAAATATTTCAAACGAAAATACAATTATTAAGATAAGTTGTTGAAAGTTTCTCTGTAAACAATATTACGGTTTCGAATCTTTAATTCACCTTCTTCATCTCCCACCATTAGTATCTTCACCATTAATGTCTATAAACAGTGTACCAAAGAAGGTATCCTTCCCATGTAAATGATACTCTGGAAATAATATATATATATATATATATGTAAAAATAGTGATGAGTTATAAAATATTGTTGCTTGGTTCATCTTTCCTTTTACCTTCAAGTTCCTAGATGGCACAGTTTTTGATCAATCTGAACTTTGATGCCATCATGTTCTTTAGAACAGCATAAGGAAGTCCGTTTCTTGAAAATGTGAATGATCAATAAACCAAATGAAGTTCTTTTTCTTTTTTATTTTTACTCATCAGTAAATAAAAAATAGTAATAATGTTTGCTTTTTTCGTTAGCTGAGGCCTTTTCCCCAACCTTTCAGCTAAAATAAGTATGTTGTATACTGATTTTTTACTTATTTGACATGCCAGATAAGGTCTCGCAGGTAACGTCTTTTTCCATCAGGTTTTGCAACTTCACTTTCTTGATATTTCAAACATTGACATTTTTGTATGATTGTGGACATAACTTTTATTGCACAGTCTGAAACTCCTGAGGGTCATTCTCCATGAAAATTAATGTTTATGCTACTTTGAAGTTCCGTTATTCTACAGGAGTTATATCTAACACACCTCTGTATTTTTTATGCTTTATCCATTGCAAATTCATTTTGGTGAGAGCAGCATGCAGAAGTATGAATTAAATGCTTAATGATCCGCCGAACAACTTTAGTAAGGTATATTTGCCACTACTTTCAATTTGTCTGATTAATCCAAATAAATTAGTGCCATCTACTTACATTATTTGTTTAGATATTGTGTGTAAATAATATGCAGTTGCTGATGATCGGGAGCCGGAGCTATCTCTACATAATATGAGTTATAGCATTATATCACCAAAGTATTGGCCACCTATCGAGGTGTTCCTATCACTTCCTACCTACTGGCTCACTCATTCGGGCAACTCTATTTAAAGAAAAGGTTAATTTTGAAATTATTGGCTTCCATATGTTTAGAAATATTTGATTCTCTGGTTTGAAATGAGTGTTCTTGCAAATGTTTTACTATGAGATTCACTTGTTCCTAGGATTTGACCATGCAGTCATGTTTGTCATTTGAAGTTCACTGAAAAATGATTTTTCACCTGGTGAATTTTAATTTCTGTATCATGGTGAGAAACTTAGTATACATGAAGCAATGGACAATGTTCTAGGTGATTATGTTAGAATGTCTAATGAAATCAGGACCCTTTGCAAGCTGTTGTGGAAGAAAATTATGGTACTATAAAGTTAATTGCTCCCATGTAAAATGAATTCATCATTTTCTTATAAAACAGAAAATTGTAGTTGAATTTATGAGGTCAGCACACTTGTTGTACATTTAAGATTTTCAGGAGTTTTACATATGTAAATTGATTAGTTGTATTCGAGAAGGCTTGAAATAATTTCCCGAATAAAGCCACAGTCTTGTTGGATCAAGATAATAGTTAAATTTATATACGCTGAAAAAAATATATAAATTGGAATTGTTCGAAAATCTGAAATCTCATACACGGGCTTATTTTATATTAAGCCAATATGTTAAGGGAGGTATTTGTTTAAGCCTATACATTTTGTCTTATATAAAATAAGCCAGGTTTGCTTGCTTATTAAGACCTAAAGATGAAATATAAGTTTATAATCTAAAAAAAAAGAGTTCGTGATGTGATGCTTATATTTATTTATGTATATTTTTTTTTCCTGTTTTACTTTTTATAAAAAAGTATTTGCCATTTCTCTCACACACACATGAGTCAACACACATACTCCTTAGATTAGGCGATTAAAAATTTGGGTTTATTTCTAAAATTAAGGTTCTTCAATTTCACAATAGTTTAATTAAATTAAACATATTATCAGTTTGTTTAAGGAGTGTGAATCCATTTGTTATGAAATGATGATTTAGTATTTGTTTGTTGACATTGAAAGGGTTGTCAGATGTTAATTTGATGAATGATTGGTGGAATTTGGAGCTGGATATAGATGGGATTCGAAACCGAAAGAGTATAGGCTCAATCAGGTTAAAGATTCTTTATTGTTTATATTGTAGTTTTTTGTTTGTGTGTTCAGATTAGTTAGTTTTATTGTTTATTTAGTATTTGTTTGTTGATTTTGAAAGAGTTGTCTGATGTTCATTTGATGAAAGATCGGTAGAATTTGGAGGTGGATATAGGTGGGAGTCGAAATCGAAAGAGCATAGGGTCAATCAGGTTAAATATTGTTTATTGTTCATGTGCGTAGCTTTTGGTTTGTTTGTTAAGATTACTTAGTTTTTTAGTTTATATATTGATCTGCTCTACTTGGAGCAAAACCAAAACCTGTCAAGTAAGCAAAACATGCTTAGTTTCAACAGCCATTCTTTTTTAAAAGTTACATGGTTTCAGACAAAAAATTAAGGGCTATTCGGGTATCTTGAAGTGTTTATGAGGATGTTTGGATATCATAGCTACCAATCAAAAGTGATGTAAAATATTTAAAATGAAAATACAGTTACTAAGATAAGTTGTTGAATGTTTTTCTGTAAACAATGTTACGGGTTCGAAACTTGAATTCACTTTCTTCATCTCCCACCTTTAGAATCTTCAGTCCATTAGGGCTTGTCACCCTAGAAGCTGCCACATAAAGTTGCCCGTGACTGAACACGGGATTTGGCAGATAGACACCTACATGTGTAAGTGACCGCCCTTGGCTTTTGTTAATGGTCATTGCGTAACATGGTTTGACTGGAAACTGCCTACGCTTCATTACGAATGGCCATTGTGTTTGGGTAGATGTCAGTGTAATTCTTGGTATTAAGACGTTGTACCCAATTTTTGACCCAGTTAGAATTTTGGCACGTAGGACAAACTGGCCTAGATCAGTGATGATTAGCCGAGTTCCATTACACAATCCCTGTGCTGGATTAACATTCCGCAATAGCATAATTGGCAGTTCCTTTTTTAAATTCAGCTCGTGTGGTCCCTTGGAAATTTAGTGAATTCAAAAACTCTGTTGGGTACAAATTTTGTTGATCCAAATTATCAGTTGATGCTTTACACACCTCATCTGCACTCTTGTAGCTTATAGTTTTGCCTTTTAACTCTTCAAACATATATGCGTTAATTGCATCAGCGTCATCATTTCTGGGTGTTAGTATTGCTCTTTCTTTGAGATATGCATCTTCAGTTTGCCTAGTAGTAAAGTCAGGGAACGTTTCTTTAACTATCTGCGCGATAGGAGAATTGCATGTTTTGATAATGAAATCCTCGGGAATTTCAATCCAAGTAGGCTCATCTTCATCGTCTTTGCTTATTGCTGGTGTAACACCCCCGAGTTATTCAGGAATATTACAGCGCCGTAAGCCCCGCCGTGGGACCCACAAGGCTAAACATACGCGGAACCATAAATTTTGACCGATAAGGTCTACACACAATGGGATGAAAAACAATACAAAGGTATTCAAAACATAACCAATGTATTCACAAACATCACAACTCGAATCAATACTTCGGCAAACACAGGCCGGAACATCAAGGAAAACGGAAAACAATACTCGAGTATTCAATAGCCAATCCAAGATTACAACACCTTTGAATGGGAAACTCCAAACATAATCGAAGAAATACACAGTATCACACTTGCCCACCATCTTCATGCCGACCCGATACCTGCCTGTCCGCTCTTACGGAACTGAAATACATAAAACGTATTTCCCCCATACGGGGTTAGCCGTCGAATAGCTAGTGCAAGAATATCAAGTATGAAACACAATACTTCTCGTCAATAAAGTAAATGTAACCGTCAATTCATCAATTCAAGACTAGCATTCCGGAATAACTAAATCTCATCGTACCACATCAAGACGTATATGAATGCCGTAGAAACGGTTCGTTCATATCATACGCCGTTACATGTAGGAATGCCGTCAAAACGGTTCGTTCATTACATGCCAACAATACATATATGAATGCCGTAGAAACGGTTCGTTCATATCATGCCATCAATACTTCTTACTTTCAAATTCGAGAACGTACAATCATAAATGTATACTTGCCTTTGAGACATCGAGAAAATGAACGGAAAAAGGGGTATGAGATCGGTAGGTCCAAGCACGCGCTTCCGGCACCTAAACGATTCGCAAGGAATATGATAATCAATTATCCATATTCAAATTACACGAAGAAACCCCCGAAACCCGTCTACGATTCGTGAGGATGTACGGATAATCGACTAGAGGTTGGAAAAATCGTCCAAAATCTCACAAGTCCGAAAACGGTACAACTCAAACCATAAAATCGTAGGAAAAGCTTGCATACGGTATAGATACATCATAATCTCAAGGTTCTCAAGCTTCCAAACGGATAAATCGGACGAATCTACGAAAAACCCCAAAATTCCCGAAAAGTAGGGTTCTAAGGATTTTTACCTTGATTCGGACGTTAGGAGGAATTAGATGTTGAGAAATCCTTGTTCTCCAACCAAGTATGTTGTTGTTAGAAGGAAGATTGCTTCCAATCGCCCAAGATCGTCTCTCCCGAGAGATTTCCGTCGAAAAGGAGTGAAGTAGGTGAGAAATGACGAAATGGAAGTCAACTGTCATATTTATATACGCGATCTAGCGCACGCTACACCTCCTTCATTAGCGTGCGCTAGCTAAGTCACCGGATAGTCAGTGGCTTCTGCGATCTCCGATAGCGTGCGCTAATCGTGCCTCTAGCGTGCGCTAGTCGAAATGCGGCATTCGATCGAGTCCGTAACTCACCGTCTCGCCTCTGCTCCAACGTAACGCGTGCGCTAGCTCTATGATTTAGCGTGCGCTATGCAATAGCTTTAGCGTGCGCTAGCCGAAACCTAGCGTCGCTACTCGATATGCCGAGAAAACACAGCAACTACACTGCTGTCTCTGGCGGCCGGCCCGGTAGCGTGCGCTACGGACGGATGTTAGCGTGCGCTACTAACCACGAATAGCGCGCGCTAACAACTCCTAGCGTGCGTTAATCCGCCGATCCGAGAGCGATTGAAATCTTGGTTCGACTGTGATCCTCTTAGCGCGCGCTACGGCCCCAAAGCTAGCGTGCGCTAATCAAGCAGAATTAGCGTGCGTTAGCCTAGGCCTAGCGTGCGTTATATTTCTGGCCCAGAACATTTCCGCAAAGTCTAAACGACATGATCAAAAACCAAACGAGATACGAAACTCAATAACAATATTAACAACATCTTGTAGGTCACAAGTCGTCCAGGTACAAGTCTAGAGGGGGGGGGTGAATAGACTTGTAGAAACTCTTGAACTCTTTTTTCGAAGAGTGAGTTTCTTCAGCTGATAGTCAAACAAATGACTTGGAGTCGTTTGTTCTTGGATGAGTGCGGAAGTCAGCTGATGACGAATATAAATTAATCTAATGAAACACTTTAACAATGTATGCAGCAGTTAGAGTATGATGCAGTAAACAGTAAATAACACAGGCGGTTATAGTGGTCTCAGAGGTGGGGTAATCCTCTACTAATCCACTTTTCTCCAAACCAGCTGGAGATGAATTCACTATAATTGTCAACCAGTGATAAAGATTACAGTGATTCACAACACACTACAACAGCTTCCAACCAGTGGAATTCCGTGCCGTTGTACACACTTGACTGCCTTGCACCTCTTGATCCTCGATCCTCGGATGCCTTTACAGTCTGCTACTTCAACCAGTGAAGTACCCCGTACTCAAGATTTAAAGACAAGAGTGTTTGTCTTCTCCAACTAAAGAGCTTCCTTGAATATGAACTTTTGGATCTGCTCTTTTTCACGATGCTATTTGTTTGCTTGAGATTGCTTTGTTTGCTTTGATCGCTTAGAGTATATGTTCGCACCGGTAGTTGCTCAGTTTCAAATCTCCGGGTATATATAGATCATGATCTCTGAGCTTCTTCCTTGTAGCCGTTGCAAATCTTTGAACAAATCCGTCCGTTGGAGAGAGACTTCATTGTTTAATCTTTTCTGAACGTTGCAAGGCTGGATTCCCATTATTTAATTTTATCTTCCGACCGTTGTGAGGACTTCTGCATGTGAGCGCCGAATCTTTTGAATATAAAAGGATTAAAGTCTTCACGGTGGGTCAGGATGATTTAAATAAATCATATCTCTTGCGGGAATCACTCCAATTTGTCTCTTGACGTTGCATGTGGGCTTTCCGTAATATTTGACTTTTCAAAGCATGCTGACGTGGATTTGGAGTACTAGGCTGTAGTTGAGTAGACTGATGTGCAGCTTACTTCTCTGCAGGTAGGTCGTCTCGGCTGTATACTGTTTGATATTTGTCTGATCAGGTGACTTCCCTGAGGTTCCTCGGCTGCAGTCTGGTCAAACTTCTCTGATAAATTTTAGTTGACCAGGGCTACTCTGATTGGAGTCGGCTGTACTTCTCTGATAGACTAGACTGTACTTTAGTGCTTAGCCGATTTTCAGCCTAACTAACTTTGGCCTATAGAAGACACTCATTTGGTTCTTCTTTACATATTGCCAATTTTATACTTAACACATTTTGGCCTATGGAAGATACTCATTTGGTTCTTCCTTACATTTCGCCAATTAATAAACATTTGATTCTAAATTAATGACATCATCAAAATCTAACAAGTATTCCTAACAAATTCCCCCTATTTTGATGATGGCAAAACTAAGTAAGAAATCAAATGGCCAAGTCTGCACTTAAGTGCAAGACAAAACTGAAATCAGTCTAATATTGAGACAACTGGAAAATTGTCATTCAACAGACTGTTCATAAGATTTTCTGACTTTTATCATTGAAATTATACAAGATTGTTTTAAGTACAGAAAAATAAAATTACAAGTAAGAAAATAGTTAAAATCATCTGCCTCTTCCTCTGCCTCTTCGAACAGGCTGCTTGGCAGGTCTGAATGGTTTGGCTCCAATGGGTCTTACCTTGACTGGAGCAAGGCCATACTTCCTTTTCACCACTAGAGCTGCGAAATCCTGCTCCTGCTGCGATCTGAATTTGTTCTCAAGGCAGACTCGCTTGATTTCCTCCTGGAGTTGTAGTTCATCAAGTTCACCATCCATGCGGATTGGTGCTTCTTCAGCTCTGAATTTAGGGATCATGGGAAAAGCTTTTTGATCTTTTGCATGCTTCTTTAGAACAGCCCAAAGCTTAGGATGAACCTCTTCCATCCAGTTTATGAAAATCTCCTGTGGGGAGAGTTTGTCATCTTGAAGTAGTTCCCAGACATAAAAGTCTCTGATGAACTTCTTCCTAGCAGCTCCCCACATTTCAATAGCTTCAAGTGGGCAGAAATCTTCAACATACCA
The DNA here is from genome assembly GCA_033398695.1 of Orobanche coerulescens. Lineage (NCBI taxonomy): Eukaryota > Viridiplantae > Streptophyta > Magnoliopsida > Lamiales > Orobanchaceae > Orobanche > Orobanche coerulescens. The sequence continues at coordinate 135,030,918 of CM065814.1, forward strand.
TAGCTCCAGACCTTCCCACTCAAGAGTAGGTTCAAAGCTGCCTCTGGTCCTTCTGCGCTTCCCTTCAGGCTGGTCAGCCTTGTCTTCTTGATCTACAGGTTCCTTCCTTTTTAGGCTAGAGGGTCCTTCAAGCTGGGGGACATCCTGCTTTTTCTTACTTCTGATTTCTCTCTCTTCCCCCTGAATCCTCTCTTCCCCCTTTTTGCCAGCATCAATGAGTGTTGTCAACTGTTGCTCCATGCGGCTCATCCAATCAGACATGCCAAAAGGCATTCTGTTGTTTGTAGGAGGAGGAGGCTGAGGGATCTGTCTCTGCAGTAAGGTGTCAATCTTGGCATTAATGGTCTGAAGGTCAGGAGTGACCTGTGTTGATAGCAGCTCCCCAATGGTGTCTCTGACAATCTGCTTGATCAGCTCAGTCATGGTAGGAGATAACTGAGCTGATGGGGAGTGTTCTCCTGATCCTTCAGCAATGGAGCCACTAGACTGCAGGCTCCTGGCTGCAGCCGGTAGGTCAGATTGAGTCTTCTCCGGGGTCCCTAACCTGGAGTCCTCTGCCAGCTCTGCATCTAGGCTGGTGTATCGGGGAGGCACAACAATCCTATCTGCAGCTTCGTTGGTAGGCTCTGGCTCCTTCTCTGGCTCCTTTTCTCTTTCTTCCTCTTTCCCTTCTTCTTCTTCAGATTTCTCTTTTTCTTTCTCCTCATCTTTTTCTTTCTCTTCTCCAGATTTCTCTTTTTCTTTCTCCTCATCTTCTTCTTTTTCTTCTCCAGCCGCCACACCAGCTCCTCCTTCACCTCCATCATCATTATTATCATCATCATCATCATTTTTCTCATCATCCTTCTCCTTTTCTCTTTCATCATCTTCATCCTTCTCCTTATCTCCTTCTTCTTTTTCCTGCTCCACTTCTTCTCCTTCTTCTTCATCTTCTTCATCATCTACTTCTTCTGTTTTTTTAATCTCCTCTGTCTCCTTTTCAACTGGTATGTTTTCTTCAGGTTCTTTTGCTTCTTCATCCTCCTCAACCAAATTGATAATTTCATTCTCTTCATCAACTTCTTCTATCCTAATCTCCTTTTCTACCTTCTCCTCTTCCTCCTCCTCTCCAAAACTACCATCAAAAACACTGAGCATTATAGTGTGGATAAAATGGTCCATGTTTGTCTCAAAATGCGACATAAACCAGTTATCCTGGAGGAGTAAGGCTAAATCTGACTCTTTGCAAAAATCAGTCAGAACATCCTCCGTGGCTTGGGGGTATTCCCAACCACTAGTTTCAACAAAAATTTGAAAATTTGTAAAGGACATGGTTTTAAGAGTTTTCCACTCCTTAAAAATATTGACAAAGGAATGTTTTTCTGCTTGTGGCTTGACAAGCTGAAGTTGTTCTATGGAAAGATTAAAAGTGTTATTTTCCAAAAGATTGAATGTGTAATGCAGCGAGGATAGATATAACAAGACTGCTTCCTCTTCTTCGGTCATGTATCTTTGGAGGAGTAATGACAGTACAATTCGGGTTTCGGTGTATGCAGTGCGAGGCAAGTCTGGGTGAGCTGGACTGAATCGATGGGTGGCATGATGTTCAGCCGCTCTCCTTCAACTGACTTCCTTGGCCTCTTTGGAGAGGGTTCGGTGATGATTTGCGAGGTTGGAGGGTCCTTCGGGCTGGTCCCCTTCTCTTGAAACGGATGGCGATTGGAGTATCATCGGACTCATTCTCGGACTCATTGCGGTTCCGATCTCGGTGCAGTTGGTCCGAGTCGATAGATCGTACCTTGGGCAATAGCTTGAGTCCGGTAAATCCTTCAATATCTCGGGCCCTCCCAGTGACTCCAACCTTTTTCTTATCATGGTCCATATGACCTAACCTCTTGTTTGGGTGGAAAGGGTCAATGTTTCCCTTGGCCACTCCGGTCTGCTCCAAGAACCAACTAAGATGTGTTCCGAACGCCAACTTAGTCTTGAACTTCTTCTCTCCCTTGAGCCATTCGACCTTGTTCACCTCGCGAACAAGTTGCCTGAAAATGTAATCGGCCCAATCAACTTCCTCTCGTTGAATTAACGCACCCAACACCATGAATTTTGAGGATGATAGTTGGTCATAGCTTCCTGCCATTCCCATGACTATCTTGTTTGTGATGTCCAAAGCGACTCGATAAACTCTTTTCAACTCATTTCTCTTCGCCGTAAACTTCAACTTCTCAGGGACATTTTCGAGCTTAATCGTCTTCCACGTTTCGGCGGGTGATTGTTTGAGTGCTTCGACCGCCAAACCGCGATTTTTCATCCCGAATACAGAGCGAATCTTCTCTGTATCTATGGTGACTGGTACTCCACCGACCGTGCTCACGAATCCGTCTTGAATCAGGTAAGCGTTGCGATAAAATTCAACCACATCTTCCTTGAACAAGTGTTGAGGGTTGATTTCGAGAAACGGGTAGATTCCGTTCAGTTTCATCGCCCGGATTAAGTCGAGCATATCAAAGTCCTCTAGATTCGCTTCCAGTAATCCTTCGAAATCGACGACCATGGAGAAGATGACCTGGTCCTTCATCGCCTTCAAGTTTGCTCCGTCAAAAGATGCCATTTCTGCAAAAAGATTTTAGGATTTAGTGTGTATTTTGCTCTGTAAATTTTAGGGTTTCTGAAAGCATAAAGAGGAAAGTGAAAGGGTTTTCTTCCTTATAAAGAAGATGAAAGGACGTTTGGATTAGTTTATTATAAGTTTAAACGGTGGTACGCCTTTTCATATTCTTTTGAATTTCAAATTTGAATCGGTGGCCCCATTTAAAATTTGACGGTTGATTCTGATTGGCCACCGTAGAGGTTAATTAAATGGGCGTGTGACGCGTGTATTTAAAAATTGCCACTTGGCTTATAAAATGTATTTTTAAATGCTATTTCTTAAGCCAAAATAATATTATAAATATGACAGATAATAATTAAAAATTTAGAGATTAGTTTAGAGAACTTAGTGAGTCCGATTCGTTGGTGTTGACCGCTCTGCGCTACAGTGAGTTTGACTTCTCGCCCGGTACTCTGTCTGACTAAGTTGCTTCGTCGGCCTTCGTCTTCTACTTTGCATCGGCTTAGGCCGATTAAGGTGGGTTTATCCTTACTTCAAGTTGCTTCAGAACTTGATTCCCAATCTAGTAATCCAAGGTCTCTGCTCAGCTCTAGGCCTCTCTCTTCGGGCAGGGGTTTGGTGAAGATGTCACTATTTGGTAGTCTGTCCGACTCTTTCAACTCTAACCCTTTTGTTAAGCACGTGGTCTCGAATGAAATGGTGCTTAACGTCAATGTGCTTCGTCCTTGAGTGCAAAACCGGATTGTTGGTTATTGCAATAGCACTATTGTTGTCACACCATATAGGAACTTCGTTGGCAATAATATTGTAGTCCCTTAAGCGTTGTCCGATCCATAGAATCATGCACAACTACTGACTAGGTATTCGACTCTGTAGTGGAGATAGAGTTAGAAACACCTTCTTGCTAAACCAGATATCGATCTGGTTCCTAGGAATTGACACGTTCCACTAGTGCTCTTCCTATTGATTTTGCATCCGGCGAAATCCGCATCTGAGTATCCTGATAGCTCGAAGTTGTCATCTTTGGGGTACCACAGTCCAACATTAATGGTAGACTTTAGGTACTTGATTATTCTCTTAGCTGCATCTAGGTGTGATTGCTTCGGCTTGGACTGGAATCTTGCACAAACTCCAACTGCATATGAGATGTCTGGCCTGCTTGCCGTGAGGTACAGAAGAGATCCGATGAGTCCTCTGTAGTGGGTTGAGTCTACTGATATTCCTGCCTCGTCTGCATCCAGGTGAGTACTTGTGCTCATTGGAATTCTTGCGGGTTTGGCTGATTCCATTCCATATCTCTTGATGAGATCTCGGGTATACTTTGCCTGGTTGATGAAAATTCCTTTTTCCATCTGCTTAACTTGTAATCCGAGAAAGAAGTTAAGCTTTCCCATCATACTCATCTCGAATTCTCCTTGCATGAGGTTGGAGAATTTCTCACATAGTTCTGGATTGGTTGACCCGAATATGATGTCATCCACATAAATCTGAACTATTAGTATGTGGCCTTCGTGCTCCACTCTAAATAGGGTCTTGTCCACTTTTCCTTTGCAAAATCCATTTTTCTCAAGAAACACAGACAGTGTTTCATACCATGCTCTCGGTGCTTGCTTGAGTCCATACAGAGCTTTCAACAGCTTATAGACTTTGTCTCCTTTGACAAAACCCTGGGGTTGCTCTACATAGACTTCTTCTTCTAGGATTCCATTCGAACGCACTTTTACATCCATCGGTAGACTTCAAAATCCTTGAATGCGGCATATGCGAGGAATAGTCGATGGCTTCTAATCTTGCAACAGTGCATAAGTTTCATCAAAATCTATTCCCTCACATTGTGCATATCCTTTTGCTACGAGTCGGCTTTATTCCTAACAACGACTCCGTCTTCATCACTTTTGTTTTTATACACCCATTTGGTGCCAATAACTTTCTTGTGATTAGGTGCATGCATTAGTTCCCAAACTTTGTTTATCTACAACTGCTCCAATTCCTCTTGCATGGCATTAATCCATGAATAATCTTCCAAGGCTTGTTCTGCTGTCTTGGGTTCAATTTGTGACATGAAACATGAGAACATCGCCATTCCTGCTGGTAGAGTTGATCGTCTTGTCTTGACTCCATCACCAACTTTCCGATAATTTGCTGAATTGGATGATCCTTGAGCCATTTGGGGATCTCGTCCTCTTCTGGGTTTGTTCCCCCTGTTGGATTGCTCTGGTGGTTATCTGCATCTGCTGGATTCTGATCTGCAACTGGATCAGCTACCGCCTTGTCATCTGCAGCTTGGTTACGAATCTGAGATGAGTCTTTATCGACTCATTTGGGTCTTCTTCAAGAAGCTGGATCGAGATAGGTTTGGTGATCCTGTCGATCTGCATTGGGTCTTCATCACCGCAGTTGGGTCATCAGCCGATCTGCAGGTGAGTCCACCATTCCAGTGTCATGTACAATGACTTCTTCAAGGGTTGCTGACTTGAGCTTGTTCTCAATTTGCTCAAGCTGTTTCCTGTACTCAATAGTAGATTCATCAAAAACAACATGGGGTGTTTCTTCCACAACTAAGGTTCTTTTGTTGAAAACTCTATATGCCTTGCTTCTTTGGGAATATCCCATAAATAGACCATCATCAGTTTTAGCATCAAAGGCATTTAGCTGTGTTTTACCGTTGTTGTGGATGAAACACTTGCAACCAAAAACATGAAAGTAAGCAACATTAGGAGTTCTATTATTCCAAACCTCATAGGGAGTTTTGCCATGTCTCCCTACTATCATACTCTGATGCAGGTGTGGCAGTCAGTGTTGGCGGCTTGACCCGAGAACCTTTTAGGTAGTTCCGCTTCGCAATCATGGACCTTCTTTGCTTCCTTGAGTTCTGTTCCTTCTTTCAAGAACACCATTCTCTGGGGCGTCCCTGCCGCAGAGAGCTCATCTTGGATCCCATTCGATCAGAAATCGATTATCGCCTTGTTGAGAAACTCTCCTCCTCTGTCGATCCGATCTTGATTATGGAGAGGATTTCTCATTCGATCCTTCTCGGCTCGGGTAACTTGGTCAAGGTTTCACTTTTCTTGTATAGAAAAATGATCCAAGTGTACCTTGAATAATCATCTACAATCACAAGAGCATGCTTTCGCGCTCAAAGTCCTTGGCTTGATAGGACCAAATAGATCCATGTGGAGTAGATCTAAGATCCTTGTTGTGAGCGTTGTAGCCGACCGGCTTGAACGACGCCTTGGTCTCGCTTTCCTTCGACATGCATCACAGAGTGCTTCCTTCTTGAATGCTTCATTTGGAAGTCCTCGACCGGCTTCGAGAGCTAATCTTGTTGATGGCTTTGAAGTTTAGGTGACATAGTCTTTTGTGCCATGACCATCCATTCTCGGCTACAGTCTTGGATAGAAAACAGGAGTTAGGTGTTCCTGTGTTCCAATCAATCATGTATACATCTCTTCTTCGAAACCTTGTAGCTTTATTTCTCCAGATAAGATGTCTATCACCATACACTTCAAGATGGTGAAGACTACTAGATTCTTCGTCGCAGAACCGGCTTATGCTCGGGAGGTTGTATTTGAGACCTTTGACATAATGAACTTTGGATATTACAATGTTTCCTCGGTGCAGCTCTCCAAAGCCTTTTGTCTGTCCTCTAGAGCTATCTCCAAAGGTTACATCGGGACCTCTTTCCTTGATATATTTGGTCAGCATCTTCTTGTTCCCGGTCATGTGCCTTGAGCATCCAGAGTCTACAAACCACTCTTCACCTCCAAAATTTGAGCTTGAGGAGATGTGGTTGTAGTCCTTCCACCTCTTCTGCAATTAAACAAGCAGAGATTTAGGTACCCAAATTTGTGTGGGTCCTTTGGGGTTAGTTGGTTTCCTGGAGAATTGATTTCTCCTTGGATTATAGGAATTGTTATTATTATTATAACCCTTATACGGTGCCTGAGGTCTAAATCTCCTGGTTGGATTGTATACCGGATATTCCTCAAAATAGTGTGGGCCATTTCTAAATCTAGGCTGAGACCATTTGTTAAACCTTTGTGGTCTCCACACTTGTTCGTTTTGGTAATTTGGATAACCTTGAGGTTTCCATCTGCCCCTCCCATTATGAAATCTATTTTTAGGGAGTTGTTGGTAATAGTGGGCATGTTGTCCAGCCGCCGCTTTTGCAGGCCATCGCTTAGTCGCTGTCTAGGTGGTCATGCAGTGTAACTCGATTGCTGTCTAGACGTTTGACTTGGCTGTTGCCTGTTTTTGAAAATCGGTTTATACACAGGCTCAGCAGTCGAGACCATTGTTTCTCCCTTGATGAAAGTGGTTTTAGAACTAGAGGGAGTGTGGGGATCATATCCAAGGCCTGATCTGGAATATAGTGGCCTCTTGTTAGTACACAATTCGTCCAGAGTTAACGTCGCTTTCAGGGAGGTTATTTCCTGCGCCTGAGTTTTATTTATCTGTGCCAGCTTAGTAAACTCAGCTTTTGCATGAGCAAGTGCAGCTGACTTTTCTTTAAGTAAAATATTTAGCCGGTCTATCTCAATTGTATTGGCACTTGCACAGTTTTTAAAATCACCGTATTTGTCTCGGTCTTATTTAAATCTAGTGAGTTTTTCAAAATCATTTTTCACCGCCTATTCTCATCTTGCACTTAGTCTTCTCTCATTGTCTGACTTGGTGTGCGATTTAAGTGTTTCAAAATCTTTGAACAACTGATTTACCGATTCATGTAAATCCATATCTTGCGACATGGTGAGCTATTATTAGAACCGGTAGGTTTAGAGGTTACCTCTTCATCACCAAGTTTGCCATCAGCAATCATACTCCTCGTCTTCATCGAAAAGAAACCGCCGCTTGATTCGACATGCTCCTGGTCTTCTCCGATGAGAGCTTTTCTTCAGTCTTCCTTTCTGGCCACCTCCTTTTTGGTTTCATCCTTCTTGAGCTCGGGACAATCCATTTGGATGTGTCCTATTTTATGACAGTTATAGCATTCAACTTTCCAGCTTCCAAATTTTCCGGTTTCTTAAGGATTCTCCTTGTAGTTTTTCTTATACTTGGAGTAGTTCTTTACAAGTTCTTGAACCTTTGCATAATGAAAGCCATTTCCTCCTCAAAATCTAGCGGATTTGGAGGTTTCACATCGGACAGGCTCTTAGCAGGGGACTCGGCTGCAAATGCGATTCCCTTCTCTGCAGGCTCAGTTGAGGATGAGCTTGGAAGCTCGAACTCATAAGCCTTTAGATCAGAGAACAGCTCCTGAATCTTTATCTTATTCAGGTCTTTGGACTCTCTCATAGCTACAGCCTTCATGCTCCATTCTGGATTTAGAGATCTGAGGACCTTAAGTGCCATTTCCCTGTTGCCATAGGTTTTGCCCAGGGAGTTGATCTCGTTGATAATTTCGGTGAATCTTGTGTCCACTTGGTCTATAGATTCTCCATTCTTCATTTTAAAGTTGTCAAACTTTTGGATGGCTATTGACAACTTGTTCTCCTTGATCAGCTCCGTTCCTTCACACATTAGAGCTAATGTGTCCCAAATCTCTTTGGCATTCTTGCAATTTTTAATCTTGACCATTGTGGATTTGTCAAGAGTTTGGTAAAGCACATCTCTGGCCCTGTTGTCAAGATTGGCCAGCTTTCTCTCTTCGGGGGTCAGCTCCGTTCTCTTCTTAGGAATCTTTTCGGGCCTCCCAGCTGCGATTTCCTCGGGCGTGTTGTCCTTCTCGAAAATGAATGGACCGTCTTCAATGATGCACCACATGTCGTCATGGATTGAAGATAAGTGTGCCTGCATTCTTATCTTCCAGAGATCATACTCGTCAACTGAAAAGACAGGTAGTCTAGAGTGCATGTGTTCCATTATAACGTGAGAGATAAGATATATATCTTAATATGGATCTGGTTCGTGAAAAAAAATGAACCAACCGCTCCGATACCACTTGTAGGTCACAAGTCGTCCAGGTACAAGTCTAGAGGGGGGGGGGGTGAATAGACTTGTAGAAACTCTTGAACTCTTTTTTCTAAGAGTGAGTTTCTTCAGCTGATAGTCAAACAAATGACTTGGAGTCGTTTGTTCTTGGATGAGTGCGGAAGTCAGCTGATGACGAATATAAATTAATCTAATGAAACACTTTAACAATGTATGCAGCAGTTAGAGTATGATGCGATGTGATAAATAACACAGGCGGTTATAGTGGTCTCAGAGGTGGGGTAATCCTCTACTAATCCACTTTTCTCCAAACCAGCTGGAGATGAATTCACTATAATTGTCAACCAGTGATAAAGATTACAGTGATTCACAACACACTACAACAGCTTCCAACCAGTGGAATTCCGTGCCGTTGTACACACTTGACTGCCTTGCACCTCTTGATCCTCGATCCTCGGATGCCTTTACAGTCTGCTACTTCAACCAGTGAAGTACCCCGTACTCAAGATTTAAAGACAAGAGTGTTTGTCTTCTCCAACTAAAGAGCTTCCTTGAATATGAACTTTTGGATCTGCTCTTTTTCACGATGCTATTTGTTTGCTTGAGATTGCTTTTTTGCTTTGATCGCTTAGAGTATATGTTCGCACCGGTAGTTGCTCAGTTTCAAATCTCCGGGTATATATAGATCATGATCTCTGAGCTTCTTCCTTGTAGCCGTTGCAAATCTTTGAACAAATCCGTCCGTTGGAGAGAGACTTCATTGTTTAATCTTTTCTGAACGTTGCAAGGCTGGATTCCCATTATTTAATTTTATCTTCCGACCGTTGTGAGGACTTCTGCATGTGAGCGCCGAATCTTTTGAATATAAAAGGATTAAAGTCTTCACGGTGGGTCAGGATGATTTAAATAAATCATATCTCTTGCGGGAATCACTCCAATTTGTCTCTTGACGTTGCATGTGGGCTTTCCGTAATATTTGACTTTTCAAAGCATGCTGACGTGGATTTGGAGTACTAGGCTGTAGTTGAGTAGACTGATGTGCAGCTTACTTCTCTGCAGGTAGGTCGTCTCGGCTGTATACTGTTTGATATTTGTCTGATCAGGTGACTTCCCTGAGGTTCCTCGGCTGCAGTCTGGTCAAACTTCTCTGATAAATTTTAGTTGACCAGGGCTACTCTGATTGGAGTCGGCTGTACTTCTCTGATAGACTAGACTGTACTTTAGTGCTTAGCCGATTTTCAGCCTAACTAACTTTGGCCTATAGAAGACACTCATTTGGTTCTTCTTTACATATTGCCAATTTTATACTTAACACATTTTGGCCTATGGAAGATACTCATTTGGTTCTTCCTTACATTTCGCCAATTAATAAACATTTGATTCTAAATTAATGACATCATCAAAATCTAACAAGTATTCCTAACACATCTCCAAGCATTTACAGAGCGACAAAATAAGGAGGATGACAGAGTCAAACAGTCAATAAAAGTACGGGTTTTACATTCTTCCCCTCTAAAAAGAAGTTTCGTCCCGAAACTTAAGAAATAAATAGTTCGGGGTATTCCACCCGCATCTTCTCTTCCGTCTCCCAAGTTGCCTCCTCGACTCCATGCCTCGACCATTGCACTTTAACTAGTGGAATGGTTTTATGCCGGAGTCGTTTCTCGCGACGCTCAAGGATCTTTACGGGTCTCTCCGGAAAGGTAATATCCTCGGCTACGTTAATCTCACTGTAGTCGATGATGTGGCTCGGATCCGGCACGTACTTTCTCAACTGAGACACATGAAAAACACTATGGACGTGACTCAAAGCTGGAGGCAACGCCAAGCGATAAGCTAAATCTCCAACTCTGTCCAAAATCTCGAAAGGTCCGATATACCTCGGACTAAGTTTCCCCTTTTTCCCGAAGCGGAAAACTCCACGGGTCGGCGACACCTTGAGTAAGACATGATCCCCCACTTCAAACTCCAAAGGTCGACGACGAATATCAGCATAAGATTTCTGACGACTCTGGGCGGTTAGCAATCGATCTCGGATAATAGAAATCTTTTCCTTAGTCTCCATCAACATATCCGGCTCCGTTCCAACTAGCTCGGAAGCCTCGTCCCAACACAATGAGGACCTACATCGTCTACCATAAAGTGCCTCGAAGGGTGCCATTTTGATCGACGCATGCCAACTATTATTATAAGCAAACTCGATCAACAGCAAGTGAAGCTCCCAATCATTACTCCAGTCTAAGGCACAAGCCCGTAACATATCTTCCAATGTCTGAATCGTCCTCTATGTTTGTCCATCCGACTGGGGATGAAAAGAAGTGCTCAATCTCAACTCAGTGCCCAAAGCCTGATGAACGGCCTGCCAAAAGTGCGATACGAAACGGCCGTCCCGATCAGAAACAATGGTCTTGGAGGCACCGTGTAATCTCACGACTTCAGCAATAAAGGTTCGAGCCAGTCTATCCGGTCCCCACGTATCCTTAATACCCAAGAAGTGAGCTGACTTAGTCAACCGATCGACAATTACCCAAATCATATTCATTCCGGCTCGAGTCCTCGGCATGCCAGTGATGAAATCCATAGAGATGTCTTCCCACTTCCACTCGGGAATGGGAAGCGGTTTCAACAACCCCGCTGGTCGTTGATGTTCGATCTTGACTTGTTGACACGTCAAGCACCGTAGTACAAACTCCGTAACATCCTTCTTCATATTATTCCACCAAAAATTGCGCTTCAAATCTTTGTACATCTTGCTCGTCCCGGGGTGGATTGAGTAAGGCGTAGCATGAGCTTCTCGGAGAATTCTCTGCCTCAACTCTAAATTGTTCGGAACGCAAAGCCTGCCCTGAAATCTCAGGATACTATCCTCGTGAACCATAAAGCCAGGAGCTTTACCTTTAATTACATCTTCCTTCAGTTGAGAAATCATCGGGTCACTCCACTGCTTCCCTTTGATGTCATCAACTAAAGACGAAGTAATTTCGAGAGTACACAGCTGTCCCTGTACTCGTTGAAGCCAAACTTCTATCCCTTGCTCAATTAAATCCTGACGAATTTTCGTCTGAGATGTAAGAACCTCGAGCATTTGAAGAGATGCCGATTTGCGACTCAAAGCATCCGCAACGACATTAGCTTTTCCGGGGTGATAAAGAATTTCCAAATCATAATCCTTTATCAATTCTAACCAACGCCTCTGTCTCATATTCAGCTCCTTCTGACTGAAAATATACTTCAGGCTCTTGTGATCGGTATAAATCCGGCACGGTGAGCCATACAAATAGTGCCGCCAAATCTTGAGCGCGAAGACAATTGCGGCCAATTCCAAATCGTGAGTAGGATAATTCATCTCATAAGGCTTTAATTGTCGTGATGCAAAAGCTATCGTCTTATCATGCTGCATAAGTACACAGCCCAGACCTTGACCCGAAGCATCACTATAAACTGCAAAGCCCTCACTACCATGTGGTAAAGTTAAAATCGGTGCTGAAGTCAAACGCCTCTTCAGCTCATCGAAGCTCTGTTGTCTCTCATCCGTCCAAACATACTTTTCGGTCTTCTGGAGTAATTTCGTAAGCGGCCGAGCGAGTTTCGAGAACCCCTCGACAAACCGACGGTAATACCCAGCAAGGCCCAAAAAGCTACGAACTTCCTTAACATTTTTAGGTGGTGCCCAATCCAGCACTGCCTCAATCTTCTGCGGGTCTACACGAACCCCTTCGGCCGAAATCACATGGCCGAGAAACATAACTTCTTCCAACCAAAATTCGCATTTCGAGAATTTCGCATAGAGATGCTCGGTTCTCAAAATATCTAAAACCAAACGCAAGTGTCGGGCATGTTCCTCCTTATCTCGAGAATATATCAAGATGTCATCAATAAAGACGACTACACACCTGTCGAGGTACTCGATGAATATCTTATTCATTAACTGCATGAACACTGCCGGTGCATTAGTCAACCCAAAAGGCATGACTACAAATTCATAATGCCCGTATCTCGTCCGAAATGCCGTCTTCGGAACGTCGGACTCCCTCACCCTAAGTTGATAATATCCGGATCTTAAATCAATTTTCGAGAAAACTGCAGCCCCTTGCAATTGATCAAATAAATCGTCTATACGAGGTAGAGGGTATTTGTTCTTGATGGTTACTTTGTTCAGCTCGCGGTAGTCGATGCACAAACGTAGTGAGCCATCCTTCTTCCTCACGAAAAGAACAGGCGCGCCCCAAGGCGAAGCGCTCGGTCTGATGTACCCTTTTTCCAGAAGTTCTCCCAACTGATTCTTCAATTCTTGCATCTCGGAAGGTGCCATCCGATAAGGTGATTTAGAAATCGGGGCCGCATCCGGCTCTAAATCCACGGAAAAATCTATCTCTCGATCTGGCGGTAATCCCGGGAGTTCATCCGGAAAAACGTCGGGGTACTCACTAACAACCGGAATCGAAGAGAAATCGATTTCGTTTCCTTCCGTTTTCAAGGCATAACACCAATAGCCCGTACAGCCTTTATTCAAAAGTTTTACGGTCTTCATGGCACTGATAAGCAACTTGGATAGACCCGACTTACGCCCCAAAAATGCATACTCGGATCCGTCTTTAGTCATCATGGTGATAACCTTGGTACGGTAGTTCATAATCGCTTGATGATTATCAAGCCAATCCTCGCCGAGGATCACATCCTCGCCCTCTATATCAACCACAATCAAATTCGATAACCATTCCATACCGGATATAATCACCGGTATATCTCTAATCTCCCGATTCCCCACAATCCTATCCCATTGGCGCTTCACGATAAAGGGATCATGGCGATTAAACAAGTTATATTCGACGGCGTACACATTCCAAAGATATAAAAGAATGTGTAGCACCCGTATCAAAGAGTACACCGACTGGATAAGATAAAACATGGATGGTACACAAGCCACCGTGCATCGGGCTCGTCTGCTCGACGCATCTCATAAACCCGAGGTTGTACCGAACCGACGCTAGAATTCCCCCTCCGGCATTCGACCACTGTCCCGGCCCTGCCAAATTCTCTTGAGGTTGACCGGTGGCGGGCCCGAGTGTCAAGGTCCGATTCGGCTCGCAACAATAAGCCGCGCTATGTCCCATCTGTCCGCACGTGTGACACTTCAATGGTGGGAAGTTGCATTCCAATCGACGTGGCACAGGCGGCCACAATTATAGCAAGTCACTGTGCGATTTGTGGTGCCCGGAGTAGGACGGTAGCCCCTCTTTCCTTTATTAGAACGTGACGATCGTCCGGCAAAACGGCTAGTCGTTTGTGACTTCAAAGTTGCCACCTTTAGAGCGAGAAAAACTTCCCGCGACTTTCGCTTCTTCGGTTCTTCAACGGTATCATTGTCGGGGCTCAACATATCATGGGCTAAAGCTCGTCACGATACTCTTTCGGTGTGGTACAAGCAAATCCGGCCATATACCGCCGTAAGTCCAAATTCATCCGCATATCAAAATAACGTATTTTATCACGCTCGCTCGCACTTGATCCTTCACGTGGATCAATTGTTGGTTGTACTCACGATCGCCCGCGATACGGGAATATCTTGAGGTTTAGCCTCGAAAAAGGCTCGGATTCGGCTCTCTCGCACCGGCCAAGGACAAAACTCGGCCTCCAAGAGTTCCTTAAATTCATCCCACGTGGCAATGCGATCTTGTGGCTTGATGACTTTCCACCAGGTAGCGGTCTCCTTGGTGAGGAAATACTGAGCAATCGGTACTTTCCTCACTTCGGGCAATCAACCGCCTCGAAAATCTTTTCCAATTCCGCTTGATCTTCCCACCTAACGGGTCCGTGGCACCGCCAAACTATGGAGGGTGCATACGAATTACATTCTGAAGTAAGGCATCCGTGTTCGGGTTCGGATTATTCAGCTGAACAGTTTGGGCCAAGATAGTCATCTGAGTAGCTAATTGTTGAAGTGCATTCACCACTCCAACGTCCGCGTTATTCCCACGACCGTCATTTGGTCGTCTTGACTCTCGGTGTCGGGATGCACCGAGTTCGACAAGCGGGGTTGGTCGACCCATCGAGGTGATGGAAACGGACCGCGCCACGACCTCTTCCACGTCCACGGCCACGACCACGGCCACGGCCCCTACCGGTGACATCTTGAAGAACACACAAGTCACGTAAGCACAATTCAATTACACGTCATCAAAGTGACCGATTCTCACGAATACCAACAAAACGAAGCAAAACAAACAAGGAAACACTAGAAGAGTAAGAGGTCTTACAAGTACCGATCGCACTGTGATGATGGCAAAGTAGTGATACAGCGGACAAATGACAACTCGATCGACCCAAAGACCGGCCGACCTAGGTATCCATAGACCTAAGCTCGATACCATATTCGTAACACCCCGAGTTATTCGGGAATATTACAGTAAGTAAGCCCCGCCGTGGGACCCACAAGGCTAAACATACGCGGAACCATAAATTTTGACCGATAAGGTCTACACACAATGGGATGAAAAACAATACAAAGGTATTCAAAACATAACCAATGTATTCACAAACATCACAACTCGAATCAATACTTGGCAAACACAGTAGGAACATCAAGGAAAACGGAAAACAATACTCGAGTATTCAATAGCCAATCGATTACAACAACACCGAATGGGAAACTCCAAACATAACTGGAAGAAATACACAGTATCACACTTGCCCACCATCTTCATGCCGACCCGATACGCCTGTCGCTCTTACGGAACTGAAATACATAAAGCGTATTTCCCATACGGGGTTAGCGTCGAATAGCTAGTGCAAGAATATCAAGTATGAAACACAATACTTCTCGTCAATAAAGTAAATGTAACCGTCAATTCATCAATTCAAGACTAGCATTCCTAATAACTAAATCTCATCGTACCACATCAAGACGTATATGAATGCCGTAGAAGCGGTTCGTTCATATCATACGCCGTTACATGTAGGAATGCGTCAAAGCGGTTCGTTCATTACATGCCAACAATACATATATGAATGCCGTAGAAGCGGTTCGTTCATATCATGCCATCAATACTTCTTACTTTCAAATTCGAGCGTCTGATCATAAATGTATACTTGCCTTTGAGACATCGAGAAAATGAACGGAAAAAGGGGTATGAGATCGGTAGGTCCAAGCACGCGCTTAGGCACCTAAGCGATTCGCAAGGAATATGATAATCAATTATCCATATTCAAATTACGAAGAAACCCCGAAACCCGTCTACGATTCGTGAGGATGTACGGATAATCGACTAGAGGTTGGAAAAATCGTCAAAATCTCACAAGTCGAAAGCGGTACAACTCAAACCATAAAATCGTAGGAAAAGCATGCATACGGTATAGATACATCATAATCTCAAGGTTCTCAAGCTTCCAAACGGATAAATCGGACGAATCTACGAAAAACCCCAAAATTCCCGAAAAGTAGGGTTCTAAGGATTTTTACCTTGATTCGGACGTTAGGAGGAATTAGATGTTGAGAAATCCTTGTTCTCCAACCAAGTATGTTGTTGTTAGAAGGAAGATTGCTTCCAATCGCCCAAGATCATCTCTCCCGAGAGATTTCCGTCGAAAAGGAGTGAAGTAGGTGAGAAATGACGAAATGGAAGTCAACTATCATATTTATATCTGCCCAGTCTAGCGCACGCTACACCTCCTTCATTAGCGTGCGCTAACGAAGTCACCGGATAGTCCAGTGGCCTGCGAGGCTCGATAGCGTGCGCTAATCGTCTGCCTCTAGCGTGCGCTAGTCAATGCGGCATTCGATCGGAGTCGAACTCACTCTCGCCTGCTCCAACTTAGCGTGCGCTAGCTCTATGATTTAGCGTGCGCTATGCAATAGCTTTAGCGTGCGCTAGCCAAACCTAGCGTCGCTACGATATGCCGAGAAAACAGCAACTACACTGTCTCTGCGGCGGCCGGTCGCGTGCGCTACGGACGGATGTTAGCGTGCGCTACTAACCACGAATAGCGCGCTAACAACTCCTAGCGTGCGTTAATCCGCCGATCCGAGAGCGATTAAATCGGTTCGACTGATCGATCCTCTTAGCGCGCGCTACGGCCCCAAAGCTAGCGTGCGCTAATCAAGCAGAATTAGCGTGCGTTAGCCTAGGCCTAGCGTGCGTTATATTTCTGGCCCAGAACATTTCCGCAAAGTCTAAACGACATGATCAAAAACCAAACGAGATACGAAACTCAATAACAATATTAACAACATCTCCAAGCATTTACAGAGCGACAAAATAAGGAGGATGACAGAGTCAAACAGTCAATAAAAGTACGGGTTTTACAGCTGGCAAGTTTCCATCGCCCAAGTTCAAAACCCATTTGTTGAATTCCTGCTCGCGCGAATCGATTGAACCATCCGGTGAAATTTCATTTACTCTCATGCTGCGTGTGAGTGTGAAAACTTTGCAAGACTTACATAATTGGGAACGGTTTATGCAGGCCTGCACGACTTCTTGCCTTTTGCCTTTTGGAATGACCGGTAGTATTTGTCTGAAGTCACCTCCAAGTAAGACTGTCAGGCCACCATTTTTTTTCTCTTTTTACTGTGTTTTCGTAGCCTAATATATCCCTTAATGTTCTGTCCAGCGCTTCAAAAGCATACCTCTGAGTCATAGGTGCTTCATCCCATATAATTAGTTCAACCTGCTGTAACAGCTCTGCTAAGTGCGTTTTTTGTTTAATCCCATACGTGCTATTTTCCATTAGCTCAAGTGGTATAACAAATCTGCTGTGAGCAGTTCTACCTACAGGAAGTAGTAACGACGCTATTCCTAGTTAAATAATTTCAATTAGTTATAAGTGTAATAATGTAAGTGTTAAATATTGAATCAAGCGTTTAGGATTTGTAAAAAGGTATACCTGAAGATGCAACGGCTAACACAATCTTCTTTTTTGATCTTAACCTTGAAATTATGGTTTTATATAAGAATGTCTTTCCTGTACCTTCGGGTCCGTAAACAAAGAAAAACTCACTTTTTTTAGAATGGACAGATTCAATTACCTGCTCGTATATTAATCTTTGCTCGGGGTTTAACAACGAATGCAGTTGGTCGTGTTCAATCTTACTTTGTTTGGAATCAAAGTCGAGTGCTTCTCTAATCAAACGATTATCCAAATTTGTTAGGAGGCTTGGATTAGGTTGTGGAAGATCAGGAAAATCTTTTAAAGATCTCCCGTTTCTATTTAACAACTGCTGAATTTCTACCAAGCAGTAGTTCTTAATTTGTTCATCCGTTAATTCCAACTCAGGGTACTTGAAAACTTCCCGCTTGTGGTGTAATATATCTTCTGACAAAACCACCCAGTTTTCTTCCCACAGTTGCAATGGCTTACTAACATCACAGAAAAACAAAATTGTGACGAATAGGTCACGTAGCTGAGGGCCTAATGCCCAAAAGCTTGCCTCGGTTATAGCTTGTGTCCATTCTTTGTCGTCATTGAGAAGGCCGTACGCGAAACACGCTTCTTTAAAAGATGCATAGACCTTTTTGTTAACTGTCATCAACTTTTTAAAAGATGTAGGCCCTCTCACGACATTTAGCAACATTCTGAGATAGTAGCGCTCCCCGGAAGCTGGGCTTGAGTAAAAAATCCGACCAATACTTTTTTTCTGTTTTCATAGTTTCCATACCTTCTGTTGTTCATGCCAGACATAGTATTTGGGTAATTCAGCATAGGTCAGCTTTCTGGCTTCTGTATCCTGCTTATTTAGCTCAAACCACTCCGTAAACATCGTTCTCTTGATATCTTCCCTTTGAAGTAGTGCTGGAAAACTCTGTGAATCACGTAATGTGATTGAGTTTTGATTTGGTAAGTGGAAGTTTAGTTTCATGACTGATGGATAGGAGTAGTGGATATCGAAAGAGAAGAGGCGCCACACAGCCTCACATGGTGCTAAGTAGCGACAATTTAAATAGTTTGTGATCTCATCAACTTCAGTGATTCTTTGACCTACCCCATCGTTCTTTGTCACCACATTTTCTTGCACAACAACAATTGCTCTATCTGGCCCTTTGTTTAAGTACTTGAATAAGTACTTTATTGCTTTAGATCTGTTACACCACTCAACGTTGATGTGGGCCTGATATTTTAATAATAGATATCGATTGTAAGGAACTACATTTCTGTTATCATAAATAAATTTGCCTTTCAAAGCAAATACTTTTGTGTCTCTTCGTCGATAGATAGGGTACCCATCCTCATCCACCATTGTTTCTGCATAGAATGATTTCGGATAACGTTTTGTACATGTTGGGAAAACAAGAACCCTGTATCGAAACAGCCGGGATATTCAATCCCTGTATCGAATAGTATTTGATAAGAGGTTTTGACATATATGCCAATCCGCATACAGTAAAGGAAACTGTATCGAAGTATTGAGTCATCATCCTGTATCGAAGACCTATCTCGAAATCAGCATATAGTGGAATCCTTCAGTACAGCAAAGAAGTCTTATAAAGACCAAGTATGGAAACTGTATCGAAACACCAAAACAGTTATCTTCCATACAGCTCTCAACAGGACAAGAAGGAATCTTCAGAAGTCAAGTCCCATTGAATAAAGAAGTATTTAATGTAACACCCCCAATCCACTCAGGGATATTACACGCCGTAGACCCTCTCCTTGAGGATCTACCAGGCTGATAACTAAAATCAAACATCTAAACATCGCCTTTAAGGCTAAAATGACTCAGTAGACCGATTTGGTCTTTCAATAATAACATACAACTCAATCCCAAACACATACCCACGCAGGGGTCAAAATACAATAAACTCCCGTACAACGGGGAAAAGATACTGCAGCGGAAAAGAAAATACAACTAGACCAATACGACATCAACGGATCCTTGTGTGATTAGTATCGTTCATCTTTCATCATCCTTCGTGCCGACCCTGTGTTATGCTCCAAAACCTGAATGCAAAAATAGACATCCACCCCCCGAATACTTGGAATTCCCGTCGTGGCCCCTTCGAACCAACCCACGGTGAGTAAAATACATTCACTAAATATACACCAACCTGTGAAGTTTTTACTCGTGATTCCTGGACTCAACCCATTGGAATTCCCGTCGTGGCCCCGTCGAACCAACCCACGATGAGTAAAATACATTCACCACTCATGAACCCAGGGCGCAACCCATTGGAATTCCCGTCGTGGCCCCGTCGAACCAACCCACGGTGAGCGAAGAAATCATGCACAAATAACATATCACACCAAGGATATCCAAACAATTCACCCAGAGCATCAAACACTTAGCAAAACACCACATCAAACCACAATGCACCGGTTCCGGCCTGTGTTGCCGAGGTATTGATTTGTGTGGTGATGTATATGGTTTCATTGGTTATGGTTTTTAATACCATTTGTATTATCCTTCATTCCATTATACGTAGACCTTCTCGGTCAAGTTTCATAGTTCCGCGTATGTTTAGCCTTGTGGGTCCCACGGCGGGGCTCACGGCGCTGTAATATACCCTGAATAACTTGGGGGTGTTACATAGAGACCCACGTGCAGATCCGGAAAAGGCGCCGCAGGATAAGGCCCTTTGACCCCAGCCTGTCACCATCTTCTGACCTACCGACAGACCCGTCGAAAGGTGCAAAGTGGGACCTCCCGAGATAGCAACTCAGGACGCGTGCAGACTTCTCATTGGTTACAACCCACACAATTTACAAAACACATGCGTTTTGAAAGTGAGCCTTTAACAAGACTAGCCAAATCTTTTGAAAACTCGTTTCAAACAATTAAACAAACATATAAAGACGATCACCAATTATCATATCCACAAAACAAGAATAGTATGGACAAGGTACTTGCCTCGAATAAGAACAACGCGGAGAATCGACCGAAATAGGTTGACACGAACCGACTATGAACCCGCCGACTCCACCGAACGCCAACTCGCGATAATAAACTATGGAGGACAATAACAACAATGAAAATGAATTCCATAGCATGACACAAAGCCGTTGAATTCAAAGAACGAACGACGAATGTTCAAGTGTTTTCCCCAAAACGGCCAAAAACACAATTCGTCACGACAAAACACGAAAACAGAATTCCAAGTTGAAATATGGATATACAATCCATAGAATATGTTTAACAACAACATTTAACCATAATCGATCCATCAAAAACGGATGAAAAACGAGATCGAGGACAAATCCTCTAAAAAGTCGATTCGAAGGAAATCAAGAAATATACTTCGATTCGACGAAGAACAATGGATTAAATGATGTTGAACACAAGAATACTACCAAGATTAATCATACCCATCATGAATTAATCAACAACACGGAACGAATCGGACAAAAATGCAAAATCCCCCAAATTCACGAAATTAGGGTTCTAAGGGAGATTACCTTGATTCGCTGGATCAAAAGATGATAACGGATGATTGATTGATGTTATGAACTCAAGAACTTCATGGATTTGTTGTTAAACAACATGGCTTCGTCACCCATGAATCGCCAGCCGCGGACGGAGAAGGAAGGAAGTGAAAAATGAATGAAAACGCGACTGCTCTTTCTGTCGGTTATCTTGGGCGGACTAGCGCGCTAAGCTGCCGAGCTAGCGTGCGCTTCTCGGCCCGAGCCGCAATCCAGATGACCTCTTGGACTAGGCCTTTCGGCCGGGTAGCGTCGCGACCTTGGCCGTGGCGTGCGCTACTGCCGGCCGTGGCGTCTGCGGCGTCCGGCGATGGCGTGCGCTACTGCCGAGCCTAACCGACTCGAACCCCAGGACTCCACCGCCGAGACCCGATAGCGTGCGTTAGGCGGCCGATAGCGTGCGCTACACTGCCGGTTAGCGCGCGCAGCTTTCCGGCCGTGGCGTGCGCTACGCCGGTTCTGCCGCACCCGTCCGGCCGGTGCCATAATCGTCGGCCGATCCACAACCGTCCGGCCAGTGCTCGAACACTAGGGCTCGACGACTCGATTTCCGAAAACGTACGGAACGAACACGACGAAAAGTTCGCGGACAACATCAACGACCCGAAATGAAAACATAATGCAATAACTAATCATACGCGACCAAGAAACGGGTCGAGACCACAATTACAGATACGGATACCCATAACTTTGGGTAAATTACAAAATAGCCCAAAATTCCCGAAAATCACGATACGTGATCGAATAACCAAACCGAAGTTCACAACACGTCTAACAAAGTTAAACGAACTTACGGGAAACTCGAAACAGCAGTTTCGAACGAGATTCGCAAGAATCGAACTCAAGTGCGGAAAAGTCGCTAAAAAGCACGGAACTCAACAAAACGACACCGAAACGAACTCGGATGTCAAAAAGTGTAGAATTAATCATTCCCAGAATGACGAAACGGTCATGAGCGAGTCGTCAAAACGGACTTCCGCCGAAAAAAAAGAAATTACCAGAAATCGAAATTACGGGTATTACATTCTACCCTCCTTAAAAGAAGTTTCGTCCCGAAACTTAAAACAAGTAGGGATAAGCAATATTCCCTGCCAGGAAAACTCGACGAGATACACAAAAACCGAAAATTCACGCCCGACGGCGAAACGCTGCAAGAAACGCAAGGAGACATACGGCATGCAAACACGCTCCACGACGACCAACACAACGTCGCCGTTAGGGATATAATAAAACCAACAAGTGACAAGCGTCATCAAATGGATAATATAGTCAAGTCAATTACCTGAACAATCACAAAACACAACGAACGAAAATCAATACGATTGACCAACCCAACGGTTCATCAATCAAAACGCGAGCCAAACGCTGAACAAATACGGAATTCCACCGCCTAAGGGTTGGAAGATCGAAAACGAGACTAATTTCCCGACCTTAAGGGAATTACGAAGGAGCCTGAACGCTCAACAATCACGAAACGAGAACAAAAACCGAACAAACAAACGATCGAGACAACAAAAATCGAACAATCATGTCCGAAACACGAAGGATAATAAAATTCAAACAACAACTCTCAGGATGATCTGGTGAGAACAACAAGACATGCATTCCCATAAGATACACAGGAAAGGGAATAGCGATTGAAAAGTCACAACGACAACCGAGTTATTCCGAAACAATACCACCCTCGTTCGATTAATAAAAGCAAGGGATAGGGAAAGTTCAGAAAATGTCAACGAACATAAACGAGTCGACAGAGTCGAAAATACAGAAATTCAAAATCCGATCCAGGTCGAATAGAAGAGTTAATAGAACCAAATGATGTCACTTCCGAACAAGGTTCACAAGAATCGAACCGGACTCGAAAAAGTCACAGCGATAACTAGATCGACCCACAACAAGATCACAACTCGTTCAGACGATGAAACCGAAATACAGAACAAGTTCAGAAAGTATCAACGAATACGAGCGAGTCGATAGAATTTAGAAAGAGAAAATGTAGAAGCCAAAAATAATACGGGTATTATATTCGACCTCTTCTAAAGGAAGTGTCGTCCCCGAAACTCACAACAACGAAATCAAGGATACGACACAATAAGCAACTGACAGAAACATCCTTCGAAGGCCTCTCAAAGCCGATTCTGATAACTGTGCTGAAACGCGAACTCCGAAAGTCTTGGTAGCCAATTGCAAAACTGAATTCGGTGTCCCTCGAGTCCACACTTGAAATGTGTTACCGACGAGAAGGACAATTTACACGTGCATGCCCCGGCACACCACGGTTGAAACGTCTCGGCCCGGCATACTGAAAATACAAATGCTAGATACAATGGGGCATAACGTCGCAAAACAACATAGCGGAGATGCCAACTCAGCACAACAAAGAATCATAACACATATCATATACAACGATTACCATCGTAAAGTAATACACGCACAAACAATACAGCAACGACGGTATCGTTCGGCGACCTTAACGGCCCGAACAATAACCAGCACATAATTACAAACATCATGGAACAATCACACATGTACACAAACGTACAAACCCAAGCTTTAATAGCTCACACAAGTGCGATAACACGCAAGCCACCATGAAGTGACAACATTAAAGATCATCATCACACCTCCCACAAAGGGCTAACAAAACATATGCGTGGCGAACGACTCAACGTTCACACCACCAATTCAATCACAAATCGGGTTTAACACCGTAACAAAAGTTCGAAAACCATACATGCATTTCCGGTCCGCAAACAGGAATAATAGGTTTTAAAAACGAAAATGACCTTTTGAAAATAGTTTGGAAACACCAGTTGATCTTGAGTATCATTTTTCAAAAAGTTGAACAAACATCATTTTCGAGACTTTGAAAATCATCTTGCGTTTAAACAAAAATGAGGACACTTTCTCTTAGTGAAAAACTTTCAGAATATTCGACCCTCGGGTCTAAGTAAAAGTGTTTATAAAACATTGATAATATCTCAAAACATTTTGGGTCCTCGAGGTAGAAAAATTGTGAAACATATTGTGGCACCTTGGACGTACCACGAGAGAATAATTCATTTTAAAAGTACGTCTCGAAATTTATTTTCTAAGATACTCAAGGTTTTCAAAGATAATTCAATGGGCTAGAATGCCCAAAAATTTCAGGTAATTACACAAAACATCATAGCGCCGTGGGTCCCGCGCCGGAACTCACCAGGCTAAAAACCATTTACAAAGTCAAAAAGGCCGATGACGGTAATATTTCAAAAACTCACAACATCCATTTACAAAATACTAAATACCGTCATAAGAATTTCGCCAAAGCGATCAAGGCCATAATGCCAAAACTCGGTTAAAGGAATCGGTTTTCGAAATAAAACTCAGTCGATAAAATACCGAAAGTCATTACAAAAGAACTCACGCAGCGGATAAAAGAAATAAAGTCAAACGTGCACAATCCAGCATCACTACTCCTCATATGAACGAAATATGAGGGTCAAATAACCACATATCAAGAAATCAAAATCCATAAGAGGATTCTATCGCTTAACAAATAAATCATAAAAATAGCTCGTGTCACACGAGGCACAACACAAAGAAGGGAGACTTACATCCACAGGTCGCACGAAGATGATGATCGCCCACGATACTAATCACGACCAACAAACTCAGACGACGCGTCGCGACACGACTCAGTCAGACCAAATCCGACGAGACAAAACTCAATAGACACCACTGACCCGACAGCCTAGGTTTCCACAACCTAAGCTCCGATACCATTTATGTAACACCCCCAATCCACTCAGGGATATTACACGCCGTAGACCCTCTCCTTGAGGATCTACCAGGCTGATAACTAAAATAAAACATCTAAACATCGCCTTTAAGGCTAAAATGACTCAGTAGACCGATTTGGTCTTTCAATAATAACATACAACTCAATCCCAAACACATACCCACGCAGGGGTCAAAATACAATAAACTCCCGTACAACGGGGAAAAGATACTGCAGCGGAAAAGAAAAATACGACATCAACAGATCCTCGTGTGATTAGTATCGTTCATCTTTCATCATCCTTCGTGCCGACCCTGTGTTATGCTCCAAAACCTGAATGCAAAAATAGACATCCACCCCCCGAATACTCGGGGGTTAGCAAAACTCCACTGTTTTGCTAGTGCAAGTACAAGTGCAAAAATACTAGCCATACAATTCAAGTTCCAAGAATAACAATAATAAAAAATCCTCAAAAAAATCCAAACGTGACGAAAGGTACTTCCCGAGGCAAGAGTTTGGGTAAAACACTTCAAAACCGAAAGATCACAAATCAGGGGAAAACAGTTTATAAAACGGTTTAAAATGCCATCGAGAGTTTTAATGCAAAACAATTTAGGATTATCAAATCCTTCTCTTTCCAAAAATCAATAGGGTCACAACCCAAGGATTTGTTTTCGCAAATAGAAAACCGACAACAATTCGCAGGGCCAAAACCCAAGTCACGTGTCCTCGACGGACATAAAATCAATACCAACTCGTGAAGTTTTTACTCGTGATTCCTGGACTCAACCCATTGGAATTCCCGTCGTGGCCCCGTCGAACCAACCCACAGTGAGTAAAATACATTCACTAAATATACACCAACCTGTGAAGTTTTTACTCGTGATTCCTGGACTCAACCCATTGGAATTCCCGTCGTGGCCCCGTCGAACCAACCCACAGTTAGTAAAATACATTCACTAAATATACACTAACCTGTGAAGTTTTTACTCGTGATTCCTGGACTCAACCCATTGGAGTTCCCGTCGTGGCCCCGTCGAACCAACCCACGGTGAGTAAAATACATTCACTAAATATACACCAACCTGTGAAGTTTTTACTCGTGATTCCTGGACTCAACCCATTGGAATTCCCGTCGTGGCCCCGTCGAACCAACCCACGGTGAGTAAAATACATTCACCACTCGTGAACCCAGGGCGCAACCCATTGGAATTCCCATCGTGGCCCCGTCGAACCAACCCACGGTGAGCGAAGAAATCATGCACAAATAACATATCACACCAAGGATATCCAAACAATTCACCCAGAGCATCAAACACTTAGCAAAACACCACATCAAACCACAATGCACCGAAATGAAACAATATACGTCCACACGCAATTACCAAGTGCATCATCAACACCAAACATATCCATAGGATTCACATAGTCACTTACAACCCACACAATTTACAAAACACACGCGTTTTGAAAGTGAGCCTTTAACAAGACTAGCCAAATCTTTTGAAAACTCGTTTCAAACAATTAAACAAACATATAAAGACGATCACCAATTATCATATCCACAAAACAAGAATAGTATGGACAAGGTACTTGCCTCGAATAAGAACAATGCGGAGAATCGACCGAAATAGGTTGACACGAACCGACTATGAACCCGCCGACTCCACCGAACGCCAACTCGCGATAATAAACTACGGAGGACAATAACAACAATGAAAATGAATTCCATAGCATGACACAAAGCCGTTGAATTCAAAGAACGAACGACGAATGTTCAAGTGTTTTCCCCAAAACGGCCAAGAACACAATTCGTCCCGACAAAACACGAAAACGGAATTCCAAGTTGAAATATGGATATACAATCCATAGAATATGTTTAACAACATCATTTAACCATAATCAATCCATCAAAAACGGATGAAAAATGAGATCGAGGACAAATCCTCCAAAAAGTCGATTCGAAGGAAATCAAGAAATATACTTCGATTCGACGAAGAACAATGGATTAAATGATGTTGTACACAAGAATACTACCAAGATTAATCATACCCATCATGAATTAATCAACAACACGGAACGAATCGGACAAAAATGCAAAACCCCCCAAATTCACGAAATTAGGGTTCTAAGGGAGATTACCTTGATTCGCTGGATCAAAGGATGATAACGGATGATGGATTGATGTTATGAACTCAAGAACTTCATGGATTTGTTGTTAAACAACATGGCTTCATCACCCATGAATCTCCAGCCGCGGATGGAGAAGGAAGGAAGTGAAAAATGAATGAAAATGCGACTGCTCTGTCACATTTATACTGGGCCGGACTAGCGCGCGCTAGGCTGCCGAGCTAGCGTGCGCTATCGGCCCAGGCCACAATCCAGTGACCTACTGGACTAGACTGCTCGGCCAGGTAGCGTGCGCAGCCTTCCGGCCGTAGCGTGCGCTACCTGCCGGCCGTAGCGTACGCAGCGTCCGACAGTAGCGTGCGCTACCTGCCGAGCCAAACCGACTCCAGAACCCCAGGACTCCACTGTCCAGACCCAATAGCGTGCGTTAGGCCAGCCGATAGCGTGCGCTACACCTGCCGATTAGCGCGCGCAGCTTTCCGGCCGTAGCGTGCACTACGCCGGTTCCTGCCGCACCCGTCCGGCCGGTGCCCGCAATCGTCCGGCGATCCATGGCCGTCCGGCGGTGCTCGAACACGAGGGCTCGGCGACTCGATTTCCAGCGTCACGGGCGAACACGACGAAAAGTTCGCAGACAACATCAACGACCCGAAATGAAAACATAATGCAATAATTAATCATACGCGACCAAGAGACGGGTCGAGACCACAATTACAGATACGGATACCCATAACTTTGGGTAAATTAGAAAATGGCCCAAAATGCCCGAAAATCACGATACGTGATCGAATAACCAAACCGAAGTTTACAACACGTCTAACAAAGATAAACGGACTTACGGGAAACTCGAAACAGCAGTTTCGAACGAGATTCGCAAGAATCGAACTCAAGTGCGGAAAAGTCGCTAAAAAGCACGGAACTCAACAAAACGACACCGAAACGAACTCGGATGTCAAAAAGTGTAGAATTAATCATTCCCAGAATGACGAAACGGTCATGAGAGAGTCGTCAAAACGGACTTCCGCCGAAAAAAAGAAATTACCGGAAATCGAAATTACGGGTATTACATTTAAATACTCAAGGATAAAGTATTTAAATACTGTCAGTCAACAGATCTTCAAATCCCACTAAATCCGGATCGTGTTTTTAATCCCGTTGGAATGGAATCTTGCTCAACGGAAACATCTCAATGGATATATATTTCAGAGACTATATATATCACATCAAGATGCTGAAGATCAGTTACCCAAGCTATCGAAATTACCAAGCTATCAAAGTTATCATCAGAGCAAAACATATCTTCAAAGCTTACTAAAATTAAGATCTAAAGAGATATACAGTGCTCATCATCTTGAACAACACTTCATCAGCTGAGAGCTCTTAAAGTCAAAGTTGTTGTTCATCCTCTATTCTATACTTTGAACAAACCCAGATCAGCCCTGTGTGGACTGAGTAATCGTTGCTCTCCAGAACTGTGTGTGAAGGAATTGCATCGAAGAAGACGAAGCTTCAGAACTGTGTGTGAAGAAGCAAGTCAAAGCATTAGCTCAAAACCAATCTGTGTGAACGGTTGAAGCTAAGATCTTTATATCAATCTGTGTGAACGATATATTGATTGTGTGTTGTTATAATTACATAGTTGTGTACGTAGTAATTATAATAAACTTTTTACTCCTGTGTGGAGGACCAGTGGACGTAGAGGGGTTTACCTCGAATCACTTTAAATACTTTGTTATTTACCTTCAATTTTTACTGTTTTATTTACTGTGATTATTTAAGTATACACTATACACCTAGTTGCTGTATCCACAACAACTTACTGTATCTAAGACTTCCGCTATGCACTCAGATTTAAAATCAGTACAGTTTGTTGGTTAAACTACTTCCCAAACTGTATCCAGTATACTTAGTGGCCAACAAGTAGTATCGGAGCAGTTGATTCTAAAAAGAATCAGTCGTATTTTTAACCGAATCAGATCCAAAATCACTTACTCTTCTTAAAACAATCTCTTTCATTTCCTTACTTTCACATGGATACTTCTATGATCAACAAAGTGCCTATGTTCTCTATTAACGAATTTGATGATTTGAGAATTAGGATGGAGGCTCATCTTGCAGCAATGCACGAAGAGATGATCTTTGTTATACAGGATGGCCCTATCAAGATTATGAAGGTAAACACGGCCGCAAGGATTGAAGGCCAACCCCATGCTGAGATGCTCGAGAAGGATCGCGAGCAATGGACCACAGATGAAAGAAAGCGAGCCAACCTCGACAATGTGGCTAAGAACGCGTTATTTGTCACTCTTGACAAAGGCACGTTCTCGAAGGTAAAGAGCTGTAAATCAGCCAAGGAAATCTGGGATAAACTCAAGATGATTTGTGAGGGAACTGAGCTCTCAAAAGAAAACAAAATTTCTAAACTGACTCAGCAATTTGAATCTTTCGAAATGAAACCAACTGAGATGCTTGATGAACTTGACCTCAGATTCACTGGTATTGTTGGTGAACTTAAAGCGTTGGGCAAAATTTATACCCAAAAGGAGAAGAATTTAAAAATTTTCAGATCTCTCCCAGCCCGATGGGACATTAAGACCACAACTATGCATGTATCTTGCAATCTTAATGAAATATCTACTTTTGATCTCTTCTCTGACCTCAAAGCTTTTGAGTATGATATTGACAGAAGAGAGAAAGCTGAAGAATCTCCTTCAAAGGTCACAACACTAGCCGCTGTATCGAATCGTCGACACAGCATGCCCAGCCCGTCGAAGACTAGTCACAAGAATGCTGACAGTGACGACGACATCCTGTCTCAAGATGAAATAGCGCTTCTCATGCACAAATTCAAAAAGTTCATCAAACAGTCTGGAAAGACTCCCTACAGGCCCAAACCTATCCACAAGGTAAGTACCGAAACATCATCTGGTGATGCTAACCTGTGCTATAATTGCAGGAAACCAGGGCATTATGCAAACAAATGTCCTCATCCCAAAGTCCAAAGGTTGCCCTAGGCCGAGCAACAAGAGAGAGATGAAAGAAGACGTGCTTGGAAAAACAAGCTCAAGGCCCTGATTGGAGAATCAGAAGCCTCCCCCACACCATCCAAATCAGAAGAATGCCTTCAGGTGGTCACTGAAAGTGATTCATCTGATGATGAGTTTGATGATAAAGCATATATGTGCTTTATGGCCAAAGACATTCCTGAAGGTGAAGATAGCGATGATGAGGTAAGTTCAACCTCAGCTATTCCATCAAATGCATCTCATACTTTTGAAAACATGATGAATAAGTTTAAAAACATTCAAAAGGCCCATGAGACATTGAAAAACGAGAATATACAGCTCCAACTATCTAACCTAGAGCTGAAAGATGAAAACAATTTGCTGAAGATAAATTACGAAAATATGTCTCTTGACTGTGAAACCAACAAAGTCGATTTTGAAAAACTCATGGAGAGCAATCATCTACTTGCTCATGAACTAAGTGAAGTTAAAACTCACAACGAGAGCAAGACAAATGATTTGGTTCTACTTCAAGCCAAAGTCACAACTCTCGAAAAACGAGAAATTGAACTTGAGACCACTCTGAAATCGTTCGAGAAATCGTCCAAAAGAATGGAAGAAATTCTGAGCACTGGGCAACATGCTCATGATAAAAGTGGCTTAGGATACAGCTCATGTTCAAACAAAGGGGAAACTAGTACAGTGTTTGTCAAGAGTGTGGAACACATTCCAGTATTGAAAGATACCCCTAGTCCCGTGAAGGAACCTGCTGCACCGCGAAAACCGAAGGCTGCCATTCCGCCCCCGCAATCCTATTCTAGACAGCGGAATCATAAGCCGTTCTAACCTGTGAAGCGCACTCAACAGCATGCTCCCAGAGCATATCAACAGCGCCAACAGCCATTCAGAAGGAAGGCTGTATCCAACTACCAAAGGCCCGCACGGCAGTACTATCAGTACAGCACGCCGAGGTATTGGATACAGGAGCCTCGTTATCCCTCGAGACAGCAAGTGCCCATTCAGTATCAACAACAGCATTGGGAATCCAACTGGAGACCCAGAAGGCAAGCTGTTAGGCCTAAGAAAATGGCTCCACCTCCAAGACGGCACTCTTACTGAATTAATAATAATAACCCTGAATTTTACATGCATAATAATTATCATGGTTATAGCGACTACGGATATGCCCCTCATAGATATCGCAACACTGTACCGAGTATGACCTACAGTAAACCAATTGCTGCCAGGAAAACTTGGGTACCTAGAGGAACTAACATACATGGACCCAAAAATCAAAGGGGACCTAAATCTACTTAATTTCATTATAACAGGACATTCAAGAGGAGGATACCTTGTACTTTGATAGTGGATGCTCTCGGCACATGACCGGAGATAGGAGCGAGCTATCAGATTTTATAGAAGGTCGCGGTCCAAAAGTTCGTTTCGGTGATAAATCTAAAGGAAGAACAAGAGGGAAAGGAAACCTACTTGTCGGAAAATTCAAAGTCACCGATGTTGCATATGTTGAAGGCTTACAGTACAATCTACTTAGTATTAGCCAGTTCGGTGATAAACAGTTCTCGATGAAATTCTATATAGATCTCTGTAGAGTCAAGAACATCCAAACCAAGGAAGTTGTGCTTACATGAAGCAGATCAGGTAACATGTATATTGCTGACTGGAAGCCTATGAGCTCCTCAATTCCATGCTTTGTTGCCAAAGGCACTGCAGATCTTAGCTGGTTATGGCACAAGAGGATGTCTCACGTCAACTTCAAGACGATCAACAAGCTCTCAAGATAGGGAATGGTTAGAGGTTTGCCAAATGTGTCATTTAAGAAGGACAGCGTCTGCGGACCGTGTCAGAAAGGCAAGCAAATCAAGTCAACCCTGAAGAGAAAATCCTACCTTTCAACCCAAAGAGTGTTGGAAATGCTACACATGGATCTCTACGGTCCTGTAGACCCAGTAAGCTTGGGAGGTAAGAAATACTGCATGGTTGTTGTTGATGATTATTCCAGGTATGCTTGGACAATTTTCCTTAGCAAGAAGAAGGAAACAAGATCGAAGCTGCCCGAGCTCCTGAG
The DNA here is from genome assembly GCA_033398695.1 of Orobanche coerulescens. Classification (NCBI taxonomy): domain Eukaryota; kingdom Viridiplantae; phylum Streptophyta; class Magnoliopsida; order Lamiales; family Orobanchaceae; genus Orobanche; species Orobanche coerulescens. The sequence continues at coordinate 135,062,831 of CM065814.1, forward strand.
AAAGTTGCAAAATGAAAAGGCATCGAGTATCGTGTCCATTCGTTCCGACAGAGGTACAGAATTTACTAACCGCTTTATAGAGCAATACTGTTCGGAAAATGGGATACAACACGAATACTCTGCTGCCCGTACACCTCAACAAAATGGTGTTGCTGAGCGAAAGAATAGGACATTGAAAGAAGCAACAAGGACAATGATCGCCGCAAGCAAGTTTCCACAGCGTTTCTGGGGTGAAGCAACCAATACAACATGCTACATTCAAAACCGCTGTATCGTCAACAAGCACCACAACAAAATAGCATATGAGGTATGGAACAACAAAAATCCGCTAGTTTCATATTTTCACATTCTTGGATGCAGGTGTTATGTGTTGAATAATGGGAAGGATCAACTTAGAACCTTTGATGAGAAATCAGATGAAGGAATATTTGTAGGATACTCCTCCGTCAGCAAAGCTTTCAGAATCTTTAACAAAAGGAAGCTGACGATCGAGGAATCAGTTCATGTAGTGTTAGACGAACCACACCATGACCCTACAGGAGTAGAAGATGTTATCCAGAACATTCAACATCTATCTATCTTGGATCCTCCAACTCCCATAGAACCTGTCGTTGATTTAGAAATCAACCCCGCAGCTGTAAGAATCGAAGTGGATGAAGCCGATTTGTCTGGTGAAGGCTGTATCCACGAATCTCTCGATATAGTACGGGATCCGAACCTTTACGCCCCTCGCCTCGTCCGACTAAGCGCGCCCAACCGGCCGTAGCGTCTGTCTCTCCCGTAAGCGTCGCTACCTTCCGGCCATAGCGTGCGCTCGCCGGTTCTGCCGCACCCTCCCGGCCGATTACCGCACCGTCCGGCGGTGCAACCGTCCAGCCAGTGCCCGACCACCATGATTCGACGACTCGATTTTCCGAAATTGCACGGAACGAACACGACAAACCACTCGGGGACAACATCATCGATCCGAAATGAAAACAATGGATAACCAATCATCACCTACGGTCATAAACGCCAAAATCAGTTTTCTAGAAAATAATACCGGCACTCGACAACCGGGAAATATCCGAAAAATTCAAAATAACCGGAACGAAAATCGTGGGTATTACATTCTACCCCCCTAAAAATAAGTTTCGTCCCGAAACTTAAAACAAAAGCAAGACGACTCTCGACAACACCAGAGCTCCATGCAGTATAAAGCCACTACGATCCGATTCAATACGCAAGAATGCTTACGAAAAGCAACGAGCATGAATAGCTGCGGTTGATAAAACCGAGCAATATAAAAATCAAATCACGATTCCAACGCTGAAATGTATGAAATTCCAGTAACTTAAAGATTTGGAAGATCAAATACGAAGACAATTTCCCAACACTTATGGAAATCGCAAAATGGCCCAGATGTACAATATTCACGACTACGAGATCAAACAATAATGATTGTACAATGACGAACAAATAGCAATGATCGAACAACAACGATCAACTATGAAGTTCACACCTCAAATCAAAACATCAATAAACTTGTAGGAATCACGAGGTGTTAATTTCGAACATGGTTCACCAGAAATCGATCCGAATTTGGAAAGATCTCAACGATATACACATCAATTTGGAACAATATCAGAACTCGCTCGAATGACAAAGGTGAGAAACAATACAAGGACAGAAGCATTAACGAACACAATCACCTCAATACGATCGAACGAAACGGAAACGAGAAGAAAAAAGAAAATGTGGGTATTACATTATATCACCTTTAAAAGAGGTTTCGTCCCCGAAACCTAAACAACGAAAACGAAGTGCTTGAATAGCAACCTTCTCGGCCATATCCTATTGGTCCCGTATCTAATCTCCATAACCAAGTGTACCGCGGTCACGGTCGCGTCCTTTGTCATACTAAGCGGATTCTCACTCAATACGATTGCACCACTTCGCGAAAATAATATGCTAAAGTACCAACTTAGCATGACATATCACATAAGGTAACCAATAACAACTCGGGAAGAAAATCCACGAGGTATCCTTTTAAAGGAAATCTTTTGAAAATCCTTGGATTTGTATGTTATTCAAAATAAACTTTAAAAGTACCTTTGGTACCTAGGGTTGTTTCATCAAAACTTGTAAATAACATACTTTAACCGTCTCATTTGAAATCATTTGCCAAAATAATAATTCCTTGAAACCGGCGTTATCAAAATCATCATGCCTCTACGCATCATAATCACCGTTAACAACTAACAAGTTAACCATGAAAGATCATCAAACCATTCTTACATACTCTAACATTTCCAAATCCGAGTTTGAACTTTACATCGAGTGAGATTTTTCATCTTTCACTATATATTTTTGAAAAATAAATCGTATTGGTTTTTGAAAAAAAAAATTGTGTGAAAGATTTTTTTAAAAATCATGTACTCGAATTATTCGAAAATACAATAGTACGTTAAAAGTCACTTCCAAAAATTCTCCCAACACTACACAAGAATCAACGACGGTAACATTTTACAAAATGTTCAAGGTACTTTAAAACAACTCTTTCAATACCGTCGAGGTTTTATTTGAGAATCCTAGGCCGGCTCGCAAATTTCAAACAATTTCCAAAGTTCATACGAAGCCGCCGAATTAATCGCAACGTCAAATTAGTTTCAAAAATTGATTTCCGCAACTTGCACAAACTTATGAAAGTTTCAGGAAAACATTTTCGAACACACACTGAGCAAAATCAATTATCTCCTAGCGCGACAAAAAGTCACAACACACATTCACACCAAACAGTTGTCATCACTAGACAACACATATAGAATACAGTCACAGATGACTGATGGCAGAAAGTTAATCCTAACGGCTAAAAAAATGCGGTTCCACATCCTCTGTCCCAGCTAACTAACGCATGCTACAATAATTATTTAGCGTGTGCTATTTATGCTGCATTAGCGCGCGCTAGCCTCGTACTTAGCGTGTGCTAACAGCTCAAATTCAGCAACGTGATTGCGAACATATATACGACATTACTAGAACCGATAGTTACAAAAAAAACAACGACAGCATACGAATCTAAATGCCATCGATTCACATGCTTACAACACTTCGCGAGCAACCATCAAAGGACAACTGTTATTCAAAAACCGAAATCTCACCTCTTATTAAAGAGAGTTATCTCAATGTACACAAATCGAACGACTTCAGCATTCACATCATAATTTTAATTTAAAACTGGCAACACTGCCCGAACAACAAGAACATCATCACGTATTTCTCGACTAACAACCATAAAACCGATAAGTTGAAAACGAGAGTCACGTCTTGTCTACATTTTGTAGACTTCACTTGAGTTCAAAAATCGTGTTTTGAAAACTTACAATACAAGATGAAAATAAAATATCGGTAGTTTGAATTCTTAAAAAAAAAAATTGGCCTTGAGGTCATAATACGAAAATCGAAATTTTTCCTCCCTTTAGAGGATGTTTTGAAACAAAATATACGTGACTCCTCAAAACATGTAAAGTTTTAAAATATCACATTGGTGAATTTTTCTTTGAGTAACCACACCAAGGCCATTACTCTTGTAAAAACGACTTATATCAGGATGTGTGTATATATACATATACGTTGGTACCACTTTCATTCTAGTATCATACGAGGATCAAACAACATAGGCCACATAATCACAAATCACCTTTAAACTCCACGTCATAACACAAAATCATACAAGCTCGTACATCACAAGGCACAATATAGTAGGGAGACTTACATCCATAGGTCGCACGAAGATGATGGCTGCACCTCGATACTAATCACGACCGACATCACAGACGACGCGTCGCGACATGACTTAGACAGACACAATCTGACAGAACAAGACACGACAATACCCGACTGGACCCGATAGCTTAGGTTTCCACAACCTAAGCTCCGATATCATATTCTGTAACACCCCCAAACCACTTGGGATTATTACAGCGCCACAGACCCTCTCCATGAGGATCTACCAGGCTAAATACGAAAACAATACATCACATTTTATGCCGATATGGCTAAATAATGAACCATTAGACCGATTTGGTCTTTTACCAAAAAATTTTTACATCGAACATACAAAACTCCTTTTTCTAACTCGTACCCACGTAGGGGTTAGGATACATTAATACTTCCCGAAAATGGAAAATACCCTAACAAAAAGACAAAACAATAAGACTTCACCAAATACCCAACACGGCCTTCATGTGATTAGGATCGTCGTCTTCCATCATCCTTCGTACCGATCCTGTGATTCTCTCCCCAGCAACCTGCAAGTACCTGGACGCAATACAGACATCCACCCCCCGAATACTCGGGGGTTAGCAAAACTCCACTGTTTTGCTAGTGCAAGTATAAAGTGCAAATACGAGCTATACACAACATACTCCAAGATTATAAAAACTTGATTAATTCCACAATTCAACCCAATGAAGATTTCCCGAGATATCTCATTGAATAAAATAGTTCAAACCATGAAAAATTGGAATGATACACGCAGGCTCTTTGAAAAGCATTTAAAAAGTCTCGGGAGTTTTAGAAAGACATTTCTGGGCTAATTAATCTTTAACTCGACAAATCACATAGGGACACGGGCCAAAGAATTGTTTTTGCTCAAAGATACCAATCTGGTCACAAACACAGGGTCCACGACCCAAATCATCCATATCCCATGCTCGAGTGAATAACACAACGGTCACACTCGATACATAACCAAACCACAATGTACGGAAACAATCACAGGGCCCGTATCCTTATGCCAAAAATATCGCAACCATGAAACAAATAATATACGACGCTTATACCGGTGCCATTTTAGCCACGTACCAAGACCTTACATATGATGTATCTCACTTCGGGAATTTGCATATGTGATACTCCGGACATATCACAATTATCGAAAACAACATCGTGCCATATTCATCATCACAAAACAACCTCCCGAGCTGTACCGGCCCCATACCTCCTGCGAGATACACACCCGAGGGAGTCCTCGTCAGGCCCTCTCTGGTTGTACAACCCCACCGAGTGATCCGTAGGGATACGCAGCCTACCGGACCCCAGGGGACCCTCACTGGTTTTAACTCGGTTCACACACTCTCAGTAACCACATGGCACAACATTTTCACAAAATCACGATTCAAAAACATATTCCCCCGAAGTACTTCAAATGTAAATCAAGGTACTTGCTAGGAATGGCCACAACATCCGACACATACTCACATCACACATCATCACAAACTCATCAACAGTACACACGTCCACACACATATACACACTTCTTGTCAGAAAGACATAACCTTAAGTCCACTATCAACATAATCACGCACAATGATACCAAACGTAAAGAAGATATTCCAAAGCACACCACTAGTACATATCCTCAGAACCACACAATCGTTCACAAACACATAAGTAGATTTTATAGAGGACCTTTAACGAGAATATACCGATTCTTTTATAAGTTCATTAAAAATAATCTAATTGCACACCTAGTCAATTACCGACTATAACCACTACGAAATATGAAGTGTATAGGCAAGATACTTGCCTCAATAGTTATTACTAGACACTCTGACGAACGTCTCTTAACCGGAAAACATCGAATGCCCACAACTCTCCGGCGGAAACGAGGGTAACACCACCGATCGGAAAACGGCGAACGGAAGGGTTCCGACTCGAGTTCTTCGCAAGGAACCTGACCCCAACATCATACCATGAATAAATTGATGATCGAACGAGGAAGAATAATCGTAGAATGCCCGAATCCCCTTTGTGACATTTTATCGAACACTTTCAAGGTGTCGATTAGAAACTCAATAAAACGACGAATCCTCGGCAATTCCAACCGTGAAAAAACAAGGGATTCGATATAAAACAACTTAATAATCATCAATCCATCACTACTATAAGTTATAACGAATCAAACGGGCGAAATCAACAAAATCCCCATTTTTTCCCAAAACTAGGATTTTAGGAAAACTAACCTTGATTCGCTGGATTGAAGGATGTTATGGAGTGATTAATCGATGACATGACCTCCCAAACTTCGTGGATTAGTTGTATAACAACATGCCTTCAAGTTCCCAAAGGATCCAGCCGCGGAAGAGAAAGGGAGAAAATGAAAACTGAGTGCAAACAGGACTGCTCAGTCATATTTATACTGGTGCAGCCTAGCGTGCGCTAGACTGCCGAGCTAGCGTGCGCTAGCGGGCGGTCATGGTCGAGAATGTTCGGCCGGGGCCCGCCATCATGCGCTGAACACGTGCGCTGTCGGCCCGGCCACAATCCAGAGACTTCCTGGCTCGGTCAGGTAGCGTGCGCAGCCTTCCGGCCGTAGCGTGCGCTATCTGCCGATCCTCCCAGTCCAGAACCTTTTTGCCCCTACTGCCTCGGCCGACTAGCGCGCGCAGCCAACCGGCCATAGTGTGCGCTGTCTCCCGGCCGTAGCGTGCGCTACCCTCCGGCCATAGCGTGCGCTATGCCGGTTCCTGCCACACCCTCCCGGCCAGTGCCTGCACCCGTCCGGCCAGTGCCTGCAACCGTCCGGCCAGTGCCCGACCACCATGATTCGACGACTCGATTTTCCAAAATCGCACGGAACGAACTCGACAAAACACTCGGGGACAACATCATCGATCCGAAATGAAAACAACGGATAACCAATCATCACCTACGATCATAAACGCCAAAATCAGTTGTCGAGAAAATAATACCAGCACTCGACAACCGAGAAATATCCGAAAAATTCAAAATAACCGGAACGAAAATCGTGGGTATTACAGTATACAGGCTAAGGAAAGCGCTGTATGGACTTAAACAAGCCCCTAGAGCCTGGTACGAAACCTTGTCCCAGTATCTAACCAACAACGGATTTGAGAAAGGTGCTGTGGACAAGACCTTGTTCAAAATACAGGAAGGTGATGACCTTCTTATGGTGCAAATCTATGTGGATGACATAATTTTTGGTTCAACTAACCTTGCTTTGTGTCAAAGGTTCTCTCATCTCATGCAAAGTAAATTTGAAATGAGTATGAAGGGGGAACTTAGTTATTTCCTAGGTTTGCAGGTAAAGCAGTTGCCTACAGGTATTTTCTTCAACCAGGAAAAATATAGCAAGGAGCTTCTCAACAAATTTAGAATGAATAATTCCAAATCATCGTCAACCCCCATGAGCACTTCCATGCAAATTAGTGCAGATGAAGCCGGAAATCCGTTTGACCAATCACTCTACAGGAAGCTCATTGGTTCGCTCCTGTACCTAACGGCTAGCAGGCCCGATATCCAGTTTGCTGTTGGAGTGTGTGCGAGGTATCAAGTAGCCCCTAAAGAATCACACTTCAATACAGCTAAACGAATCCTGAAGTACATTAAAGGAACAATCGATGTAGGACTATGGTATCCTAAGGAAGGCGGATTCGATTTAGTTGGATACAGCGACTCGGATCTCGGAGGCTGCAAGCTAGATAGGAAGAGTACAAGTGGAACTTGTCACTTTCTTGTACCTAGACTCGTTTCTTGGTTCAGTAAGAAGCAATTGGATAACTCTCTTTCCACGGCTGAATCTGAATACTATGTCATTGGTAGGCTTGTATGCAGATCCTTTGGATGCAGCAACAGTTGTCAGACTATGGAATTGAAGCCAGAGAGACTCCAATCATGTGTGATGGCACGAGTGCAATTGCAATAACGCACAATCCTATCCTGCACTCGCGCACTAAGCATATCAACATGAAGCATCATTTTATAAGGAATCACGTCGAGAACAAGGATGTTCGCCTTGAAAAAGTTCATACAGACATTCAGTTGGCCGACATCTTCACCAAGAGGCTCGACACAGCCAGATTCAACATGCTCAGACAAGAATGGGGAATGCTACAGCCAGACTCCCTGTAAGTAATTTACTGTTTTTACTCAACAAATTGAGGGGGAATGCTGTAAGACCCAAGAATACAGTATCCAACGTTAATTATCTGTACACTCAGAACTATCAATACAACACTGTAGTGAGCAAAGACATATGAATCCTACAGCTGACGTGTGCAATAATTAAGGGGGAATACTGTAGGACCCATGAATACAGCATTAATCCACAAGTTGTTGTATGGAATTTAAAACCTATATGTACCTTTTTAAGGGGGAACGCTGTATCGACGCGGATACAACACATACTATAGGATTTCAATTCAGTATATATATATATATATATTATCATTTCTTTTTAAAATAATTTTTGTCCACGTGCCCTGTTTTTATGTCAAACGTCATGTACATTAAATGCCTTACACGACATCTGGACAACTGAATCTCAAAAGCCACGCTGTTTTAAATTGTTTATTGTTTTAAACCGCTGCTTGTGCATTTAGGTGACACAAATGTCAGAAGTGGGACCCGCTTATATTTTAAACATTTTAATGGGTTAGCGTACCAGTTACACTCAGTCCATCTTAACCGTTGATTTCAAAAACCGGTTCCCATCCCTTAAAATCTGACCATTCGTACTCTGCAAAACCCTATTTCGCCGCCCAACTATAAAAGGACTGATACTGTCATTAGAGACTCTTTACGCTTTCTGCAAATTTAATAGTTCTCAAGCAAAAACAGCCTACATACTTTTCTGCATTTTACTGCATATTACGTGTTTTCTTCTTCACTTTTTCTTGTAAAATCATCAAATGGCTGGACAAACTTCTTCTCCCGCTCTCAAGAAAACCGCTAACATCATCGATGGACGGATCTTTTCAAGATCTGTTGTCATTGAACGACTTTTCGCTGAAACCAATTATGTCGAACCCATGGAGTACATCATCACTCGTCTTCGTCAACAAGGCCTCTATCGCATTGGAAGTTAAATTGCTGACAAGTATGATGTTCATCTGGTTGAGGAATTTTACCTCAACGCTGCCGTACGCTTTTTGTCGCTAGCCCAAAGAGGTCACGTTGCTGACATAACGGCTACCATCCAAGGAGTTGAGATCTGTGTTGATAGCGATATGCTCCAGAATATCTACAGGCTACCTGCTGATGGCCTGACAATGGATCAACTTGAGACATTTGGGTCTCAAGAGCTAATAACCAAGTTTTATGGGCTGTTCACCGGCTCAACTGTTGTTGACATGGTTCAAACCACCTGTCACAAAAAGAATTTTTGT